>OU342759.1:1250000-2500000 GCA_910591435.1 Acronicta aceris | reverse complement strand
TGCAGAGTGCCGAAACAAACATGCCACAGTGCCGAAGGCTTTCGCTGCTTGTTTGTGTGTTTTGCCTATTGTTGGTTGCCGATACAATGAATTATTCAATAGCACTAAGTGGGTATTGTACAGCGAAGGTGGGGTAACATTAGTAATAGCACGAATTCAGTCCACTGCAGAGTTTTTCAAAGAATCCGAACGGAATTGAAACGAAATGGTAACGATATTTTTTAATACCGACGAGTTTGATCATTTCGCCAAATGGTAATGCGCGAACTCCGAGACAGCCATTACCGAAATAACAACAAAAGAGAATGTTTCGAAATCAGTTTACCTTGTGCATAATATTCTACCGGGGTTATTATAATACATAAATTCAAACAAAAGACAAGAGGAAACCGCGGCGCGAACTTAAAATCGTGGTCCGAAACTCGAGTTACAAAGTCAGGAAGGAAAAGTCCCCAAAGTTTGTCCGAAAAACCGGGAAAAACCCCGAAAATTTAAGTCCAACATTCTGTTTCCGTCGGGGCGGGGGCACCCGCGTAAATATTATTCGGGACTTTCTTTTATTCTCTTTGTTTTAGACGTTTTATTATTTGCGGTCCGAGGTGAGGCCGGCGGGGTGAATCAGCGCATACTCGACGCCGGGAGGGGATTAAAAAATAAGCTTCTACGATTTATAACACAACAAAACGCCAAATAGCAATTTTAGCGTAACCAAAGTAAAAACCGCCACAATAATAAGTCTAAACAAGATTTTAAAACTTTTCTTTTTTGTCACAAAGAAACAAAAGGGAAATCCTCTAATTTATGTATTTCTGTTTAGTCTTCAAAGCGAGAAAGACCCTCTTCAAAAGTAATTGACAAATTCGTTCAAATACAAAAATAAAAGACTGAATGTTTTTCGCGTCTCGTTCGAGGCGATATCGTCTCGTGTAATTAGTTTCCTAGGATTTCGAGGTAGAGTCCCCTCCCAGGATCCGATACATTCCTCATCCGTCGTAAAGACGGAATTTTATTCTTACAAATTCCGCATCGCGGGCCTTTATGAAAACTGTCCCCTCGCACTTGACGGGAATAAACCAGAGATCCCGTAATTCGTGCTCTTTGAGTGATATTTTGGGGATCATTGGACGGCAGATGGCGCGATATTGGACGTCCTAGTTTTACGCGAAGTCCCTCGTAGAAAATGTGGACATTTCTCAAAGGTCGTAAAACAAAAAGCCATCTGTCAAAAGCTATGCGCACTTAAAGCACTAAGCTAAAGATATTACAAAGTTATCGTAAGTAGTAAAAAATCCGTGTTAGATGGTTTTCCAAAGGATGTGTAGTTAGATAATGTGGGTACTCACCGTTTGCATATAATTGCATGTGTTATGTTGCATCCAGTCGGTACTCTGTAACAAGACAAAAAAGTTGTGTAAAAGAGAGAGACTATCTACATATTTTGACGTCCACATAAATCCCTGACCCAAAAGATCCTGTATAATTGACAAATTAATTAATTTGTAAACATTCAAGAACTTGACGCAGATCAGAATGATCTACAAAGTTTAATGAGTCAAAGATGCTGTTAATTTTAGATACATGTAACGTATCTTTTTGTGTTTTTTTTGCATTTTCCATGCTAACATTATAAAGTTATTTTAGTAAAGGAAAAATTCAATCGCGGGCAGGATTCGAACCTGCGTCTTCTGGTTTGATATATCAGACGCTCTGACCGCTAAGCCACCGCGAACCCCACCCGCCTGATTGAAATTTGCCTTCACATTCTGAGTTTACGTCATAAGGTGACGTTGGCGACATCTATTGAGGAGCAAGTTACCTTGTTTCTCAACCGACATGACTTACTTTACAGTTAGTTCGATATCGTACGATGCCACCTTACCTTTTAACTATCTTTTTGTGTTTCGAAACTTGCTCGCTATTGAATTTTTCCTTTACTAAAATAACTTTACATGTAACGTAGCTTATAAGTGTAAACAATACAACATGTGTGTCTAGGCGAATACACGTGCATGACCATCTCTGTACACATCTGTACCAAGAACTATCAAGATTCCGTGACGGTAACCATAAATTGCGGAAAAATAATGCCAACAAAATTACCCAATAATAGTTTTTCAATAAATAAATTACATGAAACGGCGAATATATTCCGATAGCGAAATTTCCTTAGAAAAAGGCGAAATTCAACACAATAATGTAGCGAACAGGCGGTCTTTTTGCCATCAACCCTTTCCCAATCAGGGGTGGAATTTGTCAATGGAGTAAAGAAACGAAAGGCAAAGGAAAGGCTGCTTTGTCAGGCCAATGGCCTGAAACTGTAACACCTGGGCTTTGTTGAGACGTTGTAACATGTGAAAGTAATTTATTAACTTACGTCTCGGAGCGGGAAAACGTACAATATAGAAATTCGAGGAAAAAAATAGAAAGAGGTGTTCCTTTATTCGAAAGAGATTTTTTTTATTCCACATAAAATACGCGGTGTATAAACAAAACGTGATCCTTTTACTGTTAAAGTAAGTTAAAGGTAGTGGGAGTAAAGGGATTTTTCAGGTTTTCAGGTAAATAAGTAAACAATGTGCTTATTTATGTGTGTTTTATGTGCACAAATAAATCATAGTTTTTTATGTTTCTTTGATTAGTAGCATTACATAAAAGTTAGACTTAATACCATTTGGGTAGGTTACCGGAGGTTACCCCTTTTAAAAGGTCGGCAACGCACTCGTGACTTCTCTGGTGTTGCGGGTGTCCATGGGCGGCGGTTATAGCTTACCATCAGGCGATCCGTCTGCTCGTTTGCCCTCCTATCCCATAAAAAAGGTAATAGAAATTATTATAATTTACTTTGATTTTATGAGGATAATTTCGATTTATCTGAGTCTATATAAGCCGTTACGCATCCTAAATCTACAACTTTACAATTTATCATGTGATAAAATTACATACACGAACCGTAAACGTTGCCCCTAAATCTAGGAAATGTCACAATTAATCCGTCTAATGAAATCTAATTTGTCCCTAAACACAACGAAATAAAGTCCCTTTATTGGATGTATAATCACGTCACCCTGACCCGGCATTAAAATCATTAAAAAATATATCCATTAACAGTATACACGCTTATAAATAAATTACAGGGTGTCCACGCATTCGGGAGTGTCCGGGGTGGCCATATTTCACGGGCGGGCCTGTCCCGCGAACGTGTCGACACCTTTTTGCACTTTTTTTTCGTACTTTTTGCGCAACGTGTGGGCACATGAGCGCGCGAACGTGTCTGTGGCTTTTATAGCGTTTTTAATAGATAAATAGCTTTGTACTTTGATGGACACGGGAATTTTAATAATAGCGACATAGATACTGCGTAGCTTTGACAGTGGGATATGGGATGTAGTGTTTTTTTTAAACCTTTTTTTTAACAATTATTCCGTGCGGTTTTGTCGACGGAAAAAACTGTGTATCAGATATTTTTTGCGCCCGGAAAAGTCAATTGGTGGAAAAACTTTTTTGCAATGTTTGCGCATTCAGGCAATGAATTTAGAACGAACTATTTTTGGAATGGAATTTATTTGCTAAGATACTTAGACGAAAGACGTAAATTATGAAGCCTATATTGAACAAATAGATGAGATGGAAATGGTCCATCTTGGATGACATCTATATCTAACATTTAAGCGGCGTTAGCCTAATGGCTAGGGCGTCGGACTTGCGATCATGTGGTTGCCGGTTCGAAAACAACCCATTGCACTACTGACGTGAACCCACTCGTAACACAATCAATTAGCTTAGCACTAGGGGTTAACAAGAATACTAGTAATGTGCGACCCACGTTGCTAGTAACCCATTTAAAAAAAACCGTGATTGTCTCCGATTTTATTAGTTAAGTTCCAGAATAAAATAGGTCATATTATAAAAGTATATCGCTTAGCTGGAACCTGCGTAATGATCTAATACAAAAAAAAAGCTGAGAATACACAAACATACACAATAGAACAAGCTACACTATCCTTTTCATAATGTCATTCAAACCCATCAACAACTTTTATAACTCGCTAAAACGCTGCCGTTCGTTACAATCGAAACAAAACAGTTCATATTTCACGTTTATTTCAAACAAGAATGAACGACATTGTCGTTCATTCACAGCTAACTGTATTTAAACAAAAAGTTCTAAATAAACACGGCTAAACATTCCGTTCACTCGCTCATTTGTTCATTCGTTCATTAGAGAGACAAGGTCGAGAAAAATGTTCACCGTGTAATTAGTGCAGTCACTGTAACAAAACGCGTTCGGCAGTGAGTTTTACTGTAGTGTTCCGTAGATATTGACTAGCTACAATCTTGTTAAGATCGGAGACAGTTTTTAAAGAAATTTCCTACAATAAGGAAATTTTATCCTAGGCAGAGCGTACTACCTAATTGTGATTTGTGACGTCACTACCCCCTGCGCCAAACAATGTACTATCGTTCGTTTACGGGAAAAGGCCAGAGCATCCTCTCTCAATCCCATATAGAATTTCTTCTTTGTATGTACTACCAGCATTTTTAAAGCAGATATTCATGATGATCGCTTAGAATCAGGTGAACTGCTTGCTCATTCACCTCCTTTATTTAAAAAAAGTGGGAATGTTAATATTATACATATAAATAATCACGAAATGAATACAGAATACGGGCCCAGCTTGTATCCACCTCATAGCTATCAAGCAATATTTCGAAATCTGACGCTCCAAATACCATTCACGCAGATTTCAAATATCGATGTAACATCACAATTATTTGTTTGATGATTGGGAAATCTATGGATGGCAATGATACTGGGATATATTCTCAATATATATCTACACTTTATTAGTGAGATTTACTGGTAAACTTTTTCTGACAACCGAAACTGAGGATGTTCCAAAATGATAATGGAGGTCTGTATTTTATCAGAAATTGTTATCTTTTCGTATTTTTATTCAAACCAGATGACGCAAGTTCGAATTGAGCAGTTGAATTTTTCCTTCACTAAAAGAAATTGATATAGTAAAAATGTGATAAGGCACTAAAAAGGATGATGGTGGTATAGTAACCTACTTAAGTTGACATAAGTTAATACGGGACATTGCATGCTGATCGTGATCTGAAATAACTGATCACATGACATTGTACAATATTGGACCTAGCAGAATGGAGGACGACTATAAAATATTTTCCGTACACAATATTTATAATGTTGACAATAACAAATGAGTTTTTCCTCCCATGGAACCCCAAAAACAGGCAAGTGTGAACTCAAAAGCGCTTTGTACGGATACCATTATGTCTGATTTATATTTTGGAGCCGTCAGTCCACACAAACACGTATTCCTTCCGACGCGACGGTGAAAAATGATCTCAGTGTTGCCATGTGCTATTGTGAGATTTGGGTACTCCAGCATTTTAGAGTTGCCAGAGGTGAAATTTAATTGTACCTTTGCTTTGTGTATAGTTTGTCATTCGTTTTTGACATGTAGAGAGGTAGTGTTTTGTTTTTCTTTTATAATATTATGTTACTTTGATAGTCCTTCTATTAATCTGAAAAGCTTCAGAATTAGATGCTCCCTCGATTTAAAATTAGTTTAATTATTTTCCTAGTCCTGATATTGTTTTTCTTCTTGTTCTTTCTTTCCGTAGACAATGTTAACATACTCAATTTCCAGAGATTGGGGATTATCACCATACTAGTCAGTCGGATTTATCTGACCAGGAACGCCTTGCAGTCCATTATTACGACTATCTTACATTAGGAGTTCAACATCTGGATAGCAACTTACCTATTTATTAACGAACTGTCTAACAGCTTTACAGCCTTAATTAAACTAGACCATGATCCTTTAAGAGATGAGACTGAATTTTCCCGAAACTTTCCAGTCTCACCATCGAACGCGACCACTTAAACCGCGCAACTAAAATTATTTACACCACCAAAACTTGCCCAAGTTATGTCGCCACCCAGAGACAAAGCGCGGAGCTAAGCGGAGCTGAGCCATAATCTATTAAGCGATAATAGCCCTAGCTGGAGCTGCGGTGGTGAGAACTTACGACTAATTGGCGCCGAACAAAGGAGAGGGCACAAAGCGAGCGTAATGGCCGGCGACATCTTTATACTGCTGCAGCAACGATTGACGGATTTCTGGTACCTAAAAGGGTTCGAGTACTTCACGTGCTGTTGTGAGTTTAGTTAATATTATTTTATAGATTCCGCGATGTAGATCTAAACCCAGAGGAGTGGGAAGATGCTAGGGAACGCCTTGGCCAGCAGCAGGAGGATAATGAATAAAACAAAACACTCAGATACGTGACATTAGAAAACTATTATCTCATGTGAATCATATAATTCATTAAAAGAGGCCTTTCTAGCCAGTTATAGAGCCCGGAAAATATCTCAAGTAAAGAAGAAAGAGATGGCGAGAACAATTGTGTGACAGTGCTACACTAGCCGTCCTTTACATTCATTGTTCAAATTATTTTCCTTTCACTGTCCTATCTGTTCAAGTCTACATCGCTATTATTTTTCTCTTTTGTCAGTTTTCTTAATGGTACCTATTTTCTATTAGGAATTGCGTGTCCGCGTGGTTAGAGTGTTTCATTAGCGAGCTCATAATGTTACGGCATGTACTCGTATTATCTACAATTAAATATTAATGAGATCAAGTTTAATAATATCAATATATTGAGGTATCAAGTATACTATCAAGTAGACAAGATATAAGATCAAGTAGACATCTTAAAGATTACTTAAACACAAGGTGGAATCAGTCCACTGTTCTTGTTTGGGATCCAGTCGTTTGAGGTATTTTTATGAAAAAAAGAAGCGATGTTTTATCATGCTAATTGCTACACACGAGTATTTTCGATGACTTAAGATCCGTAACCTTCTTACTATTCAATTTAAACAGTTATCGTTTGGTAAATAATCTGTTCTAATAAAACACGTCAAATTATTTAAAAAAATCACTCCAATCGTCACGTTATTGAACCAGCAATCGGCAATGCCGCGGCAGTTTGTCACCCAATGCGTATGCAATCCCGCGCGCCCCGGATTAGCCCAGGTTCGATACCGAGCTATAAATATCGCAGCACTAATGCGAGTGACACGACCTAACATACGTATGTGTGCAAGATTGCACGGTGCCCCCATTCTGGTAGTATTTTTTGAGATTTTGAATGCACACGAAACGATTTTAGAGGGAATAAATCGGATTTGAATTCTGATTTACACTGTGCTTTATTTGGAATAGATAGCCATTGTCCTGTGAAGCTGACGTAATCACGGAATATTTTTTATCGTCGCATACCACATTTAGAGACAATAGATCGAGACGAGATAATGAATAGAATATGGTGGCATGCAGGTGTTACAGAGTTTAGGCTCCTTGTAATAGGGGGCGAGATTCGTGTCTAGATATTAATTATTCATATCCAGATATTATTATAGTTTACGATATGTCTCTGTTAAATTATGGAAAACATTTATAACCCATCGATAATATTTTTTTATAATGTACAATGTGACGTGCTCTCTATTACACCTCCGCAATTAGCACATGACAAGTCATGCTCTCTCCCATTCCCGACCATTTGGTGTCGCAATATAACTATCTTAAAGTCTATTTAAATAACGCTGAAAGGGCTGGGAGTCTATTTTGGAAGCTAAAAGGAGTAAGACGAGCAGCCATAAACACTGACAACTATAAATCAAATGTACCGGACTGCTCTCGTCACACGCAAATAAGTTCAGACTATATTCAGAAGTAATACTAGTAAAGCGTAGTGTCCTGCCTGCATTTCCCGGAAGGGTAAACAGAGGTGTGCTGTTGTAAAAGTATTTACTCATTTATTGTCAATGACGGCACGATTAGCGTATTGGTTGAGCGATAGGCTTCTACGCTACGTGTTGTGGGTTCGATCCCCGCATGGACAAATATTTGTACGACCTACAAATCCTAGTGTAGGGCAACGTCCAAAACATTAATATGATTTAATTGTTTTAAAAGAATGAAATCATATTATTGTTTTACGACCATTAATCGGGCACAAATCCAAATTCGATGCGGTTATCAAAAGTTTTGTCGATTTATTTGCGATTTTTTAAACCTATTTGGCATTTTTCTATTTTAAAATATTCATAAATAATCTTTTGGTTTTTACGGAAAGAAGAAAACTTTCCCGGATTTCTTTTCCATAGGAATTTTATATGATTTATTAAAATTTCGACCGGACGTCTGTCGGGTCAGCTAGTTTGAAATTCAGATAACTTATCATTTCAAATAACATTTCTCATAGTTATAACATTGTCTCGCACTAAGATTTCCCTCTGTGTTGCCATGTGTGCCCTCTTCGGAGTGTTTCCAGCCACAAATCTCACTATCCGTAGGCCATACAAATATTAATTCCTTGGAGAATTGACTATGACGACTTCGATGCGGAATGAATGTAAATAGCACGGATTGAGATGAATGCAGAGCATAGAGGTATACACAACACAACACTGGAATACAATCAAACCAATATTTAAAAGGCCACTGAGTAAAAATTACTTGTATGTAGTAAAAACATAGGTGGTAATATAAATACTAAGGCTTGAAGTCCATTTTACGTAAAATGACATATCGTCGGGTCATATAGTTTAATACCGGGTATCTAACACTTTGCTGTAGGGCCTGTTTTTCCATAATTTTAAAGCTATTTAATTCAAAGCTAGGTCTAGGCAAGTATTAGTTAGGGGATTTTAAACTATCACCGTCGATATCATTGCCATTCCAGCGACACACTACTAAGATTCCATTAGGATCTTGACAGTGTTCTATTGCGGCATGCACTAAATAAAAAGTTAGGTACACAGGCAGCTAACAATATCTGTGTTTTGACAAAGATTGTGTAATGTATCACGTAAAATGTAACAAAACGCAGGATATCAATACTTTACCCTTTAGCAGATAAATGTTTATTAAAAAAGTCAAGACGCAGAGGTCGTTCGCTGCCTACACAGCTAACTCTTTTGTTGATTGTACACGAATCTGATAGGAGGAATCGGCCATTAACTAATCAATATTACATTGCTTTCTTTTTGTATAGCGTAGACAGACCGTAAATTCCTTTTCGAACATTTTTCAAAATATTGTCGTCACATTTTAAAAACGATTCAACCGCACATATTCTCCATAAGATCGAATCGCGTTCATCGTACGACGTCCCGGCTGATTCCTCCATTATGCTATTTCGCTTACAACCCGTCAAGTGTACGTACATAGCTGGAACATGCGATAGTCTGCTCTCGACACCGAATTCGGCTGATGTGTGCTATGCATAAAATTTCTAACCCTACGACAACATTATTGGCTTCGCTTTAGAAAATTCTTCGCTCTTGTTTGTATTATATTATATAATACTTAAATCGATACTTATAATATCAGTGAATTTGCGATTTACTCATAATGACATTGTAATACAGGCACACAATTAGTAGTGCACTTAGTTTTGACAATTCAAAAGTACCTGTACTATTGGTTTATTTGAAATAAACGATTTGACTTGACTTTGACTTTGATTTTGACTTAGAAACCAATAGTATCAAATAAAAATAGTAACAAAACAATGTTAATACGTCAAGTGTAGTTTTAATTGACCTGTGTTGACGAAATTATGCAAATCTTAATACAGGAGAACCTATTTAAAGAATTCAAACACTTTTAAATTTCAATCAAAACACATTTAAATTCGTTAGGTAAGTAATTTTGTCTTGACTGAGTAATATTTGAACAAAATCGGAAAATAGAGAAGACCACAGATAATATAATACTTTACTAGTAATAAGATTGATTATAATTTTTTTTTTTTTATACACCGTTGGTAGAACGGTTTCGGAGGCCCAATCCCCTTTTAAAAGGTCGGCAACGCACTCGTGACTCCTTTGGGTATCGCTTACCATCAGGCGATTCGTCTGCTCGTTTGCCTCCTATCCTATAAAAAAAAAGTCGACAAGGTCCAATTCAATCACCGGTACTAGCTCTAATATAATAATATTACATATACTATAGGAAGAGGTTATTTTTGTAATCAGAGGTTTTTAAACAACCAGCAAACGAGTATGAAAACATATTTATTTTGTAATGTTTTCCACGATATGTCTGCTTTTAAGCGCTTTACTGATTTCCAGGTCAGAGAATTTCAAGCATTCTAGAAAACACCTGCAACTTAGTGGTTTTACTTATAAATAACAACATTATTCTTAACATTTTGTATGACTTGCCACATTGTATATGATTTTCCTTCAGTGACTTTTACTACTTTCGCGAGACCATAAGCGTTTTATGATTCTCCTGAACTCCCATTCAACAATCGCTATTCAGAAACATTGCAATAAACCGCTATTATTATAGGTATGACAATGACAAAATATTGTGATTTCGGTCAGAAATATTCGAGAACAGTACTCGTACGATCTACATTGCGGTTTTATTTTAAGCGATAAATGGTTTGGTTGAATTAAATTTTCATTGTATCATTAGTGTTTATTTGTAGGCATTTAAAGATTTGCCATTTGCAGATAGCTGTGGGAGGAGAGCGGGGAAATATGTATAAACAATGCTTGGTGTTTTATCAATATTGAAAAAAGTAGTGCTATTTTTTTAATAAAAGTCTAGCTTCACCCGATTCGGTGAACGATGGCCGGATATTGGAGCATCGTATCGGGGCGTAAATTAAAAATTCCGGAAGCGGAAGCAACAGTATTATCCTGTCCTATTTGCTTAGTTTTAGCGAAGAGAAAAGTGAAATAAATATAAATTGCACTTCGGTATGAACATAAGTTTGAAACGCAATTTACTTTAAGCTTTTTTTGGATTGTTGTTTTTTTTTATAAATACCACTTCACATCATAATTATTGAATATAATTAAGTTAAAAATATGAACATGCTCAAACATCACGCAAATGTTTCAATTTTGTCCCTCTAAAATATTATGACTCTATGACTACATCATTAGCTTAGTGATCCTGAGCGCGACTGCTATGCTAGAAGTCCTGGGTTCGATTCCCAGGACGAGCAAAGTGATATTTGATTTTTCTATGAAATACTCAGTAGTAGCTCGGAGTTTGGAATTTGTGTGGATAGCAATAGTCTCGCCCCCTATTACATGGGACCTTGACATACCGGCGGTGTGTTATCTTATAAACACGTTACGTTGGATTATGTAAAACCTACAGCAAACAAAAACGACCTAGAGTCAGTTCATTAGAAGAGCCACAAAGCATTATTGTAATTTAAATAAAAACTGTGCCGCAGGAACGTACCTGCACTTTAATATTGCGAATGAGATGGCGCGAGGAAAATATTATTATATTAAAATTGTCAGGGAAGGTGAAAACTCACCCGGGACCCGGGGATCTGATAGCCGGTGCTCTCGCATGAACACGACTTAAAGTCGCAGGAATTTTTACTCATTAAATATGCAACGTTTTCATGTATACCATTTTCAAACATAAAGCTATTAGGGTAATGGCGAAAAGTTTGCATGTTTTATAGAAATACAAGTTTTAAATAATACGATTCTGAAATAGGTAACATGAGATCAGATATTAGTATCTCGGTGAAAATGCATCTCGTAGCTCCAGCTATTGGTAGAGTCCGACAAATCCCTGCTCAAATATCTTGCCCTCCGGGCAGAAGGTACCAAGAGTTTTCACAGAAATGAATAGAAAATCGGATACTGAGCAAAATTTTATGAATACATAAAATAAATGTTTTGTGGAAATTCTGATCCTAACTCGAGTGCGACTTATGTATATTCCCAGGTCCTAATCGCAAGTGCACGCCACACATAAATCAAAATAACTGAACATTTCCGACCGGGTATATTCACTCTCGCGTCTCACTTCACTTTACTTCACCGACTTTTTCCTTTACATAATATTTTTTTTGATGATTATTCTCTCTCCGTCCTGGTTTATTATTGATCTATTCAATCGGTAGAATTTTCTTAATGTATTTTTTCGGTTCGCCCGTACTTCAGCTTGTTTTATTATACGAAAATATACAGATTATTTTTATCGATGACAAGAACCTTTTAGTCAAATATTTCCTTATCTTCTTCACGCGGAGAATTTGTTTGTGAAAATCTTGAGAAGCGTCCGACCGTTTCGGATGATTTTGTGACTGGAAGCTAAATTGTGGCTTAACGCTGTCTCATCGGGTTTTGGTAATTGCACGATAAACAAATTGTCGTGCGTTTTACTAAATTTCTATTAAGTAGGTTATTTTATTCATGTCACGTTTGCACTAAAATATTTACAAATAATAGTTTAATGTTATTTAAAAGTACATTCGTCTTCCAGAAATTGTGTAAACAAGAATTAAATAGTTTTGTAATATACTCTATTCGTTAAAAGCTGCAGTAATAAAACAACGAAGTGAAATAAAGTTATCGAGAAGATAATAACGATTATAAAGCTGATATTTTAAATAGCTAAGGTAGATAGAAGGTGGTACCGCAATAATCATAGAACTACTCGAGTATAATAATAAATTATACTAATGAGTTACTAACACAATAAAAGCTAATGAATGTACATTGAGGTATTAAGTACTATCGCACTAACAAAGTGAACGCTGAAGACGGAAAACCGAGTAGTGTGGTGTAAATTGGAAGAGTCACATATGCTCCCAAGGGAGCATATATATTCATGTAAACGTGAAACAAAATCAGTGTGCTAGAAAAAAAAACGCTTTCGTGGTGAGTATTTGCGATTCACTGAGTTCTATCGCAACTCATGCAGCAACAGTTCGCCTTGCGGCGTCATCACTTGTGTATATATACCTCAATGTGTAAATTATAATATATTCG
Organism: Acronicta aceris; assembly: GCA_910591435.1. NCBI lineage: Eukaryota > Metazoa > Arthropoda > Insecta > Lepidoptera > Noctuidae > Acronicta > Acronicta aceris. The sequence goes on along the minus strand of OU342759.1, from coordinate 2,487,138 downwards.
TAGTTGAAGAATAAATTACGATTGTTGTGTCTCGACTCTGGATGAGCCAGCATCACTAATGTCATTTATGAGCCTCGTGGGCGGACAAAATGTCGCTAGTATAGTACAGTTTAATTTGTTAAAAATTTGAAACAGATGCCTTTTTCTTTTTATGGTTCAACCTTCGATTATGTTAACACACCATTAGAACTTATTTTATGAAGTAATAGATAGAAGTGCGTAGAAGATATGCAATTATAGTTATATTGGACACCTATTTTGATGTTGCATAAGAGGAAGTAGGTAGGTATTATTATTTTCACTTTCGTACCATTGTCGTATTTTAGGATTGCCTAGATTAGCCACATGTATGTATTTTTATAAACCTAATCTATAGTTTGTATTGCCTAGTTATTTTATAATAAACCAAAGAGCGTGTTTTTTTCTATACAGCGTCGCTCATTTAGACACTCATATTTAATACATAATGTATCACATATTTTATAATCGTTTTGTAAATATACATAGATACGGTTCTTCTTATAGATTGTGGTTTAGACCATATCCGAAGACATAGACTAGCGCGTGTTGACAGACTACATAAAAGTGATGTCTTGGTTGAAATAATATTTGGTTTAAAATATATCGTATATTTTTGGAATATGTCTCGCAGAGGTTTATTTGTAACTAAGCTAATCTACACAAATATTAAAAAAATTAGAAACACCTGAACAATTGAAAGGATTTCTTATATCATAGGACAATTTAAAGGCAAATGTAGGATCAGAAAATTAAATGAAAAATGCAATGCTATATCAAAACATCATAATATTTTAAGTTTATTTCGTTAAAAATATTATGCAGGCTTACGGGGAGATGTTTTATGTTGACGATAAATTACGTACATCATTCATTCACACGTCATATAAGAACGAACGATTTCAATTTTAGGTAATCTTGGTTCATGAGCTCTAATATGTCTACTGTGACTTATTCAAGAATTTCTTCTTAAACAGCTTTTTCTATGAAATATTCAAAAACATTTTTTTTGTACCTTGTATAAGTGATTTCATTTCTAAGTGCAGTTCTTGAAATAAAATTCCTGTTTTATTAGTATTTTGTTCAGGGAATTTCTATAAACATACACCTAATAAAACCTTGACGATAGCAATAAGCCTTTTAATAAACATTCATGAAACTTCACGCTAACGATATTAAAACATTACAAACAATATTTAAATAAACATTTTTTTCTCTAGCATTACAATTTTAAAATCTGGTTTTAAAATACCAGCAGCCAGCACTATTTATTTTCACTACTCCAACATCAAGTTCTAGCCAACTTAATGAAACGAAACTTTGAATAATACCAGCATAAAATTTTGGCCAACATAATAAAAATAAAGTTTAAATAATTACGTTCCACTTTGCCCGCAGTCACTCCAAGACAAACGGCATCGTCCATCTTTGTCGTACATTTATAGTGCAAATTCTTAATTTTGCTAAGCACGTTCAGAAGATAACATGGAAACAGACAGTTATTTATATAGAACAACTTATTACTAACATTACATGGAGTGTTCTAAAGCGGAGACTACAAAGATCACGTAGCATAGAGTTATGTGAGTAATTCACACCTGTGTTTAGTCATACTTTGTATTATGTTTGGAGTGAGAGCTGGTGGAATAATGCAATATATTTATGTATGTACCCAAATATGTTATTTGCAATAAAAAATCCGTTTTAAAATGTTTTTGTTTATGGTTTCCGACATGTATTAAGAAAATATAGAACTCGTTTAAATATAAATCGATAATAATATTCCCCATGGTGAATATTTCACATACATAAATAATGTTCTATCTAGATGACACGTAAAAGTTTTGGTACAAATTCGATTCTCTAATCAGTTTATCTTTTCTCTGCTGGGAGTCGGGCCTCCTCCTGAGAGAAGCTCGTAATGTAAGCACTTGTGAGGGTTGGTGGATATCACATGTGCCTATTCGAATTCCAAGTTATGTTATAATAGCAATATTGAGGAACGGTGGCAAATATATCCATTGAGGTATTAAACCTTTCATTCTAGAACATTAATCAGCCAAGTGACAGCTATAGTAGGTGTTATCTCTAGTGCTGTTTCACTTTAAAGGTATGATGAAGAGACAATGACAGGCATTAATTTATAGTGTTATTTGATCATACAGGTTCAATACTCATTTTAGATAAAATCTCATTAATGTATTAAGCTCATTTTATACGCATCCGCATTGTTTATTCTACGAATCGTAAGTCCACGACCCTGGTCCCCATAAAATAGTATAGTAATCAATTTGGATCCCATCTTCAACCTTATCTCCCCTTGCGGTAAGCAGCGATCCGTGCGTGGCTTAGTAAAATTTAATTACATAGTACAGAGACGAAAGTCAAGAGCTAAGGCATTTCAAAACAAGGTTACCGATGATAAACTCCGTGCTTTGGAAACTAATCCCAAAAGCTGGGTTCTCGAAGCCATTGTGTAAGACGTGGAATAAGCCCTGCTCTGCCGGCCCCCGGCTAAGTGGGGTATAATGGTTGGTTACCAAACTAATCTATAAATCCCGTCTTGACTTGGGTTACCGACGTTTGAGAATAGCTATAGTATAGCCACTAAGTTCGTTGGTCTGAGGCGATTTTTATATGGATATTTTGGGTCTTTAATCGTTTTTGGGCTTACTAAATAAATCATTATACTAAATTAAATCAAACTGATAAAATGATGTCGATATTTTGATTTATTAAGGATTAAATTAACAACTATCCTAGTTTTATTTTATTTCCATAATGAAAAATGATTACAATTTATAAATATTCATTCAATTGTGTGTCAGAAACACATGGCAGATTCATATTCAGAATTTTAAACGACAGTAAATAAAACGATAAAATATTCAAAGATTCAAACAAAACCTGTCAGCCGATCGAATGGAGACACCGGTATCGATAACTCATGTTGCACGTCACTATAAATCAACGCGACCTTCACAGATAGTGATGCCCACGTACTAACTAGTCGATAAATTTTGTCGATAAATTCACAATAATTCTTGCACGGTTCGTTTGCGAAATCTGTGACTTAAAGTAGCGTCTCCCTCACATTTTACGTTTAGAAAGTTATTGAGATTCTCATCAGACATAATAAAGTTGTGAAAGATAATTTAAGGACGTCGTAAAATAATGTAAGTTTGTACTATCTTGCTATAATTGAAGATTAAAATTAAACCATTTTTGTGTATCTTAATCAAAATGTAATTACTATGTAATTTTTCTTTTATTCGTACTTTATAATCACAGAACAAAAACTTTTCGACATATCTTATATCGATACCAAAACAATAGTTGTGAATTGTATCGCCTCACTATTTCGATACATTGTTAGAGATTTTGCAATTTTTCAAACTGCCGAGATGTCATCGCGACACTGGATATAAAACTCGCAAGTGTTTGTAGATAAAAGTTTTGCGATTCTTATGGGCAATATTTATTCGAATCTGATCGAGAAACCTCATTGGAAATCTTTTTTCTACTAGTAATGTTGGTAACTTTTAGCTAGATTTTTTTTAGTAAATCTTCTAATAATGTTCTTTTGTTAAGAGTGAATTCAGTAAAGTTGAGTTGGCAGGGTTCAAAGCATCTCAATCGTTTAAACTAACTACCTTCACTTGCTACTAGGAATCCTTTACGTTTCGAGTCTGACATTTTAAAACATAACATACCATCACGCCTGTTTTCCCCGAAGGGTTGTGCAGACGCTTAATTAATGTACACACCCACAGTTATAGCTATAGCTGGCCTATAGCCATTAACCGGGCACAAATCCAGACTCCGAGCTGCTACTAAGGATTTCATAGAAAAACCCAATAACACTTTTAACAAGTGTTATTGAACCCAGGACCTCTAATGTAGCAGTCGCGCTTGGGATCACTAGATTAATAAGGCAGTCATTTTAAAACTGAAGAGGAATATTTCTTTTCGGACGAAGACTGGTAGGTATCTTCAAATAATTATTTTTATAATTGTCCAAAAAATCCCGTCTACAAGAGCTAGAAAATTAGAGTCATTGATATCCTTTGAATGTAAGTATTCTATTGGAATATTCAATTTCTGCCTACTAAACTAGTACTTTGTCAAGGCTTTATACGGATAATGAGGCTTGTGAGATACATGTAGGCTCATTTTATTATTGATGTTTCCTCGATCAACCGCACAATAGCACTTTTTTCACTATAAATGTCTATTGTGTTAATGTAAATTCGTTAACGAGTGTTTTTAATGTCTTGATGATCAAACATCAAACTTTTTTATAGTGTGCGCGTTTTATTTTTTAATAATTTAACTGCTTAAATAGTTTAGTGGTGTCTTGGGTTTGATTCCGAGGTCTAGCAGTGCAATTGGGTTCTTCTATGAAATTCTCAGGAGCGATTCTGAATTTGGATTAGTGCTCGGTTCGGTTAATGGCAAAAGACTTGCCTCCTATTACTTGGGCCTAAACATATTGAAACATACCTGAGGTGATAATATGTTAATTGATTGGAATAAATCCACCTTAAGTACACTGACATCTTTATAGGTTTGTAACTTAATAATATACCTAACATACTATCACGCCTGTATTCCCCGAAGGGTTAGGCAGAGGCGTATTTAATGTATACCCACAGTTCGCCGGTATGTTTAGGTCCCATGTTATAAGGGGCGAGTCTATAGCCATCAACCAACATTTCATTGAGTTTGGAAAAAAACCCAATAACACTTTGCTCGACCTGGGGATGGAACCCAGGACCTCTAGTGTAGCAGTCGCGCTTGGGACCACTAGACTAATGAGGCAGTCAATAATATACCTATTCTATCCAAATACATTTTAACATTTTTCCCATTTACTTCATACTGTTTTTTATGACCATGAACCCAAACTGTTTGCCCAAAAATTCTATCGAATGTCTGGGAAAAAACATCTCGAGCGGTTAGGCCCAAACCTCTTTCCATATTTGCAATAACATCAATTTTTATTTGGCTCATTTTATTCCATTCCGAAATAATCAACCCGCAAAATTTGGGCGATTTCTAAACTCATTTGGGTCCAAATGGCGTGCGACAGTCGTTGGAGCAAATGTCGCTGTTGAGCTGGAACGGAAACACACCAAACTTTATTGGGCGATATTCTGAAAGAAATCATCATCATCGTAATCCACAAATAGTTGTTCAACGAGTGTAATGGCGGGCGATTAAGGTTTTTCGATACATGTTCCTGAATTATTTCTGTTTAATCTTGTGTTATTTTCACTCATTATCATGAATAGTCTATGAAAAATTTAATAATGGATTAAAAAGTATTTAAGAAAATAATTTCTCATTGGTCTAATGGTGGTAAGTGCGACTGGTCCTGCGTCCGATTCCCAGGTCGAGCTTCTTTCTATAAAAATTATAAAAAAAAAAATTAAAAAAATTTTTCTTTCTCAGGAGCAGCTCGGAGTTTACATTTGTTGTAGGTTAATGACAATAGGCTCGCTCCCTATGGCATGGTCCCTAAAACTACCGGTGTACGTGTGAAAGCGATAGGCAGAGGTGTACTAATGTTCATCTCTGCCTAACCTCAATAAATCTGGAGATAACGATAGTAATAGTGTAAAAAGAAACTGGTAAGAGAAAGAAAAATAAGAAAAGTAATTCATTCGATATAATTATATCTGATAAAATATCGATATTGTATCAACTCTAAATAATAAATCGCGACTTATTGAACAACATTTAGCTGTAAGTAACTAAGACAAATCACTACTGACCCTAGGCGACAGACAAGCTAACGATAACTGATGTAATGTTCCGAACATAGACTTCATATTATTGCAAATTGTAGATTACAAGTACAACGATGCTTTGATCCAATGTCACAAGGTCTGGAAATAATTTGCAAGTAGCACTAAATTCCATAAGCGACAATGCACTATCAGCTACTTTTAGAAAATCGTCAATGGCATTCTCACAAAAATCTGGAAATAATTTGCAAGTACATAGCATCAAATTACAGCAACAACGGCCTATCAACTACTTCTAGAAATCCCCAATGGAAATCTCACAAAGATCTGGAAATAATTTGCAAGTGGCACTAAATCATTTAAATTTATTATCTGAATTAAATGCACTAAATTGCATAAGCGACAATAATATATCAACTACTTCTAGAAACTCCTCAATGACAGTCTCACAAAGATCTGGAAATAATTTGCAAGTAGCACTAAATTGCATAAGCAACAATACTATATCAACAGTTACTTCTCGAAACTCCTCAATGGAAGTATCACAAATATCTGGAAATCATTTGCAAGTAGCACAAAATTGCATAAGCGACATTACACTATCAACTACTTCTAGAAAATTCTCAACCTCCGAACCTCGCTTTGAACTAATTTGGCACTTTCACAAAAGACAATCTTAACTAGCGAAATTCGTAGACTTTGACTGAATCTCAAATCAAATGAAATCAAATAGTCTGTTACATAAAATCAAATATTTATAATACTTGGCATGGTTCCATTCGCTTCTACGGAACTTTTGTGGTATGAATCATTTGCATCGTTGTAGATGGACTGTGATTTTGTTCTGCCCCATCCGGAGGCCTACATTGCTAAAATGCTGCTTTTGAAAAATCATACTATGATTTACATTAGGGATTTTCTTTGAATTTTCTATATGAATTAATTCTAGAGAGATTCTTCTTTGATAAGGAATTGAATTAATTAAATATATAAAAATTTAGTTACCTCATCCGTCTAGTGGCCACAAGCGTGGCTGCTTGGCGGTCTGGGTTCGATTCTCAGGTTGACAAATATTACCGGGCTTGTCTATAAAATTCTTAGTAGCAGCACGGAGTTATGAAACCTGACATTTTCTTGAAGTACCTATTATAAAATATACTTAATTTAGATTTCTGCCCGGTTAATGGCTCGCCTCCTATTATAAGGGATCAAAAATATAACGAAGAACTCAGGGTGTATCACCTTTGTTAAACCATTTAGGTGTGATGTTATTTTTGTAATGCTTATAACATAAAGTAGTGAACCTAGATAAGATTTGTATCTCATTAGCAGGATTAATTAATTTTTGTTTAAATCAGTATTAATACTTTTTTAATCTTTCAGTATTAATAATTTGAACGGTTCTATCTTAACTTAATCAGTACTTTAGTTAACATAACAACATGGTGCATAAATAATAATAAAGAAGCTCCAACAAGTGGAGTCACGTGCAGAACCCAGGATATCCACGAACGCGGAACAAAAGCTAACATGTCATTTGCAGTAGTCATAATAGTTGAGCGAACCCTTCCGCCGCGATGGAAACATCTGATTATGTAAACTCACGTACAAATACAACGTTTATACAAATGTCTTGCGCAAGAGTCGCCTCTGTAATTGTTTGTTTATTTACAATAGGGTTGTGGCTGCTATCAATAAAATTATTATACTTATATCTTAGACATACTTATTGGCCCAAAAACTATTAAAATTAAGGAACTGAAGCCCGAACATTTGTCTCACGTGTTATGTGAGAATTTGACTCGAGTTATGTAAAATACACAATATGTATTAGTATTGGTTAGATTTATAAAAAACTCATTCAAACGCACTATACAAAAATCTAGGAAAAATTCGGGCGGAGTGCAATTGCAACCCTAGAATGTTTTACAAATGCTAGGGTTGCGATTCGTCAAATTGTCGGTAAGTATATAAAATATGGAATATAGATACGGTTTATTTTGATTGGCGTTCTTGTCGTAATATTTTTCGACTATACAATAAATGGTTGTTTGGTTTGATTAAATGTATTGCGTATTTTCTTAGATAAATAAAAACGTCCTCGCTTATATTTATTCAAGCAAAGATGGAAGAGATAGAAATGCGAGGAGATCGTATTTATGGTAAGTAACGTAGAGTAATAGCTTGACCGAATAGCCAATCACTTCTTTTTTTCCTAGGCTAGAATGTATTTAAATAAGTTAATCACACACATGTTTTATATTTACTATTATTGTCTGGAGTTTAAAAAAGACCATGATTTTCTGTGTTTATTTCGGTGTTCATCAGAAGGTGAGGTCATCAGAAAGAAAATACTGTCATAGAGTGCTAAAAAAGATAAAAAAAATATGTAAAACTGTCTTTAAAATACTTAATTATATACACAATAATAAATCTTATAAAATTTAATCACAGAAAAACAGCAGCGGTAGCCTAATGGCTTGAGCGTCGCACTTGCGATCATGTGATTGCCAGTTCAAAACCCACCCACAGCACTACCGACGTGAATCCACTCGTAACACAAGCATTTAGCTTAGCACGAGGGGTTGACAAGAATATTAGTGATATTGTGCAACCCACATTGCTAGTAAGCTTTAAAAAAAGAAACATGATGTAAGCAAATATTTTCCATTTCAGGTTTCTACGCCAACTTGTCCATTGATACTTTACCACGTCGTTTTCCTAATAAATAATACAGGCACGCAAATGTCGGCTTTCTCTAGGTTTAGAAAGCCGATGGAGCTGTTTAATGAACCATTAAAATATTATCTTTGCTAGCAATCTGTTCCCGGTGCTGTTCAATTAGACGGATAGGATAGTGTGCTTAAATAGCTTCTAGGTTTTATTTATTTTATTGACTGCTTTTAAATTGAAATAAAACATCGGGAATCAAATAATATCAATACAACGCGATAAAATCCGTAAAAAGTAGTTTTATTTCAATGTCTAATATTCGCGTAAGTGTCAGAAACCATTATGCTTTTAATTTATTAGAGTAAAAGTAGGATAAAGATGAGTTTATACTCATCTTTATCCTACTAACTTATGTTAGGGAAATAATTATCTACCAAATATTTCCACATAGAAATTTGTCTCGTAAAGCTAATAGCAAATAATTATGGTCTCCCCCTACTACATGGTACCTAAAAATATAGCGGCTAACTGAGGGTGTATATTAGCACACCTACACTTAAGGTTGTCAAGAAGATATCGCTTCTAGCGATAAGACCGTCATTGTATCAATTTAAAACGATATTCGCTTCTAAAACTATAATAATATGGTGTACAATAAATAATATTCTATCCATCTATCTATGTACATTCCTGCTTAAACAATTGGTTCGTCAAAGGGCTAGGTAGAGGTGTATTACTGTACACCTACTGGTCGAATATATGTCTTTAGATGTAGAAAGCGAATGCGCCTCTTGGGGCAGGCTTATCCAGAGGACTAGAGACTCATACCACCAGGCCTCATTATAATGCACATGGAAGAGCTATTTGAAGATCTGGGTGAGGATGAGGAATCTAGGACTCTAGTCTAGAGGAAGCACAAAAGATCCCATTGAGTCGAAGTTCACTGAGGCCTTGCTGCCTCGGCCCCAAATAAGATAAGATAAGATAAGATTTGTCTTTAGGTGCCATGTTATTAGGGGGCTTATTGCCATGAACTGGGCTCAAACCCCAACTCCAAGCTCTTACTGAGAATTTCCTAATCGAATTTTCTCATCAAACGTTACCGTCCTTTAGATAAAAAAGACTTTAATATCGAATAAATCTGCTCTTACAATACGCTGTAAAGGAATCTGTCTAGTCTAACTATAAACAAGTTGTGTTAGAGACAACATGTACCAATAAAGTGGGTAATTTCCTTGCTTTCGAGTCTCGAATGCCGAGGACTCTACGAAGGCGGGCATTGTACTCGGGTTCTGTATACATTCTTTTTAATGGGGTGAGATGTTACATGAGACAAGTGTTCTGAATATGGTTGATTATATGAGTATAAGAAATTTTGTTATAAGAGGATTTGATTAAAAACCTCTAGGAGCCATAGAAGATAATTGCTTAGATGCGGATCCATTTAGAAGCTGAATGATTTTTAAAAAACGGACAAGGGTGACATTATTTTTATAGAAGAAAATAAGAAAGTTCATTTGGATAATCGTGAGGCGTAACTACTTATGATACAGATAGTGTAAATAATAAAGCTAACAGAAGCTTATATATAGCTTTTTCTTGTCTACTTTAGCGGGAAATATTGTTGTTGTTTATTGTTCCAAATAAAACCTACTAAGTTACTACTGTTCCACGAGGGATTCATGATTTTAAATTTATTGGCAATCATTCAAATTTCAACAAGCAGAAAATAAACCCCAAACTGCCAATTGCCAACATTGAAAAATACGTATCGCCAAGATTCGGCGATGTACTTAAATTTCAGATTCAACGCCAATAAAAGCAACAGGGTTTTCGATCAACCAGAATGGAACTCTAAAACATGGAAAAATTGGCGCCAAGCCAGTTCTTTGCCTAAACCTTACTGGATACAAGGCTCGATGTATTACATGCGAAGTGTCTTTTATAGTTTTTGTCAACTACCCCCAAGTAATTTAATACTCCCTGACTTAAAGCATCGTATTCAGACAATAAGCTATTATCCTAAAACAAATCTTCCTACAAATTGGCCATATATTTTGTTAACTATCGAACGTCTCCGAAGTCCATTAATACCGGTTATATCTAGCTTATCCGCGAACTCGAGCCGATAGATCGAATTTATTTGAATGAAAATAGGCGGTGTAAGTGTCCCATTGATTTTATTGCGGTGCCCGTGTTTTGCCGCGGCAGTTACGGGTTAATAGTTCAATTGGATTTGGAGCAGTTGAACGGAACCGCAACGAGCCGTGGCTCGGTGACTTTCTGTCGTTAACAATATCTATTACCACCGTTTTTCTGTAGCGTTTTTAAGTTTGAAATAAAGATCTTTATAATGTTGTAAAGTGGGACACGAGCGTTGTCGAGAACATTGCCGGAGCTATTAAGTTGGTACAAAAAAAGAACATTTTAGACGACAAAAGCACGCTAGCGGAGGTTAATCGCGCCATTGGTGCTGCAATAATCGCGTTCCGGGCCGAGCCGCGTTTTGCCGCGCGACGGAACGCGCCCGTTCCGTTTTACATGCTGCGCTTATTTTCGTGAAGTGCTGTCTGCTGCACTCGCAGTGTAAACGCTCGTACGGAATTCACGGACTTTGTTTTTAAAATTGGAAGTCGTGTTCTTTAAATGTGTAAAATGCATGGTTTTCTTAGATGTTGCGGGATTTTTCTTTTGGATTTTATTGGCTTACGTTAAGCGCGGCACCGGTAGTGTTACTTTAAGATGCCAGTTTTTTAAAAACACCATCTTATTCCTTCTCTTTTGAACCTTCGTCTTTGCAGTTTAAATGCAGCTTATTCCAGACGTAGACATTTCTTAGGAAGTCGATCTATTAGCTACCGTAAACGCTTTGTGATGTGAAATAAAGGCGAGTATAATAACAAGAACGCGCGCAGCCTCGCGTACTATTATTCTGCGTGCGTACGTGATTTTTACTCGTTTCCTCGATATAGCGGACTAATATAGTTAATGTATGTATTACCAACATGAACAGCGAGCAAGAAAAACAATGTTCGCTTCCTATATCGTAAATATACAACGAAAATGCTGTATCGCATATTATATTTCACGGATGTTGACCGGAATGCTTCTAAACTTAAGTGGGATTGTACTGACATGTCTGCCGCAAGACAAATGAGCTTTAGACTAAACCCCCCGGGGAATGATTCTCATTAAAGGGAGATGAGGATCATGGAGGGACCACCTTGACTCCTGCGCAAAGACTGGCCCTCATAAGTAGAGAATAGGGACGTGTGGAAAAAGGTGAGGGAGACCTTTGCCCTGAGGACCATACAGGCTAGAAAGATAGGTGATGTATTGAAGGAAGAGATACGACGAAGAGGCTATGGGCAATAATTTGCCTCTGTACATTTGCCCTAGTCGTCTCGTCATGAAATTATAATCGTCATAATAAGAGAAGAAGTAGAATCTAAAAAATCTTTTCATACTAAACTCACAATCACAAACGGTGTCGAACCCTTTATTCAGAGGGCCTAGTGTGAGTTTCATTTCACCGACTCGATTTAACGCATCGACTGCGTTTGGCTCTCTGATTGGTGGAGAGTGGTGAAGGTCACGGAAATCGCCAATCAGAACACCAAACGCGGTCGATGCGTAAAATCGAGTCGGTGAAATGAAACTCGCACTTAGCCCTCTGAGGAGAGACTGCCTCTCTGTGTGTATTCTACCGTTTGTACAATGGAAATGATGCCAACGGCTTCTTTCTATCACCGCAGCTCTCGCCATTGGCGTGGAGTTCATCTACATAATTTACAACCATTCTGGTCTCATATTGTGCGATACACACTCAGGTTGTGGAATCAGCTCCCCGCCGAGGTTTCCCCAAAGGTCAACAGTATGAGGTTCTTCAAAAAGGTTGTGAAAAGATGTTTAAAGGGTCGGCAACACGCGAGTGATATCCCTTGTGTTAAAAGCGTCCATAAGCTACGGTAACCGCTTACCATCAGGCGGGCTGTATGCAAGTTTGCCAGCTTAGTGGTATTTAAAAAAAATCACAACATTTACAACGGTACAGTGACAAAGAAAATTCCATGTCGCATATAATTACGAGTATCAGGTAATTTTCCACATACACTGTGATTAAACTGCTAGTTATCGAGTGTTCTATCGATTCGCTCGAAGTAGGTCGCGGGTACACTTGCCTACAGAACTGTAATTGTGCTCGCGTACGTATCTTTAATTTAGATGTGTGTGCGAGCGGTTTTAAAAGCACGATCATGCATCGGGTTTAAACTTTTCTACGAGAATGTACTTTACTGAAAGTGTGGGTGTTTAAGGTAAAATGGAAGTGTATTTCGATGTAAGGGAGCTATTTAGTTCACGTAATGAGACTTTTTCATCAGCAGCGTACAAATTTAATGTTTTCTTCCACGATAGTCCAGTGAGGCTTTCGTTTAGGTTACATGCTCTTTGACATAATATTTTATAAAAAAACCGTAACCCCTGGGTTCTTTTTCCAGGTCGAACAGTGTTTTTGGTTTTTTCCATGAAATAGGAGGAGCTTACATTTATGCCCGGTTAACAGCGAAAGGCTCTCCCCCGCTGGCCGGTAAGTTTAAGACCCCCATTATAGGACATCAGCTTAGTCATTATATCTGTATTACGATTACCCGAAGGGTATATATGTACCTATATATATTTTCTCCAAGACTGTTTTGATTAGCGTTGTAAAAACGAGCTCTGAGGCCGAGCCTCGAAAGCTTAGACACAAGGTTCGAGCCTTGAAGACTCAAGTCTTGAACGCTCAAGCGCTTAAGTCTCACGATTATAACGCTCTAGTAGTCTAGTGACATGCTCAAGCATTATAGTCCAAACTTTCGACGCTCGTGAGACTAGAGCGCGTAAGCGTTGAAGGCTCGAGTCTTCAAGCTTTAGCCTTGTGTCTGAGCGCTCGAGGCTCGGCCTCAGGGCTCGTTTTTGCAACACTAGTTTTGATCCTAAACTCTGTAATGAAAGCATCAAGAACAATCGTACAAAACCAGCTCAGTCGATTTAAAATCATGTATTTCAAATGTAATTTTCCCTATTCTCTATTTAAATAGCTGCGTAGGAGTTTGAGCGACCTTTACGCCCACTGTGCTATACGATAAGACAATGCGCATTAAGGTATGCGCCCATTTGTCGGCACGGAGACATTGTTTAATGCAAAGATTATGAATAGTAAGGACGAGATTGTATTTATAAATAAAATTTAAATCAAGAACAACGGCATGTCAAATTGTATGGCTCCTCCATAACCACCTACGTGATTTGAAACGGATAAATACCTGCATCCCCTACATATGAGAACAAAAATATCCGAAAAAAAAGAGTATTTACTACACTGCCCTTAATTAATTACATAGTTATAATGAGATAAACAAAAAAAAACGACTTTTTTGTCATGCTATCTACTAATTAGTACTATAATTCCTGGGTTAGTTGAGGGTTCTTTGCATATTTTATTATTTTTATTTATTAAAATCACTGCTTGCTCGCACAATATTTATGGATTACGTGCCAAAAATAACTGCACGTAATTTGAAGAGTTACACTTTGTTACAGTTGTATTTTTTAAGAAATTCTTTGAGGATAATGAATAGTTCAACCACAGAAAAGCGAACACAATTTAAAAATTCGTTGTTACGGTCCCGATACTTGTGTCGCTGGTAAGAAGTGAGTGAGCACCTTTACAGTGTTATGCAAGAATGAAGATCTATTTCGTTGCAGATTCAAACACTGGGGCTCTATTGCATGATATTAGTTTGAAATGAGAATGCCTGATTGTTTGCGTGGGTACATCTAAGTAGGGCTATTAAGGCAGCGGATGGGTGGTCTATTCTGAGATATTTGGGCGTTTAATCTTCCTGCAGAATACGTAGTGTTTTGTAGGACAACGGTAATGATATTTTGATGTGTATCTTCGTTATCATTACTTAGTTATCATATTCCACCATGCCAATATAGCCTAGGACGTTGGTGGAGAGGATTATTTCCTTATCCCTTTACCTTAAAAGACCTACAAAACCTGTGTTACAGTCAGTTGGTAATTTAAAAAAATAAATGGTAGCTCTCATCTAATCATAAATGTCAAATATGTTTTTGGTTAAGATTTGACATTTACGGCAATTAATCTAGATCAGAGGGTGTAGGTACTATGACGAATTATTGCGATCATTTTGCGACTTACAGAGAGGGATGCCGCTCTATATATTTAATAGCGCCATCTCTTTCTAAAAACTAAAAAAATATGGCAATATAAATAAATACCTTTTCGTATTTTAGGTCTATCACACACGACGGAACACATTGAAACAGTGTCGCGCTAGTGTTACATTGGCTGTCAGGGTGGTCAGGTTAGCTAGGCTGATTATTAGATCCTACCGTCAAGCAAATAAACAACTATTGCAATTACTTATTATACAGTTCTAAGAATGCGACAACATAAAGTGCGTAAGATTCCTTATATGGAATTGCAACTTGATTGGAATAATAACGACAATCTTTTATGCTAATTGAAATCTAGTTCTGAGAGATTTTCCTTTATCAAATTGACTTGACTATGTATCTTGAGTCAGATACCTACGTACTTGACAATATCTACTGCCTACAAAGATTGTGGCGTAGAACTACTTTTTAGAACTGTTTTTTATTTTAGCCTGTGGAGGGACGTCGAATGAGATCCTTAGATTTTTTTTTATTACAACAAAATTGCTTACAAAGCTTACAATCTAAAAAACACAAAGGGTTTGTCGCATCGCAGTGAAAATCATTCTACACAGTCTCAATCTCAAAAATGGTACATTATTATCGGCAAGGTATTAAAAATAGATGGTCAAGCACGTTCAAATTCATATTAAAGTATTTATGAGTTATGGTGGATTTTTCATCTGTTCAATGAGGTGGTACTTATGACTTAGTAGTTTTGAAGCATTGCATCATTATTGAGAGATAGTTATGTAAGAAATTTTGACAAGTAGGTGAATTTTTCTTGCTCGACAAGCATTTTTGACCGTTTATACAATGCTTGTCATCCTCGAAAAGCAAACTATGTATGATAATGCTTGAAGAAAGTTTATATTTTGCATGCCAAACAAGCATGACCCTCTAGGCGTCCCTTAAAAATAGAAAATTTCCTGTCTCCATGCTGATAAAAAACACGTATTGTAAAAGACGATAAAACCCAGCACCATCGATAGTAGGATCTAAAGATCTGCCTGAATAGTAATATATTTAGTTGTGTGTATGTGAAAGTCTGGAGCTCAGGAACTAGTCTCATTCACCAGGCAAGACTGGAGTCATACGAATTCGAAGCAGAAATTTAAAAAACCATGGAAAAATCTGATTATTTTTTTGTGCAAATTGTTGGTCTAAAGTATTTATACTCAATAGCAGGATTACCGCTGTTGAAGACATCGATAAAACTATTTATCGACATTTTCCCCTCTATAACTTTAATTACAACTTCAAGAAACCGTTTACTTGCTTCAGCATCGTTTGATTAAACCAACTAGTTGGAAGCTAAGCTATAAATTGTAGCCTACATCTGCCTAAGTGCCAGCACAGTAAATTCTTACACCGCACAAGATTAATGACACCGCACTATTAGTGTTATCACATTATTGAGCTGTAGTGATGTTCCATGTCGATAAGAGATGAAAATTTTGTAATCTATTGATGGTAATGTATCGATATTTAAATATTAAATGACTAATTAACTTTAATTTACACTGTATTAGACTGGTGATTAATATTACCACATTTTTTTTGTATACCACTAAGGTGGCAAACAAGCATACGGCCTGCTTGACGGTAAGCGGTTACCGTAGCCTTTGGACGCTTGCGACACCAGAGGTATCACTCGCGCGTTGCCGACCTTGTAAGGAGGAATAGTTGGGCTGGCAGCATAGGAGACATGCTGCCATGCATGACAGCGGCGGTAACAAAACACCACCGGCCCCCCCAGTGCCAACACAACGCTTTCTCGTGGAGCTCTGGCGACCTGGCTCACCGTCAGGAACATAACACAGCACTGAGATGTATTATTTGGCTACGATTTTCTGCAAGGTGGAGGTACTTCCCCAATCGAGCAGCTCCAATTGTGAGTGGAATTGTTCAATTCTACTATGCCCTTCCTCTCTTAGTCAATTAGAACTATAAAAGTGAATTGTGTACGTTTTAATAACTAAAAAGAAATTAAGATCGTAATTAATCAAGACAAGTGCACATACTAACTTAGGCTTTGATGATGATAGTTTCCAAAAAACTATGAACAAGTGTTTGAATTGAGAATGAATATCAGAAGTAGAGGATTACAAAAGAGGTTGAAAATATTAAAATATTTATGACTTTCAAAGTGCACTAATTCGAAAGGTTATTAAAAACAAACCCATTTATTATGAAGTCGAGGTTCATTAAAAGTTTCTTGAAATGATAGATTCTTCAAATTATAGGTTATGAAAGCAATACTTTGCATAGTAAAATTTATTCATGAAGTTTTTAGTTCGATATAAAATAATGTAGCGAAAATATTAAAGGATTATTTATGGCTAACTTAAATGAGAGTTCTTTATTATTATGTGTCTAAGTAATAAATCAGATACAGCGATAAAAGTTCATAATATTTACTCCATTACAAACATAATCCAATGAGCAACTTTTGTACCTACAGGATTATTTTGTTAGTAAATAACTGTTTTTTTAAGGGATAGGGGGACAAACGAGCAGACAGATCGCCTGATGGTAAGCGATTACCCCCGCCCATGGACACCCGCAACAACAGAGGAGTCACAAGTGCGTTGCCCGCCTTTTAGAAGGGAATTGGGCCCCGGGTAACCTCACTCACTCGGCGAAACACAACGTAAGCGTTGTTTGACGCCGGTTTTCGGTAAGGCCGTGGTATCACTCCGGTCGAGTCGGTCCATTCGTGCCGAAGCATGGCTCTTCCACGTGGTGAAACTGTGTAACGAGTATTTATTTTTCATTATTCTATTGTAATTTTTATACATAACATATCTAGTCGGATGAGGTCGCCCTAGAAGGACATACGCTGATGTTATTGGCGAAGACCTTCAAAAAGGTCAGGTGCATAGTACTCGCAGCCGGCGTGTATGTATCAGAAGATGTATGAATGTGGAAGAAGCAAAAGTATGCAAGAATCGTAGCAAGTGACGGTCTATAGTTTCTGCCTACCCCTGTGGGAGAAAGGCGTGAGTGTATGTATGTATAGTTAAAGTATTAACCCTTTGACTGTCACACCAAAATCGAAAAAGGCTGCCCTCAGCGCCAAGCTTCTGGATTTCCTATAGAAATCTGTCACCCAGTCGTGACCGTGGCGTGTTGGGCACATTTTGATTTATCGTCTATCCTTGACTGTGGCGCTCAAAAGATGACTTTGAAGTTAGAATTGTGTGCACTTTGGATCCTAAAAATGGGTTTTATTGTTATATGGGCATTGGCTACTTTTTTTTTTAAAAAAACATGCCCCACACTAGGATTTTCTCCTGTATCGTGGGTGCGTTTACAAACACAAATTCTCACATACACAAACGACCAGACCCAGAACAACTACCTGTAGATTAAACAAATATTTGCTCCGTGTGGGGATCGAACCCACAACACGTGGCGCAGAAGTCGATCGCTCAACCGCTACGCCAATCGTGTCGTCAATACTTGGGTATATAGTTAATATAAATACTCTTTACTTATTACAGTATAACGTAAAAAAATACAAAAAATATGTAGCGTACCTTTTAGCTCTGTAGTTAAATTCTTATCGATTATTCAGGATACACGTTACGTATGCACATCACTAACCAAACTCGCATAGTGCCGCCTAAATATTGATTCGATTAATCAACCTCTCGATATATTTGTCGATCGATTCGCTCGCTAGTCGTGGGAAACTCAATTTGATTCTCAATTATAGAAAACTATTAGTGTCGATATACGCTCGTGTGCCGGGTAATAAATTAAAAATGGACACGCCAATGTCACGGCTCTTTGAATGTTTAGTCTGTATTAATGCATTGCCTGTAATGCCTATTAATGTGTTGTCTGTATTTTGCATTCGAGTTTAATTTAGCTAACTGATTGAATGATACACTGTTTTCCTTTGATAAATGACAATGTAATGATTTTTTTTAATTCGTGATAGGCTTATGCTTGACCGCCATTTCGCCTGATGTTAAGCGATACTGCGATCTACGATGAGTTTGTGAAGCAGCGACTTTTCAAGTGTTTGTCGTAATTGAGAAAATGAGAAAGAGAATCGTAGTAGGGGACATTAGCTAACAATACGGAATCCAAAACTTTCTGTTAAAGCATTTATCAAGTATGATAATTCTGGTATCGTGTTCTACCATAAACATAGATACAATGTACACAATGGCTGAACAAAAGGAGACCGGCGACCACACACTGTTGAATTTTAAATTAAAATTTTCAGTTCATGAAATATTAACACTGGAATAAAGCCGGGTCCGCACTGTCGTGCGCAAATATTCAAATAGAATGCGCTTGCGCCGGTTCCCACCGCGTGAAAGGTCGCTAGTGTGCACTCTGTGTTATGCTAAGCAATGCTGAGTTACTACGCTGTAGATGGAGCGTGGAAACAACGCAACTGATAGGTGATAGCGTATCTTTTAAATAAATCGATTACACAACATCGGTCTACTTCAATCATCGCGAATATTGCCCAGACGAAAAGACAGAAGACGGCTATAGGATCTTCGACCGAAAGCCATATAGTTTTATTTATTTATTTGTCCATCCAAACGAGCTGGCAAAGCACTTAATGAAAAATGACACAAAATTCAAGAGCCTCTCAGAAATAATATAGAATGCGCGTCGCTGGACTGTCAACCCTCCATGACTCAAGAACCTACTTAACTTTTTCCTTAAAGGCTGTAGGATAGAATTGCAAAAAAAAATGTGACTCCTCTGGTGTTGCGCAATCCATCTGCTTCTGCTCTTCTGCCCCCTAACCCATATTAAAAAAGAAATAAAAATTACGCGATAAAGTAGACTAATTGAGATGGACCACTTTACGGATTTATTTACACTATTCAATCCCTCTCGGCCTCATTAGCTTAGTGGTCGTAAGCGTGACTGCTTTGCTAGAGGTCCTCGTCATGGTCCTTTGATTCCCAGGTCGATAATAAAATTCCCAGTAGCAGCTCGGAGCTCGCTGCCTGTTTACGGCAATAGACTCGCCGTCTAATCGCCGGGAATTTAATAATAAAATTTAAAACACTTTGATCGACCTGGGAATCAAAGGACCATGACGAGGACCTCTAGCGATGCAGTCCTCCTATTACTTGGGACTTAAACAGTCTAGCGAACTATGGGTGTACAATAGTACGCTTCTGCCTAACCCTTCGGGGAATACAAGCGCATTGGTATTTTATGTTTATAATATTATTCGCTGCCTCTCTTACATTAAACCAGGCTCCCCCACAAGAATGGATGCATAAATAAATGCAACTTTACACAGGTGTATCGACTGTGCGGTACACGTCACGTATGCGCTGTGGCACAAGTCTCACCGTTGTTTGCCTTCACGCTATCTCCGTTGAGAGGTGAACAGGACTCTCCTCTTGGTTTACAGTTCCTGTTTAATTAGTGAGATTTTTATTAAAAATCATATCGACATGACTGTATTCTTGAAGGGTCATGCAGATGTGGACTGATATACCTACTAATACACTCACGTTTCGTATTTTTATAAAAATATTCTGGGGTTGGAGATTATGTCTTTAGATATCCAAACTTTTTATTTATTTTATTTATTTATTAAACTAAAATAAACTAAAATTGTTAATCATACGAATGTTACTCTGTTTGTTACCATTCACGTTTAACCCGTTGAATCAATTTTTTCTATACAAATAGATTGGACCTTGGACATAAGCTACCGTTTGTGTCAAACGTTTTTGGAATGCGAGTAAAACTGCGGGAAACAGGTAGTTTTCTATACATTGACGACACGTTTGGCGTAGCGGCTGAGCAATCGGCTTCCGCGCCACGTGTTGTGGATTCGATCCCCACACGGAGCAAATATTTGTATAATCTACAGGTAGTTGTCCCGGGTCTGGGCGTTTGTGTATATGAGAATTTGTGTTTATAAACGAACCCACGATACAGGAGAAAATCCTACAACGGCAACGTTTTTTTAAATAAACAAAATTAAAGGAAGAAAATGTCCTTACCGACTAACCTCATCATTAACGCATTTGTTGTCCCAAAGTTGGGCACGAGAGGAGTTAGGCTATAGTAGTCCACGCTGGCTCAATACGGATTGGTAGAGTTCACAGAGAGAGTGTTAACTTACGTCAGGTCCGTCTTTCGAGTGTCAACTTGTCGAGTCCCGTCGAGAATGTCAACAACGAAATTATGTTAACTCCTGCAGGCTTACTCTTGAAAACAATACAATACCAATCCAAACGTGATCCGATTCCAATGTCAATTTGGCTGTCGGGCGATTTCGTACTCCTGAGCACAAATCCTTTAACCTTGTATCGGCATCCTGATTGGCCAATGGTTGGGTCGTTTCCCAATCCTATTTAGTTCACTCAATCACCGCGCAATATTGAAACAATTTGGCGCTAGTCTCCGATTCAAGAGTACGAAACTTGACGAAACGGCAAAATTCCAATGTCGATGTATCGGATTGAGTTCAAGAGTAAGCCCCCTGATGGATTAACAAAATTCTGTAAAGGGCGAATTTAGTAAACTTGAAATTGATATTTTTATACGTTTACTAATGTTATCTCCTAGTCATTCTCATCTACAATTATCAATAAATAACTCAAGATAAGGTTGTTTGAAATATTCTTTATACACCTGTGTCATATTCAAAGTACGTACACTCAGACTACAAAAACAACATTGAATTAACATCATTACCTATTGAATAAGCCTTCCGTCTCGACGTAAAAGGTAGCGTGGTACTTTGTAGCAAAAAACGTAATCGGTCATCTTGCATTCCGAGCGGTTGCGCGTGCGACGCGGTGCGCATAATGTGCAAGCGCAGCACAGATTAGCGCCGCGAGTAGTGGATCCAAGAATTACTTGAATTTTGGGACTGTGAAATTTTGTTTGTGAAGAAACTTAATAGTTAGTATAGAAAAACAAGGACAAACATGGAAAATTTGGGTAAAACTACAAATACTTATGGCACTTTTCAAATATCCAACCCGTTACACTAATTGCAATTCCAAAGGTTATCTTCAGGCGTATCATAATTGCTAGAGATATCGACTAAAAATGTATACGTTTTTATATAAGCGCTTTCTATAACTCTTTGCCTAGCAACTACGTACCTAATCAAGTTGCTGGCATGAATGTTCGAGTAAAAAAAAAAGTATTGAGATTATTGGAAGTAGATATAGTTAAATAGGAACAAACCATTTCTCACCCTTAACATATATACCTTTTCCGATCCGTCATGGTTAAAAAACAATGGGGTTGTCCCATAAACCTCCTACGTATTATATTGAACCTAACCGCGCGTGCCCGCGTCCAATGCGCCGCTCGGCGCGCACGCACGTTGCTGCCCCAACTCGTTTGCTAATTAATATACAGCCACAATAGAAGTTAGTCAATTCACGAGAATATTAAAATTTTCATGTATAATCCTTCTTGACAAATTAGTATTTTTAATAGAAAATTATAAGATCGTAAGTCACCAGTGTCCATCATCAACCATTTACTAAACCACGAGGGGTTAGGTTATAATCTACAACGCTGGCCCATTACGGCCCGGGATTGGCAGATTTCATTCAACGCTTTTGAAAAAAAATCCACAAAAGCGACATTCTTAAGGGTCCGGCGGAGCTTGAATTGCCCACAAAAACGTAATACCGAAATAAATCGTAATTCATACAACATTCTAACAAAATAATGTTATTATTCTGATTTGGATACCGTTAATCTAGGTTCCTACGATGCTATTTCGTCTACTACTACTTCACTGGAAATAAAAGATCGGAAAATCGTTCCAAACTGAGTAAAGTTATCAAAAATTGCTTTCGCTTACATTTGTTTCCAGTGAAGTATTTTGGATGAAATGGAATAGTAGGAACCTAGATTAACGGTATCGGAATCCGAATAATAACAGAATTTTATTAAATTATGTTTGAATTACGATTTGTTTTGGTATTACGTTTATGAGAAAAATTCGGTCCACCGGACTCTTAAGGATTTCGTTCAACCGAATGATAATTAATTTCTAAACGCACATAATTTATTCTCGTACTCTAGACTCATGACTTGGCAGGCCATAGTCATGTTTTTTTAATTTATTTATTAGGCATTACTGTCACTTGTCCACTGTCCGGATTTTTATTAACTTCATGAAAAAATATAACTGTCACATTGTGCTTTGCCTTCTGTATGTTCTTGTAGAGTGGTAGCCACCGCTAATGTATTCCGCGGCGACCTTTCACCTTGCATGCAGATCCCCATCGCTTTTGGTAAATCGTGCGTGCCAGTATTTTATTAGTGTTGCAATTATTTTTTAAGCAACTGGTTCAGCAACTTAAAGTTTAAACGACTACTTATAAGTTTTGTAACAATAAGCTCATGTTATATATTGAGCGTGTATCTAAAAAATAAGGACAAGTGAATCGGTTTCTCCTAGGCAAGCGCGCTCCATCGTAGATCGTAGTATCGCTTAACATCAGGCGAACTGGTGGGCACGCGTAAGCCTATCACATATAAAAAAAAACTGTCATCAAAATTTCTAAGATAAATAAGTCTTACGGCATCAATAGTGCTTATGTATCTACTTCATATAAGTACGTGTATCAAACAACACATCTTTTTTATGGGATAGGGGGACAAACGAGCAGACGGATTGCCTGATGGTAAGCGATTATCGCCGCCCATGGACATCCGCAACAGCAGAGTGCGTCGCCCGCCTTTTAAAAGGGGATTGGGCCTCCGGTAACCTCACTCACTTGACGAAACACAACGTAAGCGTTGTTTGACGCCGGTTTTCTGTGAGGCCGTTGGTCGACCCGGCTCATTCGTGCCGAAGCATGGCTCTCCCACGTTAAAAACATATTGTGTTATCCAGAACATTCTAAACTTTATTTTAAATTGAAAAAATATAGCTCCAAAATGGAATATAGAAAAATAAAGTCTGGCCAGATAAACGAACAATTTATATTTATGCCAGTAATTTATTCGAAAACATTTATGTTGGCAATAGTTTTATACGAGAAGAACACTTTATTTTTCCGAAAGGGTCACTTTAAACACACCTCGGGGTACGAATGGTAATTCTATTCAATGCAGAGAAGAAGCAACAGAATATATTTGGAATAACATTATGCCAAGTGTTCTAGGAAAGGATTTTGTATCAATGAACGGACGGTCCGACAGGTTTTTATTAATAAAATATTATATTATAGTTTTCAAAGTAACTTTTGAAAACTTTAAACGTTTCGTTATAAAATAAGAAATACGAGTGTAACCCCTAATATACTCGTAGGGTTGCCGGAGATGTATTATTTATTGATGATTGACTGATTGAATTCTGGATTCCGAATGACGATTCGGAATCCAGAACCTTACAATGAGCATGCTTGCGACCGCAATTTTAGAAGTCCAACTTTAATTAACACAATCAAAGATCATACGAAATTAACTAACAAATAATTCAGACATAATCTTAATAAATATAAAGCCTATTTATTTAACAACACTCATAACAACATAGTAGTAATGTAGGTAAACAGTAGAATCCCAGAACCACCAAGCACAGTCACTTAGACAAACACACACACACACACACACCACTTAAGAGCAAGCTTGCACTAATTTGTAATTATTTTAATTATATTTTATTGTATACATTGTTAATGTTCTGCAAACGAGTGAAGACATTGATTCCTGTAACACAGGTACAACCTAGCTCAGGAGTCAGGGCTTCAACTCAAATGTATTTAACCATTTTCGTATCAATAAAATATTTTATTATTATATTATTATTATTGTAAACCATTCCACTACGATTATTTATCATTCCAGTCACAAATAGGTTTTTGGTATTTTTGGTAACAAAAAAAAAATACCTAATTTTTTTTCTGTATTTTACAGCCGCCATTTTGTTTTATGAAAAACAGAACCAAGCCTATGATAGTATATAAGCCTATAATCCCTAGACATCACGTTGATCTGAATCCTTCCGTACTTTGGGATGGATGATGTTTTCTTTGCCGCTTGCATTTGGGTAAAAAATATAAGGTACGGTACACACGCGCGACTAAAATAGTCACAAAATTAATTACCTCACATATCCGTTGGTCTGTTCTTCGTCTCATTTCAATCCGCTGCACAAAGATCTGAAAATAACGAAAAATAACCGGTTAGTTCTGGTTTTTAATTAACATTTGGAATAATAACATAACATAACATAACATACCATCACGCCTGTATTCCCCGAAGGGGTAGGCAGAGGCGTACTAATGTACACCCACAGTTCGCCGGTATGTTTAGGTCCCATGTAATAGGGGGCGAACCTATTGCCATTAACCGGGTACAAATCCAGACTCCGAGCTGCTACTGAGAATTTCATAGAAAACTTGCAACTTGGCAACTGCTGAGCTACAGTAGCAGATCCAAGTTTGAATTTATGCCCGTTTAACTGCAACAGGATCATCATCTATTACATGAAACCTAAAACACTTGTCTAACCCTTCGCCATCATTTGGTTTCCTGTTCAAAGACTGGCATGTTACGTTTTCATCCCAACTTCGTATATTGCCTCATCATGTTATGCAAACCTACAAATAGCTATATCTTGGAACCACTCAAACACCTATTACGAACGCTATCACAACCCCACTTTTTCAGTATCGACAAAATCCCATTCAGGCCTAAGTGGAAAAAGTTCAATTTGCGTACATTTCAGCCCGTCTCGCAGCCCTAGCAATATTCAGCGTGATGAATAGGGTTGTCAAACTTGCCAACTCATTCTTTTATATTGCAAGCTTTATTTTGGTTTTGCTAATGAGCTTGAGGTTAATGGCAACCCTTTCGTTAGGGATGAACGGATAAACAAGTGAATAGATATATGCAAGTCATGTAATTATGTGTGACATGCTTCGGGAAGCGAATTTAGGTGATGAGATTGAATTTTGTTTGATAAAAGGACCGGGAAACAAGGCTTTAAGCATTAAAAGGTATTTGTTTTTTTGGGAAAATCAACTCCGGAGCTTAAACGAAAGTGAGTGTGTTTTTACGTGAAAGGTTTTACATTTAAGTTCGACTTAATCTATTGACATGAATTCATTAAATTAAAATATTTTTATCTCGAAATGTCCTATACGATGCGATTGAAACCGCTGGCAACAGCTAGTTCAAGAGAATTTCGGTCTTTTCTTTAAGATGGAAGCAATTTTGACCAACAGATACCTATATTGCGATTTCGTCTGTTTGAAGTCCGACTCACCCTTAAGTAGAAGGAGCGTGAACAGTAACTAATACTTTCGAGAGGGTACTCGTAATTCAAGCGGAATTCTATACAAAGCGAGCCGGGTTCGTCGACTTAGGCCAGGGATGCCGAACCTTCTTAAGCACAAACTTTTTGAAGAAATATTTTGCGCGTCTGATCTTCTTTTTTCTGCCTTTTTTATTACTGGCCATACGAATTCAAGTCAAACCAGAAATGTTTTGAATATAGAATATCGCAGGAACGGTCCTCGAAAGACGCATGAAACTGATTTGATTTTCGTGGCAGAAAGAGTAGGGAAGGTAAGGAAATGAACGATTCTATAATAAAGATCTATCTAAGATCTAGATTCCTGTGGTACTACTTACGTTGATCTCATGATTTCCAATCCCAAGGAATGTCCCTGAATCTCAGAAGATGTCTACACTCTCTAAGGATACTGCCAAATTTGAAGTTTGTAGGCGTTACAGGATCCGAGATTTTAAGTAATTTAATAAATATTTATCCTAGTGGTATGACCGTTCGACTGCCAAGTCAAAGGTCTCGAGTTCGAACCCAATGCACGCACCTCTGACTTTTCGAAGTCATGTGCGTATTAAATAGTTATTTATCACGCGCTTAAACGGTGAAGGAAAACATCGTGAGGAAACCTGCATGCCTGAGAGATTTTCTCGATGGCGTGTGAAGTCTGCCAACCCGCACTAGACAAGCGTGGTGGACTATAGCCTAATCCATTAAGACCATTCTGATAGAAGACCGGTGCCCAGCAATAGTACAGTATAATGGGTTGATTATGTATTTTTATGTATGTAATAAATCCCATTTCCCAATCCCGAGAGAAATAAAAAGGAAAAAAAAAAAGGAAAAATTCAATCGCGGGTAGGATTCGAACCTGCGTCTCCTGGTTGGATAACTACACCAGACGCTCTGACCTCTAAGCCACCGTGAACCCCACCCGCCTGATTGAAATTTTGCTTTCCCATTCTGAATTCCGGTATGTTTAGGTCCCAAGATATAGGGGGCGACCCTATAGCCATTAACCGGGCACAAATCCAGACTCCGAGCTGTTACTGAGAATTTCATAGAAAAACCCAATAACAATAACTCGACTTGGGGATCGAACCCAGGACCTCTAGTGTAGCAGTCGTGCTTGGGACCACTATACTAATGAGGCAGTCAGGCCATATATATATATATATATATAAATTGTAACCTGATCCATTTCTTTTTATTCCATAGTTATTTCCTTGTCCTTAATAAGTTTGCTAGCCCTGAGAACTGTGGGGGATTAGTATTCTTCCCTCGTTCTTTCACGCATAATAAATTTAATCCGGGGATTGCATTCGTTAATCTCATTATTCTTGTACCTACATAGATAAGGAATAAGTCTTATGTTGACTGCATGCTTATTTATTTATTTTATTTGTAAAGAGGGGTCATACGTGTGATGGAAATATTATTTTTTTCTTTTAAAAAGACGTTGCCCCACACTAGGATTTTCTCCTGTATCGTGGGTGCGTTTACAAACACAAATTCTCACATACACAAACGCCCAGACCCGGAGCAACTACCTGTAGATCATACAAATATTTTCTCCGTGTGGGGATCGAACCCACAACACGTGACGCAGAAGCCGATCGCTCAGCCGCTACGACAAACGTTACAGAAATAGTTAAAAAATAATCAAGTATCAGTAGTTTATTAGATGATTTGATGATTGATTAAAAATTGACGTAAATTAAAATTATTGTAACAGCACAAAACGGGATGTCACTGTCTTCTGCAACACAGTATCTACTAGCGCAGGAGTCAGGGAATTCTTTACTAATGTATATGTTATTTTACGTCAATAAAGAATTTTTATTTATTTATTTGATTTGATTTGGTCGGTACTAATAAACTGTCTAGAATGAGAACATTTTATGAAATTGTCTTTTATATAAAGTATTAATTACTTTCAGAATATTTTTTATGATTTTTAAAGAAAAAATATAATAATTTGAATTTATGTAAGCGTGTTTTTTTCTGTTTTTTTAGAAAGCAAAATATCATGAATGAGCAGCTTGAAGTCTGGATTTGTGCCCGGTTAATGGCAATAGGCTCGCCCCCTATTAGGTACATGGGACATAAACATACCAGCGTGTGTTGTACATAAGTACGCCTCCGCCTAACTCTTCGGGGAATACAGGCGTGATGGTATGTTAAATACCATGACTAATCATGACCTCCCACGGTTTTAAGATCTTGACCATCTAGACCAACATGCGCGCTACGAAATATTTTGTCAGCTCATATCTGTGTTTTACAGTGGCTAGAGACGACATAGTGGTCCGACAAAATTATGTCACAGATTTCGTTAAAGCTATATACAATTGAAATCGAGAGTTCTGAATTAAACGTGGTTGACGAAAATAATTCGTGGCCCACAATGTAAGGTCACTATAAATACCGCAGCTAAATGATGCAGACGTGCGGAACAAATTCACTTCAAGAGTGGTGTAAGAACACCATAAAAAATGGTAACCTTGACAGAGTTACAATATAATTGCTTCATCAGTATTCTAGACCTATTCCCAAATACCGGACGGCTTCCAGCCTAAATAGATGCAGTTTAATATTTATATTTTACACAAAAAGACTGCCGTCACATCTCCGTAATGAGTTTAAATAATATCTTACTAATAACTAGCTTTGTGCGGGTTGGCAGACAATACTTATTTTCAATCACTTAAATATAAGTATTTAGAAGTTAATTGCTCAAGAGTCCGGCGGATTTCTCTCATAAATGCAATACCGTAATAAATCGTAATTCAAATATAATTTAATTAAAGTCTGTTATTATCGGGATTCCAATTCCGTTGATCTAGGTTCCTACTCTATCATTTCGTCCAAAATACTTCACTGGAAATAAATGTAAGCAAATGCAATTTTTGATAACTTTACCAAGTTCGGAATGGTTTTCCGGTCTTTTATTTCCTGTGAACTAGTAATAAACGAAATAGTACCGTAGGAACCTAAATTAATGGTATTCAAATCCGAATAATAACATAATTTGATAGAATATAATATTGTCTGGATTACGATTTATTTCGGCATTACATTTTTGTGAGCAATTCAAGCTCCGCTGGACCCTTAACATTATTGAACATGAATTGAAAGTAATTTTGTGAATACCTACATAATAATATTATCATCATCATCATCAGCCTATAGCACGTAATAATAATATTATAAATGTAATAATAATAAATAATAATATTATAAATACGAAATATTATAAACCACCGACTCGTGCGCAGCTTTACATGCGTAAATTTTCCCGACTATTGCGGAAGATTAAAAAATACTTTTATACATACCTTGTTCTAACAATAACGAACTTAAAAAAATATTCTATCCTATTTGGTACAGTCGTTTGCATATTATGCGCGTACATACATTTCGGCGATTCTTTTTTTATTGGATAGGAGGGCAATCGAACAGACGGATCGCCTGATGGTAAGCTATTACCACCGCCCATGAACACCTACAACACCAGAGGAGTCACAAGTGCGTAGCCGACCTTTTAGAAAGGGATTGGACCTCCGGTAACCTCACTCACCCGGCGAAACACAACGTAAGCGTTGTTTAACGCCAGTTTTCAGTGAGGCCGTGGTATCATTCCGGTCGAACCGGCCCATTCGTGGCGAAGCATGATGTCTCCCACGTAAAAAATACAGAAAGATGAATATATCGGTTTACCCGTTTGTCTGTTACCTTTTCCCACCTAAACTGCAGAACAGATTTTGATAAAATTTGGCAAGGAGACAGATTGCACGCTTAGGGAAGGACGTATGCTATCTTTAAAAGTACTTAGTAGTTCTTTTGGGATATGAGTGAAACCGTGGGTAACAGCAAGTCTTAATAATTATATCAACCAAGACGGTAATATTATAACTAGGCTGAGTACAGTAGGGGGTTATAATGAAAAATTTGTAATTATACGGTACTTTCAAGGCTCACGAATTTTGAGGTCGTGTTGTATGGTCCTTGAGAATGTAATTTGCTTTTGGTCTTTTAATCTCGATTGGTCCTTAGAAAGCAGATAATTTTGTAAATGTATTGCTGTTATAATGTAATCTGTTAGTTAGGTAGGTACATACATGTGTATGCAATAATACATAGGCATGTTACCGTTGAGACGGAAATGTAGAAGTGAAATTACTTGGCGAATTAGACTGAACAACTGGGGTCTCAAGATGACAATGCGCGAATAATACCAAACATATTGTCACATAAAATCATGCGGCCCGTATTTCCCACCAAATTACAATAAAAAATGAATCAAATCGCGTCGGGGTTACGGAAATATGCAAACTCTCGGAGGTCTGATTAAAAATAAAATAACCTACCATCACACCTGTTTTCCCCGAAAGGTTAGGCAGAGGTGTAGGTACTAATGTACAACCATAGGCGAGCCTATTGCACTTTACCGGGCACAAATATGTATCTGTACCAGATAAATGGCAATTAACTCGCCACCGTCCATACTTTGAGCTGTAATGCAACTCCGAGATGCCACTGAGAATTTTATGAAAAAAACCCAATAACACTTTGCTTGACCTGGGAATCGAATCAGTAAGTCTAGCGTAGCAGTCCTCCTTGGGACAACTAGACGAATGAGGCAGACGGGTCTACATCGTGTAGAAATTGCCATGATTCTCTCAACTGTTTTAAGTACGTACAGTGCTCTTAATCCAAAACCATCTCAAGTTAGGTACATAACATTAACCGTGTCGGTCCAACCGCACATTCTTGCTAACTGAACTAAGTTTTGTTTCGCACGCAACAAGGGGTCGCTTGCCCTCCGGTCCTCTGCTGAACGGGTTGCACCGCCAGCGGAGAGGACTCATTTCTCGCTTCGCTTCATTTTAATTGAAATGCTTAATGTGTCGTTATGTTAAATGGAGTTTGGTACAGCAAATTGTAACTATGTCTGAGTGTGATGATTTGATTCCATGCATATTTTAGACTAGCCGTTGCTCGCAGTTTTACTCACGTCCCAAAAAGGTCAACAAACTATAAATCCAATTCTAGGCGGCGTATCAAGATGAAACATGCACCAGATTTCAAGTTAGACCTCTAGCAATACATCGGTGAAAACAACATTCAGTTTTATGCAGTAGTTTTTGCGTGATGCACGTACAAAAATTTTAATTTTGTTGCTCTAATAAAGACTTCCCATATTAGTTTTTCTTTAATATCTATAATGTACAGACATCAGCCTGTTACAATTTTATTATAGGTATACGAGTAGATTACCTAGATTAAATTATCTTCTTTTAAAAACCTTAATAAAAAACAGTTTAAGGAGAGATTGTATTTTGTATTGCGCGCAATTGATATTACTTAGCTAGTGGCGTTCTGTAGTTTCTGCATACCCTTATGAGTGAAAGGCGTGAGTGTACCTATTATAGTATTTATTTAATATTTGTATGAAGTATTGTCTTGTTCTAATCCATGTTAATGAATAGCTTGCAGTTTTAAATACAATCCTCAGTATAAAAAAACAAATTAGCTCAAGAAATCAGTCTCTATTGATTGTTTCATGATGCGAACAAGTTCCCTATTTCCAGACGAATCAACTCTTTTTCTTATTTCTCGTTCATTTTCCAATGAAACCTCAACGTAACTCCGCTCAGTATTTAGTGGAAGTTTGTCGTGCTCCAAGCGTTTAGGCTACAAATGATGGGACGTAATTAGTAAGTTGCGTGAGCGTGGACGCACGAAACACTCCAGGAGTGCTTGCCGGAGGAAATATTTCGGTATTGGGGATAATACGGGTACGAGTGGTAGAGGTATTTAAGTTGAATTTGTATAATATTTTTTTCTTGTTCTGGTTACGTTAATGAGTTTCAGAATCGAATCACAGGGCTTATAATGGACACGTTTGAGGAATCACAATAATAAGTTTCCCAGCATAAGCTGACCTCTCGCCTATGCTGTATAGGCGGTGGGTTCCCTTATATACTGATCATACTAACACATTATGTAGCCGTATGTCTTTGAATCATATTGTGATCAGTAATTAATACATTTTGTTTGTAAGATAAATAAAATTACAAAGATTCTTTGTTTTTCATTGTTTATGTTGCGGTTGGCAAACGAGTAGGAGCGGAGCCTCCTGTTGGTAAATTTTTATTGCCGCCTATGAAGTCTGCTACATCGGAGGAGTAGCCGATGCGTTGCCGAGCCTTAAAGACTATAGACTTATTGGAGCCGCAGCAACCGGGGAACTGACTCTCACGTGCAAAAGTCGAAACACAAGCAAAGGTTTACGACAGACTCCGATGTCCTGACGACCACCTTTACATCGGAGTCCAGACCCAAGAGGTCTTACAACCGAGCAAGTTTTCTCATCTCTTACGAGATGCCGATCTAAATGGCAGTGGGGAATTCTGTTCTAACCCGTCCCTACACGAGGTAAATGTTTGTTTATAATTTTAGATAGATAACTCCACGTGTTTTGTTTATGCATGATGTAAAAGTCAACAAAAACAATTTAAACAATAATCTGCATAATTAAACAACAAAATATAACCTTATAAGGTAAGCTACACCATGAGAAAGCTATCGACACAGTTTTCCACAGTTTCGAAACACCTTGCGTCGCATAACATCTCATTTATTTATAGACTCGGTCGCCATTTTGTGTAATTGATTGAAATATTTAAGATTTAACAGATTTAAGATTTAATTTATAGTATTTAATGAATTTCGGAATTAATTATGGGCGATAAGTTTATAGATTTAAATTAAATTAAGTGAGGTTATAATATTTATGTTATAGGAAGAAGTTAAGTAGGCGAAGATAAAAACTTGTGGTATTCCGTAAAACCATAAGAAAACAAGTTATAATGAAATCGAAAGTTGACCGAAAATTCACATATAATATGTAGATATAAATTACTTCTAAGTTTGAACATATTTTTTAAATCGGGATGCCAAATTTGCCTTCCGAGGTTTTTCATAAATTTAACCACAGCCTAAGAAAGCAGCTAGACAATTGAGCTAGAGATAAATTAATATACCTATGACAAGCACCAATCTTCTCAAATCTCGAATGATCATTTGTTATCCGAACTACAGAAACAATATTTCATATTAAAAATTCCACAGTAAAATATGAATGGATATCTACGTGTATAAAACAAAGTGTGTTTTTATTCAACAGATACACGTCTTGAGTGGGATCCACAAATCATCTCGTTTTATCTCGATCTTTACTAACTGACAAGTTGACATTACACTGTGGTGCAAGTCATAGGCAAATACATGTCACAAATGTAAAAAGGTTTGTTGTCTGTTTTTTAGTTTTATTTTTTAAATTTCGTGTTCCAATGATGAAGCCTGAAGAAAGAAGTAGAATATTTTTAGATGTAATTTTTATAGAACACTAGCGACCCGCTCGCAGTTTCAACCGAGCTGCTCCGTTCCTAAGAGGCGTAGCGTGATGTTATATAGCCTATGTTACTCAGTGATAATGTAGCTATCTAACGGCACAAGAATTTTTGAAATCGGTCCAGTACTTTTTGAGCCAATTCGTCACAAACATACCTTCATACAAATCTTTCCTCGTTATAATATTTGTATGACTCGTGTACAAAGAATGGATTTGGAAATGGCGACAGCTACGCGAGCGAGAGGTGAATACAGCTGTCGCCATTTCCAAATCCATTCTTTATGTGCATGAGTTATATAGATAATTGACCGCAAATAAAATTGGTTGGTATCTGAACACTGACTTGAAAATCTGAAGATACACCACAAAATGCTTGAAGTCTTTTTTAGATGTAATTTTCTAAACTATAGCTCATATGCGACATTACAAACATTTCCTCGCCAAAAAAAACTGAAATA
Organism: Acronicta aceris; assembly: GCA_910591435.1. Lineage (NCBI taxonomy): Eukaryota > Metazoa > Arthropoda > Insecta > Lepidoptera > Noctuidae > Acronicta > Acronicta aceris. Next base: position 2,453,322 of record OU342759.1, on the reverse strand, counting down.
TTTAGTTTTATTTTGTCTCGGGCGCTGTTTAATCACAACTTGTTTCACGAGCGAACCGGTTGCATGCGCAGACGCACCGACGCGGGCCACCTGGCGGCAAGTCATTGCTTTACCACTAAATTATGCCGCCATACTGGTTTTTCCATTATTTTTTACCTTTTCTCTACATTGCACGCTTAAATATAACTCCATTCATGCGAACTGGCATGCCACGGAACTTGTTTTCTCAATTTAATGCTTTGATTTTTCAATTTTGTATGAGAAATATAGAATGAGATAGGTTTTGTTGATGTATGGTAATGATGTGCATGTTGATGTTAATTTTATATGGTAATCAGGGTTACGAATTAATTGCTATAATGGCTTAAGAAATTACGTTGCTACACAATTTCTCAATTTTTATGTAAATGCGATGACAGTTGAAGGCTTTTAAAGTATGAATGGAGACTGAACAGCAATAAATTATAAATAAATTAAATATGTATGACCACACATTTATGATGGTGTCAATTCTTCAACGATATTACGATAATTTAACATTTCAAAGTGTTTTGTAAGACAAGCTAATGTAGCCAATAAGACCATTTTTACCATTTTCAAAATATTTTTTATTAATTAGATACGATGCGAAATAATAAAACAGCATAATCTATACTTATAATAAATCTGTAGAGAGGTCAATTCTGTACATGAAATATATTTCCAAAATAACTATCAGCGGGTGATTAGTGATCGATACTGACGCCAAAAATGCAATCAGTAAAATTTTTGTCTGTCTGTCTGTATGTTCGCTATAGAAACAAAAACCACTCGACGGATTTCAACGAAACTTGGTACAATTGTTCTTCATACTCCTGGGCAGGTTAAAGTATACTTTTCATCACGCTACGATCAATAGGAGCAGAGCAGTGAAGGGAAATGTTGGGAAAATGAGTGATTCATGAGAAAGTTTTCAAGCTATAAAACATCACGCTACAACCCTTAGGAACGGGGCAACGCAGGTGAAACCGCGGGCGAAGAACTAGGGAACAAAGTAACTATTCCACGCGGACGAAGTCGCTGGCAAAAGCTAGTTTTAAAATAAAATATTTACCTAAGTATATTAAATTCCTCAAGCTAGCTAAGCGAAATATAATTCACTATAATTCACAGTGCATTTGAACGGTATTCGCATATAAAAGCGAGCGCATCCATTGACGAAACTGGTCCAAGCGTTGAGTGACGTTTCCGAACGAATGCAGATGACAGCCGCCGCAATGTTGGACTGGAAATTAAAATTATTGGCTATCAGTGACTTAATATTAAGAATAAATTATTTTTAATTATTTGGTAATGGATTTTATTGATTAATGATAGTGGATTAACGGAATTTTATAATGATTGGATTTAGTAAAACAGTTTAATCTGTTAAGGGAAAATAAGTTACCTAGAATTAATTTATTTGGTCGAAAGATTTTAATGCAAGGTTAAATTAATATATTCATTTTGTCTATTGTTTATTTTTTATGATTGTTATACTGGACTACGCAGTGTTTCATCAAGCACATTCATTGATAATTTTGGCGTCTCCTTTCTGTTTTATTATTTAGAGTTAACATAGTATTTAGCGATCGCCAACATAATTAACCTTTTATTACGTCAGGTCCGTGGAATTTTCCTGAAAATTTAATTTCGTCATTATTTGTATTATCTTTTATTAATTCAGCACAGAACATCCATTAACCTCCATTTAATACTATCTGACCTAATCACACCTCTCCTAAATGTACAAATATGCTTACATGCGGATGCCAAAAGTAGTTCTGCTATAAATCCTTGTAATTTATTACAACCCTCAAAAGCCAGTCTATGACAAGAAATCGATGGCCTTCCTGTCCTCTCGCTAATAAGGCCCGTCCATTTATCGCTCCGCACAGTGACAGCGTCGGTCTATAATTAGCGTTAGTTCTCTGCGCACGCGCAGGTCGCCTAACGGGATCTCAGTACTGCAATTAGGTATGTTCTATGGTGTGGTAATGAGCGAGTGATAGGCTCATTATAACCCATGGAAATGCATGGTGTGGTGCTATGGAAAGTAATCGTGATAACAGCTTGCAATGTTGACTTGAATAGAGAGATTTGAATGCAATTGAGGTTATAGGTAATCATAGTTTGAGAAAGCTGTACAGGTCAATTCATAGTTGAAAATAGATATGATTGATAGAGTCGCATAGTAATAAAAAATGCCAACACAATTGTTACAGCAAGATATTAAATAGTTATTTTTACATTATTATAACAGTAGGAATGTAGAAGTAAGAATATGTTTATCTTATCTTCAATCTTTAAATCATTTAATAAGACTAATTGCAAAATCATAAAGTAAATAAAACCAACGTCCAAGCATCCTGACATCGCAAGCATCTCCAATAAACATAACAACGCAAACTCCAATTCTTTATTGACATTCTTAAAACGACATTTCAAAATACCTTTCTATTTGTCGAAAGACAATCTAAAATGAGCCCTCACGGTAACTGTATAAAGATACCAATCATTCAGCATCCAGGTATTTGAAAGATTTTTCGATCCTACGTCCCCGACAAGCGAGAGATTGCATCTATTTCGAATTTTATCTAAAAACAAGCCAAGGAAACAAGTTGGCAGGAATAAAAGTTGGAATCGTGCAAAGGCAGCGAATATGGTATTCTGTAAAGCTCGAGTTCGTTTTGCATGTTAAGGCGGTGTGCGAATCGAATCTGTCACGGAACTGATTTGTGAATTTAGAGCCGATCCTAGAAGGACCAGATTTATTGAGATAAATTCTAGGTACTCATAATTGCAACACGTCGGATCTCCCCTCGTTGAAAAATATCTGGATGAGAGTTGGCAGATGCTACCTACCCTTGGAAGTCATACAAGCCGCTGGTAGGTATTTAATTATTATGTTTTCTTGCTCTGTTTTGCCTGCCAGGTCATGCGGGGTAAATCTGATTGTCCTGATATAGTAGGCCAGCTCGTGAGGCTGTTTATCCCACCTGTACTCAAGATCCAACTAAGACCTCGTCCACATCTTTTATTGGCGGAGCGTCCTGCACGTACAGTGGCACATGCTAACTCCCCGCTTGTGCGAGCTCTCACTCTGTTAAATGCACTTCTGACATTTACACCAGAGTGTGATCTGTTCGCATCTAGATGGATGAATATATGCCGAGAATGTTTGAGATTTTGTGAGAGGATGAATGAAAACTGAGAAATAATACTACTCTTAGCTGTATATTATTTTGATATTGTTTTTTTTATCTATATATTGTTAATCCTTTACTAATTTTATTCCTTCTTTTGAACTGTACAACGCTTTGGTTCCTTACTATGTTGTGCATGTGTATTTAAAATAAATAAATAAATTAACCATTTCAGTAAGTGGTTATACTAATTTTTAATCCTTTTAATGAATTCAAAGCAATCAAAGGTTTAAAACTCGTATGTATAACTTGTAGTATAATTAAATGCTTATTTTTTTGTACAAACAACAGACAGATATCAAGAGATATACCTACCTTAAATCAAACCCACGCCTGGTTCAAGAATACTAATGTTATATTTAAGATACTTATGATTATAATAATTTGATGACGAATAAGAAATTGCTTTGTTCTGATTTATTCTAGAATGTATTTTCAATTGTGTAGGTTGTGTTTTCATTTCAATTATACGAGAAAAAAATATTTTCCTTTACTTCTGTATGATAATATGTACTTAGATATTAAATTCAAGTAACATACCTAAATAGAAACATCCCTAAAGGAAATCCACTTGATCTTTGCTTGAACAAAATTGGAATTTATATGAGGGTTGTTTGTATTTAATTGGCTCTTTATTCCTTCTCAAGTTTCAAAAACTTTTAAGGTTTCTTCGCACTAAAGCGTTCCATGCTGTTACGTAGCTATATGACGTAGATATTTCATGCTTGATACCTACGCTCTTATATGGTCGAAGTTCTTTATATCTATTTTAGGTAATGTTTCTCAGGCCAATACTCGTTCCCGTGGAGTTTTACTTTTTACAATATCACACGGTACAGTCTCCGTGATCGATATAATTGGAACGAATGAAAGTCGATAAAAAATATAATCTGTAACAGAACGAATCGCTCGGTGACTGAGCAAACAATACTTAAGAAGTTTTGAACTTAATATAGAAATGCTTCTGGCAGAAGTTTTGTTTGAGGCAGCTGTTGTTAATAATGTTTGATATAAAAGCAACATGGCGAACTTAGCGTACATGTTTTGAAACTTGTTAACCTGTGTGCTAATCAGTAATTAGAAATTGCTTGCACGGTGAAGAATAACATTGTCACGAAAATTAAACATTTGAAATATATTTTGCTTATGAAGATTTAAAAAACAACAGCAGGTCAGCGCTGTATTAGGATGACTGGATCTTTTTTGTAATAGGAAGTGCCCAGTATTTAAGCACATTATTGGATTTTCTTCATAGTGATAATCGGTTAAATATATTTTTTTAAATGATAGGTTAGCTAAAGGCGTGTGCACACCCACAGCTATGATCGTGAGCTACTTATTATTAAAGAAAGTTTAAGAAAAAAAAATGGATTTAAAATAAACCTATCTCTCTTAGTGACGTGTAATTTGTAATAAAAACAAAGAGAGGAATATCAATGTTTTGAGACTGGGTTTGACTTAAGCTTCTTTAACACGAATTCAATCAGTGATATAATTATACGAATTCACCTGCCTTTAACTAACGCTTTAAATTGACCATAAATTCATATTTTTCAACACATTTTTCTTTCTAAAAAGGGGCAAGAGAAGCACAGCCAGTGACATTAGCGAGCGCCGCGATGTCGTTCAACTAATCTGTGTCGACGCGCATCAAGCGGGTGACAAGGTATTTCGGAGGGATTTTTCTTCCCATTTCATTACAGGGTGTCGTTATTACAGACTTCAAATATTTTTCTCCCTATTGCATTTGGGAGTTCATTATTTCTGATAGGGATGAAGAATGTGGTAATATAATAAATTTAGAATATTGTGTAGGTAACATTAAAATGTGCACATTGTGCTGAATTGAATCTTATTTAAAATAATTCATGTTCATAATATTCACACATTTTTGTAGTAAAAATATTAATCAAATTTCTTATCACAGTTCGTTAATGAGTTACACCTATATTCTGTTATGTTTTACTAATGTACCTTGACGAACCTTGTTACGCGTAGTCGACATAATTGAATGACTTTATTAGCAGAGAGATTTTATTCAATTTATCATCCCCTTCAAATAGTGCCTGGAGACTGAAAGTAAAATATTCTATCTTCGCTAATATAACGATGTTAACCTGTGAATGTTAACGACCTACCTAACAGCGGACATTTTATTACTTTACCTTTTTTACGAAGTTTTATCATAATTGAATACGGCGCTAAATCATTTGTATAGGTGTTACAAAATCCAACGAGATTTTATATAACATTTTTTTCATTATTGGTGATTTTTATATTATTAACATTGTAATAACAATACATATATAGTTTTTTTTTGTAATAAATACTTTTTTACTATTATTTATATTTCTTATGATGTCAAATAAAGCCACGAAATATCACTCCCCAAACACGGTCGTACAGTTATAGCAGACCGCTATTAATAATTATCGCTTAATGTTTCGCGTCAGTCGTGCTAAGCGGATTATATGGCTTGTCTGCGAAGGACGACAATAATTGGGACCTGCTTAGTCGTGATACTCCTGGGCCACTTGCGCTGAAGCTATTTGTACTTAGTGCCCACTTCTTATCTGTAAGTAGGCGATGGTATTTAGAGATCGGTTGTAGAAGATAAAAAGATTTTCTTTTAAACCAATGTTGGCTAATGTTCACTAACTTGATGTTGTATTTTATTTGGAAGATTTTAGAAAAAAATAGTTTAATACAGATAATACGTTTTAAGATACTGACAAGGTCACTGATGCTTGTGATAAATAATATTTATTTAAGTAAATAAGATTATTCAGGTTTTTCTTTAACAAATTTACTAGGAAATGTTTCTTTTGACCAATTTGAGCTTAGTATAGACTTGAAATGCTAGTGAGTAAGCTAGTAAAAATACCCTGAAGTGGAAAATATGTGGTAACGAGTAGTTGTTATGTGCCAATTTGCCAAAGCTGTAGCAAACAATCCACCATTGTCTATCGTATAACGCAAAAAAGGTCATAAATATAAAAAAAGTTTGCCAAGTAACAAATTTCATCCCTACGAAATACAGGTCTCTTTTGTTCATACAGGTGATAATAAAGTTTTAAAGCATACTCATACAGAATATTGTATCATCAAACGTAACGACCATCGACATATAAAATGTGATAGTGCATGAAACCGCAACGTCTTGTAAGCATAACATCTACGATCAGCGTAATAACCCATTTCCACTGTCTTTTACAATATCCGCAAACATTTGATAAACAGGTTATTACATTCTGGTATATTAAGTATACTTACATAAACTTTGTTGATAACTAGTATAAAATATTAATTAACAAAACATTAGGTTCAGCTTTTGATTAAATATTCGAATTTAATCAAAAGCTAACAAATTCTTATCGAATCGACAGCAAACGGAAAGAGAAGAGCAAAAGAAAATAAATAATTTAAAAACATCAAATTAGATTAAATATTGGAATTATATTAGATTACAACCCATCCAAGGGCCGGTCACAGCAAGGGCTACTTAAAAAGTATTTTTTTAGCCCGTAAATTTTAAACCAACAGTCTCTTATTTTTTCTTTTATAATAAGCTAGACGTATGAATTATTTGAATAACCCGACGTTCCATAATCGCATTCACAGAGGGAATTATCCCGTTGATAAGGATTAGCCTGGCCACCCTACACGCAGGTGTTGCGGGGAACAAATTTAACATAAATTTATCTGATTTGACACTTGCAAACACTGTGGGTAGAATAATTTTGGGCTTATGTAATTTAATAAAAAAATATTCGTTTAATACAAATTATTAAGGTATTTATGACGTTCCCCTTTTGAGGTTAGATTAATACCATCAATTAACGAATTGGAGCTGCTAAAGTGACAGATTATTTAAACTGTAAATAGGAGTTTGAATCTATAATACGGTTAAATAAAATTACATTGCAATTTATGTCATTTTAAATACCTATGTCAGCCGTAAAATAGGTTCAAACCTCTAGTTTATAGCAATGTTTATTTTATTCTATCGAGGAAACACCGCACAAAGCGATTGAAGCGATAGCTCTAACAATGTATCGGGTTCATAGACACAACACTACTCTACGACAAGTTACAAGTTTCCAGTCCTTTACGAGTACCATAAACTAGTATTACCATACTATGTTAGATAAACACGAGATATCTATATTTATTGCGTTTATTACAAATGGCTTCAAGCGATTCTAACAAACTTCGTATCAGTTACAAACTTCTGCTTACATTATGACACAAAGCTTGAGCGACATATACACATGTATATTTATAATGTTACAAAGTTTCACGTCTGGGACCTTCCTAACAAAAAAAGGTTAGATATGTTAATTTAAGATAATGCAAAAGAAAATATACAACATTTGCCTGTTATTGGAGAAAAAAAAAAGTGAACAGCTGAATTCTCTTTCCTTTTTTGTAGAATACATCGAGTATCGAGTAATTGGACACCACTCCAGTGGCCCAGACGTAGCTGTCTCGGACCCAATTTGTACCGCAGTTAAAGAAAATAGGACCAAATAGGCACGCTGAGGAAACGATAATCTTATCTAAGGTGTGACGTCAAAAGCGATTGTGTTATTAGATTCCCCCATAAATAGAGCGAATAAGGAAAAAGCTTTGGCAAAAAACACGGACGTTCCGTACTATCTCGTAATATATGGAACAATTGGTGAAAAAGCAAAAAATAACAATATTGGTAGATTCGCAGTTTTTTAGATTCGTGTCGAATAAGCTATCGGATTCTCTCGACATCCAATTATGATGAGATCACTTTTAGTAAAATCTTTTCTGTGTATATTGCCTTGCCATGGAAAAAGATTGCTAAACTTTTTGAATGGTAATCAAAGGTTAATTTTCAGCCAGGATGATGTCGATCAATAGCAGTACGAGGTCGGACTTATTACAGGTAAAAGACAAAAAAAATCGAGATCATAATTTTCGTTTATGCTCTATGTAAAATCTACTTGTACATTTATTAAAAATATACAATAGTTTAGAGAACAACATTTATTAATGTTTCTATCTCAAATTTCATTATTCAAACCTCATTTCAATGCAAGTAACATAAAAAGAAATATTTTGATTCTTGGACGAGAACCAAATACTGATACAAAGGGAAATACTTCAACATCAAATATTTAGACGTTACCCGAGTCATGCCGGGAATAATTAAATGGTCGTCTCAGCGAATTTACAAGAAGAAAAATACGGGATAACAATAGAGCTAGCTATGAACAACTTGTGACCTACATTTTAGAAGCGGGTTAACCGTCTGTTTTGAATGGATGCTGAAAATGAAACTGATGAAACTGCTTAACAATGGACTGTATTTCTTGATAAAGTTACAAATATTTGCTTAAATTAGTGGCACGTAACCAGCGGCGAAGCTGCCTAATGAGAAGTGTGTGTTGGAGGGGCGCGCATCCGACGTTGCTTGCTTCTTCGTCCCGCGCGACCTCTCATGTTCCTTGATCGTCCTTAACATGCCCCCCGACGTTGAAAGCCTGGGTTTCAACTGACTCCTTGTCGTCCATGGGTAGAGGACATATTCTGTTAAATGCTCGTCTAATGATGCCATTACAGGTTTGTATGTCAGCTACTCTATTGAATCCGTCTGAGCCCGGGTAAACTCTCTTCACTCGTCCAATTTTCCACTTCATTGGCGGTAGACCATCCTGTTTAATTAATACAAGTGTCCCTTCTTGAAGTTTTCCGTTTGAAGACTTCCATTTTGTTTTCTGTTGGAGTTCTGAGACATACTCCTTTTGCCAGCGATCCCAAAAGTGCTGTCTCAACTGCTCAGTTCTTTCCCAGCGTTGTAATCTATTTGGATTGACATTGACAAAGCTCGGACTAGGTAATGCCGTCAGAGGTCGTCCGACTAAGAAATGGCCTGGAGTGAGTGGAGTGAGGTCATCAGGATCAGAGGATATAGGTGATAATGGACGGGAATTTAGTATTGCCTCTATTTGTACCAATGTAGTGTATAACTCTTCAAAAGTTAACCGTGCGTTTTGTAATACTCTGAACAAATGGTGCTTGGTTGATTTGACCCCTGCTTCCCATACACCTCCAAAATGAGGTGCATAGGCCGGAATGAATTTAAAATCGATTCCTTCATTTGCCATACTCTCTGATAAAGATGCATTGTTGTTTTTAATAAAAGCCTGTATTTCGTTTTTTGCACCAACAAATTGTGTACCATTATCAGAGAACATGGCTGAAGGTTTTGAACGACGTGCAATGAATCTACGCAAGGCAGCAATATACGCATCTTTTGTTAATTCTGTCACCAATTCTAGATGAATTGCCTTCGTAGTAAAGCAAACAAAGACTGCAATATAAACCTTGATAAGTTTGCATCCACGACCCCGTCTATCAGCAGCCAGTATAGGACCGGCGTAGTCCACACCAGTAGTCTGAAAGGGATAGCCTGGAGAGAGCCGTTGCTCAGGCAATTGACCCATGATTGGATTGACCACTCGAGCTTTCATCCTGATACAGCTGTGACAATTGTGAACCACTTGTCTAGCCATATTGCGACCGCCCAATGGCCAAAATTGCTGTCTAATAGACGATAAAAGAAGTTGTGGCCCTGCATGAAATAATTTGTTATGTTCGTTTTTAAATATAAGTTTTGCTATGGGATGCTTACATGATATTAAAACTGGATGCTTTTTGTCAAAATCAAATTGTGAATTTTTTAAACGACCACCAACCCTGATTAAACCAAATTCATCCATAAATGGCGACAAGTGTAGCAAACTATTTTTGTTAGGTAAACTGTAATTCTGTTTTAAAATTGCATACTCTTCAAATGATTGTATTTGGGAGTCTCTTAATAATATTTTGAATGCATAATCTAATTCAGTAACAGTTAATGAACCAGTTAATTTCCGCTCATGATCATGGGTTTTACAATTATGCAAGAATCGTAAAGCTAAAGCCATTGATCTCTTAAGTGTTAAGAGTTTTGAAAAGGAGTTCATATTAATAAGTGGTTGGTATATTCCATGTGAAGATGCTATGTTTGAAACTACTTCAGGTAAGTCGGTGTAATCATTTTTGAAATTTATTTTAGGCCAATGTGATTCAGACTCATGCAGGAATGATGGACCTGTCCACCATAAATCTAGCGTGTGTATTTGTGACATGTTAACACCTCTAGTGAGTAGGTCAGCTGGATTACATTGTGTGCGAACGTGACGCCATTCAAAATTGTGAGTAAGTTCCTGTATTTCAGAAATTCGATTTTTAACAAACATTTTTAATTTGAGTGGTGATGTTTTCAACCACCCTAAGATCACTGACGAGTCTGTCCATAGAACACATCTGTCCACGGGTAACCTGAATGCACTGAGTACCTTTCTAGTTAAGCGCGCTGCCACAAGTGCACCACAAAGCTCTAGCCGAGGAATTGTAAGTGGTTTTAATGGTGCGACTTTACTCTTTGCACACAACAGACGGACTTCGATTTTATTATTCTTAGATATACTGCGGACGAACAGACACGCTCCATACGCATCTTGCGAAGAGTCGCAAAAGGTATGTATTTCTATGATATCTGGATCTTCACAGGTAACACAACGAGGTATGTTTAAATCTTTTAAATATTGTAAATTTGATGTGAATTTATCCCAAGTATGTGCAAGTTCAGCGGGTAATGGTTCATCCCATGAAACTTTATGTAACCAAAGTTTTTGGAGAATTATTTTTGCTTGTATAACAAAGACTGTAAGTAAACCGAGTGGGTCAAAGATTTGTCCAATAGTGGACAAAACAGACCGCTTTGATGGGATACCAGATTGTGAAGGTGTGTGTGAAAAATATAACATGTCTGACGATGGTAACCAACCTAGACCTAAAGTGTTAGTGGAATTCTGTTGACCTAAATTAAGTAGTACACATGACTTTGTATTTTCAAATTCAAAATTTGGAATATTTGACCTGATTTTCCGCAAATTAAAACGACCAGATGATAGTACTTGGCAAATATTATCTCTTATTGTAGACAATTGACTAATTGATTGAGCGCCAGTAACTAAGTCGTCAACATAAAAATCGTTACTGATTATATCTGATATAAAACTGTCCTTACATTCAACTGCAAGTTGTTTCAAACACCGAACTGCAAGAAAAGGTGCCGAGGCTGTGCCATATGTAACAGTGTTAAGCTGATATATTTCTAATTCTTTATTAGGATTGTCCCGCCATATTATATTTTGTAGATGTCTCTGATTCTCGTGTATCAACACCTGCCGGTACATCTTTTCAATGTCGCCAGTCATTACGTAAGAAAAATGACGAAATCGTATTAAAATTGAAAAAAGATCATTTTGAATGGTGGGACCAACCATTTGTATGTCATTTAATGACACGCCAGTAGATGTCGCAGCGCTCGCATTAAAAACAGCTCTGAGTTTCGTGGTATCACTATTTTCCCGTAAAACCCCGTGATGTGGCAGAAAATAAGAGTTTCTTGTAGTATACAAATTATTAGAAATAAGAGTCATGTGACCTAGTTCCTTGTACTCGTTAATAAAGTCAGTGTACATTTGTTTTAATTGTGGTTGATTCTGTAACTTGCGTTCAAGTGATAAAAAACACTTTAAAGCTCGATTAAATGACTCACCTAAACGTGTTTCTGATTCTTTTAGAGGAATCGCCACTGAAAATCTGCCGTCAGGCATTCTCTTAAAGTTATTAATAAAATGCTGCTCACATAGGCGTTCCTCAAAAGAATATACAGGCTTAGAAGTATCGTATGTTTCCTCTATTATCCAAAACTTTGACAACTGTTCCTGAATTGCTGAGTCATTGGCATTCATATTTCGTGTAAAATTGCATAACGTTAATTGATTAATTGCTTTGTTTGAACACTTAGTGTTAAGACCACTAGTAGGACCTGATACGATATATCCTAACTTGGTTTCCTGTAATATAGGACAGTTTGTCCCTAGACGAATTTGATTTGATTCTAGCAAGTCCCAAAATATGTCTGCGCCCAACAACAAGTCAACATTGGACGGACTGTAATATTCGGGATCTGCTAGTATTATATGTGATGAAATCCTCAAATCTGGTATACCTGTTTTATTGCTGCATAAATTTGTAATGTTAGGTAGAACTAAAAATGATAACTTAACTTTGAATGAATTGACTTTTGAACGAATGTATGTATCACACCGCTTTGTTATTTGTGTGATTGTATTATTAATGCCTAGTACTGATGTTTGTGTTTGTGTATAATCTAAGTTTAACTTATGTAATAATTGCTCAGTCATGAAGGACGCTTGGCTCCCTGAATCGAGAACAGCTCTCACTTCATGAAGTTGATTGTTGGACCCGAACATATGTATCACTGCAGTTGAGAGCAGTACTGGCTCTGTCATGTGTGCGGACAGTGTAGTGGCTCTGTCAACTGGTGCTTTGACATCCTGTTTCTGGGTGTGCAAATCGTCGTGTAAAAGTGTATTATGCTTAAGTGAACATTTGGTGCAAGAACTTGATATGCAATTGCGAACCTGATGACCTGACCGTAAACAGTTCATACATAACTTAAGTTTACGAACAGACTCTGCTCTCTCAGTCACTGATTGATTTAAAAACGTATCACACATGTAAATCCTATGCGAGTTTTTACATAGAGGACACTTTGGTATATATGTATTCGTGTTTGTACTTAATAATACCTTGACATGATCTGATTTTTGTTTAGGCTTGTCTGTTGTGCCACTATGTATGTGTAATGTTTCAAGTAAATCCGCTCTGTTCTTTAAAAATGTAGTTATATCGCTTAATTTTATTTGATCGAGTAATGTCTTATGCTCCTCCCACTCCCTACAAGTTTTTGAATCCAACTTTGAATTGATTAAATAAATGATTAATGTATCCCAATGTGATGTTGGTTCGCCTAATGATTCCAGAGATCTTAAGTTCTTAGAAAATGTATCGATTATCGTTCGTATGGCTGAGGCCGATTCACGTTTAATCTGCTCAACACCAAACAATGATTGAATGTGATTTTGAATTAAAACCTTTTTATTATTATAACGGTCGCACAATAAGTCCCATGCTATTCTGTAGTTACTGGATGAAAAGCCGAGTGATCGTATTACCTGTGCAGCGCCTCCCTCCAAAGACGCTCTTAAATAATGGAATTTTTGAATGTCACCAATGTTATCATTTTCGTGTATAAGGGACAAAAATGTGTCTCTGAACTCAAGCCAGTCCTGGTACTGGCCGCTAAATTTAGGGACTTGAATGGTAGGTAATTTGACACCTTTACTTGTCTTTGTCAACCTCACCACCGAAGGCGCCTCACCTGAAACGCAAGAATGTACGTCATCATCATCATAATCTTCTTTTGCCACACTGCACTTTAGAATTTGTTTCGCTTTTGCTAAAATACCGTAACACTGATTTTCAAATTCCTCTCTTTCGCTAAACTGTTGAGCCTCCTCACTGGAGTCCACTGAAAACTCAATACTACTCTGAATTTGATCAAAATGTCCAAGAAGTTGGTCTATTTTAACTATGCGCAACTCAAGTTCGGTTTTTTGAGTTGGTGATAATTCCCCTTTCAAAGTATTTATAAAGTTTACAAACATTGTAATACGACCTTTAATTGAGGCCCGTTTTTTAATTAAATCTTTAATATCAGACATATTAAAGTGCAGTGTAGAATGCAGGTAAGCAGTACCTAACTACCTTCAAACAAACGACCGTAATATAAAATGGCTATTTATCTACAATACGTTATAAGCGAACCTTGTTTTTTTTTTTTATAGAAAAAGCTAATGCTAATAAAAGTTACGAAAGCATTTATCTTTAATTTATTTATTATGTTATAGTATGATAGGTATTTTACTTAAGTTTAAGTTTAATGCAATTTATTATCTTATCAATTTATTATTAATTTTAACTCTGTGATAACTTAAGCAAGTATTATAATGCACGAAAGTTGTTTACAACATAAAAATTAGCAAAATGTAACATTGGAATGCAAGCGTAGATCGTAGCGATAAGCACCTTTTGTTCTCGATCGCGCCGGCCGGTTTTCTAGGAATTACCGGCGAGTTAACGTAAACAAGTCACTAATGATTATTAAGACACAGATTTGTACAAATAAATCTCACTGTTAATATGTTTTGAATTATGGGAGGAAAATATGGAACAGACTCACTCTTTAGGCACTCCCGTATCCTGATTTCTGCTGGTTTGCTTTTTAGTTTTACCTTCTCCGTTGTCGGTACTTGCATATAGATTTTATGTTTTACTTGTAACAATCTTCGTTATCTTCATGGGATCCGTCTCGAATGACCAGAAAATGTTTTGAATGGATGCTGAAAATGAAACTGATGAAACTGCTTAACAATGGACTGTATTTCTTGATAAAGTTACAAATATTTGCTTAAATTAGTGGCACGTAACCAGCGGCGAAGCTGCCTAATGAGAAGTGTGTGTTGGAGGGGCGCGCATCCGACGTTGCTTGCTTCTTCGTCCCGCGCGACCTCTCATGTTCCTTGATCGTCCTTAACACCGTCTATACTGTAGGAGTCACTGCGAAAGTATGGGATAATAGGCAATATTGATAAATTATGGGTGTTAAACAAGCTATGTTGTAAGGCAGCTCCTTTATGGTGGTCGTAACGATCTGCAGGATATCCGCAACTTGATGGAGTGTTCTCGAAATAACTTTTACTTGATTTACCGTTGCCAGTTACGGGATAATCTTGTAAACATGGTTAACATTAGGGACATATTTCTATGCTGGAAACTTATAAGTCACGTTTATAAAGCCTGATATAAATAAATCAACTTGAAAACTAATATAAGACCGACAAATATAATCTACTATACTATCTAAAACTGCCTCATTAGTCTAGTGGTCCCAAGCGCGACTGTTACGCTAGAGGTCCTGGGTTCGATCCCCAGGTCGAGCAAAGTGCCATTGGGTTTTTCTATGAAATTCTCAGTAGCAGCTCGGAGTCTGGATTTGTGCCCGGTTAATGGCAATAGGCTCGCCCCCTATTACATCGGACCTAAACATACCGGCGAACTGTGACCCGACTGTAACCCTTCGGGGAATACAGGCGTGATGGTATGTTTTAAATATAATCTAATCCGAAAAGTGTAACTAAAAATATACTTACCTACTTCTGTTCATCTTAGCCTATACATCATTAATATTGAATACATCAGCCAGACTTACATATGTCCAGCATCATCTAATGCTGGAAATAAGTCCTAGTGAACACAGAGACCAATCTTCGGCTCTCCTCACCCAGTCGCTAACAGCCGAATTTCACATAAAGTCACTCTACAGTTTTACTCTTGCCTAGGCGCGGTTTCTGCATAAGCTTTTTACAAAAACTATTGTCGGTTCTCCAAGAAAATTAGCACAAGAGAAAACACCCTGAGAAAAAAATACAATTTCTACAGAACTGGGACGTATCCTAGATTTCCCGTACATATGGTTACACAGCTCATAAAAGACATAACAACAACAGTCGCGTAGTTATTGTGATTTGTAGCGATTCTTTGAGAACATACCATTCTTAATGTACTCACATCTCAGATTCAATGGACTAAGTTCATTCTTTAAGTGTTACCAAATTGTTTATTATCGTGACCTACATTGATAAAATCAGATCTATGTCAAAAGAAATGTTCCTGTCAGAGCATTTTTTTCTGAATCGTTTGGAGCCATCGTTAACATGACCCTGCAAAGTTGTTGGTACCTACACATATTTATTTTTATATTGTTATTTTAGTAAAGGAAAAATTCAAAAGGTAGTACAGCTACAGAATCACAGTACAGTATCAGACTGTACTGTGATTCTGTAGCTTTGACTGTGTACCTTGATCTCTAGGCCAATGTATACATAATTAAGTTCAACAGTACACAATACTAAATCTGAAATCCATTATTCCTTCTTCTTCTACTTTGAACTGTTAGAGCAAGACCAATGAAAGAATACTAGGTTTTATCAGCTTAACTTATTTAAGATTAATTCGGAATAATAGATTAAGGAACAGTGTGATAAGACAACGTTGCGGTCTGAAAGATGGTGTAGTGACACATATTGAAAAGAATATGCCGAGATGGTTTGGACATGTTGGAAGCATGAATGAAAGAAGATTAACGAAGGAATTTATAAGGCGAATGTCAGCGGCAGCGCCGGTAGAGGTCGCCCTAGAAGGACATACGCCGATCTTATTGGCGAAATCCTTCATAATGGTTAGGTGCGTAGCACTCGCAACCGGCCTGTATGTATGAGAATATGTATGAATGTGGAAGAAGCAAAAGAAGTATGCAAGAATCGTGACGCAAATGGCGGTCTATAGTTTCTGCCTACCTCTGTGGAAGAAAGGCGTGAGTGTATGTAGTCATTATCATTCTATTAGATATCAGAGAAGATACTCTTTAAATATTAATAGATTGTGAAATTCTTAATCTTCTCCTAAGTTTACGCTTAGATTCGTCTTTGAATAGAAGCCCCTGTATATATATACTACTTACGCCAAGTAGTAATACAATCAAAATTAGCGTCATATTCTTTGGTATAAATAATTTGGTTCCAGGCAGTGGATTGACGATAGGCCAGTCTCCCTTTATAGCTGTTTAGAGTATTAGGTTTATGTCCAATGAAACAGTTACGACTAGTCGCTGTCGTGCTTTGGGCCATGACATCTGGGGGCCTACCATGAACTTTTAAAATATTTGCCAAATACAGGACAGGTCAACTTAGCATGTTAACCTGCCAGGTTTTCTATTTGTACCATGAGCAATTCCGACTGAACTGCAAGATATCAAGTTCACACCTGCTACATTATTGCTGAGCGGTTCGCTTTAGTATAAACAAACGTTCAGAAATGCTCTTCCGCATTATTATCGGTTTTACGGTTATAAAGAACTAGATATAATCATTTAAAAAACAGTTTATACGATATTGAGAATTGTACTGAAGCATTATTTTGTTGCATATCATTAATTATATAACATGATTTAGATGTTAAAGACCCTTTTCAATACTTAAAACACAGCATACTTACCAAAACTACTTAGTACTATTTTCGAACGACTCATGCGTATCAAATCCCCTCGAGTGGCGATCAGCCGGCTCGTGGTCGAAAAAATATGTCCAGCAAGTGGCGATCAGCCAGTATCTGGCAGATCGTGTCTGTCTAGTAGTCTGTGTTTTCGAGTTGATGTATGTTGATGTATGAAGCTCACATGGGTTTGGTGAATTGTTTTTTTTATCACTAGTAAGTTTCTGCAAATAGGGAATGCTCAATGCAGACATTTGTTATGTATCGTGTCCTTTATTGTAAGTGGATAAAGTGTAAGTTTCGGTAATACGACATCAAAGAGAGTTTCTTATGAACAATTGGAAACATAGTGGAACTTTTAAATAATCACATTGGCAAGGACATTACAATGGGCTAACAAATGTACAAGTGCAAGCACGGTCAATGTCTCACAGATTGTGAACGGAAAATCTTTGATGGTGCTATCAAAGATTTTAAAGGCTAAGGCTAGGGCGTAAGTTGGTTTTATATATTACTAAGAACGTATACTCTATTTGAAACAATAAATAAATATAAATAATGTCTTCTTAATTTTTATTTAAGTAACAACTAATTTGCAAATTTCTTGTTAACTTCCCAAGGAACTCAAATATTTCATCTTCATCATACATCTAAAATAAACGCCGAAGATGATGTTTCTTAATTTGTCTATAATTTTAAATACTGCCATATTATTATGTTATGCTCAAATTTACTTGTATTTACGATTTTACTTTAAAATTAAAGAAAACAGTTCAATAATAGTTACTTTTACACGGCTGCTAGATATGACTGCAGGGCAGTTCAATTTTCGAGTGTTTATATGTTCAAAATGAGTTCATGGTAAAGCTGTTTGCAGGTCAGAACCGCTGACATGTTGTCACGTGACCACTCGCCGGCTTTAGTCACGTGACCGCTGGCTCGCCGGTTATTTGATGCGCTAATGGTACAAAATAGCCCGACAGTTCACTTTCCGTCTAAAATTGACCTGTTATAAGAGTTCATGGTAAGCCCCCAGGTGACCTTGGCTTTGTTTTACGACGCTAGATAAACCTACTGCTGCCATGTATTTTTTAGGATGTTATTCTATTATGAGGCGCCATCGTCTACTTGGTCCATGTCCGGCAGAGGGGCAATTAGATTATTTTTTAATATATATTGTTTTGCAATCAAAACATACAGCAAAAACGTAAGCAGATAAGTACAATTATTTATCTAGTTACGTTTTTTCTGTGTTAGTTGTATTTGGACGATATTGAAAACGTAAAAAATGAAATGTATTTAAACATCAAAATCACACAGTGTTATCATGAGATCAAATAAATTATCAAATGTGTAACTTATAGTAAGTTATACAAGTTATTTCACTTGGTGGTAGGGCCTCTTGGGGTCTAACTGGCTGGTCCCACACCATTACGTCGGAGTGCGTCGTAAAGCATCTTGGTGTGAGTTTCGACTTTTGCGCGTAAGAGCCAGTTCGTCTCGGTTGCTGCGGCTCTGGCATCTGCAGTCTATATGGGTCTTAAGAGTCAGCAGCGCATCAGCAACTCTTCTGGTATTGCAGGTGTCCATGGGTGACGATGACTACTTACCACCAGATGGATCATCAGCTCGTTTGCCGACTTAATCCATAAAAAAATACAAGGTGTATTTGCCGTGATCCTCAAACTTTCTATCCTTTTTTATAGGTAACAAATAAGATTACTTGCGAACATATAACTCGCAATTCTAGAACGTTTGATATTATAATGACATAACATAACATACCATCACGCCTGTATTCCCCGAAGGGTTAGACGGAGGCGTACTAATGTACACCCAGAGTTCGCCGGTATGTTTAGGTCCCATGTAATAGGGGGCGAGCCTATTGCCATTAACCGGGCACAAATCCAGACTCCGAGCTGCTACTGAGAATTTCATAGAAAAACCCAATAACACTTTGCTCGACCTGGGGATCGAACCCAGGACTTGTAGCGTAGCAGTCGCGCTTGGGACCACTAGACTAATGAGGCAGTTGACATAAAAAAATAATGACATATTCATATTAAGTTCAACTTGTTTTCGTTTCAGCATACAAAACTCCTTATTAAAATTTCTTTTGACGCCCTTACTAATTGCTATGTAAACTAACAGAAACTTCCTCGAACTTAGCTCACACAAGCCACTCGAAACTTAGCGGCTGCCACGAATCAAATTAATATGAAATTCGCGAAACAATTTAAGTTTTAGTTAACACTTTAAATTTCCCCGTGGAACATTATTTTCTCATAAATCAACCCTTCCGCTGCGCACGGCGGGTCTTTCAGGCCCTATCGGTGAGTCTACGAGCGACCAATCCCAAGTGATTAATTGATTAATCAGACGGTTTCAGAGTAATTTTAATGATTTATTACTTCAGTGTTACATATAGTTCTTTCATTAATCGCAGTTTAGAAGTGATATGGCAGAAAAGTAGAGAGTGAAAGTTTTTCTATTCGTTTGAGGCCTAGCCTAAATTTGTTCATAACTTGTGTTTAAAACTAGGTACAGGTTCGAATTTAATATCGTGATTAACGACATATTTTATAAAATAATTATCCCTCTAAAGCTTTTAATATAAATACAGAACCAACGTTGACCTTCGAGCCTCAGCGCCTTGCCTTTTAAATACAGTGAGGTACCTACTTTAATTCTCAATTCCCAAATCAGCGCGTACAAAAGTAAATTTACTTAAATTTAAGACAAAAACAACGCTTACTTAACTCAGACTATTTATTCACTCATTTGTCTGTTGCCTTTAATAATGACTCCGGGATCGAAAAATTACGAAGAAAAACACGAGAATAAAAAGCGGTTTAAGCCGAAGACACGACATCAAACGGCGATCGAGCGATGCCTAATGTCAATACGAACGTTTACAAAGCCCCGTGAGTTTCGTTGAATCAATTTTAGAACATTTAATTGGCTCTTGGCGACTTAGGGAAGGTAAGACGATTGGTTCAGAGGCTTTTTTGGCCTTTTTAATATCCCTCCCGTTCTTTGCAGCCCCGTTCAGCGAGGGGTTAATTCTTTCGATATAATATTTTCTTTACTGAATAGATTATTAAATTTATTCATAAAAAAACATTATATTAAATTAAAATTGTACCTACGTGTTTCAAGAAGAAGAAATTGAGAGCCATAATAAAAAAAACCTGCACAAAACAGTATTAAAAGTGAATTATGCGGTGTTTTATAATAATTATATTTGATCCATTAAGATAGCTTAAGTGGGCTAGCTGCCTATCGAAGACCGATATCCGATATATAGTACTTGAGAAATCTAATTGATTGATGAAATGAATAAATGCAATAAGAGGAAATCATTACATGGAGAGAATTAATGAAAGGGTAAATTGCATATTCATTATAATTTTACGTGTATTCTATATTTTTTTACGTGAGAGAGCCATGCTTCGGCACGAATGGGCCGGCTCAACCGGAGTGATACCACGGCCTCACAGAAAACCGGCGTTACACAACGCTTACGTTGTGTTTCGCCGAGTGAGTGAGGTTACCGGAGGCTCAATTCCCTTTTAAAAGGTCGGCAACGCGCTTGTGACTCCTCTGGTGTTGCGGGTGTCCATGGGCGGCGGTAATCGCTTACAATCAGGCGATCCGTCTCCTCGTTTGCCCTCCTATCACATTAAAAAAAAATCTAGCCGTTTCCCGATTCGTTGAGCAGTGTTATTGAGTTATATTAGTTGCTAACTAAGCCAAGATTAAATTGCATATTGGACGTCGAATAAACAAAATAACTAGTGCTATACTTATAAAAAAATAATTTTGAAGACATCCTAATTATCATATCAGCTATACTCGTAGAACGAAACGCGCTACTGAATTCAGATTTCCAAAACAAAATGGGTAGGTCTTAGTTCAATTTAAATTAATGATGAAGTTTCTTTGTCCAAGTAACTTTCTCGTTACAACGAACCCCAAGGAAAATAATCAAGGCAAAAAGTACACCAAAGGAATTTAATTGATATTAAAGAATGTCTTTTTAGGACGAGTTTTAACGCAGTAGGACGCTTTTTTCTTTCTATCCGTTACAAACGTAAATAGAATTAATGTAAATGTGATGTCTCCCGGTTTATTTGGTTTGAAGAGATTTATTTTTTTAATAAAGATTTTTTAGAGCAATAAGTACCTGCTTTCTACCATTTTTCAGGGTTCCGTATCTCAAAAGGAAAAAACAGAACCCATATAGGATCACTTTGTTGTCCGTCCGTTCTTCCGTCTGTCTGTCTGTCAAAACCCTTTACCTCGGGAACGCATGGAGGTATCTAATTGAAATTAAAAACATATTCTCAGGTTTACAGTCACTTAAAGCTGTGAAAAAAATCAAACTTCTAAGTTAACTTAAAAAAAGATACGGCCGTTTATGCCGCAAAAAACTTTTATTTCGACACTCTCAAGGGAATCAAAATTTATAGGATATTTCCCGTTGATCTAGAACTATGAAATTTGGCAAGTAATACCGTCTTATACTACAAGTATAGGGACAAATCTGATAACTATACATTTGTAATTAATTAGTATGTATAAGTCCCATGTTTATCCCAGTCCCACATTATTATTATTTTATTTATTATTGGACACCGAGCTGCTACTGAGAATTTCATAGAAAAACCCAATAACACTTATATTACACTTATATGTACCTACAAATTTGTACGGAACCCGCGCTGGGCGAGTCCGACTGGAACTTGTAAGGTTTTTTTTGTAAACGGCCACCACAGCCAGTAGAGGGCTGCACACACCAGTATTATGAGCGCGTTGTCATTTTGACACCTCAGTTGTTGACACATTATTGTCAGCACATGATTGCTTTGCGGAAAAATATTTGGCAATGCGATAGTATGACTCGTGCACATAAAGAATGGATTTGGAAATGGTGACAGCTGTATTCACCTCTCGCTCGCGTGTTATAGTGTGCGAGCGAGAGGTGAATACAGCTGTCGCCATTTCCAAATCCATTCTTTATTTGCACGAGTTGTACTAATTTTTCCACCCCTGACGAACTGAGTAGTAGTCCTTCCAGCTTTTAAAATTGATAAAAATGTAATGGAAACTAGCTACCATCTCATACAACACACATCATGAGTAAGAAGCGTGTTGCCTCGTAACTTCGTCCTCACATTATCTCGTTTAGAGCCATTGTTTCAGCACGAGATACGCGTCGACAAAATTATATAGTGGCATAAATTCATTTCAGTGTCGAAATATTGCGCGATATACCAACTTTTTCAACTGACGCACCCCTCAGGAAACGGATATGTCAATATCAGGGTGGAAATTGATACAAATGATTTGACAATTCACATCAACACCCGCCCATATTAAATACGTTTGTCTCAATATGAGATTAACTACATTGTAAGTACTGTGGGACGCCCGGAATGCCAAAAAGGATGACTTGTGCCCAGGCCCAGGCGGCCTCCTGCATTTTATCTCAATCATTGTGTCCGCCCGGTCAGTAACTCAGACTATTCGTTTAAAACTTCGAGTGCCGCTGAGGGGACACGTTTAAAACGTCCGTAATCAAATTTGACTCGAGTCTTTAAGGGTTAAAGCCTACGACTTTGAGCCGCCCTAATAAATTATATTGCCGACAAAACTGCTCCCGAGTGCGACACAGCTCGTTGGCTCATCTAATTGGTCCAAATTTGAGTCGACCCGGCTTTATAATTGGGTCGAATTTGGGTGCCTTATGCGTTAGAAATTAGTCGAAATTCGAACATTGGCTGGATTAGGAGTGTGTACCGCCACCGCAGCACTAATGCGTCCCTAGTCAAACATACGTAATAAGTTTCTTCTCGTAAAGTCAATGAAGATACGTATACGCGAAAACAAATTCGGTGTCTAAGTTTGGTGGGTTTGACTTAAAGTTTGCGTTTGAATACAGTAAATTCTTGCTTAATTAACGCGCCTGCCGCTCGCGCCGGTTCCGTACCGTCGGCGTGCCGTAACTTTGTCTTGTGT
This sequence comes from Acronicta aceris, assembly GCA_910591435.1. Lineage (NCBI taxonomy): Eukaryota > Metazoa > Arthropoda > Insecta > Lepidoptera > Noctuidae > Acronicta > Acronicta aceris. The sequence continues at coordinate 2,430,010 of OU342759.1, read as the reverse complement.
GCCTTTCCTTTGCGTATTATTTCCACGTAAACGCGTCGCGGTGCCCAATTATAGGTTGTTTCTGAACACATAGTGCCGAATACACGTTCGTTACGACATATTCCGAATATAATAAACAGACATCGTGGATGTGCCAATTTTCTGTTATTTTACTGGTGGGTTCCGAAACAGGTCGTAAAGTGTAAGACTTTTTTGGCACGTGTCGTGTTATTTGCGAAGCTTAGGCTGGGCGTGTCCGCAACATTAACTTAGCGTTTTACGAGTTTCCGTTGCCGAATTAGAAGTGTTTACAATTGTCCAACAAGAAGGAAAACTTACGAATTATCAACACAGTCACAGTTTGTTCAGTGAATTCCTTGACAAAGCGAATTCCTGAAGATTCCCAATTAAAAGCTGAGACACTCGGGCCGTCGAAGTTAGTACAAAGTTCCAAATCTTGGCGGGGCGTTACTGCGAAAGAATTCCTCACTAATTAGTATAAGTTTATGCATTCGGAGGTGGCGCGAGTTCCCCTCCACTAGTTCTAGTGAAGTTTTAATTACTCGCATGCTGATTGGCCCGCGTTGCGTCAGGCACGTTCTTTTTGCTCCCGTTTTTGGTGGTGAGCTTGGTTTTTTCGGGATGAATGTTGACTTTTGATTTTGCTCCTTTTGTTGAATCGAAGTAGCAAGTGTTCTGACGTTCTGAATTCTGGGAGCTGGAATATTTTAGTGACCTAGTTTTAGTTTCTTTTGTATGTTTTCAATTCGTCATAACCACAAAAAATTGAATTGTTTTTGCAAAGAGTTACACAATGTATAGCCCAATGTATAGCTTTCTAATAGGAGTTTGATATAGAAACCATTAATCCAACCCCCACCGAAATTCAGTCCGGCAATAACGATATAACAGTTAATGCAGCAACATTTCATGGTAACTGTAGTTATAACAACAAACACAACTCACGACTGTCGCAACTCCGAAAGGCCTTATCTCGTTAACTTATACACAAAACAATGACCCATATTATTATAGTTATACATACAATTATCTCCACATTAGCGCGTCCAGATGGGGAGAGAATAATATTTTTGCGAAGAGTGCTGTAATGAATTTATCGCAGACACAGCCGCGCTTATTACATTTCTAGATTGTTTTTGAAGATCTCGGAAAATAGCGAATAGTATATTTTGGTTCAGATGTTTGTTTCAATGAGTAAGTTTTTATGTTTTGCAATTTTAATTTTTAATTTTAAATTTTTTAATAGGTTTTAATAAGGCTGAGATTTTTATGAAATCTCTGGCAATTTACGGAGGACTGTCGTGGATTTGATGATGTGAAATGTTCTTTTATTATTTTAAAACTTATTGCTGTTATTACATGTTAGATTATGTCTTTCTTACTTCTTTGCATTTTGGTGTTTTCTACATTAAATATATTAACGCTATTGGGATATTAAGATTAGGATATTAAAGCCTTTGAAAATCTTTTAAAGAAATATTACGAAGGAGGATTACGATATTGTTGGTTAAACATTACATATTCCGTGTATTCTAGAGAAACGTGATTTTCTGCATTAATAACATCCTTAGCTAAGTTTAACTGACAACCATCCCGGCTATAGTACAATTACTTATCTCCGAAACTCTTAATAAAACTCATCTTATTTACTTTAAATTTCCAACCTTCTATGACGAAGACCTCATTTTATGCAAATCGCAAAATCACGCCGACGGTCCTGTACTATCTGACGTCATTCCACTTTCAGTGTCGTTTGGACCCTTAGAAGGCTATTTAGAGTTAAGCGATAAGGCTCGCTCGCCAGTGTCGCTTAGTACGGTGTTTAACCCTTTCTGGGATAAAAATGCGGGTAGATATGCAAAGTTGGAGGCGATTAAAATTAATTAGCGTTCCCGCAGAAGCGTTCGACACGGCTCCGAGTTAGTTCTGCAGTTTAGTCCGCTATTTTCACTGAGATCCTTGGAGTATCGTTCATTATTTTAAAAAGTAAAAGGAAGCAAGGTATTTATATAGAAAAATAAAATTGTTGACTGTAAAATTGCTCTCATACCACCGAAACGTCTCCCGATGTCAATTCGAGACAAACGCCATTCTAAAAACAAAAGCGACGAAGCAAGTCGAAGTTGGATTGCGCTTTTTGCGACACTCCCAAGTCTCAGATTAAATATAAACTTTCCCCCCATGTTTGCTTCAGTTACGGCAATATCCGCGTGGGGGCGCTGTCAAGTTGGCAGACGACAATTTGTCAGTTCCCTGTGGCACGTCGCCGTCGCGTCGTCGTGTCGTCGAGTGTAACGAACATAGTTATGTTTGAGGCTTTGTCATATTAGTTCTCTTCACGGTTGAGTACATGAGGCAAACCAGTAGGCATGAAACAGAAATATATTTTGTATTTAGTTTTCTAAGTAATACTTCGATAAACATTAGCTGAATTGGAAACAACACTATGGATTAAGTTCTTTTATGCGACAGTAATTATTAATTTGATTGGAAAAGTGTTAACCCGAAATTCTGATATTTTGGAGATAATAAATAATAAAATATCGATGTAAATGACCTTTTAGGTCATGCTACTGATCGCTGAATAGATTCTTAACATAATATAAATGAACATAGCAATAATTGACTACGATAATTACGAGTATAAATGCAAGAGTGACTTTCTATATCCGGCAATATGTTTGTTTGTTACATTTTCACGTCTAAACTCCTGAACCAATTTTGATGAATTTTGGCCTTGGAGAAGGATATAGGCTACATTTAGTCTCAAAAAGTCCTTTAAGATGCGACTGAAACCGCAGGCAACAGTTAGTCACTACATAGTATAAAACAAAGTCGCTGTCGCTGTCTGACCGTCCCTATGTATGCTTAAATCTTTAAAACTACGCAACGGATTTTAAAGCGGTTTTTTTTAATAGATAGAGTGATTCAAGAGTAAGGTTTTAAGCTATTTAACATTACGCTACGGCTCTTGGGAATGGGGCAACGCGGGTGAAGTCGCTAGTAAATAATAAAGTAGAATCTTAGGCGGATTGTCATTATTTATTACTAAAAAAGTTTTACAACTTGAACGTGTGTTTTAAACTAGAATTAAGGTGTCTTTTATGTAGCTAGAACCTAGAACATTAAGTGCGAAGTTTTTACTACCAAGTTTGTGGACCCAAGTATTCTTTAGGGTTATTTAATCAGTGACTGTCCTTGGTTACACATCAAAATTCCATAGATATAGAGAAATTATTATTTTTACTCGATTAGCGCAAAACTCAAAGGAAGGATTATGATTTTTGCAGCTATGTTATGTGGTCGGGGGACCGCTAAGTACCAAGTAGAAAATCGGTCTGAGCGCGACTTTCTTTACACTATGGATAAGGATAGCTGTTATTAAGTAGTAAGTAAAAAATATATAATAGTAAATTATATATTTTTTACTTACTATTTTATATATTTAGCGGTCCCCCGACCCAACGAAGCTTGGATTAAAATATTTTAATTATAGAATTATAAATATTTAGATTTTTTCCTTTTTAGAGAATATCGGGGCTTTCTTTTTAATTTAATTTTTATTAATGATTCATCTATCTAAAGATCGGTGATCTCTGAAATATAGTTTATTAGTGATAATAATTTTATATCGGTTTTAAATTACTGTTGTGTTAACATTTTATATTCTAGAAGTTTCTTTTTGTCTGTTAGGTTCTTAGCCGTTCCAAGCAGTGTATGGGGAGTATTTTCAATCGCGATTACAAAGTATCTTTCTAATCAGACTTAAAATACCATATACTGTCACCATGTTTCTTAACAAAAAGGCTATTTATAAATTTCTATCGGCCGTTTTGATTAAACCGCCATTGTCTGCGGCTATCAATGAATAAAGGAATAGGATAAAGGAAAACGGATAGCTAGAGGGTGAATTAAAAAAATACAGCTACCAGCAAATCCACAAAAGAAATATTACCTATTTCTTTTAGCTGGCAACGCGGTAATCACATTTGCTTTGTTCATTTCGGCCCTTTCATTCGCTTAATCGCGTTATTTCGGACTTTTCTAGAACAATCTTTGTGAGAGTTTAATTTACGAGCGGTTGCGTTAGCGGGTGCTTCCAGAGATTTATATAACCATGCGTTCTGGGTAATTAAAAATGTGGTGAATTTTTCTCATTGTTATTTTTAATATCACCCTTTATTGTGTTGATGGTGCATTGTGGGCGAGATATTTTGGTCGTCTGCGCAGTAATGGGGGTAACCTACATTTTACGTATTTGCTTTTTAAACCACTTTGAAGCAGACGGAATTAGTATCGCACGTCATTAGTTCAGGTATTATGCCAAGATGTGTCTTTATAGATTTAATGTTTCTTGTTACAATTTAAACTATTGTGAATATTTTTTATCATTATTAGCAGAAGACGATGTCTTGTGCATTTGACATGAATTAAATTGAATGGTGCATGAATACACAAAATATTCATGTCTCAGATACTTTCTAGGGATAACGTTTGTATTCTCCGTAGGGTAAGGCAGAGGTGTACTATTGTAGATACTACACCCACATTTCATCCCAAGTAATAGGGGGCGAGCCTATTGCCATAAACTCGTGCTGAACATCCATACTCCAAACTACTAATTTTCATAGAAAAATCCAACAACAGAATTCTCGTCCTGGGCATCTAACCCTGAACCTCTAGAGCTCTACTTGTCGAGTATTTAAACTAGTATTTACGGTAGCAGTGTGTGATTTTTTGGGGCGTTAGATCACTTTAGCCTATTTCGGTGAGACTTCAGTGTGATAATTATTGCACTGGTTCAAATGTAATCGTAAGCTACAAAATGTAAAATGTAAATCAAATGTAATCGTACAAAACAAAAGAAATACAAAATGTTTATATCTTGAAGACTTTGTGGTAAGTTCCGCTCGTAACTTTGACCACGAAGGTCTGCGCGAGGCATTGAAGAAGGAAGGAAACAAGTAAAAGACGGACCAACAAGATAGTTGGTCGTCTACGAAACTGAATATAGGTAATTTACTATTGGTTTCATCTATACTTATAATAAATCTGTAAAGAGGTCAATTCTGTACATGAAATATATTTCCAAAATAACTATCAGCGGGTGATTAGTGATCGATACTGACGCCAAAAATGCAATCAGTAAAATTTTTGTCTGTCTGTCTGTATGTTCGTTATAGAAACAAAAACCACACAACGGATTTCAACGAAACTTGGTACAATTGTTCATCATACTTCTGGGCAGGTTATAGTATACTTTTCATCACGCTACGATCAATAGGAGCAGAGCAGTGAAGGGAAATGTTGGGAAAATGAGTGATTCATGAGAAAGGTTTCAAGCTATAAAACATCACGCTACAACCCTTAGGAACGGTGCAACGCAGGTGAAACCGCGGGCGAAGAACTAGGAAACAAAGTAACTATTCCACGCGGACGAAGTCGCTGGCAAAAGCTAGTATAAAATAATATTACGGCTATAAAGTTAAAACCAATGAATAGAGTAGGCCTCGAGACAACTTTTTTAGGATAGCCATTCATCAACCCTCGGTGAAATTGAAATAGAGTTGATGTATGATTCCATTAGGAAGAGTTATTCTGGTAATTACTTAAAAAAAATACGCCCAAAAATGATCAATAGAAAATGTATAAATATACTCTATTTTTTTTACCTTACCATTTTTTATTATTAATTAAACATAGATATATAATTGTATATTAAGATTTATTTATTTATTTTATTTGGCTCTTCAACAATGAGTACACTGATACAATAAGAAGAATATGCATTCTCACTTAAATAACTAAGTGCCCCATTACTTATAGAAGAACACAGCATGCACTAATGATGTGTGTAACAAAAAGGAAAAGACGGGAAAAGCTAAGTTAGCCCATCAAACAATGACTGATTACCGTGTTATCAGTCATTGTTTGTGGGACCGCCATAACACATTTTATTTATAGGATAAAATTAAAAACTAAAAATGAAAAATACTATAATAATATATCTAAAAGATACATACTTACAGCTAAAATATTGTGTTATCCCTCTTTGCAACGCCTGTAAAAGGCCGCTAAGTTTTAAGCACCACTACTGATGCAATAAGACCCGTATTTGAACACTTTGCAAGCAAATAAATGATTTGAATTTTCTTACCATTTAATTCATGTAAGTGTCAGAAATGCGTATGTACAAAATATAATTTCGAATTAGTCTCAGTTTCGTAAATGTCAAATGAAATGTAAAGTTTTTTTTTATGTGCTAAGAGGGCAAACTAGCAGACGGGTCGCCTGATGGTAAGCGATTACCGCCGCTCATGGACACCCGCAACACCATAGTAGTCACAAGTGCGTTGCCGACCTTTTAAAAGGGCGCTCACTCACTCGGCGAAACACAACGTAAGCGTTGTTTAACGCCGGTTTTCTGTGAAGCCGTGGTTATCACTTCGGTCGAGTCGGCATGGCTCTCCCACGTAAATTAAAAACAAAGATTAACACAGACAGATTGGATTGAATTGAGATGAAAATTGCCCTAACTGGACTTAAATTATATAATGCACATTTTTCAAGTAGAAGATTTCCTCTTCAGTTTAATATTTCACCACTGAAAATAGTCACCATCAGTACATAGTACAAAACAAAGTCGGTATCTGATTCTATAAGTGCGTACAGCTCTTTCTAAACTTTGCAATGGATTTTGGAAACGATTTTCAGTTGGGATGATTTTTTGAAAGGAACCCTAATTGGAAGGTTTTTAGTAATAACATAACATACCATCACGCCTGTATTCCCCGAAGGGTTAGGCAGAGGCGTACTAATGTACACCCACAGTTCGCCGGTATGTTTAGGTCCCATGTAATAGGGGGCTAGCCTATTGCCCTTAACCAAACAAATCCAGACTCCGAGCTGCTACTGAGAATTTCATAGAAAAACCCAATAACACTTTGCTCGACCAGGGGAACCCAGGACCTCTAGCGTAGCAGTCGCGTTTGGGACCACTAGACTAATGAGGCAGTCTTTTAGGCAGGTTTTTAGTAATATCTATCTATATCTATTAGATATGCATATTTTTAAACCCTAAATTGTATACGTGTTAAGCCGGGCGTGTCGCTACTTTAGCATTCGACTACATAATCCTTATTAAACGTGAAAGTTTGTGAGTATGGATGTATGGATGTTTGTTAGTCTTTGACGCCAGAACAGCTGAACGGATCTGTATGAAATTTGGCACAGAGGTAGAATATAGTCTGGAATAACACATAGGCACTTTTTATCTAGGTCGGACCCAATTCTGAAGTCCACGCAGACAAAGTCGCGGGCAGAAGCTAATAATTTATATATTTATTATTGAAAACGCCAATCCAATCTGGTACATTAAACCCGAGTGCACACCTATGACGTCATACTCTTAACGTATACTCCGAGTGCAATGCAACGTGACCCGATAGGCAATGCACCTTTGTTTGTGCCATTAAGCGAACTGCACACGTTCTTCTAAGAAATATAACGCATGAACTGAGAATTGTAATGGTGGCAGTAACTTCTCGAGTCCATTGTAGCAAGATGTACGTTCGTAGGTAATCGTGAATCATGCAGGATTTTGTTGGCGCGTGTCAATTTGACTTTAGAATGATTTGATTATCGAATCTCGCACGATTGTTATGTCAAACTTTTTCTTTTTTTCACGTGTTTGTGGAAAGTTATTGGCATAATGCCAGGATAGGGGATTAATGTTCACGTTAATTAGCGAATGGTAGATAACTCGATTTCCTAGTATTATTAACAAACAACAACAGAACTCAAGCAGAGAAGATATTGTTTTATACTCCCGAGTAGTGACAATTATATTGTGACACATCTAGGTCCCCCTACTAAGATAAAAATATAATTAGCACAATAACATTATTGCCTACTTGTTATTGTTATGAAACACAGATGAATCGAAATCAAAACAGTACAATATGACAAAAATATTCTTTATCTACTAATTCTTAAAACTTTTATAAACACAATTTTTTATTGGCATTTCAAAAAAGGAAGCCAGACAATCGAATTTAAAAATCATTCGCACAAACGCTTCCATGTTCAAATTTAAATTGTCTAGAGCCGCCCACCTCGCGATGATGTCATTGGATTAGTGCTGTTCCCCAGCGATTGCGATCGAATTGAACACCGATTCGATCTCCGAATAGTTTGCGATCCGTTCGCGTGTGAAATGAACACAATTCATATTGAGTTATGTGACTTTGTCTCGTTTAGTTTTGTTTATAGGCATTCGTGTTGCTTTATTATATAATAAGCTTCCATATGTTTCTGTTATTGATCTTTTTGACTATTACGCGTCGATGCTATTGGGTACAGTGTGTAATCGTATTTAATTGCGTTGTATAATAAATCGAATACACGAAAAAAAATTTGGAAGATGAAAAATTGCCACAAAATATTATGGTAGAGTAAACACGAGTATTTTTTCGGCTCGCTGATCTGTCTATAAATATCTACTTGACATATTCCTGTTATAAATCTAATATGACATCACCGCAGACGCGACAATTTTTTGCCGTCTGACTCGATCTGGGCTTGTCATTAAATTGCAATGCGGCAGGCAAGATTTATACCATCGATTTTGAACCAATTTCAACTCTATGAGAAAAGCATAAAGTATAGTTTTACAGTTTAACAAAATATGCGAATCCATATAAAGCTAGTTAGTGTGACAAATCAAATGGGAATTAGTGTTACCTCGACAAAAATGTTGATTGATAACTTCAAAAACTTCCGTATAACGTTACGTAACAATGACATTGAAAACCTCTTTAGCAAATAAACGTAATTTTGTTTAGTAGTAGACAATTTTGACAGTGACATATTTATCTGACAGTGGTACATTATCCAAGAAATAGACGACGAAATTGGATGGAGTAAACAGCTGTGTATGAGATATTGTTATTTATATTATGGAAAAAAATATCTCGCCGTCTCGACGACTGCTTTAGTCAATTTGAATTACCTAAATAAAAACTTATGTATTACTTAAGCAATTTCACTCAACTAGATTAACTAAAACCAAAAAGATTTAAAAGGTATTTATTGGAAACATTTTCATACAAAACCTTTAATTCCGATTCGATTTGATTTCTTTCTTTCTCAGGCTGAGTTAGACTGAGGAATGCCTATAGGTAATAAATACTAGATTACGATTTTGTTTCTGTTATCACCCGTTATATTATTAATTAAATATGTTTGATTACTAATAGCTATTCTATTTAAAATATACTTAAATCTTGATTGTGTGCGACTTTAGATAAGATTTACCAACTTTGTTGGTCAGTGCTTCCTTTGTAAAGTCACAAAAAAACAACGTCCGGCTCGTAAAAATGTAAATTTCTGTAAAATCGTGTGCGTGCAACACTACGCGCCGCCATGTTTGTCCCGCTATATTTTTCTCCGCGCAAAATTAACTTTCTTCTTTGTTTACATTGTTCTGGTCGTGCGTTATTAAAAACTAGCCGTTTTTGTTTCAATTGTAGCTTTATTATGAAGTAAGCTTTGGAGAATTTTAAATTAACTTTCCTAGAATTTTATTTGAGCCTTTAGTTTTTCAGCCTCCTCTCATATTAAGCTTGTGGCACTATGCTTACTTAGTAAGGGTTGGCAGACGCAAGATGTTTCTTGGTTCAAGTTCTTTTGGATGTGCAATTATCCTTAGTCCGGTCGTGACGAAAGTGGTCACGAGCGTAGTGTGATAGCAGTAGCAGGTGGGTGATAGCAGTAGGTAATAGCTACCGGGCTATAACTGCTAAAACTCTGATCATAGGTACAGAGTGAACACCGTGTTTTGTAGTCGGTAAGAGATTAGGCTAAGAGACATAATCTACCTTCCCTTGCATATAATTATAAGAAGTACCTATTAAGTACCAGGATTAATAGATATTACGGTTCTCACAAAAGTAAAAAGGGAAGTATTTGTAAACAAAGGTAGAGAAATCAAGAGATTTCTACTGCCTATTCTAAGGAGGTGACAACCACAGCTTGCTTAAGGAATTTCACACGTATCTAATATATGCGGTTTTGTGATATTATGCTACAAGTCAGTATGTCCTACATAAAGTTATTTTAGTAAAGGAAAACTTCAATCGCGGGCAGGATTCGAACCTGCGTCTTCTGGTTAGATACACCATTTTTCCTTTATTTATGTTGTATTTTATTAACAGGTAAGTAGGTATCCGTACTCAGCAACCATTTGCAACTACAATGACACAGTAACATAATTAGTACCTCGTTAATTTCTAAATAGGGATCGAATAAAAACCATATTGGGAATGCATATTATACATATAGAACAGTTGCATTTTTTGAGATTTGTAAAAACGAGAATTTGTAACGTCAAAGTCATTAATATATGAACTCTAAAATCGATATTTGCGTAAAATAAGTGTTTTCACACGCCTAGTGTATTCTCGGAGGCATTTCGCGTCCCTATTTAGCTGAAACAAAGCGTGGCTTGACTTTTAGCCGGGTTAATTAAAATGTCAACAACACTTATTAATCAAAGCGACAACCGTTCGGACGGCTTAGGTGCGACGTTTTTTGTCTATATTTTTTTATTTTGTTTGTTGGGCCTGTTAGAGATTTGGATTTAAAGAATTAAAATTATACGGTACGGCTTCATGTCGTACTGTAAATGCTGTTAAAACCCACATTTGTTTTTAAGTCTATTGTAACTGGACCTAGTCTGAAATAAATGTTTATAATTATTATACTAGGTATACATATAGAGCCTAGTTGCTGACATTGACATTAGGTACAAAGAAATTAATTATTAGTTAATTACTTACATAAACATAATCAACCCATTACATTGTCCTACTGCTGGGCACGGGTCTCCTCTCAGAATGAGAGGGATTAGGCTATAGTCCACCACGCTGGCCTAGTGCGGGTTGGCAGACATCACATGCCGTCAAGAAAATCTCTCAGGCATGCAGGTGTCCTCACGATGTTTTCCTTCACCGTTTACATAAACATACCACCACGCCTGTATTCCCCGAAGGGTTAGGCAGAGGCGTACTTAATGTACACCCACAGTTCGCCGGTAGGTTTAGGTCCCATGTTATAGGGGGCGAGGCTATAGCCTTTCACCGGGCACAACTCCAGACTCCAAGCTGCTACTGAGAATTTCATAGAAAAACCCAATAACACTTTGCTCGACCTGGGGATCGAACCCAGGACCTCTAGTGTAGCAGTCGCGCTTGGGACCACTAGACTAATGAGGCAGTCACCGTTTATTCGCGTGATAATTAAGTATTAATACGCACATGACTTCGAAAAGTCAGAGGTGCGTGCCTTGGATTTGAACTCGAAACCTTTTGACTTGGCAGTCCTATGGTCATATCACTAGGCTATCACTGCTCAATGGCAATTACTTACGAATAGTATTAACATTAATATTTAATAAGATTCCATTAGTTCGTCACTAATTATGTTATTTCAGTTTTTAATTACTTTTGCCTTTGATTGATAGAGATTACCTGTCTCGCGTCTTGAGCAATTTTCGAGGGGAGAAAAACAATTATATTCATTTCCCGTCTCGTACTGTTCCAACTCTCATTTCCGAAAAACCGGATGAAGGGGAGGTTTACAAAAATGTTTCTATTAATGAGGAAACAATTAAAAATTTTAATTGCATAGGAAATAAATCGTAACTCGAACAATATTTTATCAAATTATGGTATTATTCGGATTGAGATACCGTTAATCTAGGTTCCTACTGTACCATTTCGTTTACCGCTACTCCACTGAAAATAAACAACCCAAAAATCGTTTCAAACTTGCTAAAGTTAAGCATCAAACATTAAATTCGCTTACATTTAGGTATTTCTAGTGAAGTATTTTGAAATAAATTGTAGAGTAGGAACCTAGATTAACGGTATCGGAATCCGAATAATAACACAATTTGATTAAATAGTTTAGAATTACGAATTATTTTGGTATTACGTTTGTGTGGGAATTTCCATACCTAATTTTTAAAGGAGAGTCGTGCTCGTGCCCAACATTGGGACAGAAAATTGGTTGACATTGATAACAAAAGCTACAAAAATAGTAATATCACAAATCAGCACAATAAAGGGATTCCATTAATATTTCCCTTACTGACCCAAAAACGATAATCTTTTATACATTTACACAACAGCTGTTATTAAATAAATGATCGCACCCACATCACTCGTACAGCCAGCATAGTGACGTTGTGGCCACGTCATCAATCACACGGGTCGCGGGTGGGGGGAGTATATAAGCAGGCGACAGCGCGGGGCGGGGGCATTCTTCATTAGTGAATCGCGGAGAGTTCACGTCGGCGCTCACATATTAATCATAATAGGTCTTCTGCCTTATTACTCTTGGCGTTAGCCTCGTGTCATTGGCTCAGTAATGAGAGTCCTCCAAAAGCGATTGTTATTAATCAAAGATATTGAACGTAACGTGCCTAGTTTATCGTAGTATTATTGCAAGACTTCACAAAGAAAGAAACTGAAAGGAATTTCTTTCATACGAAGTTATTTATTGGATTATTTCTCATATCTGTATACCTAGTTAATATTTGAACGACGAGATTTTTGTATCGTTATTACGGGATATTTGTTCTAACTTAGTGAGCAGAGCGAACGCGTACCGTTAAAATTCAAGGCAGACCTGTTTTTTTAAGGGATGTAATTAAAGGAATTCCCATCTCATAGATCTGCGATCAGCTACCTATTTTTTTATCATAACCTAATTTTTACATCATTTTTCACCCGATGAAAAGGAAATAAACCATTCACGTACTCAAAAGGATTTAGTTATTCAGTACATATATCTTATATTCGATGCATCAAGATGAGTTTTAAGTCAAACATTTTTATTGTACTCATAATATGTATATAGAATTAAATATTAAGGCGAGTCTTCGTCGTTTTATTTGATTAACCTGTACTTATTTAACTGTACCATCAAAGAAAATTATCTGAATACTAACAGTAAGCACGTAGGTACCTCTTAAAAGTAAATAAGATTACGATGTATTTGTTTTAAGTTAAGATCCATTTAATTAAGTACAAAATGCTACTCAAGTACTTTTTAAGGCAGAAAAGCAGTAAAAGCTAAGTTTGAAGAAGGTAAAAATACTATTGTTAGTATCCTCTGTACTATAGCACTTTTATTATTTGTTTATTGGACAATAAAGACTCTTTTGTACTTAAATACTTTTTGCTAAAAATTAACAATAATGAAAATAATTATAATTACTCTTTTTATAATTAATTAATCCGCGATTTATTAAATGAATATTCAAAAGTCAAAATATTTTATTATAATTAGACCATTAAAGGAACATTTGATAAGTCAAAACTAGTGACACGGTTCCAAAAAGTGGGTCATATGGAGAAGAGCCAGCAAGAAACTTCATATTGTTTTAGAAAGGATTTTAATTTTCTTTTTGTTGATCGACTCTATGAGGCCAACTATTTTTTATTACATATTTTATAGGCTTGCATTTGATAACTATCTCACTTGATATGAGAAAGGCTTGCTTGAGGCTATAAAAAATATTTGTCGACTAGCCTGTTGGACAAGCCTGAAATATTTTTTTACTATTTTTCGGGTCACGGGAGTTTGGGTCAAACCACAATACGACACGAGTGACATGGCATACCCAAATCGTATAGCAAACCCATCTCAATCCCTTGACCCAATATAAACAGGGTAAATGAATAGTTGACATGCTATTTTTAGTTAACCCGACCATGTGAACGAAACCTATCATCATTTTCTTAGCCTTTTCCCTACTGCGTCTGTATTTCTGAGTACGTGCAACCCGAATCTTTTAAGAGAGGTAGAGAATTGTGGAATCGAATAATTCCACTCACAATTGGAGCTGCCCGACTGGGGAAGTAGCTCCACCTGGCAGAAAATCGTAGCCAAATAACATAGATCCGTACTATATTGTGTTCCTAACGGTGAGCAAGGTCGCCAGAGCTCCGCCAGGAAGCTTTGTGTTGGCAGATAGGATAAGCATCACGCATTCTCTCCTATGCTGCCAGCCCGACTATTCCTCCTTGATTTACTGGATCGGCAACGCGCGAGTGATCCCCCTGGTGTTACAAGCGTCCATAGGCTGCGGTAACCGCTTACCATTAGCCGTAGCCGTATGCTTGTTTGCCATCTTAGTGGTATAAAAATATATTCCAAAGTACAGGCATCTTCTGGGTATACTCACTCCACCGTAGATCTAACTTTGAGGTCAAGATCAAGCCCATTCTTTATTAAAAAATCTATTGCGGTCGGTCTGCCTGTTAGTCTAGTAGTCCCAAGAGGTACTGCTACGCAAGAGGTCCTGGATTCGATTCCCAGGTCGAGTACCTACTGTTATTGAGTTTTTCTCTGAAATTCTCAGTAGCAGCTCTGAGTTTAGGATTTGTGCCCGGTTAATGACAATAGGCTGACCCCCTATTACATGGGACCTAAACATATCGGCGAAATGTGGGGGGTACATTAGTACCTACGCCTCTGCCTAACCCTTCGGGGAATGGAGGCATAATGATATCTCTAGTCTTATTTTGGGACGAAAAAAAGTTTTCTCTGAAAAGCAACAATGTATTACGCATTTATCGATGTTACGAGAGGCGGCAACAGTGCCCCTTCAGAAGTAACTAGGCGAGGGTGATACGAACACCGAAAGAAGTTGGTAGCGCGTGACTTGACTTCTTAATTCACCCCTACTATGAGTTTTGGAACGATATTAAAGTGACATTACCAAAAAAAAATGCGGATGTGAAAAAAATGCGGACGTGAAAAAAAATTGAGGCAAAAATATTCGAGGCGATATTCGTAAGTTGGAACATTCCTAATGCATTATTGATCTCATTTCCTTTATTACGAAAAATCAAAAGAATAAAGCTCGGAACAACTACCTGTAGGCTATACAAATGTGTGGCGCGAAGACGGTCGCTCTGTCACTGCGATGATCGTGCCGTCAATCGTCCGTGTCATGTGTTTAAGATTTAACTCATCAATTCTGAGTAATCTGTATCTGTGTAAATATTTTTGTGTAAATCGTTGAATCGTTCCATTAAGGTTATACCGTGGGTGTCTACAAATTAAATGCTAAGTAGGAAACGTTATATTTGCAATAAGCAAATTTACGTATTTATCAAACTGTTCTAAAACATGTGGCAATCTTTTTAATGCGTCATTACTTTCACATATTTTTTTTGGGAATAAATATAATGACCACCAAATTTAGTAAATTGATCACCAAAATGCTTACCAAAATGGATAAACGGTCACCAAATATTAGGTTGAGGTTAGGTTAGAACTGCAACCACCAGATAGAGCCAATTTCTACCTTACACCTCGCACCTCACACCTGGTTGGTGTATTTATTTGGATTTTATTTAGATTACACAATCGTAATTTGGAGTTGGTTGCTTTAAGTAGGATCAGAAGTTGTAAAATGTTTAGTTTTAATTTCACGCTGAAATGGGGATTTATTTTGGTGATCATTGGCTATTTTTGGCAATATAAAGTGATTTTTTGCCCTTACATTTTACTAGATCTGGTGGTTAGGTAATCGCAACTTACATGTTATACATGTGTTTTTATGACAACTAAAGGGGACTTTACCGTGCTTTCCAATGCACGAAGGTGCCTCAAGGTATTCAGAATGACTGACCGCGGACGGTGCAGGTTAAATTTGCTGATAGATTGATCAGCCCAGATTTTACATAAAATACTTATCACAAGTTTCATGATAGTGCATAAAATTGCTGACAAGAGCATTCCTCTTAAACTAAAAAAGAAAATTGTGGACGACTTCCCTACTCTCACAAATTCACTTTCCACAAAAGTTTGTAAGTTTGGTCCTTCGACATTTTATAGTAGGGGACTCCAACAAAAATTGGCGGGTACGCGACAATGCAAGCGTAAAGAGGGGTGAGTGAAACGTACTATTTTACTAAACTAATTCACTTGTTTGGACTTGCTGGAAAGAATTTGCTAAATAAAAAGTTGGAAGAATTTGCAGTAAAATGTTTGTTGAGCTTACAAATTTTATAGAGCACCTGTATTTTCTTGCCTTTGCCTCACAAAATGTGTTTAGTTTACTGGCTCGTTTCTTTTTCATGTAACTCGTGTCTGGGCAAAAGTATACCCAGGTTTTGGAGACATGTATACGTACATTTTAAATAGGTTTAGTCACGGATAACCACTTGGATCTTCATCTTAGATTCCCGGAGAGTTAAGTAAAGATGTACCTACATTTTGGATTGTTTTGTTAATAGCAATAGGCTCGCCCCCTATTGCAAGGGACGTAAACATGTTAGCGTAGGTACCGTGGGTGGACATTAGTACAACTCTGTCTAACCCTACGGGAATTAGTGGCGTGTGTTATGTATATATAAACTTTGAAGCTTACGATATAGCCATACTTCACAAATACAAAATTAGGGCAATTTACAACAACAACAACAAAAATACGCTACCTATTTCCTTTAGTATAAATTCTATTTCTTCGTGTGACCCGCTTGTAAACCTGAAGGATATAAAATAAAATATAAAGGGAGCATTTCAACTTTCACAGGCTTGCGTGTGTTGGGCGGGTGATCGCAAGCGGTGATAGTTGGCACGCGAGGCGCAGGCGCAGTGGCCACGCAACTGACACTATGACTGATCAACTCAAGCTGTCAGATTAATTTAATTTATGGACAAAGATGGCGGCTGCTGTTTTTGTTATTCTACGCGTAGTAATAAAGCTTTAATGCGATTCGTGATATGTATTTTATAAGCTTTTAAAATACAGTGTAGACTGTCAAATAAAGCTGTAACGTTTAAAAATGTACGCATTAATTATAGTAAGACTCGGTATTTGAAAATGAAATCTTCGAAACTGACATGACAAACATGTAATAAATACGCAATGTATATTACATTGCGTATTTATTACATGTTTGTGGAATTATTATGAATAGTATCTACATTATTTTATAGAGGAGTAAAATTTCTTCAGAAATCTTAAAAGAAAAACTCCATACGTAAATTTCTCATTTCCCCGAAACTATCAAAATAATTACGATTTACCCTTACTTTTGTATATAAACGAGTTCGTGGCCGATGTTTCTGCGCTGGACCGACCAAATAAAGGCTGCAATAATCGGACCCCCCTACGAGTGCACCAGAAAGGCTGTACGTGAGGAATAGCGGCGCATTGCCAAGCGTACCACTAATCCTTAAGTAATGACCACGACTACTCTGCCAATAGTGTGTAGGATTTTTGGGCCTATTTAAAAATCCCGTCAAGAAGCCTCACGCTGCGCGTCACAATTCGCAACGCACATCCGCTCGAGAGAGATAATTAATGATTACTGTAATTTGTAATTATATTTAATTAAAAATATTAGATTTGCTATAAATGCACATTTTGGCTTCTTGATAACCTTGCCTTTACCTGGAATCGGTACTCTGTCATCATACTTCCTTCGATGACGTGATATTGCGTGATACGTGTCGAACACGTGTGTGTACAACACTATAAATTAATTCAATTATCGTAATGTGGTCAGTAGTTACCCAAAATAATTAACGATTACAAATCCTCAGGTGGCACATTCAATTTAAAATGACACCTGTCATACTTACGAGGTAAACGTCCACGAGTGAATGGGGAATCGAATAATGATCGATTATTTTTTCGCAACACAGATGCTATTTAATTCTTGTAAACATCGTGCGAAGAGGCTTGCGATCAATGCACACGAATATCGCAATGAATACTCTTTAACACGTAACGAGATATTGAATACGAGTTTTTACCGAGTCGAGTTCTCGATTCGGAATGTCAAACGTCAAGTTGACTTTTGTAAAAAACGTTTCGCTTTTCGCTGCAGCATGTCAAGCCTATTAAGACGTCTTGTTTTTATTCGAATAAATTCGAAATGTATCGAATCGGCTTTAAAAAAAAACTGTTTATTTTTAACAACCATTTTAATTGGCGAACAAGATACGTATTAAAATATATTAAATGTTAAAACTAAAGCGCGGTTTACATTCGTAAAAATATAATTACTTAATGGTTTTTTGAGACAGTGCATTGTCCGTATATTTTGATGTTGTGAGGCAAAAAACAGCAAAATTTTTATGAAATGTATTTTATGCAAATGGATCGTGAAACTTTTTATATTTTGTGCTCTTGATCCTGCAGTAAAACTTCATCACTAAAAACTCCAAGATCACCTTGGAAAATACATTGCTTATATTCAGAGAATACTTATCTCTATCTCACTGCTTTAAAAAAGCAAAATGTTATCAAGCCCTGTCAATATAAATTACATCCGATTACGTTTACCCATACACCCAAACCAGAGGTACTAAACATTTCCACGGCGTAGTAATCGAACAATAGTCGTATTGTCTTGTCTATCCGGATTTAATCACCGGAGCCTTTGTTTAGCCACTCAGTGACAAATTCGGATAGCTCCTGACATCGAGCTTTTTCATGTTTATGGATCGGATTTGTTTACCTGCCCAGTTTTGTTTGGATGATTGGAAAGGCCGAGAGCGATTTTTTTTCTATTGAAGCGTTGTTAATACAGGTAGACTGTTTTTGAATCGTAATTAAAGCATCTGGCTATTAGATAGGCCTACGGCAGGCTTACGACCAATATAATTTCATAAGAATCACATAGACTCACGTAGAGGAAATCCATTAATTCGCACATGATTTCGAAAAGTCAGAATTATGTATTTAGAATTCGAACACGAGACCGAACTGCTTCATCACTGCTTTTATTAGGCCTCAAAGTTTAGATGATACCAATTTTATTATTTAATCTGTGATAAAGGATGAATTGTGCCCCAAAACAAATTTATAGTTATATCTATACTATCCTACCCTACTTAACCGCAACGAATGTCCCCAGTTCTGCCAATCCCCAATAGTTCCCCATGCCGACCTCATTGTCGGTTCACGCGACGTTGAAACGTCACACGAAAGGTTTTCCGACTTGTGGTCGCCATTCGGGGACTATGTCACGAGAATAACTAATGGAACCTATTTATGATGAGACTTTTTTAAATGGAGAAAAACTTTTTTTTCTATGGCGGTCAACTGAAAGTTTTGTTCTCGGGGAATCTTTGTGTTTTTATTTTTTTTAAATCGCCTTGAATTATAATGGTAAAGGTATCTCAGATGACGGAATTAAATAATTATGCGGTAAGCGGAAATATCTAGTGACTCATTTCATACCGTCACGCCTGTACTCCCCGAAGGGTTCGGCAGAGTTGTACTTAATGTACATCACCACAGTTCGCCTGGTATGTTTAGGTCCCATGTTATAGGGGGCGAGCCTATAGCCATAAACCGAGCACAAATCCAGACTCCGAGCTGCTACTGAGAATTTCATAGAAAACTCAATAACACTTTGCTCGACCTGGGGATCGAACACAGGCCCTCTAGCGTACCAGTCGCGCTTGGGACCACTAGAAGACTAATGTAGTGACTCATTTATTGGATATAATTTATTGGCTATTGGCAAAGCCATTATTTAAATGGCTTCAATCGAGAACAAAATCTTTTTTTAAAAAAAAAGCTTACTAGCAATGTAGGTCCGCACATTACCTTCTAGTAATCTCCCTCGTGCTACGCTAAATGTTTGTGTTACGAGTGGGTTCACGTCGGTAGTGCAATGGGTGAGTTTCGAACCGGCAACCACGTGATCGCAAGTCCGACGCCCTAGCCATTAGGCTACCGCCGCTAATCATCTATAGGTTTTAAATAGGATAACTATACAGAGGAACTAACTAATTCCTCCGTCTAGTGTCCTATCAAGTGTCGTCTTATTAATTTTGCCTACTCCTACGAATAAAAAACCGCGATAATATAAGTTGTATAGTGTAAAATAGATTAAATAATGACGTAAAACTTCGATCATAATAAACGCAAGTCGGAAATCCCAAAAAAATTACGAGGGTTAAAACTGAAAACAATAAAGAAAGCTCTATCGTTGTTTTATTTTAATAATTTATAGTATTGGGAGGAAAATCAGGCTCATAAACATATTATACGAGTACTAGCGACCCGCCCGCGGTTTCACTCGCGTTTCCCTATTCCTAAGAGTCGCAGCGTAATGCTAAATAGCTTAAATCCTTCCTCTTGAATCATTCTATCTATTAAAAAAAACGCATCAAAATCCGTTGCGTAGTTTTAAAGATCTAAGCATAGATAGGGACGGACAGACAGCGGGAAGCGACTTTGTTTTATACTATATAGTGATGTTCTACCAATGAACTTAAAAACACGTTTCAGTTAAATTATACGCACAAATAATCCAGGAAAGTTTTTGAAATTGCAAAATCGAATCGTGTTCTTCCAGGGGACACAGGAAACAATATCGAATTCAGTATTTCCTATTGTCTTCTTTGAAGCGATATGCATCCCCTGTTTAACAAGGGAAGGGAACCCCGTATCGCGACATCTACTGCCGTTTCCTCTAACAATTCGTCGTGGTTCGAGAAATATTTCCGTGCAGGGGTGTTTATTTTATATTTCGACCAGAAATTATTGAGTTATGTCTATCGAAGTGTGTTTAATTGTTTCTTTTGTTGTTTTCAGACAGATTTGGAGTGTGTTCTATTAGGTATACCTAATATTATAAAACTCAAAGAGTAGAAACTCTTTGAGTGTTTTTTTTTATTCATATAATGTCTTGGGCGAGTTTGTGTTGTAATTATCAAACTTTTTTAAGTATATAAACTTTTTGTGGGGGTCTTTTTTATTTTGTAGAATAATGTTGTAATGATAAATAATATAACGCAATTATACATTATATAGTTTAAAAAGAGGCATACCATTGCATGTGCAATTTTATTTTAAATACTGTATTATAATTATATGTAGGTACAGTCAGCACATTAAGTTACCACAAACTATCAAATTTCCCCAATGGATAATAATTTCTATCATTTGGAGATTAAATTGAAAATCGATTGAAGAAATTTGACAGTTTGACCGTACCTAACTAAGAAGTGATTCAAGTCTGAGTTGCGTAGAATTCAACTTCTAGAAACATCCATTAATCATCAATCAATAACACGTAATTGTTTAAATACATAGCTTATATAAAAACCCTGTTCGTCATCCATAATACTTGACTTACATACCATCGTGCCCGTATTCCCCGAAAGGTTAGGCAGAGGTGTAAACCTATAGCTCGCCGGTATGTTTACGTCTCAAATCCAAGATCCAAAATCCCAAATCTATTTAGAGCACAAATCCCAAACTCCGAGCTGCTACTGAGAATTTCATAGGAAAACTGTATAACCTGAAAATCGAAACCAAGACCTCTAGCGTAACAGTAGTAGTAGTAATCGCGCTTACGAGCACTAGAGTAAATAGCGTACTTGTTCTAATATCTTCATAAAATATTCGTTCCACAGGATTTGAACATTCAAATCACATCAGACGCGCGTCAATCTTCGTATAAATATCTCAGAACCGCGATCGAAACGGGGGCTATCGCGCGCAGTCGATAGCGATCGCGACGAACGCTCGACACTCTAATACCGGTAATGGAAGTCGACACGGGCCGGCTCCGTTCGATTTTCCGAATCGTTTGCGTCGAACGCGCGCCGAACGAACGCTAGATAACGAGAAATGTCTCGACTATCGTTTTATGTGCACCGTACGAGATTTCGTAAAGATTATGCACCCTATTACACCTATGATAGGCGTTCCAATTTTAAATGGGAGCTGAAAGTGGAGCTTTTTATGTGATAGAGTTTTCTTTATCTTGTGTACTTGCTTTATTACGTATTCGTTCAGCTATGTGTGTGTCATGCATTTATTTTAGCACACATCTACAAAAAGTGCCAAATTTTTCTCTGCGTCTAAAGGTACACACTGTCCCAAAGATTGGATGGATGACCGAAAAAGTTTGATGTTAGAAGGAATGCATGTCTACAAACACATCAAGCTATATCTACTTAAGATCTCTAATTTTATAGAAAGCTTGTACAATATTATTGCTTAATGTGTAGTCGTGTGTACCTGTGTGCATTCTATTGCTTTACAATTTTATAATCTGGGGTAGTACTCACCAGGAAAATTGTTGAAGCACAGTAACTGTCATCCCCGTAAAATCTGTAACAATAAAAAAAAATCTAAGTTATTTTTTCCCTCTAATAATTTGTTATTTGAAAAATGTATCTAAGTAGCGGGCCCGGCACACATTGTCCTACTCTAAAAAAAACTTGATTGTGATTCAATTGTTAAATCTAAACCATCTAGGGACTCAAACAAACGAAAAAATCTAATCGAATCAAAATTGGTACAGCCGTCTAGGAGTTCAGTGACATACAAACATTACATTATTCTACATTGCATGATTCCTTACAAAACCACATAAATCGTCGTTAAGTATGAATCAAGTCGCTGTACGATAATATTAGTCTTAGCGTTACTTGGATGACATCATCGGCTCCCAAGTAAACAATGCTGTAGGTAGATATACAGCGTGTCTTGCAAAGTGTGTGCTAACACAAAAGAATGACCAGAAGGACCAGTCCTAATAACAATTAAAATAATTTCTAATCTTGCTTCTTATACACAGTGATTTTTATATTTCCTTTTCTGTGAAAGTACTCATGATGATAAACAACTTTCTCAATGAACACTGAAATATATAAAATGTCAGCTGTTTCATACAAAATTGTATTATTTAGCAAACGAAAATGTATACCTAAGCCCTTGAAAGATTAAACAAACCACATTGCCAGAGAGTTGTTAGGTCTGTTACGGTCGTGGCGAATGTCACAAATGACAAGTCCAGCAAGCCCTGCCGCCCCCTTAGGTGGCAGACGATCCATGAAGATTTTCCGGGCTGAAGAATGTTGGTAGGTTTTTTTTATGGGATAGGAGGGCAAACGAGCAGACGGATCGCTTGATGGTAAGCGATCACCGCCGCCCATGGACACCCGCAACACCAGAGGAGTCACGAGTGCGTTGCCGACCTTTTAAAAGGGTTTTGGGCCTCCGGTAACCTCACTCACTCGGCGAAACACAAGTGTAAGCGTTGTTTGACGCCGGTTTTCTGTGAGGCCGTGGTATCACTCCGGTCGAGCAGGCCCATTCGTGCCGAAGCATGGCTCTCCCACGTAAAAATCTGGTGAGTCACAGAATAAGTTTAAGTAACTTCTTCTAGTTTTTATTCTCCATGGTCCTCTTGGTAAAAGTATGTACTTTTCTAAAATGTTGATTCTATTTAACCCGTCAATAAAAAAAAATTCACACAATGCAAAATCTTCTTAGCCACCTGGGGGCTTACTCTTGAACTCAATTCTGATACATCGACATTAGAATTGTGCCGTCAAGTTTCGTACTCTTGAATCCGAGACTAGCGCCAAATTGTTTCTATATTGCGCGGTGATTGTGTGAACTAAATAGGATTGGGAAACGACCCAACCATTGGCCAATCAGGGATGCCGATACAAGGTTAACGGATTTGTGCTCAAGAGTACAGACAAGACAGCCAAATTGACATTGGAATCGTATCACGTTTGGATTGGTATTGTATTGTTTTCAAGAGTAAGCCTGCAGTTGGATTAATTTTTTAATGACGTCATTATTGTTCATACATGAATACGTAGCGAAACTTCTGTAGTATGTATTTATTGGGTATATGCTACCCAAGTAGCCACCCACGCTCGAGAAACAAAAGATCGCTATTAACAAGCAAGTAAAAATGTGAGATAAAACCGCCTGAAAAGGACTGATGGGCAAAAACAACACGTCTTATTGTTGTTGCATATTAATTCGAAAAAAAACACACACACACACTAACATACTATGACAGGATTATCTTATCTAGATTATCAATAAATTGTTAGAACCCTGGCAGTCCTAACAATTTATTGATAATCTTTTATAAGTCAATAAATATTTATTATAAAAAAAATATTTATTATTACACTCCCAATGTTACTGATGTTTAAATAGGGCTATATACTCACAGTTTGCTGGTACCTTTAGGTTCCATGGAATAGGGGAGATAGCCTGTAGACATTCACCAAGTACAAATCTAAATTTACTATTGAGGATGTCATTATTTTTTGTTGACTTCTAGATCAACAGTCGCACACTACGCTAATGGGGCATTGAATAACAGTTATCCGCAAGCCTATTTGCAGGGATAAAATTTAATATAAAAATTCCGCGTAGAGACAGTCGGGATCGTATTATTTTCCTATTAATCCAATTAATTTCAATAATGTTGTACAAAAACAAAAAGTTATTTCAACCAGTACACGTTTACGGTTCTAATAATTTTATTCTATGACGTGCAAAGCGGATTGCATCGGCCGAGGTCGCCGGCAGACTGGCGGCGACGCAACGCTGTCTTGGTTCAAGATTCTCATTCTACCCGCACTTGATTTTCCCAAATAAGCGAGTAGAACGATAATCAGTCGCTTTGTTTGGAAAATTTCTACAACAATTAAGCTAGTAACATGTTTTGTACTGATGTTATTGACACCTAAATATAAGAACCTGAACCTGAAGATGTTATTTTAGATTAATGGACAGTTTGCTAGCTTTAAAAGACATATTTTTTTACGGATTTCTCTAGTTTTCTCCATATCAATTAAAAACTGCAATAGCACAGTAACATGTTCAATGCACGGATTGACTTTGCAGCGTATACCAAATATTTTATAATAATATAAACTAACAGACCAGTAATAAAAAGAGATGTATTTCGCAATACTTGTTGAGTCGCAATTAATGATGTAGGTAATTATAATGGTGATATCATTTTAGAGTTAGAGGACATGGAATGTCGTAAGAAGCGAGGTTGTATGTTGCATATAATTTCTGTTTTTAATCAGGTATTTTCTTGGCCGTACTAACAAAGAAGAGAGAGAAAGAGAATAGGCTAGAACTGAAATGAGAGGAAAGAAAGAAGAAGCTGCTATTGTGTATGATTGACCTTTGTTTGGAAACATAGATTATTTTCATTCGATAAATTTCTCCGAATACTAGGACCACACGCGTTATACCTACACGGTACGCTTTAATTACGAAGCATCGCGTGTCATAAGTTGAGTGAACGCAAATGTTAATGCATATGCCTGGACGGCATTATGCGAGGTCGCGCGCGCCACCTACTTGTGCAATAAACCACCAGCCACCAGGTGAACAAGCGAGATTTTGTGTTATGTTTATGAAAAGGATAATATTTCGAGGCATTAAGGTAATTCTGTTAATAATGGATTATGGAGACGTCTACTTTAGAACATTTCACCTGCACATATCAGGCACCTCTACAGAAAAGGCTCTGCAAACTTTTCTTTAGCTATTTGGTTTCCATTTGCTATTGATACAGAACGAAGAAGGTCAAATCTAAGTAGGTAACTATGACCTATCAATACCAAGTTGTCAATACTAAAGCCTTACGCTAATTAGGTTAGGTTAGGTTAGGTTAGTCTGAGGTCTTCTACCAATAAAGGCCGAAGAAAACTACATAGAATCTTGAATACGTACGCAAGGGGTACTAATGTACACCAATATTTTGCTAGGATGACAAATTCCCAAAATTATTCAAAAGCCTATTTATTCCCTAAATCTGCCTTTGGAATAAGTTTTAATCCATATACAACGCTGAGATATTTTGCAAAATGATTAAGAATTTTAAAATATAGTCCAACTGAACTTAACTCAATGTTATTTTAAAGTAATCAATTAGCTAAGTACCTCAATATTGACAAGTTTTTAATTACTTATTACTAAGAAAAGCTATAGGTACTTATTGGAACACACTTGCAAATGTGCCTTGCGAGTAGCTGACATTACATTTCACCATAACGGTCCATGGGGCGCCATTGCTAACAACAGCCTTAATTATAGAGGAATATAGAAAAACATGCAATCTTGTGAAGTACCAGGGGTGCATAACATAGCAGGCGGACATAGCTTAGTTAATCAAGGCGTCGCTAATCCAACATCCTATTCGTTCGGTGGTCTGCGACATTATTCTCGTGTCCGGCCTGCCCTCAGGGATCAGGGATGCATTCGGGATCGCAAAGTTTGCTTGACGTGGCGTGGTTTTTGGGATTAACACTGGGAATATTTTAAACAGAGGTCAATGGACGTTGAACAACATTGTATTTATTATTTTCCCTATGTGGTCAGACGTATTGTGACGTCAAACAGAACTGGTCAACAAAAGTTGGAAAAAATATCCAATCTCTTCAAAGTACCAGGGGTGCATAACAAAACAGGCTGACATCAGGCTTAGTTAATCAAGGCGTCGCTAATCCAGCGCTCTATTTGTCCGGCTGGCCGCGACATTAGTCCCGTGTCCGATCCCGCGTCCAACGGGATTTGGGTATTTATTCGGATCCCGGACAAAATGTGTACAGGACGCTTGATTGGCAATTTAGAATAAGATTTTTAGAGGAGGGTAGAATTTAGCTTTTAATTTTTCGAATAGTCGTTTGACTTTAGTTTATGTAACCCTAGAGGGTTTGGTGCCCTTTTACTTCGAAGCAGACATTATTTATGAAGAAAAACTGGTATGTATCGATCGAAATAAGTAGCGTAGGCGTAGATTCTGCTTATCCCAATAGGAAAAAGGCGTGAGTCATGTTTTCTTTGTAATGTTAGTTCTAGTAATATTTATCGACTTCAAAGTGTGGGATGATCCATTTCTAGCTGATGTATTTGTTTGGGTATGTTACGTCATATCTTCGAAGTTTCGCAATCAATTTGAATTACGTATACTCTTTTAAAGATCGCAAGAACGGGAATAACGCCGGGAGTACAGGAAAAAAACAACAAAAGCAGTTGTTCTGTTTCTAAAGATTTAAATATTTTATCAAATCCCGGCGTTTCTCTACCAAGTTCATTCCTAACCTTATTTATTTCTTATAAGACGTTACTTCATAATATAAGTACCAAACACGAAGTTGTTCCTCTCAAGGTCGAGCTAACACGTGGCGCTTGCGAACATGTCGTAAATAAGTGACACATTTCACGCACATGCGCTCTAAAGGCTGAATAATTGAGTTCATACAACAGTAACAATATGGTAATGTCATAATATTCGTTTTACTCAGTCTGATATCTTTGGGTCTTTCGATAGTAGTCTCTGCTACTACGAAATAGGATTCAACTTCTACTGCTGGGGACGTCTCTCCTTTCAGAGTAATGCGGGTTGGCAGACTTCACACTGTCGACAAAATCTCTCAGGTATGCAAGTTTCTCAGGGTTTCACGGATACACTTTGTCCGCGAATCTCAGGAATCTATCGTTCTTCGAGATTCTCACTTGGAAGCGAGCTATATTGTTGACCAACATCTGTCCCATGACAGAATTTTATCGTCGGCTTCCTTATATCGAGACAATAGGTCAAGACGAGATACTGCCAAGACAAAATTATGTCGAAGCACGCATGTTAACCTGTCAGATAACGTCTCGTAATACCAATAAAATTATGAGAACAAACCGTACTTACTAACAAGTTTTAATTATGGTTTAGCATAAACAGAAGTTAGTTATCCAGTTATGTTTTAACACAACTACGGGTGGCGGGAACTTTGAATGGACGAACTTTGTGTATGAGAACTAGGTTCATCTTCACGCTTTGCTTGCTAAACTAGGTAGGCAGCGCTGTGGTAATAAGGCTTAAAGTTGTCTTTAGAAATATTGGTTTGGTTATTTTAAACACTGGGATTGCTCCTTCTATGGAATGTAAGAAGAGTGAAAGAGAGAGACTATTGCAATATCTGAGATAGAATAGAAACTCATTAAGATGGTGATTTAACTTAAGTGTTTAATGACTCTCTTTATTTTATAACTTAGTTTTTTTCTGACTTTTGCCTTTGATTTCACTCGAATCTCAAAGGACTTTCTGAGACAAAAGGTAGCGTCCTACTTCAAGATTCGATCTATCTTTGTTCCAAAATTAATCAAAATAGGTTTAGAGATTAGAGAACAAAAAGACAAACAGAGTTACTTTCGTATTAAAAAAAAATCCTTTCAACAATGCGTTCAGGGGACACTTATATATATAGATATTGAACCCAAAATCCTTCACATAAAATACAAAGTTCTTGTGATCCTTTCCGTGTTTCTCCGCTCATTCCATCAGTTCGTTATTTCCCTCCCTATCAACAAAACAGTTAATTGTTTCCTTCCATGAGCGATGAGCATCTGTATTCGTACAATCGCTCCACAAAGACATCAGTGCGGATGTATTTAATCTGTGATACGGGCTCTAATGGAGCGAATTAAGCGATATAAGCGGTGTCGTGGTTTGTTTCATGTACACATACATACACATATTATGTCGGGATAATCATTTCAAGAATATAGACAATAGCGACTCGCTCGCGATTTCACCCGCGCTGCTCCGTTCTTAAGAGGTGTAGCGTGATGTTATATAGCCTATGTTACGCATTGATAAAGTAGCATTCTAACGGCAAAATAATTTTTGAAAACGGTCCAGTAGTTTTTTTTTATGGGATAGGGGAACAAACGAGCAGACGGATCACCTGATGGTGAGCGATTACCGCCGTGCATGGACACCCGCAACACCAGAGGAGTCACAAGTGCGGTGCCCACCTTTTAAAAGGGGATTGGGCCTCTGGTAACCTCACTCGCTTGGCGAAACACAACGTAAGCGTTGTTTGACGCCGGTTTTTTTTGAGGTCGTGGTATCACTCCGGTCGAACCGGCCCATTCGTGCCGAAGCGTGGCTCTCTCCCACGTTAAATACAAAAAAATAAGTTTTTAAGTTTATTCGTTACATACAAAAATACAAATCTTTCCTCTTTATAATACTTATATCATTGGACTTACAAGTCAAAGGTCTCGAGTTCGAAACCAAGGCACGCACCTCGTAAGCCATGTGCGTAGTGTACTTAATTATCACCAGGATGAAGGAAAACCTCGCGAGGAAATCTGCATGCCTGAGATTTTTTTAGACGGCATGTGAAGTCTGCCAACCCGCACTAGGCCATCGTGGTAGACTATAGCCTAATCTCTCTCATTCTGAGAGGAGATCCATGCCAAGCAGTGGGACAATATAATGGATTGAATGAGACAATGATGAGGATGAAAGGTTATGTAATCAATACGCTAACCAATCAACCTGCTAAGTAATGCTGTACTTGCTGCATTCATTTATTGAATGAATGTCATTCTATGAATAGGTGTCCATACTTAACACATCGAGTCCCGTCCGTGCCTCAGTGAACACGTTTAGCCGTCGGTCACAGTTGTCATACGAACATCTAGGTACAACCATTGTTCGTGGTACTCAGAAGTCCAAGAAAGCCTGACAAACAGTCTACTCTCCGGATATCAGTATTGCCCAGAAATTGGACGGTAGTCGCTTCGTGTAAAATATTGATGTTCTGACGCATCTGGTTAGACTGGAAGCCGATCCCAATATAGTTGGAATAAGGCTCGGAGGATGATGATGATAGGGCAATTAACCCCCAACTTAAACATACCGGCGAACTTTGGGTGTCCATTAGTATGCCATGCCTAACCCTTTGGGAAATACAAGCGTAATGGCATGTAATGTTATAATTATCAAATATAAAGAATTTCCCTCAGTGACAGGCAAGCCTATGACAAAAATATTAACATTCCTGTTAACCCCTCATTTAATTATAGAGTGTAGCACCTGACAAGATCCCTTCGCTATAAATGTCAACTGGGGTAAACGGGTCAGCCTGGCATTTGTAGGGCACTAACCTGTTACTGCTGGTGCATATTTTGACCCCGATACTTTTATACACGTGGCTCGAGCCATGGCGTCTAAACAAAGCGACGAAGCGGTGCTTTCAGGACACCACATGTTTTAAAATTTCATCCATGAATCAGTCGTTATAATTCTCCATCAGAAATAACTTTATACATTTTTCTGCTATTGGAACAAAGGAAGTGTTTTAATCCTTTTACTTTCATTGGATTTGGACAAGAACTGACAGATTCGGTGGACAAAGGTTTCAATAATTCTGAATTCTTTGATGATTTTGACGAAATAAAATTGCAGACTTTAGACGCAGATGGCATGTATAAAACGTGAACAAAGCAAAAGAAGTATGCAAGAATAATACCAAGTAGCGTTCTGTAGTTTCTTCTGCCTTCATGTATACCTATCCACGCATTAACAATATAAACATTAAACATCAAGCTAATGAGAGCTTTTAAGGTCGAGATTGCACTGTATTTTCTCTCAACGAAAAGGCAGAAAAGGTTATACGTTAATGTAAAACCATAATTCTATGATATCTACCAGTCAAATAGTATTCTCCATTGACAGTACCAATCAACATTTCAAACAATAACATGCCCGTTCATCATAAACTAAACCTCAGAGCTCTGGCTCGACATTTTTATTAAACTAGAGCCATTTTTGACAGCGTTCTAACTGCATCATTGTCACACAATTTGGAACTTATCCAAACTGAGCTGGAGCGAATTTTTAGCTCCTATTCCATTTCATTGGTAAAGTTTGTGGAGTTCAGACTGAGTTGTATGATACGAGATATGTTCAATTTTTGACTTTATGCTCCTAATATTAATGCTGAAAAGAGCTCTACTGCCATTATTGTCGATTGTACGTGTTAGTAGTTGCCACTTACAACAACAACAACAACAACAACAACCCGACTTAGGTTGTTACGAGCAGCTTGTCAATGTCTATCTAATTAACATTCTAAACATATGCCAGGCCGTCGATTGGTTTTTAAGTACGTACGGTACACATTAAGCGTAATATTTAAAAAAAAGTACTCATTAACAGGCCGGAATTAATCAGTCTAATTATTTTTCCAACTGAAGATCGTTTCACATTATCAAGTTTCAACCAAATTTCGATACCAATACGGAAACAATCGAGAATTATCTCAAACTATTTGATTCCTAACTTCTAAACACTAACTAACATACATAGTACCTACACTATAGGTAAAAATTCCAGTTTGGTCTGAGAACTGAACTCAGGAAATCCGCTTGTAATGAACGTACCGTTGCATCGATGCGCGTAACGGGACCCCACACACAAACATACAATTAAGTATATCACAACCGGAAAATATACATTGCTTCAATTCCATAATGATTGTCTATCTACCCACCAGAATACCTTACCCGAGCCATCAATGGATATCAAAACATCGAGAGCTCAACCAAAATTGGTCGGCATTTGATATACATTTCATACAATGTACGTATATTTTAAGTCATCATTCATACTCTTTGCGCTGTCACGATCGGCCTGAGGCTTAATCTAATTTAAAATTCATCCGGCCAACTTAAAAAGTCTACTTAATTTGACGGGGGAGACCGGAGGAGACACTTCTCAAATCTGTCGGGTAGCGTCTTGAGAGCGCGTGAGGGCGCATTGACCGCCCTATTTAAGGGTTACCTTTTGAATTTATTTATATTACGTTGCGTTACGTGTTGTGTTTAATTTGACAGCGCAGTGATAAAAGCAGCAATGGGGAATGTCATTAGCGACACGCTCGTGAAAGTCTCGCTCGCTGCGGCGGGTGCTTTGGGCAATGCAATTAGTATGCAAGTACTCGTACTAATCATAAGTAAGAGTTGCTCGAACGAATTCATTAATTATTAAGCAGTTAATTCTTTGAGCTTGTTCATATTTACGATTTGCATTTATCATTTTTGCTCTGAAAGTTAGTTACTTTCAAATGAAAATGGAATAGTGCAGTGCAGCGTTTGAAGTGCAGAGAGATAAATAATGTTATTTTGAAATTACGTTTTCCATTAAATTTTATGGCAGGATTGGTCTAGTACTGTAGCAATCGGTTACTACCTGTCGCGGGTTAGGTTCCCGAACGGAACAAATATTTGTATGATCAACAGATACTTGTTTCGGATCTGGGTATTGGCGCGTGTGAGATTTTGACATATCGACGACACAGGAGAAAGTACAAACGTGGGACAATTAAAAAAAAACAGAAGCGAGATAAAAAATCGAGTCGGACTTTTATAATTTTATAAATTCCAGCTTCAGCATAAATTGGGATCTAAACAAAGCAGTTTCATATAAATTCACTTAACATAGAAAATTCTTTGGAAACTGGGTCATTAGTTTAGTAGTCGTTAGCGCGACTGCTACGCTAGAGATCTCGGTTTGATTCTCAAGTTGACAAAAGTGTAATTTGGTTTTTCTATGAAATTCTCAGTAGCAGCTCCGGCTTAGGATTTATGCTCGGTTAATGGCAATCGGCTCGCCCGCTACGTTACATGGGATCTAGCGAACTGTAGGTGTACATTAATACATCTCTGCCTAACCCTTCAGGGAATACATGCGTGATGATATGTTGTTTCTTTTGAAAACTTCAAAAAACTTTACTACCAATTCACTTAGATAACTTGGCATGCCAATTGCACTGTAGAAGTCAACCATTGGCGCATCACATCGATCGCAGTGCCAAATTGCAAACCGAAAACTGCAACTTGTTCGCATTTTATCGACGGTCCAACTTCAAATGTCATTACCAAACTCTCGTTAGCCCAGTAATGAATGGTGTGGCGAACGAATACATCGTTTTTGCACCCAGCAGGTGGTACAGCTCTCTCGCATTAAATAGATTGATGTCGCTCTCCCTTCGCTCCGGTCGCCACTTAGTATAATTAAAAACCTTTAAAAGATTTTACACTGAATATTTGGTTTCAACTACGATTTTCGCTTTCCGAACGCTTTCGAGGGGTTTATCGGGCCACGTCGTGATTTCTGTAGGAAAAATCGGACGTATTGCGTTCCAGTGAAGTGCGTTTAGGAAATTTGGCATAGGCGGCGATGTAAATGTTTTCGGTTGGTGCGTTTTCATTTTGTTTGGCTACCACAGATAGCAATCAGTTAATGTGGTTGTAAACTTTGTAATTTGAAACACGGGACTTTGTAATTTGTTTAAATTTGTTCCGCGAGAGGATCAAACCCTCGACACAGCGCAGAAGCCAATCAGCTCAGCCACCAAGCCAAACGTCTTTAATTTCTTCTATTTTTTTTAAAACCTGCAAGTACTAGAGTCTCTCAAGTTGAATATTTTGCCGTATTTTTTTATGCTTCGGCACAATAGGCCGGCCCAACCGGAGTGATATCACGGCCTCACAGAAAACCGGCGTGAAACAACGCTTACATTGTGTTTCACCGAGTGCGTGAGGATACCGGAGTCCCAAACTCCCCTTTTAAAAGGCTGGCATCGCACTTGTGACTCCTCTGGTGTTGCGGGTGTCCATGGGCGGCAGTAATTGCTTACCATCAGGCGATCCGACAGCTCGTTTGCCCCTATCCCATAAAAAAATATCCATCAGACAATTATGACTATTAGGCAACTAAAACGAGAAATGTGAGAGAGTGACGATCATACCACTTATCACCATGTGATACCATCATGACTCTCGGTCCCACAAATAGGAGACATTATAATAGCATTAAATAACGCTTTTGTTCGCGTCGCATTGTTAAGGCGTTTACAAGCTTCACGGTGTTAAACGGTAGAAGCGACAAAACTGAGATGAAGGCATTACTAGTGGACAATCATTATCGGCCCTAAAAAGATCTCATTAGTGGTAATAAGCGCAACTGCTACGCTAGATATCCTGGGTTCGATTCGATTACCAGGTCGAGCAAGTGGTATTGGGGTTATCCATGAAATTCTAAGTAGAAGCTCAAAGTTTGATTTTGTGTAATATTGTCATTACGGGCACAAAACCAAACTTTGAGTTGACCTATTGTGGGAACTAAACAGGAGAGCTGCCAATTTACGTCTACCTAACCCTTTGATGAATACATGTGTGGAAATGGAATGATCAAACCCACAGTACTAACTACTGCGAATACTATTAATTATTTTTAGCCAGGTTCAAAATAAGGAAATATTCCCAATTCATCTGATAGACTGTTTTATGCGTTTTCGTACCAAAATTTTTGTCTGGTTTTTCGGGGTTCTAATTACCACTTACGATTCTCAGGATTCCTGGCTACGGCCTTGCCTCAACTTAATTTAAATGTACGGATACACGTCATTTTACTGACGCGCCATACAAATATTAGGTAAGTAATATTATTATCATAGAACAGCTTTGCGGTAACTTTCTAATGACGCTACTGTCATCTTTGACATTTCGTTATTGTGACATCGTCATCTCAAAGTCGTGTTTAAAGCACATTCATGGGAGATTTTTTTCTTTACCTCAAATTGCCTTATTACGACATTCGAAATCTAGTAAAATGTCGTGTAAGATGAAAAAAAATATGTTATATTGACTGAACAGTCCAACATTAATTTGTGGAATCTAGATGAAGAAAATATTCACAAAAAATTAAAAATACCTAGGTAATCGATTCTTCTCCATTTTGAAGTTAATAATAAATCAAAGACTGCCTCATTAGTCTAGTGGTACTTACCAAGCGCGACTGCTACGCTAAAGGTCCTGGGTTCGATCCCCAGGTCGAGCAGAGTTATTGAGTTTTTATATGAAATTCTCAGTAGTAGCTCGAAGTCTGGATTTGTGCCCGGTTAACTGCATTAGGCTCGCTCCCTATTACATGGGACCTAATCAGTGTTGGGCAAAATGTAATCTAACTACTGATTACTAACTACGACTACATAAAGTAATAAGTAATCATAACTACAAACTACATAAAAAAATCGAAATATGTAGTTAAAAATTTTGACTACTAACTACAAATTGTAGTTGCAATCACGATTACTTGATTACTTTTTATAACTACAGATTTAAAATGATGTTGCGTCATTAAACAAGCCAACACGCGCGATATTCGTTCATGTAAGTACATGAACGACTATCGCGCGTGTTTCGACTTGTCGTTTGGTAGGTACAGTACGCGCGGCATAAGTTGGCCGGAGTGAAGTTCGCCGTTTTAATGCGCAGTGGATTGTTTACGTTAAAAATTGTGTACTGCGCAACCAAACAGCTAACTTCAGTCCGGCCAACTTATGTCGCGCGTACTGTAGTTAGCGCATCGCGTTGTAGTCGCGTGTGTTAGAGCAAGAGCGCATTACCTTCTTTGGCTTCAGTGGAAAGACTTTTCATACGCAACTATGATAAACCATCCCAAATCCCACAGGCTATCGGATGAAATGTTTGAAAAACGTGAAGTACTAAAAGCTAATTTAAATGATTAACCCAATCAACCTTTTTTGGTTATTTATTTGATTCGCAAATAATTTGAATCAAGTTGATGTTTGCTGAGTTTTTTTTTATTACAAGTCAATAAAAAGTAATTAAGATCTGATAAGTACGAGTATAAGTACATAATATCTACGACTTTAATCCTTGCAGCCATATTCCAAAACATATAGTATTACTTCACATTACATGTTTATTTAATTGCAAAAAATAATAATTAAATAATAATCAGTAATTATAACTACTAGATTGCAGCAATCAAATTAACAACTACATAATGTAGTTTGATTACTGTAGTTAAGTTACATGTAATCATAACTACATGTAGTTAACTACTTTTAATCGTAATTAGTAACCAGATTACAAAATTGTAGTTAACTATGCCCTACACTGGACCTAATCATGCCGGCGAACTGTGGGTGTACATTAGTACGCCTCTGCCTAACCCTTCGGGGAATACTGCGTGATGGTAAGTATGTTATGTTATATTATTATAAATTGAATTAAAGACATATTTTGACAGTCAAACTTAAGGATGTCCAAAATCGTAGAATGTGGTCGTAGAATCAATGAGGCGTCAATGCAAATGATTATCTTCGATTAATGCTCATGCTAGTGTATACCTTCCATAATTGATTGCCCCTTTTGCTACAAAAAACGTCAAGACATGTCTGCCTTCCATTGAACCACGTTCATTGCCCCGCAAGTAAATAAAAAATGGCCGCTCATTTGTCGCACATGTGACGATCTTTTAGTTGGTTACACCCGTCAGGTTTTATTAGTTTCTAACGCTTACAACACTAGTGCCGTTTACGGCTACGCCTGCGGTTAATCGCTTGAGTTTATATCGAACTAAGCGGTTAAGTTTATAGAGTAGTAAATGTTTATGAAATCAGTGCAACTCGATGTGACAGGGTCTGTAGCAGAGAATGAATTTATGGACCGTTTCGATTTTGTATAGACTATGATTTGAATATAGTTAGTGATATCGATATTGGATGAAGATAATTTAAAGAATTTAAGAAAATAATAAAAGCACGAAATTACTGTAGATTTCGTAAAGATGACGGATGAAAGTTATGATAGTAACACACCATCACGC
The DNA here is from genome assembly GCA_910591435.1 of Acronicta aceris. Lineage (NCBI taxonomy): Eukaryota > Metazoa > Arthropoda > Insecta > Lepidoptera > Noctuidae > Acronicta > Acronicta aceris. Next base: position 2,393,693 of record OU342759.1, on the reverse strand, counting down.
CTGTATTCCCCGAAGGGTTAGACAGAGGTATACTAATGTACACCCACAGTTCGCCGGTATGTTTAGTTCCATGTAATAGGGAGAGAGCTTATTGCCGTTAACCGGGCATAAATGCAGACTCCGACCTTGAACACTTTGCTCGACCTCGTGATCGAACCCAGGACTTCTAGCGTAGCAGTCGCGCTTAGGACCACTAGACTAATGAGGCAGTTATGATAGTAATTTTTGTTATAAGCATTCCTTTAAAAAAGAAAATCTGCACTATTGATTAATACTAATTCACCGAATTTGGAGAATCCTTACTAATATTATAAACGTATGGATGTACGGATGTTTGTTACTCTTTCACGCCAGAACGGCTGAACGGATATGGATGAAATTTGGCACACAGATGGAATAACACATGGACTACTTTTTATCCAGGTCGGACCCAATCCTGAAGTCCACACGGAAACTCGCGGGAAGAACATAGTGATTCATAATTCCGTAGCACCTGCCTTACTGCAAACTGTAGGTACTAGGTACTTGTATTTTTACAATACACTCCATTGTGGTCGTGCCGGCAATACCCATGAATTATTTACAAAGGCTGGCTGAAGTAACAATACAACCAACGTTGAGAAATTTTTGAGCAGAAAAGCTTTACCGCAGAAGTGCACCTATGTCTAGCGAAAATAAATTGGTGTTTGGTACTTTAAAGTTCCACATGGCCCTTTCAGAGCGACATCAAGAATTGACGATTTACGATTTTACAGGATAATACGATCCATACAATAGAATTTATAATAGGACTTAAAAGCATGAAATTAAAGAAAGGCATAGCTTTAGGATATTCATCGACCTCATCTTTGCCCCGGAGGCAAGATTGAAGTCAGACTATTTTTAATAAAAAAAAACATCCTTTATTATTATCATAATTCTAGCCTATTGCCACTACTATTTATAACGTGGGAGAGCCATGCTTCGGCACAAATGGGCCGGCTCGACCGGAGTGATACCACGGCCTCACAGAAAACCGGCGTCAAACAACGTTTACGTTGTGTTTCACCGATTGAGTGAGGTTACCGGAGGCCCAATCTCCTTTTAAAAGGCGAGCAACGCACTTGTGACTCCTCTGGTGTTGCGGGTGTCCATGGGCGGCGATAATCGCTTACCATCAGGCGATCCGTCTGCTCGGTTGTCCCCCTATCCCATAAAAAAAAACTACTATAATACGACAGGGTCCTACAGGGCTGCTATCAGACCTCTGCAACCCAATTTCTAGGCAACCTATCGACCTCTTAAGTATAAGCTGGTTATCACTTTTGGGCTTCTATTAATACTAACGAGTTAACGACTGCCATGACAACTAGGACCGACGGCATGTTATTTATAATTTTTCATGCACAGATTATCAATATGCTAGAAATGAGTATGAGCCTCATAAGTCTATAGATATACTGTTAATGCGATAGTTTTTAGGGTTTTAAGAAAGGGATGGCACTACTAAGTATGTAGAGCGTCATTTCTCTCTTACACATAATAATACGTAGTACGGCCTCTGATCTCGGCAAGGATCGATTTGACGCCACGAGCTCCCACGAGTGTAGGTATACTTCCCATATCTCGGTACAGATTGTGGTCGTTAAATTTGACAGTGGAGTCCCCCGCGACAAAGAGCTTATTCCATAGAGCAAGAGTCATTTTAAGAAAATTAAAAAAGTTCTCATGCGCAAGAATGACAAAGCAATCCCACAATTAAGTGGTCAGTCATTCAATAAAGCTGAAATTGTATGAAGCGTGATATTATCCTATTAAAACGATCGTGTAAGTTAATTTGTTCCTCAGAATGAGCTGCATCCGTCTTGCAAAGGAAATGGGTATCACTAGGTGTAACTACTATTACAGATTCTTAGAATTTATGTGCCCTTTGTACTTGTTCTTATGTTTAATTGATTTTAGAAATAAAAGTCCTGTTATTAAACTGTGTTTACTCGGGGTCATCGTCGATAGCTGTTCATAAAGAAGTTTGGATATCAAAAGACATTTCTTGCGATCCCACGCTGCGTTTTTAAGTCGCTGGCAGTTTAATCCAGTCCATCCGTTGATGTCATCTAATCATTTATGATGTGGAGGTCCCGGGGTACTTTTTCTTGGAATCTTGACTTCGAGAATCAGTCTTGGAAATTCATATTGAGACCCTCTCTGAAGATGTTTGAGACAGGTCACCTTCCGTCGCACTGCGGCTGTCAGCAGCTGAGCCTTTTCAAGTACTTTTTTAGGGTGACCTTAGGATATTGATAGATATTGCCTCGAAATTCGGTTTCGGAGGCAGTCGTGTCTTATAAAATAGAGTTGCATTGGATTTGGTTCGACAAACAACTTCTCACTCCAAACGTATACACCTTCTCCGTTCCATCTTGGGTAAAAGCAGGTCACAGCATAGTTAGGAACGAAGCGAAAAAGACGATCATCTATCACTTACAGAGTAATTTCAAATTTAGATGCGCAGAAACAAAATACATTTTCCAATAATTACTTTATTAATATTCGGATAGAAATATAACACCGGAGATATTACAACAATCTCCTCAATTAATAGACAATTAATTTTGATAATGATTTAGGATATAATTATTGGTTTTATATTATTCAGAGGGTCTTAAAATGGTGAGTTTTTATCAAAGTTGACAATTTAATACTGCAAAAGAGAATGTTACACGAAAAGTCCGAAGCAGCTTTATGAGTCCGGTGGACCGAATTTCTCTTACAAACGTAATACCATTTCGTCCAAAATACTTCACTGCAAATAAATGTAAGTGGATGCAATTTTTGATAACTTTACCAAGTTTGGAACGATTTTCCGGTCTTTTATTTCAGATGAAGTAGTAGTAGACGAAATAGTACCGTAGGAACCTAGATTAACGGTATCCAAATCCGAATAATAACACAGTTTGCTAGAATATTGTCTAGATGAACATTTATTTCGGTATTACGTTTTTGTGAGCAATTCAAGCTCTGCCGGAGCCTTAACATTTATAAATATTTTATTTAGTTAATTCAATAAGCTTAGTTTTATGTCCAGAAAACAATAGAATTTCTAGTGCTTACCATCTGCCCTATATCAAAAGTAACTTAAAAAGACTTGTAGAGTTGAAAACCCTTATTAAAATGTACTTAAACAGCCTTCAACCTTCTTCGCAGGATTCATGTATATAAATAAATCAAAAGGAAAGTCAAAAAGTAAGTGATGTTTTATATATTGTTTGTACTTATTTTTCTGGCCTCATTAAAGTACTGCAATAGACATGTAACAAGAAAGTATTTGTAACATTCAACAGACATTGTTTGATCTCAAATTTCTACGTAGCTACTATTTTGAATAAAACAAATATGTGGGGACGGGTTAGAATAATGGTTTCTGACACTTACGCGAATATTAGACATTGAAATAAAACTACTTTTTACGGATTTTATCTCGGGTTAGAATACTGTTCTTTACTGCCTTTCAGATAGGCATCCCGTAAGAAGCGTGAAAATATCTGACTTGCTCGGTGGTAGGATCTCTTGGGGTCTGACTGGCTGTCGACCACCCTTACGTCGGAGACTGTCTTAAAGCACCTTGGTGTGTTTCGTCTTTTACACGTAAGAGCCAGTTTCCTTTTGGCTGCTATGGCTCTAGCAGTTAACTCCTGTACAGGTTTCCAAGGGCGACGTTAACTATTTATCACCAGGCAGCTCGTCAGTTCGTTTGCCGACTTAATTCATTAAAAAAGAGAATGATGTTCGGTATACTTAAACTCCAAGTAAAGCAATAAAAAGTATGTAATAACTCCAGCCATAAATATTCTTCAGAATAAATTTTATGTTTATTTAGAAAATAGTTCCAGGTTACTACATGACCTTTGGAAAGTTGACAGCATTAAAAGTAAAAAATAATAAAAAACACTGCAGGTACACCCAAGATTAGTTTAAGCAAAACTTTGGAATATTTAATTTGTTTTGCAACTGAATCGCTCTGTAAAGTTGCTAACTATAAATCAAACAATGAGATAAAGCGGTTTAGGATAATGTTAGTCTAAGCTCAAAACTTTCGTGCGAGGATTTTGAAGATTTCGAAGTTTTTCTAAAACTTTTGGAACTTTCGCTTTGAGTTGGATTTACTTTATATAAATCAACCGATTTACAGGGTTAATTGAGCAACTAACGTTATATTAGTCACGGGCTTATGGTTTCGATATTCTTTGAGAACAAAACATATTAAGCACTGCAAGCTCTATAAAGTTTGAAAAAGAAATGATCAAAGAATCCTTGGTAACAAAATATTTATTTTTAATAAAATTAAAGACAACGCAAATGCGATTTTGCGACAATGCGACATTCGATACGATTAGACTCCGTCAAAGTCAATTCTGTAACATTTGTCCAAAAAACGAACAGCCAACCTAATTCCCTCGTATTCGACAGCTTATCCATTCTCAACCTTTTAAAGTAATTGAACGTCTTTATGTTTGTCATCAACAAATTCTAACGTTTCTTTTTCCTCAATAAAAGGATCGTTTACTGTGATACCTTCGCTGTCATTCATCACTTGAACCTTATCCAATAAGACAAAGAGCTCATCACAATGGGATCGGAGGGCTTTCCTCGGAGCGACTGTTCACTCCCTAGGGTCCTTTGTAATCTGCATCGACGATTTGTGTTCCGCACAATAGGGGGATCATTTAGGTTCTTCTTGCTCCCAGAAATGTATTTTGGTAATACTTGGTGCGCTAAATGTTTGGCGCTTGGCATTTGAATTTTAAGGTGTCGGGAACAGTGTTTGTTTTTGTGGAATAATTTAGTGACAGTCTCTTTTTGGCTGTTCATTGCTTATGTCGATTGAATCTTAATTTTTTTTACTTATAAATCTGTATATAGTTTAAATACTAAGTTGATTCGTTATTTATATCTCTTTGTCTTTCAAAGCAAGAATAATATAAATCAGTCAGATAATATACTGTCTATCCATGTAATTATCAATAGTGTCTTTGACGTCAGAATCATATTGCTGTTATTAATCTCTCTTAACACAAAATGGTTTTTTTTTCAATTTCCACTTTTTCTCTGGTAAAGAGACGAGATTCAGCATTGTCTAAGACTGTCAACCTTTAATCTATATCATCAATTCAGAGTGTCTTCTCCCCACGCCCCGTTAAGCCCCTTTACATTTCGGACGCTTTAATGCACTTAAAATATTCTATAGTGTCATAAAAGGAGAGTAAGTTACGAGGCTCAAGGGAATAGAGACGTGTTTTAGTGATGTAGCTGCCGTTAGACTACATTAAAATATGGTATGCCATAAATGTTTAATATTACAATCACTAAAATATCTTCAAATATATTTTTGTCAGTGTGTAAGATTATTTTCATTTCTTTAGGAAAGTCGGTCTTTTGGACCGCAACATTAAATAGAAAAATGTATAACAAAGAATGAAGCAAGCCAAAATAGCTAAGTTGCTCTTACTTCAATTAAAATACACATTAAAAGAAACACTAAAAGCAGTTGCATCACTAATTCTTATTCACAGCTATATTCAAACTGAAACATCTCGGAACACTTCAAACTTGGTCTTGCATATCGTGTTCCGTTGCACATCACTACAGCCGCGTTCTCCCGGGATTAATAGTAGAACTTGTTTTACTATCTGCTTTATATAGTTTCGCTGCCGCTGTTCTAAATCCTATGAGTCGCATTTATTATTATAATGTTCGGCATTAATTTCGCTTTGAAAGTTTGATTCTCTTGTTGGTTGTTTAAAAGTATTTAGACAACGACTGATGATCATCAAAATCACCTTAATTTAAGATAAAAAGAATAAATCTGTTACCACCATCTAAAACTGATATCCACTATTGAAACATCGTACAAATCGATAAAAACGGAATCGATCATAAAATTCAATCATTACCCAACTGAATGATATAAATTCGTATCGAATCGGACATTCGCGTTATCGGCCGAATTGAATCGAGTTGATAATCGATTCCGGCATGTTTGATTACGAGTGTTTGCTCGTTTGTGCCCGCTGATTGCAAAACGTCAAATTGAATAATCGTGTCGCAATTATTGCCGTCAACATTTTCAATGTTTACATCCATTTGTTAGTCGTGGAGATTTACATAATTTTCGGAATGGTTATGTGTGGAATAAATTGTTTGCAAAACTTGGTTGGCATCGGTTGCTATTGTTTTGGCGCCCTGTGAAATGTATGATATCATTTTGATGATATAAAATATAGTATTGTTTTGCTCTTCATTTATTTTCAGTTTTAATTCAAAATGCAATTAATTTGTTTAACGTTTTACTGTATAAAATTTCGATTTACTTTGTATTTTAGATACTTAATCCATTGTTTGATCATAAATTCATCTGTACTTTTATCGTACATATACAAACACGCACGCCTTTCTCCCACAGGGGTGGACAGAAACTAGAGACCGCCCCTTGCTACGATTCTTGCATACTTCTTTTGCTTCTTCCACATTCATACATTTTCTCATACATTACACGCCGGTCGCGAGTACTACCTGACCTTTTTGAAGGATTTCGCCAATAAGATCAGCGTATGTCCTTCTAGCGACCTCTAACGACGCTGCCGCTGACATTCGCTTTATAATTAATGTTCTTTTATCAACAAATTTTTATTTGCTTTTCTCATTGAAGAAATATTTAATATTATAGCGCTAGATGGTTAAAAAATTCTAATTCGAATTTTACAATTTTCATCTCCATTTTCCAACTCCAATCACACCACATGTTCGTATACCAAACATTTAATGAACAAAAAATGGCGCGTACAATAAAAGTAACAACAGGTGCGGTTCGTTCCTAATCAGTTATTCAGTTAACGTCACAATTTGTTATGCCGCTCGCGTTCGTATGTATACGTCAAAATGTAGAGGTCTGTTTGACAAAATTAAGCGGCTCCTGCGTAACCCAGTCAAGGGTACGCGATTTATTTTCGGTAGCATTGTTGTTTTTGGGTTAAATTTTAATATGTAACGTGGAAGTAAATGAGATGGAGCTCGTATGGAATACGATAATGCGCTGCAAAATAATATGGATGCCAATTTTCTAGAAGAAAAAAATAATACATTGAGTAATTAACGGTAATTTGTTTATGTTGGATGATATGTATATATTCATTATAATTCCTAAATCTTTTATAAGTATGTGATTTGGTTTATGAACGATATGGTAAGTACGAAGTTATTTGTAAAATTCACTGTAAAGAGCTATTGATAAATATTATAATTAACTTTACAGCCAAATCGGGTTGATTCGAAACTAATAAATGAATATGTTCTTCTTCCTTTAGAATTTAGTTAGGTTTAAAATCGAATTTAACATCATCCAATTTGGATTCGCGGGGTGACCTCATCGCACGCAATCAGCTGTGCAAACGCGAAAATATCTTTGGCAAACATAAACAGACGGAATGCGTACCGAATTCGGTCGAATCAAGCCGATAGCCAAGCACGAAACGAACTGCCCAATTAGGAACATACCAATAATGAGTTGTCAAAACAAGGGTTTCATTCAGCAAACTTACCTTTACAATATAAATCAATCTTATTAAGACCGCTTTAAGGTGCAATTTCCTTCGTTTAAATTTAACAGGAGTTTTGTAAATTTAATGCCAAAGTTGAATTGTGAAAGTTTGGTTTACGTTGCGTAGGATTTGTTTAAAGTTTAAAAGCAAATCCGGCAATTAGTGCGTTGGATTTTTTTTTTGGTCGGAAATTATGTTACATTTCATTTCATTCCGGTTAAACGGGTTGTTGAGTAAACTTTTAAATGCCACATTTACGGGATTCTGTAAACTGGGTATTTTATTTGAAGTTTTTTATTATGTAACTAAGGACCAAAAATACACCTTTGGTCTTTTTAGACGGAGTTTATTAAGTGGCTGGATAAAATGCAACTATTGCATGTTTCCTATGATCTTTAATATTAAGCAATCTATTGGCTAAACATTCATCCTAGGGCAGCCTGTAAGACAGATCACTCTTATCAAAAGTTGTCACAAGTCTTAACTCGATTGCCATTTCAAAACCAAAGAGGACATAACATAAGACGTTGACTGTAATGGCTTATTAATCTTCGATATAATTTCCTTAGAGTGATGGATGGTGAGTGATGACAGCTGACAGCACTTGCGAGAGGTTATGTGGGTAGGAGATGACGGTGATTAAAGTCTGTTACACGTCAGTTTTATATGACCTCATTAACTTAATTTTGGGGATATATTACCCAGACAGATTTAATTATAAATTCTTCCAGGTACAATTTACTGTGATCACAACAGTAAACAAATTGTTCATAGCGTTTGGTGTATTGAACCAAAAGATGCAGGTTCGAATCCTGCCGCTGTCCAATTTTTCCTTCACTAAAATAACTTTATAATCTTAGCATGTACAATGAAAAAAAAAATAGAAAAACATAGAAAATAGAAATTACAATTGAAGGACCAAAAAATGGCAAATTTTGGTCCTACGCAACAATTAATAATCCTAACATGATACATTATTTCTACATCTTTAAGAATAGTTTAACATTAATCACTTATAGCTATTCTAATGAATTAGATTATAGAGCGATTAATTTGAATTATATTCATAGTTTATTTGGGGCGAAAAGTTAAATACGGGTAGTTTCATTGAATTATTTAGTTTATCTAAGTTCAGTCTAGGGAAAGGGCTAACTATCCCTTTGGGAACTGAGAATACTTAATGTATTAGATTCTTGCTGACAAATCGATTTTAAGTATTCTTTTAAGCCTTTCTGTGTATTTTCTCGTTAATTTATCAAAGTCATTTTGAAATGAAGGTTCATAGTATTTTATAAAAATGTTTTAACATTTCGATTTTATTTCTAATAAAAACTTTTTGGTCAGTGATGATCAGTTTTTTCGATAAATGGTAAATATTTGCGGAATCGCAATGAGAAACCGTATTCAGGCTAGTCTGGTTGTTCGAAATGATGAACATTGTAGTAACTCCGCAATCAGATGTACCTTAAAAATATATAAAATAACTCGTGTTTAATATATGTACTTCATGATATTTTACTCTTTATACAGTTGAAAGTTCATCTTTATACTCATAACTAGTGACCCGCCCGCGGTTTCACCCGCGTTGCTCTGTTCCTAAGAGGCATAGCGTGATGTTATATTAGATATAATGATGAGTATAACTAGACCATTTCGCATAAGTAGGCATTTTAGTCTTACAACTGAAATGGTCTCGTCGAGTCTTGAAACTTATCTAAGGTTCTTCTCATTTTTACTAGCATTCTAGATTTAGCTCAATAAAATCCACTACTTAATTTTAAACAGTCCGCTTTTCTGTCATTTATAAAAAAAATACAATAATGTGCTGCATCAAACCTATATTTATGTAAACATATTCTAAATACTCACATTGAATACCAAAAAATATAATATAAAAATCAACAAGTCTGTACTTACGAATGTTCTCGAAACGGGACGTACCTGCAAACGACAGACATTCACACATTAGTCGATATTCAGACGTCGCTTGGGGCAAAATAAGTGGGTTTTCTATTCAAACTCCACTTCTTTATAAAAAAAGTTGTAAAGGCCTCGTACGTGCAAAAAGCGGCTTTTAGGCACTCGCTAGTGAGGGCGACGTATTAAGCGGAATGAGTGTAGAGAGGGAGCGACGGCTTTCATCTTGTTCTTCTTCAGACTCTTTCTTCTTCAGCTATCCAGGTAATCAAAGAACATAGTAGTAAATTAAATTCGACGACACTTTTGGCGTAGCGGCTGATCGGCTTTTGCGACACGTGTTGCGGGTTCGATCGCCACACCGCCACACTGAGCAAATATTTGTATGACCTACAGGTTCCGGGTCTAGGCGTTTGTGTATTGTGAGAATTTGTGTTTGTGAAAGCAACCACGATTCAGGAGAAAATGGTGGCCTGTCAAAATAAATATAAAACAATTATTTTTTTTGCAGCTTCACTCAAAGTTCCACATATGTATTTGTACTTAAAACCTAAAACCAAACCCTTTATATAATTAATAATTATAAATGATATCATAACTACCATACCGTTTTAGTGCAATCTTTGTTTCAAAACTTGGTTCCCAACGTACTCATTTAAAACTTATGAGGAATAATGTATGTATATAGCACGACCGTCTAGCCTGTGAATCCCCAAAGGCTAGGCTGACGTAATGTATAATGATGTACCTACCTACTGTGCGCAAATAATGGTCTAAGTCAAAAAAGGGCCGAGTCTCGAGAATTTTATGGTGTCACAACCGCAAACCAAGCAACCGTTACACATACATTTGATTTATAAAATTGAAGGTTCCATTACATACATATCTAAGTAACAAAGAAAAAATATTTTGGCATCTACCTATTTAAAAAAATATACTTTAAAAACGTGTCATTCATCAGCTGACATGATTGTGATCCAACCTTAGACATTGGTAAACTTAAAAAAGAAATGAATGATGTAGGTAGTGATAAGAAATGATAGAATTAAAAAAATTGTGATTTTGATAGAGAATGATTGGTATGCAAAAGAAAGGTTAGTGGAAACGGGAGAGTGCGCCATAGAAGGCAATGTCCTTCTTGACATAAACTTCTTTAAAAAAGACAGGTTTGGCCACCAGCGTCCTCTTATGAACACGATGTATGAACATGGATGAAGTTAAAGCGGTATGCAAGAACAGAGCCTCGTGATGCTCTGTAACTTATTACTACTTACACTTACGAGGAGAATGCGAGAAGAAAATATCTGATCGCAATTATGCTTTCGATCAAACCACAATATAACCAATAAAAGCCACCTCTTCAAGCTTCAAGCTTGGGTTGCAACTAAAAATAGGCCCCAGTTACGCGACCTCTCGGAGAGCCCTACTGAACTTTTGAAATGGAACTGTAGTCTATTCAGTTTGAGGGAATAAACAGCGGTACTTTGAGGTAGATTTAGTGCCAGCTATGTGCCACTATGTTTTATTGGGGAGCCGTTTGGCGTGGTACACGAGATAGGTAAATTGTTACTGGTGATTGGTAGCGAAATTGGACCCGTTTTTGGACTCTGATATATTGAAATGAAACCTGTAATTCATGATTTGTTGTAAATGTACTTCGGTGTATAGATGCAATATTTAATTTGTAATATGTAGGTAAGTTTAATTATCTAGTCAGCCTTGCTTTGCTTTGCTACCCACTTTTGCACATGAATCTACATCATCATAACGATCACAATATGGCAAATTCAACTTCAAAACACCTCAATTGTTATCTTCACACCAAAATATCACGTTTATGTAATTCGTTTACTAACCATCACAGTTGCGTACAAACTGATGCATAGCGTCATCTCGACGTGTAACACTATACGGGGCGTCAGCAGGGACCAAGCGGCGCCGATATCAAGCCGCACTCTGCTTTCATTGTGCATAGACTAGTATTGAAAATGTGAGCAGATGTGATGTTTTTGTTAAGGGTACAGCGGCGGTGCTTGAATTGCCCACTAAAACGTAATACCGAAATAAATCGTAATACAAACAATATTCATCAAATCATGTTATTATTCGGATTTGGATACCGTTAATCTAGGTTTCTACGATACTATTTCGTCTACTACTACTTCACTGGGAATAATAGACCGAAAATTCGTTCCAAACTTGGTAAAGTTAACAAAAATTGCATTAGCTTACATTTATTTCCAGTGAAGTATTTTGAATTAAATGGTAACGTAGGAACCTAGATTAATGGTATCGGAATCCGACTAATAACAGAATTTGATTAAATTGTGTTTGAATTACGTTTGTAAGAGAAATTCGGTCCGCCGGACTCTTAAATCACTACTATTTAAAAAAATACATGTTAAACAAAGTTGTAGATTCTCATTTCCGCATATTATGACACACATTGGCATCGTAGCTTGGAATGTCCGCATCCCGAGTCGAAGACAAGCGTATTATAATAACTAAGTAGACTCCAACTTGTCACTATGATAACATGGAATAGTTTAGTTCCTAGTTATAACACAGACATAGTTCAAAATGTCAGAAGGGACGAGACGAGACAAGCAAACCGCACAGCGCTGTGTGGAGTACACATAGATTAAATTAATAATACTAGGTACAGATCTGAATCTGTTGTTATACGAAAGAAGAGCTCTTAACAGAACCTACATCTTATTTTATTAAAACATGGCATAAATTTAACGCAGCACGCCTCTGGTTTCCCAAAATGCATTAAGTATTTATGAAAACACAAAAAGCGGGGCCATTTCTGATGGATAAGTAATACGGCACTGCACACAGACAAAATAGCAATTGATATTTTAATGAAGCGGTGCATACATGATATGAAACTAGGTTGCATTAAACCGGATTCTGTCAACACTACAATCGTAAACTGGTCACTGGTCATGTAAAAAGGACTGTCTTATCTGTAACCTACTCTTATTTTGATTCAACTGATTTTTTATCAAGTCGAAGGCGATATATAGATAAAAGAAAAAAATATTCACAATCTTAAAATATCTTTAGATATACTGTATGTATCACTTTAAAAATTCCTGTAGCGTTTATCTACCACATCACTCAAAACACTTTTTTAAAGTAACATCCCCTAAGATCCCAAAGGACCACGTACGTTATTTTTATTCGCGTGCTCATGTAGGTACAATTGACACGACTCCCCGTCTCCATATTTCACATCATTGCCAAAGTGTTATATTACATTCTGCGCCGCAGATTTCATATGCTCCACGGAGATTCGCGGAGACGTGCGGCGTCGGGTTACGTCACTAGTCAATAGAGGGGTCTCCACTGCGGTTCGTGGTGCGAATGAAAAAAGGGGAATTGTTTCACTTTTGACGTCCATATTCTATATTCGAAAAATGAAAGACTTGTTATGTGTTTGAACAAGATCGATGTTATAGCAAAAAATACATATGATTAAAAATATATAATCTGGTATTTTTTAGGTGAATCACTATTGAGGCAATGTTTTTAATTATCAGAATTAAATATTTAGGTACGGCCTACACAGAGTTATTTCGGATTTTGTTTTTAAACGTATCAATGGCACAGATTAACGAAAAAATAGTACAGAAGTTTATTAGTAGGTATTACAAAAAACAACAGGAGTTTTGTAGACGCCTTTTAGAATGTTTAACTTGTAAACTGCATTTAAAATGAGGAAAATTCTTTACTTGCTTGCTGCTTGTTTATTTCTTACTTTCCTGTCGTTTGAATAATCTTTAAAAGCAAGCAAAGGCGTTTGGCCCTACCGTGTCTATTTTTTAAGATTTTTACAAAGACAACGTACAATATGGGCCACATTATGGATAGTCCGAAGTGTCTCGATTTCGAACTAGGCTTTTATGATTTGGCATTTCGTAATGTATATATTAAAAATGAATATCACCGAAATATAAATATAAATCATCAATCTAATGTATCGCCTCAAACAAATTTCATAACTTTACCTCTAAATTAACCCTTTCGATACGAGTAACTGTTTCAACTGTGTCCAGTGTAGTTGATAAACCTGCATCGTTAGAGAGCGAGGGTTAAGACGTGACGTACATGTCGATGTGGGCCAATGATATTGAGAATAACACGAAAGTATCGTCCGAGATACTGGCCGAATGGAAATGGCGGACAAAAAGGAAAATTAATTCTGGAACGATTCAAAAATGGAAATTGATTGGGAATCGCGTGTAAACGGCGCGGATCGAAGGACCAAATTATTTGTTAATTTTATTGATACCTAACTACTTCATGTAATTTCAATACGGGCATCTTGTAAACCTATTAGATCATGAAATGCTGGTGCTTCCATCCGCGATATTCTCAAGCTCCAGGGAAGAATTCTGGAGAACCTACCTTTTTCATGAGATAACCATGAGGGCTTTTCTCCTATCATTTGATGTTTCGACGTTAAATTTAATCGTAAAAAGATGGCATAGATAGGAGAGACGTGTCTTTAGAAATCTTTTGTACTCTTAAAGGTAGCTATCAAATAACCAACGCACACTTTCTATATATGACATAATATTATCTGCTATCTCAAATATAACAAAAAAACTCTGTCCAAATAGCAAAGGTTTCCCACAGATCGTTATCCTTTTGAAATAAAACTTTCACTAGCATTTGTGCACTATTTCTTAAATGGCGGAGACTATGTATCTTCACGTTTTATCAAAAAAGGGATCCAGATAATGGCGTGAGATTACTCTCAAGATACTAAAATGGTGAAACTGTATTAGTTTGATGTATGACTGGCTAGAACTTACGATTTATTAAATCGACATCGTTTTACGTGCTAGTTCACAATATTATTGTATATTGCAGTGAGTATTTTTTATGGGTTAGGAAATTCTCTAGGAACGTGTAGTTCGGATTTGTGGTAATCACTAATGTGATCGCTGCATATTATATCGACTCTTCAAAAATACTGATAGTATTTCAGTATACTTCAGTTTAATACTACATAACCTTTTGGAAAATACGCATACGTATATAAAAACATTTGATCGTGTCATTTTCAGTCCAGACTTCCACAAAGTTTTACTCAGAAGCATAGTCGCATACATTACAGTATTGTGTATGAATACAAACATATCCAGGCACACACAAAGGCGAATCCAGGACCCCTAACTCCCGAACCTCGAGTCCTCTATAAACAATAAGTGCCTATTGTTTCTTGACGTGCAATCATCATAAACCGCATGCATCTACCGTTTCGCTACCACAAGGCCTTTATAGCTTCATTCCACCATGCCTTATGGGATATAGATGTAAGAGTGCTATAGAAAAACGAGTGTAGAAGGTATTAAACACCCATTGCTTTGTTTTTTTTTTTTGCGAGAATATCTGATGAAAGCAGTTATGGTAATTTTACGATGGTATTGGTGCGCAGTAAGCAATCAATATAAGGACGAGAATGTTTATTTTAACTCTTGTTTAGAGAATTGCATGCGGTGTTAGTAAGTTGTAGCTGTTTGTAATATTTTTGAACTGGGCATTTCAAAATAGCTAAAATGGCTACTTTTGCAATGTCTAAACTAGTTGTGCGGTTCCAAAAAGTGGGTCTTATGGAAGATCCGGGAAGAAACGCCATAGACACTTAAAAAAATTATTAGAATATTAAGTACTGTTGTGGGTGTCCATGGGCGGCGGTAATCGGTTACCATCAGGCGACCCGTCTCCTCGTTTGTCCTCCTATCCCATAAAAAAAGTAGTCCTCGCAATTTTATTTTGAATAGATGCTGAGAATTATGCACTTTGATGTGCATGTGCATAAGCAGTGATAGCCTAGTGGTATGACCGTTGGACTACCAAGTCAAAGGTCTCGAGTTCGAACCCAAGGCACGCAACTCTGACTTTTGGATGTCATGTGCGTATTAAACAGTTAATTATCACACGCTTAAACGGTGAAGGAAAATATCGTGAGGAAACCTGAATGAACCTGCTGCGTGTGAAGTCTGCCAACCTGCTGAGAGGAGACCCGTGCCCAACAGTGGGACAGTATAATGAGTTGATTATGTTATGCAGTTTGATGTATACAATTTACTTAATATAATAATATAAAAAAATACTTAGATAATAAGGTTTGTGTATAATAATGTAATAAATGTATTATTTGGGCTTTGGATACAAAGTTTCCGACAAATACGAACAATTATCCTTAATAATGAACATGTTTTTAAAATACCAAAGAAAAAAGAAACTTCCTTTTCCGCAAAATTTGGCGCCTCTTTTTTTTGTTATTTTTTTATAGGGTTATTATAATTGGATCAAAGTAGTGTGTAATAATAATGTACCAAGGTGAGAAGAATATTACTAATTTTCCTGTTAACCTGTTCCATTATTCTCGATAAAATAATATGCTTATAACATTTATGGGTTCAGTACAGTACAGGCGGTGTCGAGTTTCAGCTTTCATCGATCTTCAGCTAGCGCTTGAGATACTTGAAGCATTCACAACGCTATTTCTAAAGTAATCTTGTTGTCGCAGAAAACTTACTTTTAATCTGTGATCGGGGAGAGTGAAGAACAAAAAACGGTGAGTCAGCTTTTCCTATAGTTCTGATATTTCTCATGAATCGTCTAACGATGAACCTTATAAATAACTAAAAATGTAAATATATCGTTTAATAAAAAAAAATATTTATAACTTTATAAAATGCTTAGCATGTGCACATTATGCCAAATACTTTAAAAAATAAATAGAGCATATAGCTCTTTAACTTAAAATACCGAATAATCTTTATACTTACCAACATAATTGAAACAGGCTAGCAAGATGGTTATGAATTCCAAATTGTTAAGGGACAAACGCGTAACTTAATGTTGTAAAATCTTTCGTCTTATGCCCGTTTCGTTCTGTCAAGCAAACAGACAAATTAAGTTCGCCACTCTAAAATATGGGACCGTATGGTTTTGTAAGTAAAAAAGTGCAATAATTCGTAATAACGACTTGGCATTGTCGCCACACTAAATGCAGCCGGAGTGCGCGCTGCTATATACCGTGGTGAGGCACGGTCTCGTTGTAAGCGGGACGCGATAAAGAGAGACTTATCTTCGAATGTCCACGAAATATATGTTTCCTAAAAGTACGAAGTGCGGAGTTTTCTTCTAATGTTTTACGAGTAGATTATCTATTTATTTTTCTTTAGTCATTTTCGATAGCACTGCCTAAATATCCACAACATCACCGTCATAAGATGGAACCTAAGGAATCTTACACACCATGTCCCCAGCCACATTTTTTCTTTAAATCGCAACAGAAGCGGCAATTTCTGCTTTCTGAACAAACAGTTTCTCAATTTGTACTACAAAATTGAATTTGGTGACCGATGAACTTTTGACTTCAGATACAATTTGTCTACTGTAGTAAGATTTCGCAAGTGATAGATAAGGCACAAACTGAAGCGGATTAGATGATGAAATATTGACTGGTTTCATTTAGATCCTAGAGGACTTTTTGAGACAAAAGGGGAGCTATAATTCATGTGAAACCGATACTGGTAATTGGTATTTTATGTTATCGTTCAGAGTTCAATAAAATTTTGTTTATAAATGTTTATTGACACAGTTTATCAAGTAATGTCAGCTGCCATGTAAAGTACGAATCTTGTAAGTACATAAAAAGAAGTAGTGCTTCAAGTCGCTGTCCGCTTCCATTCGTACCGCATCTCAAACGTTGGCAAAGTAATATTTGCATACTCGGAATCTTAAGATGTTCCTTCCTTGTATGAATATTTCGTGATGTGTTACTTAAGCGCTCCCACCAACTACATTCTAGCAATTTCAATTCAGCTTTCAAGCAGTTTTATTTCCACTATTTACTGTGAACGTCATAAATGACTGAAGATATAAACGTGTTTATCCGTATGTTAATCTTGGAGACTGGAAGTTTTAATGAGTTTTGAAGACTTGTGAATTTAATTAGTTAGAGTTACTTAGGCTGCAAGGGTGACACTGACGGTCAAATTGGTTTCTATTAAAGTGTAGGTAGTTTAGTAGATACTTTTATTTTACTAGCTTTACCCTCCGGTTTCACCCGCTAAAAATGAAGGACTTTTATACAAACTTTCACCCCCCTTTTCATCACCTTAGGGGTTGAATTTCCAAAAATCCTTTCTTAGTGCAAAAGGAATCAGCATGCAAACTTTCAGGAATCTAGCTCCTGTGGTTTCGGTTTCCATTGATACGTCAGTCAGTCAGTCAGGCAGTCAGGTTTTTCTTCGTAAAGTCATCATTACAGTAAAGACTGTAATGATGACTTTACGAAAATGATGTGCTGACATATTTAAATACGAGTAATATAATAAAGGTTTGCTTATTTCTTAACTTACTTATATTATTAACTATTGCTGGACACAATGTAAAGTCAAAATTTCATATTTTTTATGATTTAATTGTCCTTTGAGAAGATGGAAAATTTAATAAAACGTTTCTCGTTTTGGTGTTGATTAAATCCCATCATCCAGATCATCATATTCAAGATTCTATGACGTTTGACGATCAAAAACCCATCGCTTATCCGGGCGTAGGCGGTGACTGTTATACATATTTAATCCCTAATTTCTACTGCTACATTGATCATGCTCGTCTCCTACCTACAAGAAGACATCTTGACTCTCAACTTTCCCTTTTAGCACAGAAACCAAATTACTTTTGAATATAAATTTGGGATTTTTATTGTCAAGATAGTCAGTACTGTGGAGACGGCTTATGCATTCGTGAATAGCCGTGTAAATGGATAAAGAATGAGATGTAATGATATTAATAATAGGATTTACATATTTATTTTTGAGAAAGGAATGCTTGATAGACTAAAATCTTTAGCGGTCAATGAAGGCACGTATCTTTCGTGAGTTGTCAAGCTTTAAGGTATTTTTCATCCGTTCCACACTGGCCCACAATATAGAAATATTTTTTAAAACTTTCCCATCCGTCTAGTGGTCGTAAGTGCAATCGCTACTATAGAAATTCTCAAGGTCTATTCCAAGGGCGAATAATGTTATTAGGTATATTGCTATGTAATTCTCAGTGGCAGCTCGGAGTATGGATTTATGGGGCTCGCCCTAAATGTTACATGGGATCTAAACATACCAAGCGATCTGTGGGTACCTCTGCCTAACACTTCGTGGAATACAGGCGTTATGTTTTTTAGCGTTAAACTTTTTTGGCGTTACTATCACCTTCCAAAAGAAAACATCCTGTTAAGAATTCACACACCTTTTTAAGAGCAGAGCTTTCTTAAGTAAACCTATGTACCTACAAGGTGAAATGTTAATAATTATGACATTGGGTTGAAGAATCACTGTCAGTTATTTCCGTTTGATTTTTGATTAAAGCGGCGGCCTAATTGCTAAGGCGTCGGACTTGTGATAATGTGGTTGCCGGTTCGAATCCCACCCATTACACTACCGACGTGAACCCACTCGTAACACAAGCATTTAGCTTAGTACGAGGGGGTTAACAAGAATACTAGTAACGTGCGACCTACATTGATAGTAATCTTTTGAAAAAAAGCCTACTGGATCAAGATGTTGGCGTTAATGGTGACGATCATAATGATTTTAAAGCTTGCAGTAATCGTTTTCTGATCAGTCCCTTATAAAACAAGTGCGAGTCGGACTCGTCCACCGACTGATCCGTACAAATTTGATTACGTACTTTAAATAAAGACAGGTTTTTCCCCATACTTGTAGTAAGACGGTATTACATACCAAATTTCATAGTTTTAGGTCAACGGAAAATACCCTATGTATATAAATTCCCTTGAGAGTATCGAAATATACGTTTTTTGCAGCATAAACGGCCGTATCTTTTTTAAGTTAACTTAGAAGTTTGATTTTTTCACAGCTTCAAGAAACTGTAGACCTGAGTATATGGTTTAAATTTCAACTCCATACCTCCGCGCGTTCCCGAGATAAAGGGTCTTGACAGACAGACGGACGGACGGACAACAAAGATATCCTATAAGGGTTCGGTTTTTCCTTTTTGAGGTACGGAACCCTAAAAATACGTAAATTATTTACATAATAGGCTATGTAACTTCTAACCACGACAAATTTTCCTTTCGGATAGTGTGGGGACATCGACTTATCTTGACAAATCTTCCCATACACGGTATTGTTAGCATCCTCGGTAAAATCAAATTTATTACCAAAAACCGGACACTAAACATCTTTTGTAACCAACGGGCTATTAATTTGATAGGTAACACACTAATTGGAGAAATTTCACTGCGCTAAGGTTAATAGCTGTCACTACTCTGTTCGTGTAGGGTTGACAGTTTACAATTTGATATATTACCCCTTTGATCAACTTTGTTACTTGAAATATCGAAGAAAAGTGAATTTGAATTTTCGGAAATAGAATTCTATCGAATTTTGTGGGTACATTTTCAACACAAAGAAATTGTTTGAAGAGGGTGATGAGACAATTTTAATTTAATGGGAATATAGGAATAAATACCATACCATCTTTCCTGTATTTCCCGAAGGGTTAGGCAGAGGTGTACTAATGTACACTTACAGTCCGTCGATATTTTTAGGTTTCATGTAATAGGGGGGCGAGCCTATTGCCGTTAGGAGAAACTCCTACTCTTGATTACGTATGTAGATATAAATAAAATTACCGACATTTTCTTTGCTATCTGATGAATCGAATCGAAAATTTTGATATCTGGAAAGTTTGGATGGAATCGATGGATGTTTGTTACTCAATCACGCAAGAACGGCTAAACAAAACTGGATGAAATTTGGCACAAAGATAGATTATAGTCTGGAATAGAACATAGGCTAACCACGAATACCAATTCTGGAGTTCACTCAGACTTAGACGCGGGTAGAAGCTAGTTTAAGTAAGTAAGTTTAGTTTTTTTTTATGGGATAGGAGGGCAAACGAGCAGACGGTTCACCTGTTGGTAAGCGATTACTGCCGCCCATGGACACCCGCAACACCAGAGGAGTCACAAATGCATTGCCGACCTTTTAAAAGAGGATTGGGCCTCCGGTAACCTCACTCACTCGACGTAACACAACGTAAGCGTTGTTTAACGTCGGTTTTCTGTGAGGCCGTGGTATCACTACGGTCGAGCCGGCCCATTCGTGCCGAAGCATGGCTCTCCCACGTAAGTATATAAAAATAAATCAATATTTCTCAGCGTGACAACCTTGATCATCCCAAGCTACTCGTACCTTTCTCTTATTTCTTCATACACACGTTTAAGTTATAAATTACAACTTATTATCTATAATAACGCACATTTTTATTTGACGTCGCCCTAAACGCATTTTTAACGCGTTATGGAACGTATCGGGTTTTGATTACGATAATACCCGAAGATTTCCGACTGTGACCGAAGGGGGTAATGTGTTTTGGTGTTTATTTCGTATAAACTATGATAATTTGATAATAATGACGCTTTGAAAATATATTAGAGGTACTTTATTGGATTAAATTTCTTTATACTTTTTATTTTTGTTGTGTTACTTGTGTAAGCGATTTAAAAAACATACGTAAGGCATATTATTGTTGATTGAATATCTAAATAATATTCTGTACCTAAATATCAACAAGCTTAGTTTGATCATCGTTAACGATACGAGGATGCGGTAGACGAAAACACGTTTGCCTAGAAGTACCTTTTTTTGCAATTTCCATGCTAAGATTATAAAGTTATTTTAGTGAAGGAAAAATTCAACAACGAGCAAAATTCGAACCTGCGTCTTCTGGTTCACTACACCAGACCCAATGACCAACTAAGCCACCGTAACTCCAACCCGCCAGCTCGAAATTTGCCTTCACATTCTGAATTTACGTCTTTAAGGTGACGTCACCTTCGTCGATTCGATTCCTGCCCGCAGTCGAATTTTCTCTTCACTTAAATATCTAACAGGTACAGATCACCAGATCCAGACCAGATACCAGGCTTTTTAAAAGTGCCCGTATATTTGGTAGTTTTTTATAGTACGGAAAATCCTTATATACTTTTTTTTTAAATGAACAAAATATAATTTTTAAATATTTGAATACATAAGTTTAACTTGAACTAGCATCACGAGTTAATTTTTTATATGGGATAGGAGGGCAAACGAGCAGACGGATCGCTTGATGGTAAGCGATTACCGCCGCCCATGGACACCCGCAACACCATAGGAGTCACGAGTGCGTTGCCAGCCTTTTAAAAGGGGATTGTCATGTATGATATGCACTAAACTATGTTCACGGTTTTACTCGTTTCCTAAAGAACTTTTTGAGATAAAAGATAGCATAATTACGAGTAGGTATTTACTCATAATGAAATCTATATCGAAATCTGAAAACAAATTATCGGTATAATTGAGAAGCTCCTATTTGAAGTCGCTTAAAATGACTTCTAGACCTCCCAGTATCCTATCCCGCAAAAAAAATAGACTACGATAATAAAATGCACAGGCACACATCACTAAGGTAAAGTTGGTATTGTTATCGACTTAGAAGATAAAGCGCGTTTACATTAGCCGAGCGTAACTCAGGGAACGCCGTGTGAATCGAATGCACAAATAAAAATAAGCACCGCTTACACTAGCTGCTTTGTTGAAGATTTGTTTGAGAACAGTAAAATGTAGAGGAATTTTTATTTATGAATTGTTGGAGGTCTCACAAAAACGTAATACCGAAATAAATCGTAATCCAGGCAATATAATATCAAATTATGTTATTATTCGAATTCGGATACCGTTTATCTAGGTTCCTACCGTACCAATTCGTCTACAAGTACTTCACTGGAAATAAACGGCCCGAAATTCGTTCCAAACTTGATAAAGTTATCAATAATTAAATTCGCTTACATTTAAGTATTTCAAGTAAAGTATTTTGAACGAAGTGATAAAGTAGGAACCTTGACTAAATGTATCTGATTCCGAATAATAACACAGTTTGATTGAATTGTGTTTGAATTACGATTAATTGTGGTATTAAGTTTGTACGGAAAATTCGACTCTTAAGGCATTACTTAACCAGGCACAAACGTAAGCTTTGAGTTGCTGAGAATTTCATAGAAAAAGTCAATAAAATTTTGCTGGACCTGGAAATGAAACATAGGACTTCGGGAAATATAGGCGTAATGGTATGATAAAAACACATCGACGATGCTCTGCCGAACTCTTTGGGAATAAAAGCGTGATATTTTAAAATTTATTAATGAGGAATACTTTTAAAGTACTTACTTAGAGTCGCTCGACATCTATTGGAACGATTGCAAATACATAAGTACATCTTAGTACGTATATATCGGAATCGAACCCAGAACCTCTAGCGTAGTACTCACACTTACAAACGCTACTAAAAGTCCGTTAGAATATTGGGTACCTAGGCAAATATTCCACTGTCAAGTTCATATTTTATTCAATTGTACTACGATTCCAGATTTAATCTTAACAGCATAATAAAGTAAGTAAATACTTCTCAGACAGAACTACAATTAACAGGTTCACAGAAAATAAAATTTTAAAATGTAATATTCACGTAATTACTCCATGTGGCCATAGAATATGTATAAACAGAAGGTAAACTCTATTAAGTTTGTAAAAACACATTGAAATGAAATGAAATTATTTATTCTGCAAGTAGATCTTTAGAGATACTTTTACATGTCAATGGTTTGGGTTATTTTTAGCTAGATGGCTTCGGCATTTCCTAACTGACGACCTCTGAGAAGAAACACCGAAACAAACTCAGAGAATTATGGTCTCTTTTAAAGTCAAGACATGGAAGAACACTTATATGTGAGTGGTACGATGTAGGGTAAAGTCTGAAATGGCCTTTTAAGGAAAGAGCCATATCAGCATTGAGTAGACCAGACCCAACTGTATGTAATTGTATTTAATATAATATAATCTTTATTTATACAAAAAGAAACACACAGATTGTAGTACATGTTACAGTTTTCACAAAGTGGGTAGTATTAAATCTCTGGCAATCATGTGGGTGACGTGCTGTTCTCCTTGCTAGGCTATGAAATAGCCTGTATTAAGGAGTAGATTTGGCAATACAAGCAATCACTCTAAAAAAATATTATGTTAATTCTATTGAGATTTTGAATAACATGTTCTAATACAGTCAAGTCACTAAGCGAGTAGACGAGCTACCTGATGATAAGTAGTCATCAGCGCCTATGGACATGGAACCTGCAACATCAAAGGAGACGATGATGCGTTGCCGAGCCTTAAGAACTTCTACGGACTGTAGACTGCCAGAGCCGCAGCAACCTAGGAACTGGCTCTAAAGTGCAAAAGTTTAAACTATCACCTGGGACCTTTACGATAGACCGTAAGAGATCCTAACTCCTACCACCGAATAATTCAGATATTTTCTCGTCTCTTACGTTATGATCTAAATGACAGAGAGGAATAGTATTCGGTAAAAATGTAATGATTTTACCCCGTTTATTGGAAAATCTCACGGATTCTCTTGCAGCTAAGTCACCTAGTATAAAGACTGTCGTTTTATTTTGCGTCCTATTAATATGACGTCAAGATTCAATATCAGATCTCCGAAAATATCGCAAGTAGGTACTTCTGATATTGCACTCTCCCGATGTCACATCGGAGTACATACACTCACGCATTTTCCCACAGGCAGAAAGTAAAGAATGCCACTTGCTACGATTCTAGCATACTTCTACTCCAAAACTGCAAGACCAAGCGAGCTCGTTCTGCATGAATCGGACCGCCAATAATTAACAAAAGATGTAAGGTAGCTGTTAGTAATTTTAAAATTAAGACTGCCAACACCTCAGTCTACCCGTGACCATGGATGCTGTATGGGATCCGACACGTCGGGAATCAAATAATATTAATATAACGCGATGAAATCTGTAATAAGTAGTATTATTTCAATACTTCTATTGCTTTATCCACATTGTTTATTTAAATATTTTGTCGATCCTTATCGTGCGCTGTATGTAGTTAGTTTTCTGTGACTCGTTATACTGTTGGTCCCACGTTCTAATTGCTTATTGTGATTCGCGGCGCGTCCCCAAGATAACACCATTAACTATATATAATAATTCCTTTCCCAGGTGTGTTCACCTTTAAAGTATATTAAAAGGTTCTAGTTTTATTTTTAAAAGAGTCTTTTCTGATTTTCAAATGTTTTTCTAAGTGAATGTAAAAGATTGAAGTATGATAATAGGAAAATAGAACTACCCATGTAAGAACGATTGTATCCTACCAGTTCGTCGGTAGGTCGGTTGGGTGTTTAGTTCCTAAGTTAAAAAGTTATTGCCGTTAACTGAGCACAAATCCAAACTCCAAGCGAATTCATTGAAATTCATCATAGAAAAAGCCAATAGCTCTTTGAACCGACTCAAACCCAGGATTTCTAGTCATGCTTGTGACTAAGTAGGTACTACATTAATGGGGCAAGATGAAAAACCGAAATAAAAATTCACATTAAATATTATTTTCAGGGTAATATTTTTATCGTTTAACCCTCGAGTGCTTTTAAGTGAATTGCGGTGAAACTTTCGCAACACTGACACTCATTGTGTCGCACGGTATCGGGCGGTATCGCTGGTTATCGGCGGTTATCGAACGATATCGGTCGACGACGTCTACGATTTGTGCCACATAGATATCGGTACTAAATATTGTCGTATTACATTTACTAGATAGCTATCCATACTTGCGTATGAATATTTAATAACATTATCATGTTTTTTTTTTAAATAGCGTAGCAATCGCGCTTATTATTGATAATAGAATTATCAATTATAAGCGCGATTGCTATGCTAGATGTGTTAGGTTTAATTCCCAGGTCAAGAATGTATTATTGAGTTTTTCTATGAAATCTCTCAGTTGCAGCTTAGAGTTTGGATTTGATTTATTTAATGGCAATAGGCTCGCCTCATATCACATGGAACTTAAAAATGCTAGCGAACTGTGTGTGTACATTAGAACACCTCTATCTAATGTTTGGGAGAATACAGTCGTGATGTTATGTTATGTTTTATAAATCATCAACTCAATTAATGAAAAGGCAGATCTATGTTAGATTTTCATTAATTATTAAATTCTCAGTATAAGCTGACAAAACAAAATGAAAGTCAGCTGATTCGCTGTCGAAAAGCAACGATTTTAACAACTAAGTTACTTTAAATAAAACCTGCTTCTATTCGTATTCAAAGGCAATGCATTCTCTATAAAATGCCGATAATACTGCCTTACAGGCGGCTTTGTGTTACACTGTATGTGTTTGCATCCCTGCAACGTGCAGAAAGTACCGAGCATAAATCTTTTGTAAAAAGCACCTGTTTATTTTATTCTTCATAGATGGTAGCTAAATTTGTTAGATCAAATGGATGTTGTGTTGTTTACGAGCTATTGTGAAGCTTTTGTGTCATCTTTTCCTTGTTCAATCGTGATTTTACATATTATGTTGGTTCTTATATAATATATTTATATATACCATAATTTAATAAATGTCTGGGACCATTACACTGCCTCATTAGTCTAATGGTCCCAAGCGCGACTGCTACGCTAGAGGTCCTGGGTTCAATCCCCATGTCGAGCAAAGTGTTATTGAGTTTTTCTATGAAATTCTCAGTAGCAGCTCGGAGTCTGGATTTGTGCCCGGTTAATGGCAATAGGCTCGCTCCCTATTACATGGGACCTAAACATACGCGCGAACTGTGGGTGTACATTAGTATGCCTCTGCCTACCCCTTCGGGGAATACAGGCGTGATAGTATGTTATGTTATTATGTTTAATAAATGTATCAATGCGTGTGTGTATAACGTCCAGTTTCTATATTAAATCTGTCAGTAGATTTGCTTACTAGCGATAGAATTTTGACATCAGCTCCTGTCCAAATTCTATCTCTGCTTTTTAACGTGGGAGAGCCATGCTTCGGCACGAATGGGCCGGCTCGACCGGAGTGATACCACGGCCTCACAGAAAGGCGGCGTTAAACAACGCTTACGTTGTGTTTCGCCGAGTGAGTGTGGTTACCGGAGGCCCAATCCCTTTTTAAAAGGTCGGCAATGCACTCGTGACTCCTCTGGTGTTGCGGGTGTCCATGGGCGGCGGTAATCGCTTACCATCAGGTGATCCGTCTGCTCGTTTGCCCTCCTATCCCATGAAAAAAAGGAAATCTACTGACAGATAGGATATAGAAACCGGTCGTAAATGAAATTACTGGACAAATGAGACGTAAAACCTCAAGATTAACTTGAAGAACATCTCAAGATAACAACGCGCGAATAATGCTCCAATATTTTTACCACTACATGAACTTCAAACACAAATATTACTTGATGAAAGTCTATCTGAGAGAGAATATTACATAACAAACCTTCGGGGAATACAGTAGTCATAGTATGTTTATATGTAATTAAAATGTAATTAATTTCTTTGATGAAATGAAATGAAATGGTATTTATTCTGCAAGTAGATCTTTAGAGATACTTTTACATGCCAATGGTTTGGTTTTTTTTATAGCTCTGATGAGAAACACCGAGACAAACTCACGAGAATCATAGGCATGGACTTTAAAAGAAGTCCAGATATGGAAGAACACTTATATGCGAGTAGCACGATGTAGGCTAATGCCTGAAATGGCCTTTTGAGGAAAGAACCATATCAGCTTTGAGTAGACCAGTCCCAAGTGACGGCACGCATGCATCAGTCATCGATGCTGTATAATTATATAAACCACTTTCTATACCTATAATAAAATTTTAACAGGCTGATGTCTGTACATTAAAGATAAAAAACTAATATGGTCTTTAATAGACAACACATGCCAAAATAGTCATTTTTTGAATTTTTGTCTGTCTGTCTATGTGTGTCTGTGTCTGTATGTTTGTACGCGCATCACGCAAAAACTACTGCATGGAATTGAATGCAGTTTTCACCAGTGTATTGCTGGCAGGTCTAACTTAAAATCTGGTGCTTGTTTTATCTTAATACGCCTCCTAGAATCGGACTTATAGTATGTTAATCTTTTTGGTACATGAGTGAAACTGCGGACAACAGCAGCTAGTAATCACGCCTGTATTCTCAGAAGGGTTAGGCAGAGGCGTACTAATGTACACCACAGTTCGCTGATATGTTTAGATCCTATGTAATAGGGGGCGAGCCTATTGCCATTAACCGGGCACAAATCCAGATTCCCGAGCGGCTACTGAGAATTTTATAGAAAAACCCTATCGATTTAATAGAAAAGTTGAGTTCATTTTAATTAACTTATGAGTTATAACGGCATATAGGTAAGTTTCAATGGAATCGTTCAAATCGGCCATCGAATAAAACAAAAATGAATGGAGTTAACTTATCCTTTCGACATGTCATTTTAAACGTCATTGACAGATTGCAATTTGTTTTGCCCTTCGCCCAAGGATGGTTCATTATAATCGCATAAAGCTCCAATGGAAAATGTTTCAACTTTTATCACCGTTCCTCATTTCTATGTTGTACCTACATAGTAGCCAATTTAGGCGAACACGGCTTACGTCACTTGCACATCGCAACACGTTATTGGTACATGTTTTACGAATCGTCCTAGTAACTAGTTATATCGGTTATATTCGCATAATAACTGGATTATTGGTGATTTTTAGGTTTTGTGTAGTTTTAGAGTGTGCTTAGTGTTAGAAATATCAGTGCTTATTAGGATTTTAATAAAGTCGACTCAATGCATTTGATTTCCTTTTCATTTAAAGTTGATTTGAAAGTCTTTTAACAATTTGTTTTTGACTAGTGATGCTACTTTCTCGCAATACATTAACCGAATTAGAAATTTAATAAAATACATTTAGTGAATTTTAATAAGTAACTAAAAGTGACCGATGAATTTATGAGGTATGGACCTCAATATACTGGCCAACTGTATATAGCAGTATCTTACCTTTAAGCATAACCCTTCGGGACTAAAAGTGTGATGTTATTTTATGTTAAGAATAAGGAAAATGAAAGATCTCGATTCGACTTCCTTGTTCGACTCTTAAAATGGATTGGACCGATTTTAATGATTCAATATGTTATAAATTTATGCTGACGTTATGTTTTAACGATAATAAGCTATGTGTAAGGCGTTCCGTTTTACGAAAATATTTATATTTAAAATGACTTTATGATACAAACTCGGCTAATAGGAATATTTTATAATTGGATGCTTTTCGGCAAACGTGAATATTTGTATTCGTCGAATTATTTTAAAGCTTCAAAACTACAAGTAAAAACGTCTGTACTAGTAACATAATTATATTAATTTCTGTTGACGTAGGTACTACTACATTATGAGTTATCCAGAATATTAAATAGATAAAACACTAGAATATTCCCATATTATTTTGAAGGCTAGAATTCAAAGCTAGCCAATGTATTACAATATTAGGTCTCTGTTTAGGAAATAAGAAATAATATATTATAAAAACCTTGATACTAATTGCTGTATTGAGGTGCCTACTTACAAAAACATTATATTAAAATACTAGCTTTTGCCAGCGACTTCGTCCGCGTGGAATAGTTACTTTGTTCCCTAGTTCTTCGCCCGCGGTTTCACCTGCGTTGCCCCGTTCCTAAGGGTTGTAGCGTGATGTTTTATAGCTTGAAACCTTTGTCATGAATCACTCATTTTCCCAACATTTCCCTTTACTGCTCTGCTCCTATTGATCGTAGCGTGATGAAAAGTATACTATAACCTGCCCAGGAATATGAAGAACAATTGTACCAAGTTTTGTTGAAATCCGTCGAGTGGTTTTTGTTTCTATAACGAACATACAGACAGACAAAAATTTTACTGATTGCATTTTTGTCGTCAGTATCGATCACTAATCACCCGCTGATAGTTATTTTGGAAATATATTTCATGTACAGAATTGACCTCTCTACAGATTTATTATAAGTATAGAAGATATAAATATTTTCACATTAGTATGTTTTAGAGTTTAGCTAACGACTACACAGAAGATTGAACAAAATAAAAACCCAATCGTAAATCAAATAAATTCGATTACAATAGCAATCGCTCCCCTCAAAATCGATCGTCACTTGAATCGGCAGATGGTCGCTCTATAATTAGTGATGCGATTCTTGAATCGTGCGACAAATGTGATATCGCACACAGGCCGTGGAATATATGTCAGATGTAATCAGTAATGTGTTTTAATTATATCATCATTACTCATTAGTTTGTATTGTTGAGAGAAATTGAAGGCGTTAAGTTCAAGAATGAAGAGTGGTATTTCCCTACGTATATTGTGTAGTTAAGGTTATCGCGAGAAGGGTCGGAGACGCAATTTCCTGTATGAATTATTACCGATAATGGGAGAAATTGATTAATGTTTGAGTAGTTTTTAAATTCAAAGTATGTTTGTACTAGTTTCGGACACTTACGCGAATATTAGACATAGAAATAAAACTGCTTTTTACGGATTTTATCGCGTTATATTGATATTATGTGGGAGGTATATTTTTTGAGGTGGGAGAGCCATGCTTCGGCACAAATGGGCCGGCTCGACCGGAGTGATACCACGGCCTCATAGAAAACCGGCGTTAAACAACGCTTACGTTGTGTTTCGCCGAGTGAGTGAGGTTACCCGAGGCCCAATCCCCTTTTAAAAGGTCGCCAATGCACTTATGACTATTATGGTCTTGCGAGTGTCCATGGGCGGCGGTAATCACTTACCATCAGGCAGTTCGTCTGCTCGTTTGCCCTCCTATCACATAAAAAAAGAAAAAGAAAATATTGTTTGTATTTTACAGTATGTACCAATAATTTTCGGTGCTTGAAAAAACAGCGTCGGTTTGATAATTTAATAAATTAAAAAAAACTAAGCGTCTAATAAATAGATTTTATTTTGTTTCGGCATATAATTATGTTGACGTCTCTATAAGATTACTATTATATATTTAGATAAAAATAATTTTAGGTTGATGCCCTTTATCTGCCTCAATATTCTAGTGGTTATAAATACGGTTGTAGAATATAAAGTTCTGAGGTTATAGTTTCGACTTATAAGGAGGTTATAGTTTCGAAATTATAAGTAATAGCTTAGGTTTGTGGCTAATAAGCTGGCTTACAAATAGGCGCATTAACAATTCAGTGAACTGTAGATATACGATGTATACATTATGTATCACAGGTACCTCTGCCTAACCCTTCGAGGATGTTAGTGTGGTGGTATGTTATAATAAAAATAATACAAAAGAAAAAAGTATAACAGTGAAACGTAATATCACTAAAAGTAAAGCAACAATTTAAGTGGAGTTTTCTGTAAGAGTGGAATAAAATAAAAGAAAGAGCAACAGAAGTGCGACTGTTTATCATCTGACATAAGTTGCAACATTTTATGGGAGAGGGGGGGGGGAGCTTTCCTCAGATGTTTGCAATCTCTCACAAGTTTTGCGTTGCGGTTATATTTCAAAAATAAGTGTTTCTCCTTAAATAATATCTGCGAAGAAGGTTTTACTATAATACTACTAATGGGAAATTAATTTATTATTATTGGGTTGTGTTGCCTACGACTTAATTTATTTATGAAGAACTTGAGACTTGTAACTCGTCACAATTTGGTCAAATATGTTCCGTAACGGTAATCACTTATACATAACATTATACTGTCCCACTGCTGGGCACGGGTCTCCTCTCAGAATGAGTGTACCAATTTATACATGCACTTATAGTGTATGTATAATTATTTTGAGGCTATTATATAAATCTTAGCTGATAAATCGATGTTCTGTTTGTTAATATTAAGCTGCGTTTGCTTCGGTCAAAATAGTTAGTGACAGTCAGAAGCTCGAAAAAGGTTCGAAAATTTCGAAATTCAAAGAAGCTTGAAAAACCTTATAATTATGTTGAGGGTCCTGGTGGTCGACTCAATGAAAAGCGGACTGTATTTCACTGCTGGTTTATTGAGTACGTATGCAAATGTCGCGTGTGTACTGCGCGGTGGTCCCGGACGAAGCTCGATGTCGCTCATGAGTTCATGACGCGTCGCTCCCGCGCCGCCCCCGCGCCGCGCCTTCGTGCCCCTCCGTCGCCGTGGCCGGTCGCCAGCCCATTGCGCACCGCGATGACGAGCTGTAATGCTCGACATATTCCCGCCCAGGATGAGAGTCATAAGTCGTGAGCTGGAAGAGGGCAAAGGTTATTATATGCTCTTCGAATGATTCCCCTTTTCGTCTTTACTTCTGCGACACGAGTAATCCCATCAGTGCCAGGGTAAATCTTTACAATTCTTCCAAGCCACCACAGTAATGGAGGAAGAGTCTTGTCCTTTATAAGGACCAAGTCGTTAAGCTTGAGCTCAGTATTTGAAGACGTAAGCCACTTCGTCCTTTGTTGCAGGGTGGAAATGTATTCATTTCTAAATCGAGCCCAAAAGTGCTGCCTAATGTGTTCAATTCTCCTATAACGATCGAGGCTGGTGATATTCGTCTCTAAATCGTGTGGTTGTGGATTTGACGTGAGTGGTCGTCCTATAAGGAAATGGGAAGGGGTAAGAGCGGTAAAGTCTAAAGGATCAGTTGATAGTTGGGTAAGGGGACGAGAGTTTAAAATAGCCTCAATTTGAGTAAGACATGTGGCCATCTCTTCGTACGTAAAATGAACGTGTTTTAACAACCGCCTAAGATGATGTTTCGTCGAGCGGACAGCTGCTTCAGCCATCCCATTGAAGTGAGGGCTGTATGGAGGAGTAAACTTAAAATCTATACCTTTTTGAGCCATGTCGTATGGAATGTTGGAGTTGGCTAGAAATCTTTGCAAATCGTTACATGCACCCACAAAATTTGTACCGTTGTCAGAACAAATGCTTTGTGGCTTCCCCCTCCGAGCGATGAATCGATTCAAGGCGGCTATGAAGGCTTCCTTCGTAAGTTCTGTAACAAGCTCCAAGTGCACGGCTTTAACAGAAAAACACACGAAGACACACAGGTAGGATTTCAAGAGCCTGCAGCCTCGACCCTTGCGATCAGCTATCAACATCGGACCCGCGTAATCGACGCTACAGTGTAAGAAAGGGAATTCTAAATTAGTTCTGCTGAATGGAAGTTGACCCATGATAGGTTGAATAGTTTGACTTTTATATCTGAAGCAAGTTAAACATTTATTTACTATAGATTTAGATAAGTTTCTACCTTTCAGTGGCCAATATGTTTGACGCACATTAGACAACAGCAGTTGCGGACCTGCGTGTAGAAGTTTGATATGATACATATGAAATATTAACCTTGATAGGTGATGCTTACTACAGATCAATATTGGGTGTTTCACATCATAACAATACGGAGAATTATCCAACCTACCACCCACACGTATTATCTGATTTCCATCCATAAATGGTGACAGTGATAACAGTCTATTTTTGCTAGGTAGAGCCTTGCCAGCCTTAAGTAAATCATACTCAGTAGGAAACATCTCACATTGAGCTTGGCATAAGATTATATTTAAAGATTTTTGCAATTCTAGGTTAGTAAGATTATTTGTAAATTTATTCATTTTATTTTTTGTGTTATGTATAAATCTTAGGATATAGGAAACAATTCTTTGCAATTTGTGAAAATTTGAATATTTTTGTATAAGATATGATATAATATTATTCTTATTTGAAATTTCTTTGTTTAAAGTGAAGCATATTTTTTCCTCAAACTCCACAGCACATTTTTTGTCTGTGTTTGGATTTTTGGGCCACAGAGATTCATTTGATTTTAAAAAATCAGGACCATACCACCAAAGAGACGAGTTATTTAGTTGATCTGCTGACAATCCCCGCGAAACTAAATCAGCAGGATTTAATTTTGAGGGTACGTAGTTCCAAATGTGTCCCTTTGTTTTTTCTTGAATTTCATTAACGCGGTTACCAACAAATGTTTTGAATTGGCTAGATTGAGATAACAGCCATCCCAAAACCACAGTTGAGTCACACCAGAAACGACATGCATTTATATGTAACGTGATTGCGGAATGTACCCTATCAAACAGTCTTGCACCCAACAGAGCGCCGCATAACTCTAGTCGCGGAATAGTAACTGCTTTGATAGGAGCAACCCTATTTTTTGATGCAACTAACTGCACATTAATTTTACCAAGACTGTCAATCGACCTAATATACAGACATGCACCGTATGCATTCTCAGATGCATCCGTAAAAACGTGAATTTCAACCCATTTGCAATCGTTACAAATAACCCAGCGTGGGATATTCAAACTATTAAGACAGGGTAATTTATGAGCAAATGAAATCCATAAGTCTTCAATATCCTTAGATATTTCTTTATCCCATGGATACTTTTTTATCCACAATTTTTGAATGATAATTTTTGCTTCTACAATGCAGGGACCGACCAATCCCAATGGATCAAAAATTTGGCTAATGACAGATAAAATATGCCTTTTTGTTATCTTTACATTATTATTATTCATATTTATTGAAAAGGATAAGGTATCCAGATCGCATTTCCATCTTAAACCTAATGTTTTAGTCGATTGATCTAAGTTAGAATTTGTAAAATCATGAACAATAGAAGAGTTAGAACTAGAAATTAAACTTAATATATCACTACTATTTGACTGCCATTTTCTAAGGTTAAATTTGGCAGATGATAATGTATCTGTTACTCCTTTACATAATTTAACTGCTGACTCAATTGTCGAACTCCCACTCAAAAAATCATCGACATAAAAATCATGCATTATAGCATACCTAACATCGTCGTCACTGACGCTGGAAGCGAGGTTAGATAAGCATTTTGTAGCTAAATATGGCGCTGAAGCCGTG
Organism: Acronicta aceris; assembly: GCA_910591435.1. NCBI lineage: Eukaryota > Metazoa > Arthropoda > Insecta > Lepidoptera > Noctuidae > Acronicta > Acronicta aceris. The sequence continues at coordinate 2,359,382 of OU342759.1, read as the reverse complement.
CCGTACGTCACCGTGTTTAACGTGTACGTTTTTAATGGTTGAGTGTGGTTATATCGAAAAACTATTTGCTGTAATGACCGTTGACTAGGATTCATTTCAATGGCCCGATACATTTTTTCTATATCAGCGGACACCACAAATTTATGCTGTCGAAAACGTACGATAATAGAGAAAAGGTCGTCTTGAATTTTGGGGCCCACCATTTGCAAATCGTTCAACGAGACACCTGTTGTGGTGACAGCAGAGCCATCAAACACAGTGCGTAATTTTGTCGTAGTGCTTGAGTCGCGAAGAACACCATGATGTGGAAGATAATAGTTGGTTCCGCTGTCATTTGTGCCTATCAACTGACTATTTTCTGTCATGTGCCCTAATGATTCGTATTCTTTCATAAAGTTAATATACATTTCCTTAAACCCGGGTTCCCGTTTGAATTTTCGTTCCAAAGATAAAAAACGAACCTTAGCTAGATTAAATGAATCGCCTAAAAGTTTAGGATCACGTTTTAAAGGCATTGTTACAACGAAACGTCCTTCATCATTACGAAATGTATTAAGTGCAAAACTTTGCTCACATGCCGTCTCTTCTATTGACATAGAATGTTGAGAATCAACAGTGTCTAGTTCCCAAAAATATGACAGGTCGGGAGTGGAAGCGGTCTGAGACATTAGACAGAAGTTGACAGAATGTTGTGTTGCTATATGCTTCGTGACTAACCAACCCAACTTTGACTCGCGCAATGTAGGTTTACTTGGCCCTAATTCAATACATTCTTTGCCTAAGATATCCCAGAAGATGTCCGCTCCTAAAAGAATATCTATGTTTGCAGGTGTATTATAAGATGGATCCGCTAGAGTAAGACCTATCGGGATATGTATATCACTAACGTCTATGTACGAAGATGGTATGGGTGTAGTTACGTTAGGAAAAACGTTACAACTTATATCGACTGAGTAATCACTACAGATTGACTTGATTCTGATATCGCAACACTGTGTGCTAGTGGATAAGTGATTATTGAAACCTGATACTGCTGTAGTCTCATATCGTCGCGGGAGCTGCAACACATCACAATAGCTTTGTGATATAAGATTAATCGCGCTCCCGTTGTCTAGCAGCACTCTCGCGTTGTGTTGGTTTCCGTGTTCGTCAGTTACTCGTACGACCGCTGTGGATAGAAATACACGAGACGCAGTAGTATTTCTGACAGTACCACAAGTAAATTTACTAACTTCAGTGTTAGGTTGGGAACTCGTTGAATCATTTTTATCAAGATGTAATAATGTATTGTGCTTAAATTTACAATATTTACAATGGGATAAGGGGCACTTGTTACTCATATGGCCAGAGCGTAAGCAATTTAAACAAACCTTGAACTGTTTAGCCTTTTGTATGCGAGATTCAACTGAAAGTGCTCTAAAAGATTCACAATTAAATAAATAATGACCCCTATCACACATAGGACACTGTATAGAAAACGGTCCGCTAGTTTCAATTAAAATGTTAGATTTAAATTTATTATTGGTGTTATTAAAACTAGTAGTACTATTATGATGGTCTTCCAAGCTTTCCAATAAATCAGCTCGGCTTCTTAAAAATGTTATAAATGTTTTTAAAGTTGGACTATCACTTAATTTATTGCGTTGTTCTTCCCAATGTCGTAAAGTAACTTTGTCCAGTTTAGAAGCCATCATGTAAATTATTAAAGTGTCCCAGTGTTCAGTAGGCTGGTTCAACGTTGCAAGAGCCCTTATGTTTTTAGTAGTGGTATCAATAAGATGGCGAATAGATTTACACGATTCCTTTAAAATAGAATCAATGTTAAATAGCGCCTGTACATGATTGTTGACAAGTAGACGATTATTATCGTAACGCTCAAGTAGTAATTCCCATGCAGTCATATAATTATCGCTTGAAAAGTCAATATGTTTAATAATTAACGCCGCGCTTCCTTGAAGCGAAGCACGAAGGTAATGAAACTTATTTATGTTATCTATGCCTTTGTTATTATGAATGATTGATGAAAAAATGTCCCTAAACTCCAACCAATGCTGATAGCTGCCGTCAAAATGGGGTAAATCTATTTTAGGTAATCTGACATTACTGGTCTTGAAACCCTCACCTGATTGTGCGTCACTGAAGCCTGCTACAGATTCTTCACGCTGTTTTGCTGATGAGAGTAGGCAGCGCGCGGTAGCTACAAGCATGTAATAATCATTCTCGAACTGTTCACGCTCGGAAGGTGCCTCATTGTCCTCATCACTGCAATCGTCACAAAGCGCATCGATTTCATCCTGTAACGCGTCAAAGTCGTTATTTAATTGTTCTATTTTACTTAAACGGCATTCTAACTCAGCAGTCTGGAGGTCGCTTAGCCTGTTGCAGCTTTTAAGGATAGTCAGATACTTATTAAAGGTGGTTAATTTCGATTTTACAGAAGATCTTTTCTTAATTAAAGTTTTAAGGTTGTCTGGCATAGCGAAAATCAATGTGGGTGCACGTAGCAAGTTGAAGCAATGTGCCAAATAGATAATATTGCAGGCAAATAACTATTGAAGTAAGACTAGTACTTTTAAATAAAAAACAGTTATTGACACAACAGAACAAAGGAACAGCTGACCGCTCGAACGGCCGGGCGGCGGTTGCTATGCACACGTGTAACCGGTTTTTTCAAGCAGTGATTGAATTAGCTAAAGTCGCCGTTAAAATAAATAAGCATGTAAATAATTTAGCGCTATAGATACTATGAAGGTGATTAAGATCAATGATTGCAAAAGTTTACGTAAGTAAATATGCTGATGACTATGTTCTGACTCAAATTAAGAATCTGTTTTAAGCGAGGAATAAGAGAAAAATAAGTGGAGAAAGAGATAAGTAGGAGTATTAAGGAATATGGTACGATCTCACAACAACGCCTTATCCAACCACTTTTTCTTTTCTTCGCCTCGTAACGTTCTTCGACGTTCGAATGGCCGCTGACGTCGCTTGCGCTTCTCGAACAAAGAGGGTCCAAAGTCCACTTGTACACAGCTACTTTCTTGCTAATACTCGTTTTGCGAAGGACCAAATTGTTGAGGGTCCTGGTGGTCGACTCAATGAAAAGCGGACTGTATTTCACTGCTGGTTTATTGAGTACGTATGCAAATGTCGCGTGTGTACTGCGCGGTGGTCCCGGACGAAGCTCGATGTCGCTCATGAGTTCATGACGCGTCGCTCCCGCGCCGCCCCCGCGCCGCGCCTTCGTGCCCCTCCGTCGCCGTGGCCGGTCGCCAGCCCATTGCGCACCGCGATGACGAGCTGTAATGCTCGACAATTATTTAATACTTTAATTAGAATATCGGTATTAGCCAGAAAATAGATTTGCAAAATCGGCAATACAAACACAATATTATGTACTTAGTTGTAATAAAACAGCTCCGATGTATATGTATTATTATAACAGGTAAACAAGTACTACATAAGAGTACATAAATCGTTGTAATAACACATCTAATGTGTAGAAAATAACAATTTAGACGATAAAATTGGAATTCTTTACATTATATCAAGTTATGAAAAACGGTAACGGGTGGAAGGGAATGAATTAAATTTATTCTCCCCGGGAACTTCGTGATCGGAATATTTTGTGAATATCTAATAATAACTTCAAAGTACGTACCTTCTACAAGTAGTTCGCAAGAATCTTTGATTTAACCATTCCTGTAATATATTTTCCAGGTACTCTTTTCGTGGACCGTCCCTCTCGGTACGCATCCAAATTATCCCGCTACCTGTTTCTAGGTCGGCCTTGTGTCTTGTTTTTTTTATGGGATAGAAGGGCAAACGAGCTTACCGATCGCCTGATGGTAAGTGATTACCGCCGCCCATGGACACCCGCAACACCAGAGGAGTCGCAAGTGCGTTGCCGACCTTTTAAAAGGGGATTGGGCCTCCGGTAACCTCACTCACTCGGCGAAACACAACGTAAGCGTTGTTTAACGCTGGTTTTCTGTGAGGCCGTCGTATCATTCCGGTCGAGCCGGTCCATTCGTGCCGAAGCATGGCTCTCCCACGTAAAAAAGAACCACGTGTCTGAAGATGGAAGGCGCCGTCGAGGCCGACCCAGAAAGAGGTGGTAGTATGATTTGGATGCGTACCGCTAGGTTGCTTGCTCAACGGTCCTTGTGCGTGCAGCTGAGACGAGCCTGAGCCCAATCCCATTTAAGACTGACCACTTTTTGCCGATGTATGCCCGTTGTCGAGCGCCGGAATTAAGCCTACCTACCTAAGAAAATTACCTACCTGGAAAATCTTTAGGGATGCCTTTTTCCGGCATTGGGACTGTAACGTCTAACAAATAATATATTTTCATACTAGCGGTCTCCGCGATGGTGTCATTCTTTCCCCAAGGATTCCCATGGGATTTCCCTAAATTTTTTTCTCATTAATTTTATAGTATTATCGCCATTTCCTAATATGTAATATCTTATCGCCACTGACCACGTAATCCGTTACTTTAACGAAGTTAATTCAGACTTTAAATTCTAAGTACGTTTTAATAATAATTTTTGATGTAGTGGATCGAATTTAATTAAATAAAGTCATGTAATTGGTCCATATTTATGCGTTTTATTTAAAGAAACATAATCTAAATAACACTTCAGCTATTTAAACCTTCTAAAATAAAAAGTAATAAGGTTACTATAATGAATCCTATTTCTTTACCAAAATATACACTTGACCAAATTTATCGGATTCAAGTAATCTTCTATTAATGTCCACAGGATTTTACGGAAAATGTCCGCGAAAACATCGATCACACAGCAAAATTTCTCTGAAACGATCCCAACCCTTCTGCAGCTCGTTTGTCGGACCGATACCTATTTTTAACGGTACCCATTTGATAGACCCGAGGTATCGTAATTGGTCTTTGTACGGTGAAATTGTTGTTAAAACGTGGTCACTCGAACTGACGCTTTGTGCTTTGGGCTGACATTGGATAATAGTTCCGTTAGTGCTTAAAAAAACAAACGAATATTGCTTTCATGTTAGATATTCTGACAATTTGTCGTACGATGGAAATTCTATTCGGAATTGAATGACTCTGTAGCGTTCCTATGGAAAGCTATGCGTGTCATTTTTGACTTTTGTAACGTTCTCTCTGCTTTCTGTTTGGAAATGCATGAAATTTCGTTATAAATGAATGAACAAAGCAGGTAAAGTTGTAGCTACAGTTTTGCAGATCATAATTTATTTCGCCAGAAGTATTAAAAAGTGATTATAAGCCGACATTGGCATATAGTAATTTTTAGATGAGATTTTAAAAGCAATCAAAACTCAATGAATGTTCAAAAACTGCTGGTTATTAATTATTAACAATTCACTGACGTTTACTGTCAGTATTGAAAATTCCGAAATCAATACCAATTATATCCGACACGGTGCAAACAAAAATCATAATCAAACCCCACGCTCAGCAGCTAATAAACTTTGAATATAATTTGATATCAATTTGAAATTTCCAGTATCGATGTAATATAATTGGTATCGTGTTCGAATCTGATGTTCTATTATTGAAAGGTCGCTCTATTGTTTTCTGTTTAGGCTGCAGCGTACGGGTTGATCGGATTGGGAGTGTATTGTCAGCTGTTGTAGTTCGATTGTGTTTTAATATAATTGTTTTTGTATAACTCCTCGCTTAATTTCAATGCGTAATTAATTATATGTTATTCGTGTTGCGTTTGGCATAAAGTGTAAAGGTAAATAAAGAGCTTTTTGAAATGTAAATAGGGCTACATTTATGTTTTTCGTTAATTAAGCTTTTTTAATGAAAAATAGCTATAGTTTTTGTGTTTAGCGTTAATTACAGAAAACTTCACCAACACCCGATATGAATATTGTAGACGTCTTTTCAGAGCTCATCAAAACTTTCACAGACATTAAGGTTGTGACGATCGCCTCTAAATTTCTTGCCGAGATCGCTCATCAGACTCATAAAAACTACACCGAGTTGTAAAAAAGACATCTAATAAAAAAGTTTCGCGTTTTAAAAAGTGACACCGTATACAACGACCACAATAGCATCAGCCCTACCGTTCCACAAGTAGGGCTGGCACCCTTTGTAAAAAATATTATAATAACAATTCACACAACGAGATAAGTAAAAATACGAGCTTGTTAAACCGTAAAAAGTAATAATGGGGAGCGTAAAGTCAACAACGGTTGCATTTGTGTCACAAAAATTATTCACGCGCGTTAGATTTTGTCGCCATTTTTGGGACACCCTGCGTGTAAGGACGCGGTCTAGGGGAAGCCAAACTATATGTATACAATAGACACACCGTGGATAAAATTTCATTTTTTTAAAGTGATTTTACGCTAGTGACTCTTACTTGTAATAGGAAGGGAGGTTTATTCTTGATTTAAAAAAGTAAGAAATTATAAACTCTGACACTACATATACTGTAAAACTTACGCGAATATTAGATATTGAAATAAATCTACTTTTTACTAATTTTATCCCGTTGTTATATTGATATTATTTAGTGCCTACCCGTGATGCTGTTAGGGAGCCGAAACGTCAGGAATTAAGTAATATCAATAAACCGAGGTAAACTTCTTAAAATTGGTTTTGTTTCAATGTGACGCTACAGATTTTTTGCGATATCCTACTTTTATACATATAAACGACATGGATCTTTTAATTCCACTTTTTTATTTTACTCCGCTTTGCTGTTCCTGAATTTAACGCGCGTAAAAAATGCCAATTTTCGTTAAATTTTATTTTAGCTGTACTTTTTATTGGAACGAAATTAAAATCCGTTTTGGCAATCCTCCACACTAAAGCCGTGCATGTTTATTTAGAAAAACATGGCCTCCCAATTAACAAACCTTTGTTTTATAAGTTCGTAGCGAAACTGCAAAAAAGAAACTAGTACATTCAATCTTTTATTAGAAAATACTTAGGTTATTTTCTATGTGATATCTATTTATTTATTTAATACTTTATGCACCGTTGGTACAAAGGCGGTCTTAATGCCATTAGGCATTTGATATCAAGAAGAAAGAGAAAAATTGTTTAGAGCTCTTGTCAGAAAATAACTTGGTACCAATTTAATATTACGTACAAAACGGTACCGGTAACGGTTTTCGGTATTTCAGTTGATGTATACCTTGTTTGTAAAATAAGGGTCAACAAGATAACATCGCGTGCACACAAAGGCAACTCTACCTTTTACGAGCACATTTGCACGTGTACAAATAGGTATCATTCTGCTTACGTAATCGCAAGTCATTGATATCGAAAACTACACATTGAAATAGGTCTTCATAACATAATCAGTGCTAAGCATTTACAGTTTATTCAATGAAAATTCCAAACAAATGTATCAGAAACACCAAATATTACAAGTACAACACAGCCACTCACAAAACATTTTAATAAAGCCAAGCACCACTAAATTGCAAGTCACCGAATTCGCGATTTCGAATTATTCTATAAGCTTTGACATTTGCGGCAGATGTACGTTAAAATTGGATCACAGCATTGTGTCCGAGCAGCTGACGCGTCTATTTCACTGTGTCAAAATCTGCGTCGAATATTGCGATGGGTCTCCGAGACCACCCGTTCGCACGAGAGGGTTGATAATGACGTACGAATTAGGATAATTTACATAACGATCTCAATGTAGGTCGATAATAGGGTTGAACATCATTCATCATTTTTTAAATCAGATTTAGTCTTAATTGTATCGACAACCTTTTGATAGATAAATTCTATAAATTGGTTGAAAATTAAATCAATAATTATTTTGCAGGGTATTTAGGTTTAGCTTTTTCTTTAATAAAATATCCATTCTGTTACATTATTGACAACACTTTCTACCAAATTCACTATCGTCCAAATTTCTCATCACTGGGGGGTGCCCCAAACAAAAATATCTTATCACTTCACGCCTCTATCGTTGGTCAAACATCGTGGTCGTTAACCTCGCCATGTGCGCTCCACATTCAATTAAATATTCAATCGCGACGCGGCGCACCCCACTGCGGCCGGCATTGTAACGTGCACAACGCGATTAACACGGATTCGTACGTTTGTACCTACGAATTATCGCTTCCTCCGCTGAATCATAGATCAAGTGCGCAGAGGTGCTAAAATTAGTTCTGAATCACGGTCGTTTATGTTGATGTGGCTGTTCTAATTCTGTATTAATTGGTGTAATCCAATTACTGTATGTTAATACTATTGAATCTAATTTTCATTAAAGACCTAACTTTGCTCGCTGTATAATTTTCATGTAGGTTTGTAGCCACAAAGGAAACTGCAATTTTCCAAGATTGAAGTGCTTACGTTAATAGTCAACGACGTTACGATGAAATAAATAGTTTCAAGGAACCAAGATGATTAGGTAGATAGATATAAAAGGAATGATTTTTTGTTCTGAGGCAAGATGAAAAAATGCCGACGTTGACCGAAGTAAATTAAAAAGTAATGAATACTATCATCATAATCATACGCTTACGTCATCTCTTTTTATTCTGTGGCAATAGAGAATGCATCATTCTACCCTGTCATTACGCCGGAACTGACCAAGAATCATGAGTAATTACGAAGTAAGAGGCCTCTGATTGAACCTTCCATGGGCGTGTCGATTCTTCGTTTGAGTGACAGCTCTTTGTTCACTCTTTTTGAATTTGGAATGGAATGTTTTGTTTTCTTAACGGATTTCAAATGTTTTTTGGATTGAAAGTTTGTAGCAGTCAGTTTTTTTTTACTGATTGAGATTCCGTAAAATGAATTTCACATTAAAATATGTAGAGACTAGCTTCTGCCCACGATCTTGTCTGATTGGGTTCGACCTAGATAAAATGTAGCGTAAGTGTCAGAAACCAGTAAGTAGCCTATGTGTTATTCCAGATTGTAATCTATCTCTGTGCCAAATTTTATCCAGATCCGTTCAGCCGTTTTGGCGTGATAGAGTAACAAACATCCATACATCCATACTCAGAAACTTTCACGTTTATAATATTAAGTAAGGATTGGAGAGTAATTGATTCTATCTTTTACGGCTTGAGTACCTACTATATAAATTCCTATCTTTTCCACATGCACTTCAATAAAGATTATAGTTTATCTTAATAAAAAAAAAACCAAGAACATGATACTAAATCCATATCATTTCCAGACTTAAACTTCGAATGAAATTTCTTTAATAGAATCCAACATGTATAAAAATGACCTTAAAACTGATAAAGGCGAGTTCCTATCAAAAATTAACACTGATATCAGAACATAAGTTTCAAAAGCTTTTAACGTTACGTAATAATTAATTGTTGAAATGAATAAACATTATTCGGGAACTGGGTGTAAACTTAATTAAAACTTATCAGACGGTATACCATAATCAACTTTTATCCATTCCCGAAGACCCGCTACCAAATAATTATTTCATAATACAATCATGGACATTGAATACGCATGATTAAGATGGTGAACCGTTGTGAATGGCTTTTGATTTGGTACAGAGAGAGAGGTTAATAGATGTGAGGGTGTCAGGTGGAGAAACTTCTTTTTCATATTCGTTGTTTTCGTTCGTTGTCAAGCTATTTATAGCTCGTAAACCTTTGCAGTTTGGACTATATCTTAGTCGTGGACTATCGTGAAATGCGCTGCTAGATTTATTTGATAAGTAATTTAGACGAGAACTGATTTTCTAATATGTAATAGATTGATCATTTCTTAACTCACTTAATGTTAATGACTGCCTCATTAGTCTAGTGGTCCCAAGCGCGACTGCTACACTAGAGGTCCTGGATTCGATCGCCAGGTCGAGCAGTGTTATTGGGATTTTCTATGAAATACTCAGTAGCAGCTCGGAGTCTGGGTTTTTGCCCGCTTAATGGCTGTAGGGCGAGCCTACATCCATTAAGCGGGCACCTTATAACATGGGACCTAAACCTAAACATACCGGCGAACTGTGGGTGTACATTAAGTACGCCTCTGCCTAACCCTTCGGGGAATACAGGCGTGATGGTATGTATGATCATTTCGTAGTATCTCGCATTTCTTATATTGTTGATGCAATGTTATTCATAAACAAAGTTAAATCTGAACATTTATACAAACAGACAAATTGACGTATAAACTCCATCTTTATATTTGATAATAAAAAAACAATAAAATTGCTTTTTCGACCGTTCTGATCTCTAAATGGAGCTTCGCTAATAATGACGGATTTGGGAGCGGCTTAAATAATGTCCAATTTCATTGGAAAATCTGCGCCATAATCTTGTCTAAGACACGGTCCACAAAATCCTTAATTTCGTTAAACCTGTAATAATTTAAGCTCCTAAAATCTGTGCTAAAATTTCTTCAGTAATTAATCTTCATCATAACCAACCATTTTATTGGAAGTGACTTTCAACTTTATAATTAAAATATAGTTGTTTCCTTACAAATTTAATATTATAGCGAGTTTAAGTTCTATACGTAGTAAATTAGGAATAAAAAATAGGATTCCCTATTTCGACAGCTTTTGTCAATTTTGTTCATCGGTATTCTCTCTTTGATTCTCCTACGCTTTGTGTTACAACGTTCAGCCGCTATTAAATTACAGATATAACTTTACTGCTCTTTAGGCACGTGAACTAGGGATGTGATTTTTTAAAGCTCGATCCGATTTTGTGGATTGTAATGGATCGCAATGTCTCGATCTGATCCGCCGATCGGATCGCATGCATTTGTGCATCCGATTTTTAAAAGAGCGATCAAAAAAATCGCATGAAAATACAACATTTAACTAATTAATATATGACATTTATTTTAAACAAAAATGGGTTGGGTGTTTAAACAAAGCAATAGAAATGACATTGACCTAAGAAAATTAATTTTTAGATTAAAATTAACTTACAATAATTTAAGGTATAAGAGAACTTATCCTTTATTTCGTATCATCTTTCTACTCGCCGTCACTAAGCAAACGCCAATAATAACTAAAATGTAGATTACTGACATTTTGTATACAAACAAACTAAAGTTTCAGTGCATACTTTGATTGACCACCCGATATTAACATACCTAAGTCAAAGTCAAAGTCAAAATTATTTATTTCAATTAGACCATTAAAAAGGTACTTTTGAAAAGTCAAACTAATTGCACGGTTCCAAAAAGTGGGTCTTATGGAGAAGAGCCGGCAAGAAACTCCATAGATACTCTTTAAAAAAAAAACATGATTACAATATTAATCTTTACAACTTTGTTTTAAATAGACACCTACATTATATTGTGTGCAAACCACAACGTTTGGACGGCGATCCGATATTTAATAGAGTTGAATCGATCCGCGCTCAGATCGTATGGCTTCGATCCGATCCGAAAATCGATTGCATCGTATGTCCATGATCCAATCTTTGAAAAGATCGGATCGATTCGGCCCATCACCAACGTGAACTAAGATGAGTTTGCTTTAATGAAAAAATACGTATAGTTTGCTTACGTAAGTTCTAAGGATGTATTTTTAGAAGTTTGCATAAGTAACAAAAGGTTTATTCTTGTTATGCATAAATAAATGAAAAGTCTGAATCAGCATGAATTAAAATTATTTAGAGTAGATTAATAATATTTTTGGAATTTTAAACTAGGAGCACTAGTGCAGATTACTCAAACTCAAATCTTCATTACGTTCTTGAAATAACACCTAATCAACCGCCTCAATCTCACGCCGGAAAAGCCCATCTTACACAACTCGCACTAACGAATCGGAGATTAAACCAGTTATAATTAAAATCTAACAGCTGCAGTAATAAAACTATAGAAATAATTATGTTAATTATAATTTGGGAGCTATCTCACGCATTCATCAAGCTGTCAGTGGTACACTGCCAGTTTCAGATGACAGTTAAAATGTTGGTTTGTATCTATAAATCTTTAGACGGCGCAGGAGATCAAATAATTGGTTCTGTTAGTGACACAGCTACATTAATGCAAGAGAAGAATCGATAATATACTTAAACGAAACGTTAGCAGGTTCAGTCGTATTATGATAATAATAGTTATGACGTAGATGGAAAGTATAGGAAAAATAAAAAAAAACAAAACATAGGCCTACGGATCGAAACTATTAGATAACCACTCTTATAGAACTTTCAATATTATTTTAAGGAAAATACATCGTTCGTTATATTGTTTGCTAATTTTATTGTTAGATCAACATTATTAGGCAATTTTTTTTTAATTTCCATGAGATTTTTGGTCCTTAAGGCAATTTTGAGTATTTTGAGAATTGCCATGGTAACCGAAATATCTCAACTGTTCTGAGAATAAAAGATAACCAAATCCCCCTTCGTTTCTGTTTCATGATTATTGGAACTAATTATATGAATGGAATATTAATTAAGAGCTGCCTTATTAGTAGCAATTTGGGAAGCTAATTATTATTCGACAGTTATCGTTCTGTTAATTATGCTGAAGGATATCCTTAGATTAGCTTTGATGTATGATTTAATACGAATTTTATTTTGGTCCTATGAACTTTAACATTGGATTATTAGGTACGTAGGTATTTTTTTTTGTTATTTTTTTACGTCATTTCCATTTGTGGCTTTTATATTTCTGTTTCGTTTCTATTGTAATCACACCTATACCTATTTGGTCTTTTCATCCATTTTGTTAGCTAACACGTTACTCTTTATTTCAATTCTCCATTTCGCAATTTAGCTATTGATTGTCCATTGTTCCGCAATTCAAGCCCCTTCCAGAAGTTAGGGTACCTAAGCAGCTGTGGTACTCCAGCGAATTTCTAAAAATAACAACAATTTCCAAAAAATCTTTTCACTGTGCCAATAAGTCGAAATACCTTGAAAATAATCGTTTAGGTAATGAGGAATAAAACTTTAGATACCTCAATTCAGTACCAAGAATATTTAATCTTATAAACGTCAATATTCGTTCAAAATCGAGAAATAGGTAAGTAAGCTAATACGGCTCAGGTACTCAGCCTCCTTTTCCAATACTCGATTGAAATTATAAGCTCCAGTCGAGAGATTCGACACTTCGTATAAATAGATATTTTTATCCGTTATTGTCAAGTCAAGTTTTGAAAGCCGAGGACTTACCCAGGTTTATACCTGATGTGGATAATATTCCTTGAACATTTATTAAGAATTTTATTTTGTTGGATTATGGAAATGGCCCAAAGAAATAGGTATAATAATATCGACTGCCAATTAGACTATAAGCTTTAAAGTAAGCGATTTGTCAACTGAAATAAAGGACAGGACAGGACTTTTGTAGCAGATCAGAAAAAATTGAAGCATTGAAGCAAAAAAAAATTTAAGAGGGGGATAAGAAGTTTAACCTACATTAATTTTGCATGTTAAATCTATAATGACATTAGCAACCTGTACATAAGATAACCAATTGACCATCTTCATAATGGTTTACTTGTTCTTAGTTTTTTGGTATCCCTTAAAGATTATTTATTGTATCTAGATCTACATTAATATAGGATGAAATCTTATCATGTCTATAAAATGACAGAAAAACAGAAGAAAAAAAAGGTCTTTCATGAATGTAATTACTCCGTGTCTTAGAGAATGAACTTGAGGAACTTATTGTAATGAATTTTAATGTCATGCGGTCCTTATGCAAATCCCGGCCTCATTCCACTCGCTGTCTTTTAATCCTGACATTATTACTTAATGAATAATACGGTTTATTCGTTTTTCTTTAATTAGTAGTATCGTCGATGCTTTTTTCTTTCTTTCATCGCTGTGTTGGAAGTAATGTTGATCTTTCAAATGTTAAAAAAAACCTAGCTCACTATGTCACTTCTACCAAACTTGAAAGTTACTTTAGGAAATATATTTTGATCCATTGGGGATCAAATCCACAGATTATCAAATTAATGAAATCTTAATTCCATCAAATGCTTTGTCCCTTTATGACATTATGAGAAGAAGCCTTTGCCTTGTGAGTCGGACACAACTTGACAAACAGCTAGCAACTATTTCAAAAGAATCAACAGATCTCATAATAATTAAAATCTAGTTTAGCTTCTACATAATCAACCAATACAGCAAACAAATCTAGATAATCTAAGAACACATAGAGTTTATCTACAGCCATTTTTAGTTCAAAAGTAGTTGTTCCTTCATTCTCAACAAGGTCACACCTCTATTCGCGCCATTTTTGCCGCCATTTTCTTATAATCCACGTCACGCGCACCATATTGATAAGTCGTCGCCACGTGCGCCTCGATATTTGCATGGCCCTACTTCGATTAGTACCTACTTTAGCGTCTTGTTCTTCGAGTTTAAGACTTCTCGGGATATTTTTGGTGGATTTTTCACGTAAATACTTACCTATATGTAAAAATATTGAATGATTTGGAAGCTTCGGCGTTCTGGCTTTTATCTATAATCTTTTGCAGTCATTATAACTGCCCTCGTGATAGCAAATGCAGTAATCGACATTTTTACGATTTTCCATTTTTGTCAAAAATTATTTAAGGACACACGAAGGATTCTTTTTGTATGGCTAAAACATGTTAAAATAATAAGTAAAAATGCAGCATTTTGTGTGAAATTATCTAATATTGTTGTTCCTTTTTGTTTTTATTAAAACTGCCACTTTGCAAGTACTGCATTTGATATTACTAGGGCGTAAGTTTCAAAGTTTTTATTAGCAGTATGTCGATTACATATCATTTGCCAATACGATGTAGGTAACTCCCTACCAAAGGACTTTTTTGTCGGTTCTTCTCCATAAAATCTACTATCTGAAACTGTACTTTTTTAGCTAGTTTTTGAGTTTTCAAAAGATTTGACTTTGATATTGAAAAAAGGAGGGATTTTATTGTTTGGTTAATAATATTCTAAGACAAGAAAAATTTAGGTTTTACAGTGTTTTAAATGTGTCTGTTGAATAATATAATGTTGTGAATTAGTCCTCCATTTAGAACTTAAAACATTTAAACCAACAGCATTATAGTATCTAATGAGCGTTTATATGCCGTTGAGCCCCATCCCATGCATTTACAATTTAACACCCAACATCACGATTACTCAACACACTCAATAAGTGTTATTTACATCAATCAGTTCTCTGAATTAGCGTCCCCACGTGACATTGCGCTTACCAGCTCACCTCTCTATCTAACACTGTGATAATGAAGGTGACGGAGGTAACCTGCAGGTGTTTGACGTGACGACATGATTGAGGTGCGACATTTAACGGGTCTCTTTGTGCTATTGATTGGAAGCAAGGATGTGAACTGTTAAGTTGTTAAATGTATTTAGAAAGTTGCTTCGGAAAGGATGTTGTACGACGAATATGGTTTACATTAAGTGCAAGTCCAGTTTAGACACCATCGTTCACAAACAAAAAATTAATTGTATTTGAAATAATTAACTTAATAGTTAAGAGTCCGGCGGACCGAATTTCTGTTATAAACGTAATACCGGAATATATCGTAATTCAAACACAATTTAATCAAATTCTATTATTATTCGGATTCCGATACCGTTATGTAATCTAGATTCCTACTTTACCATTTTATACAAAATACTTCACTGAAAATAAATGTAAGCGAATGCAATTTTTGGATTGGATGATTTTCCGGTCTTTTATTTCCATTGAAGTAGTAGTCGACGAAATAGTACCGTAGGAAACTAGATTAATGGTATCCAAATCCGAATAATAACATAATTTGATAGAATATTGTCTGGATTACGATTTATTCCGGTATTACGTTTTTGTGGGCAATTCTAGCTCCACCAAACCCTTAAGTTCTTGAAAACCTGATATGCTCACAAAATTCTGTACCTATTCAAAATGTATAGGTACAGGCTCTCAAAACTTCACATTATGATGTCTGAGGTTTTTATTGACGCAATTTACAAAGTTATTACAAGTAACTACAATTTGTAGACACAGATTAAATGTAATGTACGATAGGTACTTATGCTGATTCCCAAACTAAGCAAGCTTGTATTTTGGGGAAAAAAATCGTTAAGTCGTGGAAAATGACGTGATTTTACATTTTACATCATATTTGTGAAGCAGACAGCGTCGCTACTGTACTAGTTTATTATGGAAGGAATACATTTTAATCGTAGTATAGAGTATTTGATGATCATTCTGTAGTGTGTGTGAATGTTTTATACATCTATACTATACCTATATCTTGTACTTATTTTTATTTCGCAATTTTAGATACATTTAGTCACCATAACTCAGAGATTCCATTAGATAATTTAACTCCCTCAAATATAAATCAACACTTTCAAGATAATACGAACATTGTAGCGTAAAACAAATGAAAAACAATTTTTTTCACCTATACTTACATATAATTTCTAAAACAATACATCAGTCTTATTTAATTTAGACTTACGTGGTTTTCTTTTAAGCCTTATCCCCGCCAAGACGACAGTTGAAATCTCGAAGACCGCAGAGGCTTTGCCTGAGAGACAAAGTTTTTAAGCAATAGCGTAAAAGGCGTCTTTACTAGTGTTGGAGTGATGTGTTAAATGTATATGTGACAGTGAATAAATGTTGCAAGGATTTCAAATGAATTTATTGTTACAACCATTTCAGTTTTTCTAGGGCTTATTCTAACTACTCTTTAAAAGCTGAAAATTGCTGGGAGCTATCTGTAATAAAAGATTGTATAGTATTCCATGAATTCATGGCATTTACAAAAAAATATATCCATAAATGATGCCCGTAAAGTTCTTTATGGTTCACTAATAGAATGGTATTACAGCGTACTACCGACATTAAACTAACCTAACTCAAGCAACTCATAACAGTAATAAAAATGAAATGTTTATTTTAAATTTAGAACTGACACCGCCATGACAGCTGTCTGGCGGCCATTACTGTTGAAAAAGCGCGCGAATAGCAAATGAAGCGTTGAAAATAACAATGTTTTACATTGTAATATGTTTTTATAACAATTAATTCACGTGTGTTTAGTTACGGACTGTTAATTTGTTTGTTAGGCTACCGTCGTGTATCGGTAACTAATAAATTGAGCATGAAATAGATTAGGGTGTGTTCGGAGGTAGGTAGTTAATGGATGACGTCGACAGCGGGCTGTTTTCGTTCAAAGCGACATTCTGAGATAAAAGTGTTCGTAACAAAAAATAAATTTATTGTAAGGTACTACATTTTTCCCTACAATATTATGATGTGCATTTGTTTTTATGTTAATTAACATAATGTAGAATTAATCTACTGTACAGTCTACTGAAAAACAGCAGATGTTTTATTACAATGTGAAAAAACAAAAAAAAAATTGAAAGGTTATTTAAATTTCTATCAGCGAAATAATCTAATAGGATTTCCTAATGAATACACATTTGTTTATCTACAAAAATAAACAAAATAAAATGGTGCACTTACTAAAACAGGGTTTCTTCTTATATCTAATGACACTACTCCTCTATTTTTTCTCCTAAAACCCTTAAACTAAGTTAAACACGTTAAGAGCATTCACATATATTTCAAACAGTCGCTCGTATATTTCGAGGCGCGGTTAGCGTCAGCTGTATTTGGAAACATCTAAAAACTCACTGACGCCGATGTTTACCTAACATAGCACGTGTTAATACAAAAAACCTATAAAAAAGCAAGCACCAAGGGAAAAAGAAAAAAACTAAAGTCATGATCTTGCGACCCTCAATATGAAGTCTATGTTGTGGCTTCTAAAGTTTGAGCACCTGCTATTAGACGGTTAGAATCGATAAAAAGATGTTATAAAATATTTGACCTTTTTTATACAATAAAATAACAGTAGTTAAAAAAACAACATCAAGATAGTTCATATGTTATAGGGTTCCTTACCCACATTTTTTTGTGTTGTTTCCTGTATTTAAATTATAATGCATAAACACATTTTTATAGACAACTTTATAAAACAAAATAATTATGTGTTTCTAAACATAAACGTCTAGGTATGCCTGTTTAGCGATTATCAGAAAAACTTTTTTTCTATACTGCGTAGATAGACTTTTCCGTTACCACAAATGTCACAAAAGGCTTTCTAAGAAATGTAGTGGCAGGGTTTTTCTGTCTTATAAAAGCAAAACTCAAGTTGATAATTAAATTTACGAAATCTCATAAACCAATGGATGTTTAGTATGTAGACCTACAGGTGTAGGCATTCGCTAAGAAATTATTTTTTTTACCTTTCGTGCCTCTCTGTACCTACTCAAATGGCTACCAATTTTACGATAAAATGGCGAGCCGCATGTGTATGCTATCTCACTCTTTTACCAATACTTATATCTTACTCTCTCGGTGCATAATACAGTCGGGGCCATAAGTGTTTTGCGTTTGTCATTTTTTTATATTTTTATAATAAGTATAATTATTATTTATCATTTTTTATGCGACTTGCTTCCTTTTGATACTATGCTTGATAGGCACATTAATATTACTCGAACCATAATACCTGGGACATAGGGTATATTATTATAGTATGCTTACACCTATATTTCCCGTTCGCAATGTAAATAGTTGTAATCAACACTGATGCCAAACGCGTTAAATGGCACTTAGGGCTCTGCTTACAGTACAGGATCAAGTTACAAGATAGGAATCACGAATAACAAGTAGCATGGCAGATGGAAAATCATAATTTTATTATGATAAGTATAAGAAACAGAATGTAAGTACGTACTGAAATAAAGGTACAAAATAAATAAAGGTATAAAGGTATTTTAAAACTGAAATAAACTGATCTTGACGAACGTTTAGCGTGGCGGCTGAGCGATCGGCTTCTGCGCAGCGTGTTATGGGTTCGATCCCCACACGGAGCAAATATATGTATGATCTGCAGGTGGTTGTTCCGGGTCTAGGTGTTTGTGTTTGTGAGAATTTGTGTTTGTTAACGCACCCACGATACAGGAGAAAACCCTAGAGTGGGGAAACGTTTTCTTTAAAAAAAAACTGGTTTAATTACACGTTACTAAATATGTTTATATGTGTAAATAGTAAGTATCTAAACCAATCTTTAAAACACAAACTCACAGAATCATCGTCTCTTGATTCTGTGAGTTTGTCTCGGGGTGTGACTTGCTGAATTTTATAGTTTTTATACAATGACAGTTGCTTAAATAATTTGAAAAAAAATATAACGACTTATTTAAATTGTGATTACAATGCAAACATCTTTTTTTTTATTAAAATTGAACCTTCTTGGTTTTTTGTTCACTATTCCGCCATCTTCGTAGATAAACTTACGGACTTTAAATGGTCTCATCATTATCTCACTACAGATGCTGATATTGTGAGATTATACGAAAGTGAAAGATACCGCCATGTATCCACCTCTGTTTTAGGGCACTTGAAGTCTTGAAGCCGCAGCCGCAGCTGATAACACTGTCAACTCTCTATACTTTAAAATTATATATTTAAAGATAAGGCCAATGTTTTGTCAAAATAAATGATGAGATATAAGGAAACCTTTGAAATGTTTAACATTATAGTATTCAGTAAGGTCCTAGATGCCTTGGCAATCCAGATTCTAATATGTTAAGAATAAATTTTAAAGGAGTTTCTTGTTGACTTTTTTCCATAAGATCCACTATTTGGGATCGTGCAACTATTTTTTGACATTTCAAAAGTAGGTACCTGTTATTGGTATTGTTGAAAATTTTTTTTTTATTTGACGCCACGATTGGCGTAGTGGTTGAGCGATCGGCTTCTGCGCCACGTGTTGTGGGTTCGATCCCCACACGGAGCTAATATTTGTATGATCTACAGGTAGTTGTTCCGGGTCTAGGCGTTTGTGTATGTGAGAATTTGTGTTTGTAAACACACCCACGATACAGGAGAAAATCCTAGAGTGGGGCAACGTTATTTTCTTAAAAAAAAATTATTTGAGGCCTTTAAGGATACAGTTTTACAGGTTTGAACAGCGCCATACTTTTTTAACAACCTAAATCTGATGTATCACACGGTAGTCATAGGTATTAGGCAGAGGTGACACAACTTAGCACAGTAGATAGTTTTTTCGCTTAAGTACCTACTCAAATAAAAATATAATCCTTGCTAATATCATAAACGTGATCGTTTGTGAGTATGGATGTTTGTTACTCTTTCACGCCAGAACGGCTGAACGGATTTGGATGAAATTCGGCACACAGACAGGTTATAGCCTGGAATAACACATAGGCTTTTTATCCAGGTCGGACCCAATGCTGAAGTCCACGCAGACGAAGTTGCGGGCAGAAGCTAGATAATTATAATAGTAATATTATGTTCAAAAACTTGATTGGATATTTATTAATAATAATAAAATTATTATAAATCTTTATTTCAGACCATATCAGTCCATATTGGTTAACTTAAGTAATAATAACATTATAAGTAAATTAAAAAATCACATTGGTAAAAAATAACAACAAACGTAAACACCGTAACAATGTAGCTTCATGATTTCATTTAATTCCTTCAGTATTAGCGGGATCCAAGTTTGTTGGAATGTGTAATTTTATTTATTTATTTATTTATTAAATAGAACAACCACATCATACATATTAATACATCAAAACTTTATAATACTGACTAGGTTTTACATCTGATATGTATGACACTTACGGTGTACATAGCATTGACTAGTTACAATGTAGTAATGTGTTTAACATCTTATGTTGGCATAATCATAAATATATATACCACTACCCAGATTCAAATACAACTAAAAAAAAAAAACAGAATAGTTGGCACAAATATTAAATATATTTGTGCCATTAAATATTAACATAAAGTATAATATTTAAATAAGCATGCCAAGGTGAATATGATAAGACATAATCGTATCTAACAGCAAACACAAATTATGTCTGTAAGTAAGTATTAAGTATTTAATAATAAATTCGATTATGTAGGTTCCACAGCAATTTCGCGATTTCATTTTGAATCTGTAGGTATAATATCAACGGTATTACATCAGAGTTTATCATCGCTTGACGTAGTATTATATGAAAATATTTCTTTAAAATCTGACATGCTTAAGCCTAATAAATATTTTACCTACATATTTGATTTTTTTAAGTATATAATTTTATAATTGCAATTATGTTTTTAATTAGCTGTTACATTGCAATTTAAATATGAGTTACTCAATATTGGATTTGAAGTACTAAACACGCAATGTTAAAATATTTTACGTTATAAAATTTGAATTAAAAATGAATTTTCGATATTGACAACGTTTTCTAGAATTTTCCGCATCGTAGGTGCATTTGCCGACATACAAGGAATGTGCAAATGTGCATAAAAAGCCCATAACATCAGTATGTAGGTCATATAAATATTTGTCCTGCGTTTGTTGATTCGTTGTCAATTGATCCTTCATTAATGCCAATATAATATCTAACTGATGACGTATGACTTTATTATTAGTTGGATATTTCCTAGACAGTTCTTCATTCAAACATTCTTTGATTTTATACAAAGCTGATGATTGGCGTGTGCGCCAGCCCTAACTTGCGCTCTGTGAGAAACATGTTCATATTAGCTCGTTAATTTTTTATAACCGCGTCAGAGTGGTGTGTGTAATGACGCTAATAATAAATTGAGGAGAAGCCGTCGGTTGTAATAAGTGGGGAGAATGAATAAGGGCTTTTAATACGTTTATGAATAAAATGACGAAAACATTGAAAAAAATTACCCACATAACCAACAAATTGGTGATGAGTTATGTTTTGCAGGTTTAGCGGAGGCAAATACTAAATGCAGGTAGGTATCTTTTAATAAATTGGAGATTCTCTAAGAGCATTTGAGACGGAATTTTGAACACTAGAACCCAATAATAAGACATGGGTATTGACAACTCTAAATGGTTCAGAATGTTTCGGAAATCGCCAACTACGAACACAGAACTCGACTGTAACTCTGTAACAGACTCACCGAGGTCTGATTATTTAATATTTCATCCAGCATCCCCAGGGATACTGCTGGGAAGTTGTTTACGTCTCCTTCCGCAATACTTCTGTGCAGTGTCATGGCTACTGATCTATTCTCATGGTGAACTAAAAATACGAGCTATACTAATGTTCTATAATTGGAGATTTAAATGCAAAAATAATTAAATCTGTAATAAGTTAAAATAACACATTTAGACAGATTAAATTTACTTAATATGTTTTAGCATAAATTATGTTTTTTTATTCGAGTAGCCGGTACCTGCATAATAAGGAATCTACCACAAAAAAAAAATTCTAAATAATTTTAAACTAGAATTAGATAAATATTTCAATTTATCGATTTTTTTTATGGAATAAGGGGCAAACGAGCAGACGGATCGCCTGATGGTAAGCGACTACCGCCGCCCATGGACACCCGCAACACTAGAGGAGTCACAAGTGCGTTGCCGGCCTTTTAAAAAGGAGTACGCTCTTTTCTTGATGGTCGTATCGATCGTTTATCCAAATGAGATAATAGATAATTTAGGGAGTAGGTACTAAAGAAAAATAAAGTTTAAATTGCGCACTTTTTCTCAAGAGTTTCTCTGAAATAATTCACTATTATATTAAAAATAAAATTCATGCGACCCTCAATTACCTACTTTTAATATAAAATATTTTTTATTTAGACTCGTGATTGATGCTAATTGCTTGCGCGCTCCATCGTAGATCGCAGTATCGCTTAACATCAGTCGATCTGGCGGTCAAGCGTAAGTCTATCACGAATAAAAAAAAGAGGCCGTACAACAGGCTGTGACATTAACGGCCAGTTCCTATAACAAATCTGTCGGTAGATTTGCTTGCTAGAGATAGAATTTTGACATCAGCTCCATACAGCTACTGTCAAAATCCTATCTCTAGTAAGCAAATCTAATGACAGATAGGTTAAAGAAACCGGGCGTAAAACTTAACATTTACACACAACCTAGTACTTACATAATATGAATGTTTGATCTTGGAATTTAACTTCTAATTTTGAATCTGGATACATACATCTAAAGACTCTATTAATTTTTTAAATGATTGTGGTGGTGGTATTTGAAATAAGGCCATTTTCATTAGTATTAATAGTAATTTACATATGGAAGAGTACTTATAATAAGAAGAAGGCAATTATTATTAAGACGTGCTGATATAGCGTTGACCTCTGGAATGATAAAATAGTTTTTATCTTTTAATTTAAATACGTAGTTAATATTATAAGTCCAAGATTTGATATTTCATAAAAAACAACAGCTAATGTTAATGATAATATTGTTTCCAATTACATAAATGAGCTGCAAAATCTCTTTAATAATGTTAATAAATACGAAAGTCCAGAAACTGTATGAGTGAAAACAGTAAATGTAATATAAACTTGGGTTCTCTCGAATTTTGTTAAGTCAATGTCAGTTTAAAACGTCAATTTTAAACTTAAAAGTAACATAAACAATTTAGTTAAATTTACTAAGCTTGATACGACTCAAATTAATACGAACTGCACTCTGAAACTTGAATCTCTGTCTTATTAATGCGTACAGCAGTAATTTTATGTTTTTATCTACTTATCTGTGAAAATCTTCTCAGTTTTACTGTATTTAAAATGATAAACCATTTGAATTAAAATAATTGGTGGTTACTTTACGATGACAGTTTAGATATCTTATTCAAAATTTTATTATTCTACCTTAAATTCTTAGAATTGATAAGTATCTTCGACTTAAGCTTCGAAGAAGAAAAAAAAAACATTCAACACAATACTGCAAAGGCTGAAATGCTTGGCAGAAAATTCAAATGTGAGACAAGCTTGCCTTTTAACTATTGAAGATGTTATAATCCCTACTTCAGATAAAATAGTTATTTCAAAACAAACGAAAATCTGTTCACAAAAATAAAACTTCGTGACTTAACTAACAGGCTTAATGAATACATCAAGTGAAATAATTACTGTAATGAAGACGCTACGTAAGCTGTACAAAGTACACGTCTTGAATATTATAACAATATGTATCAACCTTGAGCGTTTTAAATTGATTGCTGTCTTAAGTCCTTTTTACACGAATACGAAATATAGAACCAATTTTTATATTGGTGAAATCGTTTGAGTTTGATACAGCTATGTGGCATTAGCTGCATTTAAATCAAATTTCTGACACTTACGCGAATATTACACATTGAAATAAAACTACTTTTTACTGATTTTATCGCGTTGTATTGATACTATGTAATTCCCGACGTTTCGGATTCTTTACAGCATCCATGGTCACGGGTAGACTAAGTTGTTGGACGTCTTATTGTTGCAATTAATAACAGCTACCTTACATTTTTGTTAATTATGCTGTAAAGGATCCGAAACGTCGTGACTTAAATAATATCAATACAGTGCAATATGTTAAATCCGTAAAAAGTAGTTTTATTTCAAAGTTAAGGCAATGCCATTTTTAATAAAAAAATTACAAATTTCAGAACATTTTCAGTATTTCCTGATATCGAAACCTTTTGAAATATCGTATCAATTTTGCATCACAAATAACTACATTAAGGAAAAATGTATCTAAATTAGTTAAAATCTTAGCCAAATAAAGATTCCGATGCTAGAAGTTGCCAATAAAAAGATTCATAGAAATCTTAAATTAACGTTAATCGACCTCTTTTCGATTG
Organism: Acronicta aceris; assembly: GCA_910591435.1. Classification (NCBI taxonomy): domain Eukaryota; kingdom Metazoa; phylum Arthropoda; class Insecta; order Lepidoptera; family Noctuidae; genus Acronicta; species Acronicta aceris. The sequence goes on along the minus strand of OU342759.1, from coordinate 2,334,782 downwards.
AAACCATTCAGAATGTTTGCTTGAGATAAATAGCTTTGTAACATTGAATCTATTCTTCGTCAAGCACTCGATAACGATGATTCATTATCTTCATGACAGAATAGTCTAAAAAAGAAAATCTAGAGTTCTAAATCACAGTCATTCGAATGTGTATTAAAAGTATTTGATTTACATTTAATGATGTATTTATTATTATTATTGAATTTGTCTAAAGCTTCAACAGCTTCAGCTTTAGCTTATCATAAAGGGCAAGATTGCTTTTGGCAACAATCGAATGACATTATGATGTAATAAAATTACTTTTGTAAAATTGTCGTAAAGATAAATGGAAGAATTTTAGTTTTTTTAAATTATTTAATAAATATATCGTAGAGCTCGTAGGGCGCATTTTAATTTGATCAACCGACCTTTGTTCACCCACAATAGATTTGCCACCTTTAGAGAATTAATATCAGTCATCAGAGACGATGAGATTTTATTAATTTTAGTGTAAAGGGGTGAATTCTTTGAAGAATATTTGCATTATGTTAAAACAAACTACCTATATTCGTTATATTGAATATTTACGACCTTTAGCACCAAAATTTCCATTTGTTTGTTTGTCCTCCAACAACTGGAAATTGAATGGATTCTGCAAATGCACAAACGAGGTAATTGTGTAATTGTATTTAGGTCACCGAAGACTAGACTAGAATGTAGGCTGTAGTATGTCCAACTATATTGCTTTTGTGCTCTTGTTGTTTATTGCTTTGTACAAAATGTTAATTAGGTTCATGTTATTAAAGTGTGAAACTAATTCCAGATAGCAACGTTCATAGATATAAAGTAAGTATGACTTAGTTTTATAATTATCTACATAAATAAAAATTAATCGCAAAATTTGTTGCCAAGCACAAATCTCGAAGACGGCTGGACCAATTCGGGTAATTATTTTTTTGATTTATTCCTTGAACTCTGAGGAAAGTTTATATGGAGAGAAAATTGGAAAAATTGCAATGAAAAACTAAAAAACGGGGCAAAGCGGGTTAAACCGCGTGCGGTGCCTTGTTATCTAATTGTAGATCAACTTGGAGAGGTCGCACCCTTAATCCTTTTTCAGAAGAATTATTAAAATTGCGATAAACAGATATAATAAATATAGGTACCTCATAGAATAGAATAGAATAGAATAATCTTTATTGCACACCATATGAGAAAATAAATTAAAGAATTTTTTTAAACTAAGGGTACAATGGCGGTCTTATCGCTAATAGCGATATCTACCAGACAACCTTTGGATGGACAGGAATGATATGAAAAAACGGTAACTCATACTTACAATAAGCTTTGAAAGGAAAGGAAGTTATTATAAATAACACTGTATCAAGAATTTTTAATATTAATTGACAATCAACGGATAATATGCTATGCTATGCGCCAAAATATAAAATTGAGGATGAATTTTAATAATTTAAGAAATTTTCATTTTTCTAAACTCACGTTATTTGAATAACGCGAGGGCCATATTCCAGACACAATAAAAAATCTATTGTTTTTGGACCAATTGGTCCAGGTGACTCTCAAGGGATTAATGTACACTATAATATACGGACCTATGTACACTAGAATACCATTGATAATACCCAATAATGACTTCCGATCGAATTCTGAAATAAACAACTGAACCCGAGAGTGATTTGAACATAATTATTAATTTCGCTTTAAAAATAAGTTTATTTATAAAAATGATAAATCTCACGACAATAATCTAAGAGGATATTATGTACCTATGATGGTAGGACGAGACTGTATACCTACGTTGAATAATTGGTTTATGTTGAAGAAGATATTGGAGAAAATGGTTTTTATAATAAAGCAATTACATGAGACTTGATATTACAGTTGTTATTGTAGAAGAAACAGTTACAATTTATATTGCTTTGGATAGGATAGGTTTGTCAGTGTTTGTATAATTATAAATGTAATAGGTAATGGGTTTATTGTCTGCGATGGTATTTCTGTCTACGATAATTGCGTTTCAACTTATTCATGTCTCGCTTTTACAAAATATACCTACATTATTCATAGTACCTATCTACGTGATTACAATACACATAATCCCATCCCTTATACAACCGCCTAAGATTACAATTGCGCAAGTGTGGCATGTTTACATTTATCGCGTTTCAGTTAATGAATACGCCGCTCGGTCACATTGACACTGCGTTCTTAGAAACAGTACGATAAACAAACACACGGACCAACGGTGTACTATTACATGTGTTTACACAATATTTTCTACTAAACGCTCACACAGATAAACTCTTTTAGAGAAACGGCCGTGAATGTTTGTTTTATCAAAAACGTTCCACGCGTCGATACTTCTTCGAAGGAAATATTATTCTTTAATTGACTGAACGTTTCATAAACATTGATGGAGATTGAGAGTTAGAATAAACAGAAAATGATACTTTAGATAAGCTTTCGAAGGAACAAAACGAAACTGGAGAAATAAACGCTACAGTACTGAGTACCAATAAAAGTAATCACATTGCCAACGACATCGCAGTTAAAAAAGAAGAAACAAAAATAAATTTCGACAAAGTTTATCTTTGTTCAAAATCGTATTTTCTTCGCAAACTGAAATGGCCAACAATTTAAATTACTTCAGATAAAACAGAATGTAATTAATACGGGTACACAAAAGAGGAAAACTTCAAGAATGCTAAATTCTTAGAGATTCAATAAATAGTAATAATCGCAATCATGGAATTCAAGTAGTAATCTATAAACATACATTAATTCCATCGATGCTTTGATTTAGGCCAAAATTATCGAGAAACTGGAATTCCGAATCTATATCGTTATTTATTTTGTATTTATATTCTTTATTGAAGATTTCTTCGATGAGCCATCCACGATGCAATTGACCTTCATTTGCGAAATTGAGCGCGATATCAAACATCCTTGCGATGTTTTCTTTGTTACTTATGTATTTAAATATCATCTCTATCAATTTGTTCAAATAATTTTTTGCTTCCTCATTTTTACAATTCCAGCTGAATCATCAACTAGGTATATTTGGTCTTAAAGTTCTTTACCAAACAACCTAAAGAACCGGTTTAATCTTATTGCGTTCTTTTGAATTGAGTTCATATAGGTATACCAAAATTTGTAATTCTATAAGATTTTAGAAGTAGTGATTGTTATAACAGCGCTTACCTTGACTTTATTAGTCACTCCCAGCAAAACACCTACTCTACAATCTTATCTGAATGTAGCTATGCGTAATAATGTAGCTTGAATGTTTTTACTAACCTCAATTAAAAAATCCGGTTGCGAAGTGTGGAGATTATGAGTTTCCAATTTTAAAAGCACATTACATCCATGTAGTTCACTTTGAGGCAACGTTACACAGGACGGTACGCTCGTTGAGCACACATAACATCACATTTTGCACTTGCCAACTAAAAACAATAAACGGTGTAATACCGACGTGTATCCAGTTAGCTAAAGCCGTATTTCCCTTTACGAGAGAACGTTACGTGAACACAGACCAGTCACAGTTTATTTTATTTTTTGTTGGTTATTACGACGATTACGTGTCGAGATGAATTCGCAGCGCACTATACGTCCGTCCGCGACGCAGGCGGTCGACCGACTGAGGGAATGGCACCGGGAGACGCGCGTTGAGCGAATGGCCGTCTAGCTTGAGCGAACGCATAGGGCGCATCCGAGTCGGACTGGCATGATCCTGGCAAACCCTCTCGTAACCCGAAATAAGTGTTATTAATCACGCTGCTGCTGTTTTTGGTTTTATTTGCATTCAATCGGTCCTGTTTCGTCCTTCAGTATAGTCCAGCGATAAACGATTGGGGACGCGCGGCGGCGGCTAGGGTGTCTCTACCTGCTGTCGGCAAACTGATTGAATGTTAGACGGGCTCTTTGTTGTTACAACGGGATAACATCAAAGCGGCATTATGGAAGACAAATATTTAAAACTGCATGTTAATTAAAGCTTACATCCCCATACAAAAGTTTTTAGGTAAAAGAGTATTGGAAGATTATAAGTATTGGTTATTTTAGAGCAGCAATGGAAATTAAACTAACTACCTATTCCTAAATGCAATGTGTTTTTGTTGTTATATTATTTGAAGTTATAATCGGAATAAATTTCAGCTTATTTGCTGATCATGATTTCAAAATAGATTTCGTTGAAAATTGCAATTTTGCACTGAATATTGAGAAACGATATTTGCCCGGAGCCATATTTTACGGTCGACCTGATTTTACGATCACGGGCTCCGTAAGATTACGGGGTAAGCAATACTGCAAGCGGCGTCGATACTAGGCAATGATATACTAGCTATAAAGTATAAAGATTAGCCACTGCTTTCTGAGAAAAATAATTCAAATATTGACGAGAACATGAAGGCTACAGCGGTAATAGCGTTAATAGATAGAGGTGATAATAGATACAAATCGCACAGTCGCACTAAAGTAATTTTAATCCCACTAGCTAAATCTTTTTCTTAGAAATATGAATGTAAAAGCACAGAAAATACTAACTCAGTACATAGTTATTTATTTATGCCCATCAGTTCCGACGACTCTTATAGGTTCTTCAGTTCTCAATCCGTCACATAAAATTATTGTTAACTTATGTTTAAATAGGTATATTCTTTTTCTCTATTTCTGCTTAGATTCATCGTGTTTCGATTGTGTCTATAGGCGGAAACTATAGGCTTAAGTTGTAAATATTGTAATCTATTATTAAGAGTACTAAAAGCTGTTTGTTTCCCTAGCATAAATAAATAAATAAAATTTATAATGCTGTCATTTACTGGGAAATATTGTAGATGGCGATTTTCCTTAAAAACAGATGTAGTTTGTCAGGACTAGATATGTATGTCCTGTTCCCAGAACGAAAGATTTTAATAAATTGTATACATTTTTTTAATTTTTGATTGCAATGTCTTCCTTGATAAAATAATCAGTTATATCTATATTGCTGGATACAAGCAAACATCGTAAATACGATAATACAATGTGAGTGAAACTCTTGTCTTGACCAAACGCGCCGTTATTTATTTTTCACGATTCATTTATCAATATTTGTAACTACCATCACTTTGATGTATGGTTGTGTAAAGTAGTATCATGATTCGTGAGTGAGAAATGATGGCTTGTTATTCTGGCACACCTTTTTTAGTAACCGAATTTCATTCTTTATTTATTTGAACGGTCTTATTGACTTGAGTTTATGGAAGACCAATATCATTTAGTTGGTCATATTAACAAATTGGATCTAAAAGGAACACTTCTAAAAAAAATATTTGGAATATCTTAACACTTTTGTCAGGCAGAGTTAAAAGAAATGATTCTAGTAGAAACATTTCATTGGCAAAAAGATCTTATTGTCATATACAAACATTATTCCCTAAAACAGCCTATTGTTCAACAATAAGGCTTAAACCCCCATCAATAAAACTTTATTCCATATTTTATTATTAATTTATAACGTTCATCCTTCTTTCATTGTCCCCAAAACTTTTTGTTCACCGGATACGTCCACATCAAGATTGCGAGCGGGCGCACTCAACCAATTTTATTATGCACGCTTCAATAAAAGGTACAGTGACAATTTGTCACCGAGCGTGAAATGGCTTGCAGATTCATCGCAGTTGGACCACAATGCTGGAATTATAGTTTGAATGTTATGGAATTGCGTTAATCGCAGACTAGTTAAAGACATGATATGGATGGGTGACCATTCTTATTCTTATCACATCTAGATCCTTTTAAGCATATGAGAGTGCGTTGTGCTATTGTGAAGGTTATTATAATAGTAGTAACTGGAAGCCCGATAATATTGATACTTCCGAATAGATCAAAGGTAAAAAAATATTCTACCGAATCTGGTTGCAGACTGCTCGTCAATCCCATCATAGTAGGAGATGGCTAGGATGATGATGATGATAGATAGCAATATACCTCCAAAGATACCGAATATGACTCGTGCATCTATGAATAAGTATGGGCTTCGACTTCAGAGCTTGATGAATACAGAATGCAAATAATTTAAGCTTATCTGATATTGATGTGGCGCATATATAATGAGTATTAGAAATAGTTTTATCTTCCGTAGAAGTAGATGATTAATCATCTGCATATAACTGATTTTTGCCTTACTTAGTCATCTTTGTAGTCATCTTATTAGCAAGATAAGAATTTTGAGCAAGGTTAACAGAATTTAAACTAAGTCTAGGTATAATTACAAATTCAAGGAGTATACTCAAACTACTAATAGTGTTAATGCATCGGTCGAGATCAGAGTTCAAACTCCGAATTAAGTTTTAAGTACATTGGGCTTGATTAGTTATATTTGGATAAGGTTAGGTCAGGGTGAATTTAATAGATAAGTTCAAGATCATATTGTTTGTCATCGACCGTGAAATGGATTTCAGGTTCATTGGATCTGAATCGCAATATTAGAATCAAAGTAATAGCGATATAATTACAGCAAGATTTGTAATCTAGACATATTATATTTATTAGCCTAGTGGTCCTGAGCGTGACTACTACACTAGAAGTCCTGAGTTTGATTCCCAGGTTGAGCAAAGTGATAATAGGTTTTTCTATGAAATTCTCAGCTCGGAGTTTAAGATTTGTGTACGGTTAATGGCAATAGGCTCGCTCCCTATTACGTGGGACCTAAATATACCGGTGAACAGTGTACATTGGTTCGCCTCTGCTTAACCTTTCAGGGAATATTTAATAAGCGTGATGATATGTTATATTTATAGATTTTGATAACAATGAATTTTCAATTTTAAAATGATAAACTATAAGCACCATTCTTTGTGGCGTTATATTTCGTATGAGCCAGACACCTCCTGCAGACGATTATATTTTCCCAACTCCCAACAATGGTGGTGAGGTTTGGAATTCATCAGTGTAGTTCCGGCATCTTCCGATCGCGATTGTGTCCACGGTACCGTGAGTGATTTATTGGCGTCCATTGTTGTTCACGTCATATTATATTTACAAGCACAACACATTTGCTTTTCGATATATCAGAAATCGTAGCCGGAATTTTTTTATGAAAGACTTTTTTGTGAGTGGAAAGGAATCGTTTGGTCAGTAATGATCGCTTCGCACTACAAATCCCTTTATCATCCATACACAAGACGAAAATCAATCACGACTCTAGCTTGAACATAATCAAATATGTTTAAATAAATTCTGTACCAGACCTCAAGCAAATAAAAGGAATGTTTCTACAATATTTTATACATGGTGAATAAAGAAGAAACGGTTGAAACCTCAAAAAATACATTATAATGAAATTAGCGTGGTTTTCGTATCCATTTTTCTTTTATTTTTAGTCATTTAAAAACAATCATGAAAAGAGAACCTGCAATTTTTTGGAACGGGCTTCCAATTATTTGCTAATGCATTTTTTCCGTATTTTGCTTTTGATTAGCTTGATGAGTCACTAGCAACTTCCAGTAATTCAGACGCATGATATTCAGATTACACGCAGATTTCACTTAGAAGTGTAAGTAGCAGGATCCATATATTATAGCGACCGAATCAGGTTTTTGCTATTGCGGCTCACTATCAGAGCTAATCTGGAACTGCGCGAGTGCAAGCTTTAATAGCTAGTAGTTTTGATATGAATATTCAGTGAAGCTGAGATGAAGATAGTGCTGGCATATTTTGAGATCTCAACTATGAGTAAGACGTTGCAAATTCTGGAATTGCAATTCTAGCATTTACATCTAACGGTCACGAAACTGAACTAAGCGTTAATTCTAATCAAAATGTTAATTGCATGGTTACAAGCGGAAAAATATAAAGACCAGTCTAGAATAAACGGGGTTATAAACTTTTTTCAGAACAGAGTAAAAATATTAAAGGCAAAGTTATTAAAACTAAGAACGTCATCAAACCAGATGCGATAAAGGCAAATGTGGTACCAGCATAAACCTTCATGTTAACTTTGATACCTATCATGAAAATTGTGTTATAACAATCTGTATCTGATCTCACATGACCTATATCCATAACAAGATAATTCTCGTTCACCATAAAAACGTTCATTTTTCAGGGCACTACGAATCCCCAGGTTATCGTTCGATGAAATTAATATGCCAAACACACAACTTGAGACGATTTGTTCTTTTACAACAGTTTGAATATCTGGCAGCGAAGGTTTTGTTTTGAGAGCTCGTTCAGTAGACGTTATATGTAGACGAGAAAAAAGTTATCATAAAATGTATTTTCAACCCATTTCATTCTTCTTCGTCTTAGTTTTTAGTATCTTTGTTGAAATTGTAATTTTTTGGAGTATAACATTTTACGCAGAAGCATTTTTTTCTTTTTGAGTTTCACATGTCTTATCGAGTAACAGTAAATTTGCGCTTATGCAACTGATAATTGTTTGCCTTGTAGTATATGTACAGAGCAACCAATATTTATAAGCCCAAGTAAGTAATTACAGTATTTTTTCTTATTTAAATCTGACTGCTTCATTAGTCTAGTGGTCCCAAGCGCGACTGCTACGCTAGAGACACTTTGCTCGACCTGGGGATTGAACCCAGGACGGGTTCAATCCCCAGGTCGAGCAAAGTGTTATTGGGTTTTTCTATGAAATTCTCAGTAGCAGCTCGGAGTCTGAATTTGTGCCCGGTTAATGGCAATAGGCTCGCCCCCTATTACATGGGACCTAAACATACCGGCGAATTGTGGGTGTACATTAGTACGCCTCTGCCTAACCTTTCGGGGACAACAGGCGTGATGGTATGTTAAATCTAAAAGTTGTAACATAATTGTGTCCTTATTAAGGATAGCGCCAAGTGAATCTGAACGCTGACAATGGTACTATAGGTACCTACCTAACTTAATTCGATGGTTTGAAATAAAATTTCCTACCCTAAAGCGAAACCGAGGTTGAATGGAAAGAACACGGCTCAATGGCTCCATTCCGTTTGATCGATTTTAATATAGATGCTTTTGATAAACTTTTTTATCGTTAATTATTACTTTATTTAATGTTTTTCCTCGAAACTGGGTCTAAGCTTTTATTTACATAGGTAATTAAAACGAGTTGACAGTGATCAACATTTTTTAAACCCCATGTGTCCGTAATTATTTATAGATTTAAATTGCTGATGTTAATGCTCATTAGTCTAGTGGTCTCAAGCGCGACTGCTACGCTAGAGGTCCTGGGTTCGATCCAGATCGGGGTCTGGATTTATGCACGTTTAAAAGTTATATTCTCACCCCCTATAACATGGGACCTAAACATACCAGTCGATCTGTGGGTGTACATTAAGTACGCCTCTGCAATCAAATAATAAACAATTTACCGACATACCATGGCCCGCATCGTACAACATTTTAATGGGACATTACGGAAATGTTTAGATCAGTTAGGAAAGCGTTATACTTACATTTGTAGCGTACGATTTCAATAAACGGTCTCCCTTCGAGCATAAATAATGCATGTCGAATTGTTGGGCCCTGTATAGCGAGATAAAGATCAATAATAATGCTACATCTGAAAGATGCTTTTGTGTGCCTCGCAGATCATAATATCGTCAACATAAACGCAACGGAAAATAAACTTTACAGTATATAATTTAAAAGTGATGTCTGCGTACTTATTGTTTACAATAACCACTTGCTGATTGACCAAGCGTTTGTTTGTAATAAATAAGTTGGTTCAGAAAGCCAGTGACGTATTTAGGTCAGCGATTTTGATTATCATTAAATGTAACTTCGCGTTACTCTTTTAACTTTATCTGTTAATGCAACTTGATTGAATTCATTCGAATTAAAGGAAATTAATCTTATGTTGTTGCTCTTTAAATTACAAGTGGGCTGATCTCGCGGCATGATTTACTTACGAAATATTTCGTCCTGCTAATTATAAGTCTGTAAAGGTAATGTGTTACTCCTTACTTATAAATTATAATGTTTGAGTAATGTAAACGGTATCTTACGTTGTATGTTTTAAGTATGTCAATAGTATTGATTCATTTTAAGCAAGTATTATCAAAATATGTTGACATGGTTATGCTGACTGCATCATTAGTCTAGTGGACGTAAGCGCGACTGCTACGCTAGAGGACTTGGGTTCGACCCCCAGGTCATGCAAAGTGTTATTGGGTTTTTCTATGAAATTCTCAGTAGTAGCTCGATTCTGGATTTGTGCCCGGTTAAGGGCAATAGGCTCGCTACGTATTACATGGGACCTAAACATACCGGTGAAATGTGGGTGTACATTAGTACGCCTCTCCTTAACCCTTCGATGAATACAGGCGTGATGGTATGTTTGACATATTTAAAAGGTCAGGTGCGTAGTAGAAGATGTATGAATGTGGGGGAAACAAAAGATGTTAGCAAGAATCGTAGCAAGTCAAGTGGCGGTATATAGTTTCTGCCTATCGCTGTGGGAGAACGGCGTATGTATATAGGTTTTTTTTGTCATTATTGATGATTTTAATCTTTATTATCTGGTGTCACTTTACCCCAATTCAAAAAATTCCCAGATTTACTCACAGACTTCGGTACTAACATTTTCTAGAACGGAACGATTTTATTTCAAAACGACTTCCAATAGCACTCGACCGGTTTTCAGCGATCTTTTTTTACATACTCGCTCCTATTGATAAGGAGTCTTCGCTCACTGTAACTGTAAAAGTATTTTAATCAAAGCGAGCAATTTCTGTTCGTTCGTGTAATGTACTTTCTCTTTCAATTCCTTTCGAGGCTAGTTCGATTGCTTTTACTTTTGCTCCAAGCTAAAAAGAAGTTTGTATTGTTCTTACTTTTTCGATTACACCTAAATCATTTTGTTGCACTAAAAATGTCTTTGAGACGAATCGGTGATTGATGCGTCATACTAATTACTTTGTTGTTTTTTCTCATCAACTAAAAGAGAAATTTTGGAATGTGCCTAATTATTTTGTGAATTTTTGAACTGGTGTTGAGACTTGACATGCTTTGTGTTACCTATTGTTGCTCTTACAAAATATAGCATAATAATAACTGATATTATCAGCTTCATATTATTTTACTTACAGGACGTTATACATATAGAGAAATCAGACTTTACAAAGCTAAAAAGACTTTGAAGGCTTTAAGCTCATTGAGATAGCTAGATTCTATCATTATTTCTGTAAGGCTAGTGTTCATAACTTCTCATGGGTTGGCAGACCTTACACGTCGAACTGTTGATAAATCTCTTCGGTATCCGCATGATTTTCTCGTAATCATACGATTTAGAAATGACAGCTGTGCGTGCCTTGAATTAAAACTGAAGACTAATGACTTCGTAACACCTAGGTATTTGTTATTAATGTCTTATGTAAATAATGACATGAAACAAATCATTGAATCCGTAAATAAATAGTTATTGATTTGTTCAATCAAATGATTTGATTTCGTGGAAGAATTGTTTATTATTATTAGCTCTGGTATTGTTAGGTGGATGTTTCCGTTATATTGATTTGCCAAATTAGTTCTTGGAATACAATTGAATTGGTATTTGGTACCTACTTGTTTATTATTATTCTGATTCCATGTTTATTAATGAATACCTACCTATCAATGTTCAAAAGGTGTTCTTTAAAGGCAAGTAATGATAAGTTTCTTTTTGATTGAAAAAATACATCCTCACTGACTAGTGTCACTGAGAAATCTAGTTATTACCGACAATAACTGCCTCATTAGCCGAGTATTCCCAAGCGCGACTTCTACGCTAGAGGTCCTGGGTTCGATCCCAGCAAAGTGTTATTGGGTTTTACTATGAAAGTCTCAGTAGCAAATCGGAGTTTGAATTTGTGCCCGGTTAATGGCAATAGACTCGCCCATGGGACCTAAAAACATATTAGCGAAATGTGGGTGTACATTAGTACACCTCTGCTTAGCCCTTCGCGGAATACAGGCGTGACGATATGGTATATTACGAAAAATACACCTCTAATGTCGCGAAGGATTTCGACTTAGACTCGAAACAAATATATGTTGGTGGAACACACAAATTGCCTCGGGTGGGAATCGAACTCACGCAATACACAGTACAATTGTAGTGGCAAGGTGACCACTTTAACCGCTACGCCAAATGTGCAGTCAACATAGCCGAGCTACACAATGATGCCTGCGTGCTTTCAGTTGGGGTTAGTCTTTGACTGATCAGACATAGCCCTCATATTCTATAAACTGCTATGTCTGGACTTTAAAAGAGACCATGATTCTCTGTGTTCGTTTTGGCATTCCATCTTTCACATACTCATTCATAGTCATTTAGAAAAAAATACCGGCGCCATTTAGTACTAAAAATTGTAATTGTAAATTGGCTTCATGACTTCTTCTTGCTTCATTTGGGTAATAAGATCGATTTATAGAAATAATCCATGATAAATGTACGAGCTACGCTCACATTGACCTGTGTTGTAGTTTGTACGTCATACACACCTACTTATGCACATCGCAATCGTTTAGCTGTGCATTTCTTGAATACAATCTTCTTCTTCTATACTTATAATAAATCTGTAGAGAGGTCAATTCTGTACATGAATTATATTTCCAAAATAACAATCAGCGGGTGATTAGTGATTGATACTGACGCCAAAACTGCAATCAGTAAAATTTTTGTCTGTCTGTCTGTCTGTCTGTCTGTATGTTCGTTATAGAAACAAAAACCACTCGACGGATTTCAACGAAACTTGGTACAATTGTTCTTCATACTCCTGGGCAGGTTATAGTATACTTTTCATCACGCTACGATCAATAGAACGGAGCATAATTAAAAAATGTTGCAAAAACGGGAAAATTGGGTCGTTGATAAAGCGGGCGTAGCCGCTGGCGGAAGCTAGTACTTAATAAAACAATTATGTAATTTTTAAGTAGTGACAATAAATCCATCAAGGGAAACGTTCGACTACTCATTTATAACATAACATAACAATGACAAAACATTTTCATCGTTGGGCATTTCACCCGAACATTTGGTCCTTCGAGCCGGATGTGAACCAGCGACCTATGGATTTATTTTCATGTACATATTTCTGTTTGTTTGTTTAGTACGTTTTTACCCACGGCTGAATTTTTGATGATTTTTAGGTTTAGAGATAAATTGGATTTTGGAACGAGACATAGGCTAACTTTTGTCTCAAAAGTCTAACGGGATAGTAACTGTGGGCCAACAGCTAGTTAAGGCTCAATCTCGTTACTAAATCAATATTTGACGCATTACAGTCCGCATATTGCTGAATACTATTTTTGAAATATTGCAGAAAACCTGACTAACTATTAACGTTGAAATAGTTAATTATTTTCTGTACATAAATCAATTTTCAATTCAATCACACAGTAGTTAATAACTTCTTTCATAAAACGTGTTAAGTCATTCAAAAGCAGAAATGGCTTTCTCGTTTGAAAAACAATCTTTGTGACCAAGCAACACATTTGAATAAAAAAAAATTCGATAAAGCTGAAAGACCCTTCAAGACAACGACCCAGACGATATTAATCTCGCTCCCGAGTTTAAAAATTCAATATTTTTATTGCTATTTGAAGGCCAAGGAGAATAATCGTTCACGTGCACCGGATGTCAAAATCAAAGGGAACCAACCATTCACCGACCCTTTTGAGTTAAAATCGCGGTTTAATGCCAAAACAAGACTTATTGTGGATCGACCAACTTACAATTACTTCGGATTTTTCATAACAGTCTTTCATACTTTAAAATACGGTCCAATATTGTCTGGGGCTGATTTTTGATGGATGCGAACGGTTTACATCTCGCTCATTGACGCTCGGCACTCGGACGGAACTCGTAAAATCGAAACAGAACGCTGATATAAAAGGAAAGGCAGATGAATATCGAGATGAGAAAACCGCTATTATGCATGAGATACACTGACTTAGCATTTGGTGAACTAGAGGAACAAACGTTTAACGATATATGTATTATACCTTCGGTTGGATATACTTTTATTATGTACTACCTAATATCATGTCTGCGTATCAAAAGAAGATAAACAATACTGCTTCAATATCGTTAATACTCTGAGACTTTTATCCGTAGAAAATCTTACTACCCGTATATATTCCCTTTGCGAAGGGTTAGGCAGAGGTGTAGGTACTAATGTATTGTTAGCAATCATCTACACAGGATGCCCTGTGACCAATGACCACGGTGACGTCAGGAAGGCGGAGCGGGACACGGACAGCAGCCGCGTGCCTCGCAGAGGATTCCTTAATATTATAAACGTGAAAGTTTGTGAGTATGGATGTGTGGATGTATGGATGTTTGTTACTCTTTCACGCCAGAACGGCTGAATGGATCTGGATGAAATTTGGCACAGAGATAGATTATAGTCTGGAATAACATATAGGCTACTTTTTATCCAGTTTAGACCAAATTCTGAAGTCCACGCAGACAAAGTCGCGGGTAGAAGCTAGTTACCCATATAATTGTGCTTGTGAAGGATATTATAAACATTTTCACAAGGAATACTATTTTACTTCATTGTATAGATACCAGTAAACTCAAAGTGCGCTGGAATATTTTAAAGGCAAGCGTAGTAGCAGTGCTACGTAGGATTTCATAGAAAACCCCAAAAACACTTTCCTCTATCTGGATATTGTTAGGACCACTAGAGTAGCAATCGCGCTTGGAAATACGAGATTAATTATGGTTGATGAAAATATTTCAGTTTATAAACAGCAAAGGTAATGAGAACATAATATAACAAATTAATTTTAAACACAAACTACTCAATAATTTTCGTGGCACGGCGCCAGTAACTCGGAGCGCAATAGTCGGTGTAACGAGAAAATGTATTTATAACTAGTGTGACTAATGTCAGTAAAATATTATACCGGTGTATAATATAAATGACCGCGGTAACGTAAGAAGTTTTAAAATAAAATTGACAAACATACGAGCTGCTTGTTGATGGTAGTGGTAATCGCAGCCTATAGATTAGCGCATAAAATACACACACACATGCCATGTATGCACAAATGCACACACACAAAAACACACACACACTTATGCCATGAAACCAACACAAGTGATAAAAGTGTTAATTAATCTATTTTTTTTGTGATAGACTTTCGCTACGTTAAACGATACTGCGATCTACGATGGAGCGCGCTTGCCTAGAAGAAACCGATTCACTCATGATGTAAAGACACCCAGATTATATCTATCCTTGAAGACCCACTCGGGAAGCGCATTCTACATTTCAGCGGTACGCATGATAAAAGTGAACTTAAAACGTTTCGTTTTTCGAGTGTCGACAATGAAGCGATGTTGCTTTTTTTATAATTGTACGGTTGATCGACACTCGTGTGTCAATATACGAATTGTACATTCTTCTAGCCGATAACTGTTCCTTATGATACAGGCCAGTCCTAATTTAAGAACAGGGTCCACTATTTGTGTATGGTATTAGCAAGCTTAAGTATATAATAGCTACCGTGATATTAAACCTACCTACCTACCACTTTCATAGACGCCAGCAACACTAGTAGACTGATGCGTTGTAATCTCGATACCTCAATTGTTAAGCTCCTTTGCCCAGTAATTTCAGTTTTCTACTAGACTAATGAGGCAATTGATGTTGGTGTTGGTGGCTGCTGGTGTGGGCATATAGAGATAAATGAACAAAGATTGACGAAACAAGTATACGTGGCGAGTACTGATGGAAGAGTCGGAAAAGGCGACCTCGGCAAACGTATTACAACCAAATTGAGGAGAAAAAGTTAAGTTAAGCACCTTACACCGACGAAACGTAGATGAAGCGAAAGTGGTTTGCCAGGATAGTAGCAAGTGAAAATCTATAGTCTTTGCCTACCCCACTGTGAGATAGGCGTGAAAGTATGTTATACTAGAGTTCTTGTATGCCTTCGCCTGCGTACTTGGGTACTTTTTGTTTCTAAAATAAACTGTGCCCATTGTACCTACACCATGGAGGTTTCATATCATAAAATGTGTTAAGTTTAATTTATAAGGAAGAAAACAACTCAAAATGTCAACAGCGAATGACAGCTGTCATTCGCTGTTGACATCTTGACGATGTCATTGTTTATTAAATATGTATATGCCTGTGTGTGTGTCAAACACATGATAGTGTGTATACTTTCATACAACTTTCACCCCCCTTTTCACCACCTTAGGGGTTTAATTTTCAAAAATCCTTTAGTGCTCGTCTACAGTGCAAAAGGACTAAACTTTCATAGATCTAGCTCCTGAAGTTTCGGCTGCGCGTTGATAGGTCAGTCAGTCAGGATCTTCTTTTATACATATATAGATTGACATCAGTCAGCAGTCTCATATTCGTCGTTCTAGAAGATCTGTGTGTAGCACCAACAAAAGAGCATCGAGACACCAGTTTTATTCTAAAAAACTGAGGATCGCACAATTTCATTCTGTTCCCTTGTGAAAATTTATTTCAATACTACATTTCGCTCATTCGGAGTTTAAGAAAGGATTCGACTAAGTTACAGCGCATCTTTAGCGCGCTATTAATTTGTCCGCCTTTGTACAGGACACTCTTGAAGGACGTGCCAGGGAGCTCCCAGAGAGGATCCTTCAAGACAATTACCATTGAAAGGATTTCCTAAAGTTTTACAGATTTCATTTTATTCGATCTGACTGAATGTTGTTAGCTTCTAAAGCTCCTCGAATTCTTTTGCGTACAAAATGGATTTATGGTGGAATTTCGATTTGTTTTATTTTGCCAATATGCTGTAATTTGTTCTTATTCGGGAATTAAGATCGAAAATATTAACTTAAAGCATTATAAAGACTGTGTTTTATCTCAATGGCAAACATACAACTGTATAATTGTATGAATAATAATTATAAAAATTAATAACTTTATATTTTTATTTACTGCTAACTGTCGTGTCCATGAACTCATATTGCTGAGCTAAGAACCAATTTGTGTCCTTATTATCGTAATTTTAATTTTATTTTAGACATTTATAAGGTCACTGCCTCATTAGTCTAGTGGTTCCGAGCGCGACTGCTACGCTAGAGGTCCTGGGTTCGATCCCCAGGTCGAGCAAAGTGTTATTGAGTTTTTCTATGAAATTCTCAGTAGCAGCTCGGAGTCTGGATTTGTGCCTATGTGTGTTTAATGGCAATAGGCTCGCCCTCTATTACATGGAACCTAAACATACCGGCGAACTGTGGGTGTACATTAAGTACGCCTCTGCCTACCCCTTCGGGGAATACAGGCGTGATGGTATGTTATGTTGTTTATGTTATAGGTCAATTATCTTCTTTTCTTCTTTGCTATGATAGTACAGGTTTGGTGTAGAGGTTACGACAGTCACCTTACCACTACCATTGCGCTGGTTCAAGTCCAGCCCAAGGCAAATATTTTTGTGCTTCACGGCTATTTTGACTCTAATCTCTGTTTGTATAAACTGCCTCATTAGCGTAGTGGTCCTGAGCGCGACTGGTACGAAGAAGGTCCTGGGTTCGATTTCCAGGTCGAGCAAAGTGTTATTGGGTTTTTCTATGAAATTCTCAGTAGCAGGTAGCAGCATGGGGCCTAAACATACCGGCGATCTGTGGGTGTACATTAGTATGCTTCTGTCTAACCCTTCGGGGAATACAGGCGTGATGGTAGGTTACCTATGTGTATCTACTTTGTGACCACTGATTTCATGTCCCGACGCCACAGGCTCTCTAGTCCGGAAGCTGTCTATATAAAATTAAAGCAAAAATGATTTTTTAATTGGTTATAACTTGTTTAAAAGTTAATACATCACCGTTAGATTCTCATAATTTATATTTTAAGAAGTAATTTAACATGTGGAAACAGCGGAAGCTATAGGTAATGATTTATTGCGTATTGATTCTCACATTTTTCTTGAGAAACCCAGATTGTATTTAAACTAAAAGCTGCCAGCATCAGTTGAGGTATTATAAATTAGAGAAATCGATCAATATGTGTATATATTTACAAGTTTATAAAACTTGCAATATTGTTTAGTATTTTTAGATGGAATCTTGCAAGCTGAATTAGATTTATTATTGACTAGCAAAACGCCTGCGACTTCACCCGCGTGCACTGCATAATTAACACAATATCTTTATAAATTATAGCTTAATGTTATTCTTATGTATGAGCAATATATTATAAAGTTTTATTAAGATCAATACAGTAGTTTTTGCGTTAAAGAGTAAAAATATCCATATATCCTCACAAACTTTCACGTTTATAATAATAATTATTGATTATATTTGCTTAGCTATATCAACACAATGAGCTGATGAAAATTTCATTAAAAAACCCGATATCTTCACTCACCTTGCTCGACCTGGGAATCAAAGCCAGGACCTCTAGAGTAGCAGTTGCGCTTAAGACCTCTAGAGAGGCGGTATACAATATTGTTTAAATGAGTTTAATTATTTTAGTATAAGTAATCTATACTTATAATAAATCTGTAGAGAGGTCAATTCTGTAAATGAAATATATTTCCAAAATAACTATCAGGGGGTGATTAGTGATCGATACTGACGCCAAAAATGCAATCAGTAAAATTTTTGTCTGTCTGTCTGTCTGTCTGTCTGTCTGTCTGTATGTTCGTTATAGAAACAAAAACCACTCGACGGATTTCAACGAAACTTGGTACAATTGTTCTTCATACTCCTGGGCAGGTTATAGTATACTTTTCATCACGCTACGATCAATAGGGGCAGAGCAGTGAAGGGAAATGTTGGGAAAACAGGAGAACTTACTCCATTTTTTAAGCTTCCGTCGCGTGTGCAGCCTTAATGGTTAAAGCTACACAGAAATCATGTATGACGGAAATGTTCTCCTTAAAATTATATAAAAAATATTCCACGACAGCAAATGTCTATCTTTTATGGTTGACTCACAATAACACGTGTAACTCCCGATAGCTTAGCAGTTCGGAGCTTTCTGATTATATTTGTCTACTATTACGTTAGGTGACTGACTGACTGACATAGTGATCTATCAACGCACAGCCCAGACCACAGGTTATAGTATACTTTTCATCACGCTACGATCAATAGGAGCAGAGCAGTGAAGGGAAATGTTGGGAAAATGAGTGATTCATGAGAAAGGTTTCAAGCTATAAAACATCAGGCTACAACCCTTAGGAACGGGGCAACGCAGGTGAAACCGCGGGCGAAGAACTAGGGAACAAAGTAACTATTCCACGCGGACGAAGTCGCTGGCAAAAGCTAGTAAGTAATAAATACCTTTGCTAAATACAGCATGTTGTTATGTTGTATCCGAAAAAAGCGAATTCAGCACTCTCAAAAATTTTCGAAACATTATCTGTAGAACCATGAAAGCCATTCTGCTTTGGATTACAGTGAAAAAAAAAACATGGAACACCCAACAGAGGAATCCATTAGGCCGCTGCGATTCGCGGCCATTATTTCTGTTTATAGGGTTGCGTATCGTAATGCCCGAAAGGATTGGAGCCCTTACAGGATCACTATGTTATCTTCGTGTCGTCAAAACCCTACCTTACTGCTTTTAGAAGTTCCTCAAAGTTATAGCCCAAAACTATGCCTCACACTAGGATTTTCTAATGTATCGTGGGTGCGTTTACAAATACAAATTCTCACATACACAAACGCCCAGACCCGGAACAACTACCTGTAGATCATACAAATATTTACTCCGTGTGGGGAACGAACCCACAACACGTGACGCAGAAGCCGATCGCTCGGCCGCTACGCCAAACGTGTCGTCAAAGTCCCTGTTGAGCGTAAAGTTATGGGTTCAATTTCCAGATCGAGCAAAATGTTATTTAGTTTTTATAAAAACCTAGCGGGCCCAGCAGAAGTTGTCCTGCCTTGTAAATAAAAAAAATCTAGAACCCGATTGCAGCGCGACCTACCGTGTACAATTGTATTTTCAAACCACCTACTTACTCACAAATACACTCACAACAATTCACCCCAATCGGTCCAGCCGTTTAGGAGGATTTAGGTGACAAACACTATATAAGATTTAAGTATATCTATAAACAAATACAGAATACAGAAGAATTAAGTATATCTATAAACGTCTATCTACGTTTTTCGAGAGGATAGCTGGAAGTCGTTGAATGGCGGCATAGAACCGCTCCTTCTGGAAGTCTTTGAGGCCTTTGTTCAGCAGACAAAACCAGGGGTTTCCTAGGGGTTCTCACGACACATAACATAGGCACATGTACTGTGTGTTTTGGATAAAATATTTTAATTATTTATTTAATCGTTTTTATAAAATGTATCACACAATTTTTTATTTCATCAATTTTTTTCATTCCCTTCTATAGTAACGTAAGTATTGTATTTCTATATTGATTTCAAGAATTTTTAATTACTTTTACACCACTGGGGGACGCCATTACGTCACAGGTCATCTCTGAAAACCAGCGCTGGCGGTGCTGTAACACTGCATCTCCGCAGCAACATGCTCAGCTTTGACCCTTTTTCGCTGATACAACGCACATCCCTCTATTTTATTTTAACATAGCTGTATAAATTAAGTGTTGGTAGCACTAATCTACTTTAATCTACAAAATCGTTTTATTATTTTTTCACAATCCAAATTTTTCACATTGATCTTCTCTGTCGTCACACTCTTGGCAGAGTGGTCGTGGTCGTCATGATACGGGTGGTGGCAAGCTTCACATTGATATTGTTTGTTTATTTACTTTTTTTTATTAAGTTGGCACTTATTGGCAGTGTAGTCGGATGCCAATTTATTTTTTATTATTATTTTAATACTTTGGCTTTTGGCTAAGCAATTGTCGTGCGTTGTTTTAGGCGAAAATTAATAAATTTTCTTTCTTTCTTTCAGAGAACTTCTTTTGGCTGATGTGATGATGATGATGAAATTTTCTGTAGCCAGTCGGTAGGCAATAGGCTCGTCCTCCTTTATATTATAGGACTTACCATATCGGCGAACTGTCCCAATATCAGCGCATCTCTGTCTAACTCTTCGGGAATGCGAGCGTGATGGGTATGTTTTATTTACAAAACAGTTCGGAAAACTCTGGAATCTTGGCCGATGTTTCGAACTATAAAGGAAACACAGTTCGTCTTAATGTTGTTACGAAGATGGTGAAATGATGTATTGTTTCTTGATCTCTCTCTTAGATTAGATGTCCGGAAATGCTTCTGTACCCTTGTTTTGCAAAAGTTTTCAGTAAAATATGTGAAAATGTGTTTGTGAATTGCTGCTGCAAATGCTGGTGAAGAATTGCTACCAGTTTCCTATAGTAGATTTGGTGAGAGGATTGAATTAAAAACATTATCGAATTGGAAACATTGCTTGTAGAACTATGAATCGATTTGGAAACATAACTAACTGATAGCCGCTGGTGCAGAAAAGCTCTCAAGTGGGGAACACGCATCGGGAAACGCAGTATGGGACGACCTCCAACGAGATGGACGGACAACTTGGTAAAGGTCGCTGGATATAGGCTGTTTCGTTGGATACAAGGACCGGTTATAAACCGATCCTTGTGGAAGTCTATTGGGAGGCCTTAGTTCAGGACGGTTCAGTGGACGTTTTTTGGATGATATTTTAAGGATCGAATGGTTCGCTTTCTACACCTTTACTTACAGGAGCAGTGTAGAGTGGTTACCTATCCACGAATTGACCGCATTACGCCCATTCAGAATGCAGTTTTAGTATATAGTTTAGTAATAGTTTAGTCTGTGTTGTAAATATTTATTGGTATTTTTCTCCAACTTAAGAAGCGACTTAAACATAACATAACGTTAAGCAGAGGCGTACTAATGTACACTCCCAGTTCGCCGGTATGTTTAGGTCCCATGTAATAGGGGGCGAGCCTATTGCCATTAATCGGGCACAAATCCAGACTCTGAGCTGCTGAACTGAGAATAATAATAACACTTCTCGACCTGGGGATCGAACCCAGGACCTCTAGCGTAGCAGTCGGGCTTGGGACCACTAGACTAATGAGGCAGTCATACTCATAATCAACCCATTACACTGTCCCGCAGCTGGGCAAGGGTCTCCTCTCAGAATGAGAGGGATTAGGCTATAGTCCACCGCGCTGGCCTAGTGCGGGTTGGCAGCCTTCACACGCCATCGAAAAAATCTCTCAGGTATGCAGGTTTCCTCACGATGTTTTCCTACACCGTTTAAGTGCGTCATAATTAACTATTTAATACGCACGTGTCTTTTAAAAGTCAGAGGTGTGCCTTGAGTTCGAATTCGAGACCTTTGACTTGGCAGTCCAACGGTCATACCACTAGGCTATCACTACCATGGAGTGATAACCTAGTGTGGAGTCTGCTAAGAAGCGACATGTAAAGGTAATAAGTCAATATTGTAACCGCGTATATATATATAATTATATATATAATTTATATATGTTTTATATACATTTTATCCTTCTTGACTAGCTTTAAGGTTGAAGCGGAATTAGCCTAATGCCGAGGGCGTCGGACTTGCGATCATGTGCTTGCCGGTTCGAAACCCACTTGCACTACCGACGTGAAACTACTCGTAACATAAGCGTAAAGCTTAGCACGAGGGGTTAACAAGAATACTAGTAATGTGTGATCAATTCTTGTTAGTAAGCTTTTTTTTTAAAAAAAAAGTCGGATAAGTTTTTTTAGGTAGAAGAAGAGACTAAGATTTTAGACTACTTGTCTAAAGTAATGCGTCATACTTAAAAAAAATTACCTGTATACGCGTTTACACAAAATTGACGTTGATCACATTTTATGATATTCATACTCGTATTATGTTGGAATTATAGTTCGTTTATTGTTTAATAAGCGCAGTGATAGCCTTGTGGTATGACCGTTGGACTGCCAAGTCAAAGGGCTCGAGTTCGAACCCAAGAGACCTCCTATTAATAGTCAATTATCACGCGCTTAAACGGTGAAGAAAAACATTGTGAGGAAACCTGCATGACTGAGAGATTTTCTCGATGGTGTGTGAAGTCTGCCAACCCGCATTAGGCCAGCGTGGTTGACTATAGCCTTAATCCTCTCATTCTGAGAGGAGACCCGTGCCCAGCAGTGGGACAGTATAATGGGGTTGATTATGATATTGTTTAATTAGTAGAATCGAGTTCTTATACAATCGATAAAGCACAACTCTATAACATAACCCCACTTCTGAAACCCTTCATAAACGTTGACATTCCGTAATCAGATAATGAACCGGCAAGTAGATTGCACAAAGCACTAACGAACAAACAAACTTGCAGCCAGAACAATGCGGAATTGTTCATTAAACTAGTTATCGGTACTTGTGCGAAGTACCGCGCTATGATTTATGTTGTTTTTCTTCGGAGCCATTCATTTTGTGGGCTTGTGGGGTTGCAGCGTGGTGGTTGCGTTGCGGCACGATTTTTTAGTGTTGAAAGTTTGCGGTGTTTCATTCGCACTGTTGTTAGGTTAAATTATTATTGTTAGATTAAAGTGTTACTTTTCAAAATCACAGATTTTTTACGTGGGAGAGCCATGCTTCGGCACGAATGGGCCGGCTCGACCGGAGTAATACCACAGCCTCACAGGAAACCGGCGTTAAACAACGCTTACGTTGTGTTTCGCCGAGTGAGTGAGGTTACCGGAGGCCCAATCCCCTTTTAAAATGTCGACGCACTTATGACTCCTCTGGTGTTGCAGGTGTCTATGGGCGGCGGTAATCGCTTACCATCAGGTGATCCGTCTGCTCGTTTGCCCTCCTATCCCATAAAAAAACAGACAAATCTATTATTTTATGTGGCAACACCAATTTTAGGTTTAATTATTACTTTTCAAAATCGACTAAAGAGGTGAATTGATTATCTTGTGGCAACACCAAATGACAAAGTTGGTGGGGGCCGGAAGTAGCGAGCGCGACACGGTGAATCGATTCGGGCATTCTGTATGGGAGAGAGCTACAGGGCAGACTTGTTGAAACCTTTTAATACTTCATAAATGGTTACAGTTGTGAACTTGTGAATTGTGCTGAGTAATTGTAGTAATAAATTATTATTTTATATTATTATTATTTTATTAGATAGAACTAGATAGAATACCTATATTTGGATTTTTATATGGTAACGAATCTTTTTTAACCAATTTCATAATAAACTCATTAGTCTATTAGTCCTAAGCGTGAATGCTACGCTATAGTTACTAGGTCCGATTCTCAGGTCGAGCAAAGTGTTATTGTGTTTCCATGAAATTCTTAGAAGCGCGGTAGTTTGGAATTGTGCCTCGTTAATGGCAATAAGGATTTTTTTGTACATATATAGGTACATACATATTTTCACGCCTGTCTCCCATTGGGGTAGGCAGCACTATAGATTTCCATTTGCTATGATCCTGGCACACCATTTTCGCTTCATCTACGATCATTAAGCTCTTCATGCATGATCGTCGGTTTAGCTTTTTATGAGAACGTCCGTAAATTGGTTGCGGTACGTTCTTCGAGGTCGGCCCCTTCCAACTCATCCATCTGTACTCGCCATGTATACTCGTTTCGTCAATCTTCGTTCCTCCATCCTCTCTACATGCCCAAACCACCTTAATTTTTTTGTAGGTGAGTTAAAATCCAGAAATCTATTTAAAATATAAAACCTGCAAATATTTCTCCACCACCCAAATCAATTGCCAATATCTTCGCTAATTAAAGACATACATACAATACATAATATGTACCTGAAAATTTACATAAATGTATATACAGGCTGACACAGGGGTAATAATTATGTATGAGTAATGAGTCTGTATACATATGCGCATTACTATGCAAATAGTCATGGTTACGTTACCTATTCATGCTTACTTAGCATGTATAATTAATCAGGTCTACGGTGCAAGCAAAGAATAGGTGACCTCACCCTACCTGACGTAAATACTTTTTTGACCATGAGGATTTTTTAATACTTATATCTTTTCGAACAACCTGAATAAATGAAGAATGAGCCTAACCCTCTCATTTTAGAGAGTCTATCAGATTTAGTACTGTACCTCTACTGGGCACTGACCCAGCAATGGAACAATAGATAGACATGGTTTGATGACTTTAGACGGTGTCTACACTAGGATTTTCTCCAAAAAGGAAACGGACCTCTAACGTGTGATATAACTTCAGAATCTAATTACGTTTAAAATTGTTATTGTTTCTCTCTGCATGTCATCTAAAAACTACTGCACGAAAAATCTAAAAACTTCTTGCTGTCTCGATGTATTGCTGGTGGGCTAAGTTTAATCTCAATAATAACTAATAACTAATCTGGTGCATGTTTCATCTTCTATTAAACTATAATTTACTAGACTCGTTTTACTTAATAAATTATTTTGCGACGCGTTTTTAATTTAAATAAAAAATACTATATCTGGAGTTTAGAAGAGACCATGATTTTCTAGAGTTGTTTCGGTGTTTCTTTTCTGTAATGCGATGATGTTCTAATATTTCTGCTTATCCCTATAGGGAAAGGCTTCAGTGTATTTGTTTTTTTTTATGGGATAGGGGGACAAACGACCAGACGGATCGCCTGATGGTAAGCGATTACCGCCGCCCATAGACACCCGCAACACCAGAGGAGTCACAAGTGCGTTGCCCGCCTTTTAAAATGAGATTGGGCCGCCGCCGCCGGTAACTCACTCGGTGAAACACAACGTAAGCGTTATTTGACGCCGGTTTTTTGTGAAACCGTGGTATCACTTCCCTTTCCCTGGAAATATTATAATATCCCATATTATCTTTTTTATGTCATGAGATTTGGGACAGTGATCCAAATATAATTTAAAGAGCGTAATAAGTAGCCAAATTTTCTTTTGAAGAGACTGTGACATGAATGGTGTCAGATCTTGAATACTCTCGTTATTGCTATGTAGGGCGCCATCTTGAGTGATTACGTCATTCAGTCTTCAATTATGTGGGTGGTACGTCACGCTATCTGTTCAATGGGTAGGTTTGATAGGATTCAAGTTGGTTAAGCTGCACTTAGGGTTGCCAAGTTTTTTTTTACAAGAAATAAATAATATTTAGGTCTGAGAATTAAACTAATCAGTATTTTAGAGAAATTAACTGTGTTTTATACGCCACTCTTGTGACCATGCTGCACTGACTTAGTCACTTGCTTAATGTTAGTTATTTTGATGCCGAAATTATTTTATATAGGTACTTTTTGTTCTACAGTAAAAAGTATAATGTACTGAAAAATAGTTATTTTTTTATGGAATTAAGGCAAACGAGCTGACGAGCCACCTTGTGGTAAGTAGTCATCGTCGCCCATGGACACCTGCAACATAGGAACTGCTGACGCGTTGCTGACCCTTAAAAGCCCCTACGAACTGCAAACTACCAGAGCCGCAGCAACCAAGGGGAACTGGCTCTTACGCGTAAAAGTCAAAACACACGCCAAGGTGCTTTACGATAGACTCCGACGTAAGGGTGGTCGCCAGCCAGTCAGACCTCAAGAGGTCCTACCACCGAGCAAGTAAGATATGTTCACGCCTCTTACGGGATGCTTATCTGGAAGGCAGTGAGGAACAGTTTTCTAAACCGTCCCCACAAGGGAGAATAACTAATTATAATACTGTTTTTAACAGTATATTTGGGAACCCTAGCTGTAATCTAGGGTTCCCAAATGTACTGTTATCTTCTGCAGTTATGTTTATATTTTCATTTAGCAGGTTTGGTAAGGTTAAATTAGTAACATTATGCGATATATTTATGTATGAAAAGAGTTAAGAAGGTATGTTCAAATGCATGATAGCTTAAACTCTAAATTAAAAATACTAAACTGCCTTTAGGTCCTGGGTTCGATTTCCAGGTCGAACAAAGTGTTATTGGTTTTTCTATGAACTTCTCAGTAGCAGCTCGGAGTTTGAAATTTGTGCCCGGTTAAAAGCAATAGGTTCGCCCCGCAAGGGGCCTAAACATACTGGCGACCTGTGGGCGTACATTAGTAAGTACAGTACAGTAGTTAGGGAAATACAGGCGTAATTGTATGCAATATCAATAAGTTTTACTCAATTTAATGAGTTGAAAAGAGTTAATTAATATGATCTCATATATACCTGTTTTACATGTTGTGATAATAATAACTTTTATTTGCCATAAGGACTGTGATTAATAACCTCCATGCTAGGATATTCCTGTGTTATGGAGGCCATCCGTCCATCCGTCCGTATTTTATTAATTTTATTCTGTGTTCTTAATACCCAATAAGTATATAATTTTTTTTTTCTTACTACCGACCTAGTCACATATTTTCTCCTCTTACGAGATGTCTATGTGGCAGTAAAGAACTGTAGTGTTATTTTTGCGATGCGAAAAAAGTATTTATCTACACGGAGTTTTCCTTCACTGTTTAGGGCCCATGTAATTTGAGCATAAACCAAAACGAGCTGGTAAGTATTCTGAACTTCATACAAAACACTAGTGCACTTTGCTCGACCTCGGAATAAAATCCAAGATTTGTAGCGTAGTAGCCTCGACTAATATAGTGTTACAAACTCAAGGAGCAGCAAACCAAGAGACAAACTTATATCAGAAGCAATGATAATTATCATTATTCCTTATCTTAAACCATTAATTACTATAATATTTAATCATACACTTTATACTTGTATACTGATCGCATACCATATCAAAAATTATATCATTAAGATATATTACCTTTAATAGTGGGTAGTTAATTTTCTTATACTGACAACACTGATTTCTAGTCTCCTATAAAATAGCACGTCGCTGTAACTAGTCTCTCTTTTTGGCTCTGAAATGCTGAATAAACAACATCTCTTGACACTCCATGTTAGTTCATCCGAACACCAACCCCAGCATCAGCAGAAATCCTCCCTGCGCTACGGTCTTCGCTATCGCACGCACTTCATATTATTAGCAGTCAACTAAACACAAAATCTCAAATTCTAAATCAAAAATTCCCAAAAACCAATTTTATTAAATAGCGTCCGTGCCGCTTCTATACCGGTACAAAAAAGGTGAACGCCGTCAAACAAACAGGGTAACAGGGTCCTTACCTGTCTGCCTGTCGCCGGAACAATGGCGTCTTTAAGGCCATCTTCCTGTTGCACAAAGGAACACGTGTATGGGATAGACTTTAATTCGAGAAGCACTTAGCTATCGATAAGGAAGCATTTTGATTAGCAAGTTTGTACCCGGCTCGCGTTAATTAGTTGTACCTACCTGTCTTGTAAAGCTTCTAACATGATTATGTAATCTAAGTACTAGATAACTATTATTTGTATATTATAACATAACTTACCCTCACGCCTATATTCCTCGAAGGGTTAGGCAGAGGCGTACTAATGTACACCCACAATTCGCCGGTATGTTTAGGTCCCATGTAATGGGGCGAATCTTTATATATTAACCGGGCACAAATCCAGACTCAGAGCTCATAGAAAAACCCGGATACAAATTCGAACTACCAACTATTACTGAGAATTTCATAGAAGAACAGAATTATACTTTGCTTGACCTGGGAATCGAACCCTAGGACCTCTAGCGTAGCAGTCGCGCTTGGGACCACTAGACTAATGAGGCAGTCATGTATATTATGTTCATGTATTACAAAAGTTCGAATTAACTAAAAAAAGTGCTTTATCTAATATTAACTGCCAGTGAGTGACTGCTACGCTAGAGATCCCAGGGTTCGATTCCGAGGTTAAGCAAAGTATAATTCTGTTCTTCTATGAAATTCTCAGTAATAGTTGGTAGTTCGGATTTGTATCCGGCCAATGACAATACGCACGCCCCGTGGGGTCTAAACGTAACGGCGAACTATGAGAGTACATTAGTTCACCTCTGCCTAACCCTTCAAGGAATACAATCGTGATACTATGATGGTATTTTTTAAGTTGATAAGTTAGACGAAATTCAATCAAGAAGTAGTTTAAATATTATTGAAAACACAAAATAACGCAAAGTGGTCACGCTTAACACAAATTTAAAACGTTACCTACTTAGTTTTTTTATGAAAGAAAGTGGTTAAACTTTTAACATCAATAAAAGAATATCTTGTTAGCAACTTCACACCTAATTTCTTGTCATTAAAACGATCGATGTGAAAGCCACCCTCTAATCCTGAGATAAGATCTCTGCAGATACTCTTTTGACGAAGTCAAAGCATTTTTTAAAACAAACTACAAAAGGCGAAATTGTCGTTGAAGTAAAAGAAAAAAAAAACTACCCGGGATTTTGACCTGAGAATGAGAGATGTATTGAGGTATTAACTACAAACAAGACCAGGGGCCGTATTATGACAATGTTAACGCCATCATTTTTACGTTGTGAGAAAGAGATGCCACTCTACATAGGTATTAAATAGCCTCATCTCTTTCTTACAACCTAAAAATGATGGCGTTAACACGTTATAATATGGCCCCAGAAATGTAAATGAAATGTATTTATGCAAAAGGAATATAAATACCTAGTTACAATTAATATACCAGAAGATTAATAATTATTATTAAATCTCCGTATTGCTATCACGTGATATTCACGAGTATATTGTATTGGCATTGTACTAATTATTTAGATAATTATGTTACTGTCATATTTAGGAGTCAGAAATATGACTGTTTTATAATTAAAAATTCAATATGTTTCTTCACCTTTTTGCTGTAAGTAGTAAACCATAATGTAAGGTGTAATTTTATTGCCTAAGATTCACGCTCAGCTCTTACAATTCACAAGTAGATTGTGAATGAGATTACATGCAGCACGAATTCACTCCCAAGCGTAGTCTCAAGTACCTACATAATACCTCAATGCACAGATTGTATTGATGCGGAGAATTGAATGGTAAAAGCTGTTATCTAGTTGACTAGGAGATTAAATTGTAGTGACTGTTTTATTTTTGCAGATAATCATCTGGAGAGATTAGAAAATATGATAAGCTACAAAATAGATTATATATTTCAGTTAAACAATGGTTGAACTGTTGCCAAATGTAAGAATTGACTGCTGACTATCGTCTACGATAATAAACTAGATTTGGCAAAATAATTATCGAAATAAACATTATTCAGATTGAAAGTTAGATAGAAACTATTTGGTTATATCATCAATTCGTATAAAATGGCAACATTGGCGCATTGGCTGTGCGAACGGCTTGTGAAACTCTGACCGTGGACTCGACTTTTGGACTGAACAAATATTTGTATGGCTTTTTTTTATGGGATGATAGAGGGACAAAAGAGCAGACGGATCGCCTGATGGTAAGCGATTACCGCCGCCCATGGACACCCGCAACACCAGAGGAGTAACAAGTGCGTTGCCCGCCTTTTAAAAGGGGATTGGACCTCCGGTAACCTCACTCACTCGGCGAAACACAACGTAAGCGTTGTTTGACACCGGTTTTCTGTGAGGCCGTGGTATCACTCCGGTCAAGCCGGCCCATTTGTGCCGAAGTATGGCTCTCCCACGTTTACTCCACGGCTTTTTTTCGGGTGGGGAAATGCGCCTATGCATGCCGCCCCGCTTCGGGGATGCTGAACGGTAATATTGGGGTCTCCGGCCAGGTCGCCAGCATACCGACTAAAACTACGACCTTCCTTCGGGAATCGAAAGTCGCAAATATTTATATGCCTACGGATGGTTGCTTCGGATCAGCGAGGGTTTTGTGTTTGTAAATGCGCCTTTTTTGGCTTGTGGAAAATTGTTTAGAATATTCTGCCATCTGGCGATGGGAATGTCAGATTCGTACCGACTAAAAACCGTACTTCCCTTGCACTATAGTCACGGCCATGGTGTTCGTGACATTCGCAACGACCATGACAGGCTCGCATTTTACTCAAAAACGATTGTGTGTGGAAAATCGCCCCTCAAAACATAATACAAAAGTATGTTAATTGACGAAGGGCGTTCCCGCTAACTCGTAATGACATAACGTACCTACGTATATACCTGCCGAGGTTTTCCCAAAACACTACAGCTGGGGTCCTTCAAAAAAAGAGTGGAAAGGTTTTTACAGAGTCAGCACCGCGCGAGCGACACCTCTGGTGTTGCAAACGTCCAAGCGGGCCGTAAAGCTTGTTTGCCACCTCAGTGGTATAAAAAAAAGGAAAAAAAACATCCCACCATAAATAAAAAAAAATATTTTATTTTCAAACATCAATAAACGGCTACGTGTAAGAAACCCTCTTTACATGCGTAGTTTGCGCAATGTTACTTATCTGGGCAGCGTAAATACCCTAGGTAGATACTATTTCACGCCACTATTTTGAGTTCTATCTAACAGAAGTTTAGAAATTGTAACCATATAAATACTGCCTTTTTGTGATTTTTTGTATTTTCCATGCTAAGATTATAAATTTAGTGATAGAAAAATTCAATCGCGGGCAGGGTTCGAACCTGTGTCTTCTGGTTAGTCGGTCTGTTCTAACCAGAAAACACAGGTTTGAATAGTGCCCGCGATTGAATTTTTCCTTCACTAAAATAACATTTAAATACTGTTTTGTGTTGGGACTTTTTATCTTTATTTTTATATTTTATTTCAATCTTATTTAATGATGTAGATCAACGCGTTTATTAGGACGCTCTCTGTTATTTAACTTACTGTATATCAATTTAAAGAAATAATAGAAAAAAAAAATCTGCGAAAATGTTTGGTACCTGAAAAAATAGCATAGTTACGGGCGAGGAATTTACACTAGCCCACTACTCGTAACCGGGTCGGATTGAAACGGAAAATCGCGTGAGTTCCCTTCATACATTTTGTATGAATCATTGAGCAACTCTCCCGGTTGAAACGGTCGAGGAACAGATTGTGCAGAGCGGAAGAAATTTACATTTCTCGTGAGTTGTTATTTTAATACTTAGGTATACAGTGAGTATTAAGACAACGGTTTATATGGGATAATATTCCTTTTCGAAAACAAAACTAATTTCAAGCATTTGGTCGATGGAAAAATATTAGAAGCATATTATGGGCATTACATCGCTCAAATCCAAAAAACACCTAGCTTTATAGAAGTTGGGTGGTTGGTGGAATCCTTATGTGCGTTTGCCATATTAAAAATATATGTTATACTTAAAGTCACATCATAAACAAATTGTATTGTTTAAAATTTGTAACTTTTTAACCCCATTTTTGGATAATAATTGCGTAAACAGGCCATTTTTAACTTAATTTGTATTTTTTCTCTTAAACGGCATAATAGTTAGTCATGAAGTTTGTACCAAAAAAATTGTAATGACGTAATTATTCGTATTGTTTTTATTTTCTCATTTCTTTTGAAATAATAAAGAAATACCCGAAACCTCACTAGCACCCCGCGTGAAACACCCCCGCAATGCCTGTGACTAACAAATACTAGCACAAAGACTAAATCCTCAAGGTCATTGGGCCAAACTATTAAAGGCTCATAACAACTCTTATTAATAGACTTTCCCTGTCAGTGTATCACTGTTAAGACCCTCATTTAGACGGACAAGGTTCTACAATGGCATTCTAATGTTGCCGATTGTGGGGAGCTTTTTTACGTGGGAAAGCCATGCTTCGGCACGAATGGGCCGGCTCGACTGGAGTGATACCATGGCCTCACAGAAAACCGGCGTCAAACAACGCTTACGTTGTGTTTCGCCGAGTGAGGTTACCGGAGGCCCAATCCGCTTTTAAAAGGCGGGCAAAGCACTTGTGACTTCTCTATTGTTACGGGTGTCCATGGGCGGCGGTAATCGCTTACCATCAGGCGATCCGTCTGCTCGTTTGTTCCCCTATCCCATAAAAAAGATTCTCCTTTTTGTATGGATGAAAATAAGAAAATAAATGAAACCATAACCATAATTATAGTAAGTAGTCTAAACAAGCACTGCCCCTGTTCAGATATTGCCCTACATCGTACCACTCACGTAAAATGTTATACATAGTTGTAATACCTACCACTAGTACTGTCTGGACTATAAAAGGGACCATGATTCTCTGAGTTTGTTTCGGTGTTTCTTTCAGAGGTCGTCAGTTAGGAAATGCCAGCGCCATCTAGTTAAAAATATAGTATCACTAGGCTAAAGGTCCTGGATTCAATTCACAGGTCGAGCAAATAGTTATTGAGTTTTACTTTGAAATCCCCGTACCAGCTCGGTGTTTTGATTTGTGCCCGGTTATTGGCAATAAGCTTATCCCCTATTACATGGGACCTAAACAAGAATATATCGACGAACTATGTACTAATATAGATTAGTACACCTCTAACTAACCCTTCAAGGAATACAGGCGTGATGGTATGTTATGTTATGTTACAAAGTGCTGAATACCAGCTTCGAACTTTAAAAACCAATATACTTGAAACTTGTGCTAAGAAATAAAGGAAGCATTGTTTTAATCAATCCGTTTCGAGAACTTTCTTTGTGTTGTTCAGTTCAAACTATTTGAACGTATAATCGTGAAGTACTAATCCTTCTTTGCAAGAGTTTACGTTGCCGTGTTGAGGAATTTAAAAAGTAAGATTTTAAGGGGAATACTGCTACTGCAACCTAAATAACACAGTGGAAAAAGAAGTTGTCACATTTTTTACAAGAAAATCGGCTTCAAGTATTTTGGAGTGTTTTTACAAAGTCGTTGGTTCTATCCAAACCAGGTTATTGAGTAATTATTATAAATAATAATTTATATAGAATCGTGTCTCAATAGATTGTTTCATGAATTATAACTAGCTGCCGCGCAGAGCACATGTTCATAGTATAATTTGTTTGTCTGCTTACTACTTGTTTTCCTAATTGACGACGACCTTTAAAAAAGCCTTATCAAAACACACAGGTTCGTATCTTTAAGTCCAGACATAGTAGTCTCAAATGTCAGTATCACAATGTAGGGCAATGTTTGAAATGTCCTTTTGGAAGGAAGAACCATAGTGACTTTGAGGAGAACACCCCCTTAAGTATTTAAAAGGTCTTCAAGTTTACGGCACTCACATAGGTAAGTCATTTCTGTTACATTTTAGTTTTTATGGTGGTTTGTGCTACAAATTCTACATTTCTACATTGTATACTGTTTAAAAGCCTTTAAATTCTCAGCATTTACGAATTCAGTCATGGATCGTAGAAAGACAATAGGTAATAACCAATGACATTATATAGTTAAAAAGAGGTAGACACGTTATCATCCTTCAAATGCGAATATTGTTTCGTGGGCAATGTGTAATTTGTAGTGTGACATAAGCGGTTCACCGACCTAAGGTGCAGAAGTGTGTTTGACAGCGCTATTGACAGCAATAAATTTAAATTGTATTTAAATGTGCCGTCTTGTGCTGCACAAATTAGTATACTAAAGTAAGAAAAGATCATGGAATATCTTATCACAAGTAAGTTAATAAATTATTAGCTTCTGTACAATTCATTTTATTTTTTTCGTTGCAAAAAAAATTAAATGAGTATGAGAGAAATTTCTAAATTTTAAATGACATTTACTATGAACATGGCGTATCTAATAGTATTATATCATTGTTAATAACTATAATAACATTAATTAAAAAACTGTTAATTTCACAAAGATG
The DNA here is from genome assembly GCA_910591435.1 of Acronicta aceris. Classification (NCBI taxonomy): domain Eukaryota; kingdom Metazoa; phylum Arthropoda; class Insecta; order Lepidoptera; family Noctuidae; genus Acronicta; species Acronicta aceris. The sequence goes on along the minus strand of OU342759.1, from coordinate 2,300,296 downwards.
TTACAGTCAAAGAGATTATAACCTCTTTTGGCTTTATTGTGTTTGTGTAGGCTGGTAAACTAATTTTTGTTGAAAGAAAAACAGACGTCAAGAAATGTAAAAAGAAACACAATTTTTTTTTGTTGACATGTAATAATCCGTTAAATTAAAGAAAATTAATCGTGTATCTCAATTCTCAATAATACAATGGATGTTTAAGAATGTACTCCGTACACACCCTTGTTCTGAAATGAATTTTACCCTATTGAGATAAAGTTTAATTTCTTTCGCAGTGTTGATTTATGAACAGTCCGTTGGTTCAGATAGCTAGATATAGATATATTTGATGCTGTACAACATGAAAAGACCATAATTGGACATGACATCTTTGTGGACAGCTCGCCGTGGGTGGGTCCGCCCACGATTATACTGAGAAAGACAAGGCATTCATGCAATTATCGTTAACATACTAATTATGACTAATACCTGCCTCAATGGGACTGCAACCACCAGAGGTTACTAGCGCAGCTGTTGAACTGGTTTTTCTAAAAAGAAATACTCAGTAACAGCTCGGAATTTAGATTTGAGTGTGGTAATAGGTACGGCCCCTACATGGGATGTGGAATATACTGGCAAAGTGTTCCCCCACGAAATTAATTTGATCATCTATACTTATAATAAATCTGTAGAGAGGTCAATTCTGTACATGAAATATATTTCCAAAATAACTATCAGCGGGTAATTAGTGATCGATACTGACGCCAAAAATGCAATCAGTAAAATTTTTGTCTGTCTGTCTGTATGTTCGTTATAGAAACAAAAACCACTCGACGGATTTCAACGAAACTTGGTACAATTGTTCTTCATACTCCTGGGCAGGTTATAGTATACTTTTCATCACGCTACGATCAATAGGAGCAGAGCAGTGAAGGGAAATGTTGGGAAAATGAGTCATTCATGAGAAAGGTTTCAAGCTATAAAACATAACGCTACAATCCTTAGGAACGGGGCAACGCAGGTGAAACCGCGGGCGAAGAACTAGGGAACAAAGTAACTATTCCACGCGGACGAAGTCGCTGGCAAAAGCTAGTCGTAAATACAATTAATCAACGGTTATTAAGCTGTCGTATTACTGACTACTGACCGACGCATCTTCCGTCAGATAAGGCATTACCCTAAGTTTATAAACACGTATCTCCCATGGATAGATGAGTGTTTATAAGTTTTCTGAGAATGTATGCCCCTTGATGATGATTTCAGCGTCACATTTAATGCCTCAGACAATTATTTCTCGTGATTTCTCTAACAAAATCTTGTGAAATGGTTAAGAGTTACATACTGACCATGCAACTAGTTTCGACTTTTTAAAAGTAAGTATCTACCTAATTTAGTGGACTAATTGAAATAAAACATTTTAAATTTGATTTTGATTTTGTTCTACATGCAAAAAAATACCGGAGGTACATGCAGAGATAGACAAAACAATACCAAAAGGACGCAATCATGTCCAAATTGTCTTAGATTTTTTCCTATACATAAACTCTGGAAAATATTATCTAAATATAAAACACAATACTAATAACACGACTGCCTCATTAGTCTAGTGGTCCCGAGCGTGACTGCTACACTAGAGGTCCTGGGTTCGATCCCCAGGTCGAGCAGTGTTATTGGATTTTTCTATAAAATTCTCAGTAGCAGCTCGGAGTCTGGATTTGTGCCCGGTAAATGGCTATAGACTCGCCCCCTATAACATGGGACCTAAACATACCGGCGAACTGTGGGTGTACATTAAGTAGGTACACCTCTGCCTAACCCTTCGGGGAATACTGGCGTGATGATGGTGGTGTGTAATACTAATAAATAAGCTGAGAAAAAAATGTCATAATTTTTTTGTTTGTGGGTTCAGTTTCCTACATTGAAACGCAATACGACTACTACAACGATAAACTCCCGTTCAATACGTCACTACTAAACCAAAGAAAGAAATAAGAAAGAAAACAAATTATTTGACACAATTTCAATATAAATCAATAATATAATATTAATACAAACTGTTGCTACGCGGTTTCATGCGGTAAATGATTTTTCGAGACAAATGTACTTCAAGATGTAATCTATCTCCTTGCAAAATTTTATCGAAATCTGTTCAGCGGTTTATGCGTTAAAAGTTAACACATAGTTCATCTATTAAGTTATTTAATAGTAAAGGAAAAAATTCAATCGCGGGCAGGATTCGAACCTGCGTCTTCTGGTTTGATATACCAGACGCTCTGACCTCTAAGCCACCGCGAACCCTACCCGCATGATTGAAATTTTGCCTTCACATTCTGAATTTACGTCATAAGGTGACGCAAAAAAATCACAAAAAGATAGTTAAAAGGTATGGTGGCATCGTACGACACTGAACTGACTGTAAAGTAAGTCGTGTCGGTTGAGAGGTAAGGTAACTTGCCTCTCATAGATGTCACCAAACGTCACCTTATGACGTAAATTCAGAATGTGAAGGCAAAATTTCAATCATGCGGGTAGGGTTCGCGGTGGCTTAGAGGTCAGAGCGTCTGGTATATCAAACCAGAAGACGCAGGTTCGAATCCTGCCCGCGATTGAATTTTTTCCTTTACTATTAAATAACTTAATAATCTTAGCATGGAAAATGCAAAAAAATCACAAAAAGATAGTTAAAAGGTATGGTGGCATCGTACGACACTGAACTGACTGTAAAGTAAGTCGTGTCGGTTGAGAGGTAAGGTAACTTGCCTCTCATAGATGTCACCAAACGTCACCTTATGACGTAAATTCAGAATGTGAAGGCAAAATTTCAATCATGCGGGTAGGGTTCGCGGTGGCTTAGAGGTCAGAGCGTCTGGTATATCAAACCAGAAGACGCAGGTTCGAATCCTGCCCGCGATTGAATTTTTTCCTTTACTATTAAATAACTTAATAATCTTAGCATGGAAAATGCAAAAAAATCACAAAAAGATAGTTAAAAGGTATGGTGGCATCGTACGACACTGAACTGACTGTAAAGTAAGTCGTGTCGGTTGAGAGGTAAGGTAACTTGCCTCTCATAGATGTCACCAAACGTCACCTTATGACGTAAATTCAGAATGTGAAGGCAAAATTTCAATCATGCGGGTAGGGTTCGCGGTGGCTTAGAGGTCAGAGCGTCTGGTATATCAAACCAGAAGACGCAGGTTCGAATCCTGCCCGCGATTGAATTTTTTCCTTTACTATTAAATAACTTAATAATCTTAGCATGGAAAATGCAAAAAAATCACAAAAAGATAGTTAAAAGGTATGGTGGCATCGTACGACACTGAACTGACTGTAAAGTAAGTCGTGTCGGTTGAGAGGTAAGGTAACTTGCCTCTCATAGATGTCACCAAACGTCACCTTATGACGTAAATTCAGAATGTGAAGGCAAAATTTCAATCATGCGGGTAGGGTTCGCGGTGGCTTAGAGGTCAGAGCGTCTGGTATATCAAACCAGAAGACGCAGGTTCGAATCCTGCCCGCGATTGAATTTTTTCCTTTACTATTAAATAACTTAATAATCTTAGCATGCAAAAAAATGCAAAAAAAATCACAAAAAGATACATAGTTCATCTATTTGTCTGTTAATGTCAGACAAAATTACTTTAGCATTTTTTATGATATTAAAAGAGGTAGGGTAGCTATTTTAATTTTAATTTAATATTATCAGATTTAATAATATCAGAGAATAATTTAACTCAAAATTAGAGCTGCCCGACTGGGGAAGTACCTCCACCTTGCAGGAAATCGTAGCCAAATAAGCTCCGCGGTACGTTGTGTTCCTAACGGTGAGCAAAGTCGCCAGAGCTCCGCGAGGAAGCGTTGTGTTGGCAGTGGGGGGGACCGGTGGTCTTTTGTTACTGCCGCTGTCATGCATGGCAACACGTCTTGTCTCCTATGTTGCCAGCTCAATCTCCTCCTTAAATTACATGGTCGGCAACTCGCGAGTGAAACCCCTGGTGTTGCAAGCGTTTATAGGCTACGGTAACCGCTTACTATCAGGCGGGCGGTATGCCTGTTTGCCACCATAGTGGTATAAAAAATAATGGAAGTACGGATTATGGAGGGATCAAAACCGAAAATAACTGTTTTCAAGTACGTCAGAAAAAGGGATAATGATCCAGTCTTTCCTAAGCATCGAAATTGTGGCTCCACATAGGTTTTTGTCCACATCCAATTGCGAGAGGTCACAATATGTTACGGGCTGGATTATCATCAATTTAGGGGTCGCATATTTGCATAGGGCAGGCGTGCCGGCCCCGGGACGCGGGTTCCGCCGCCGGCGACACCGCGATGTGACGCTACCCACTACGGGTGGCGCCCGTGTCCGCTGGCACACGATAATTTGTGTAATAAAGCGTTGTTTTATAAATATATAAGTAAAATCACCATCACAGTACGTTTTATGGGCATTAATTTTTTTCGTTATTTCTTAAAATTTTTGAAATATTCATAATAACAAATTGAAATTAGTTAAATAATAAGTAATCAATAATAATACACTTTTAGAAGTCGTTGTTTTAGATATTTAGTGTAAGATAGAACAATAATGATAATATCTACTCATGTACTAGTCTTTTCGTATGAATACTCACACATAATTTATTACTTCAATTTTGTCAAAAAATGTTATTCAGGTAAATCCCACATTTAATTTTAAGGTAATATACCATAATTATGATTACCGAACTTCCAGTAACCGCTACGATTTATGGATTAAGTATAAAAATATTTCATAACCTTAAATCAGAATTCCATTTTTGGAATGTTTAGAATTCAGCACATATCTGCCTAAACTGCTCTCTACAAAACTATTTTGCTTCCACACTATTTCTCTTACAACAATGGACACAGTTTTCCATCTCTCGTTCTAGCCCGCGGCGGTCGTGTAGCCCCAATAACGCCCTGCATCGTCCCTTGAAGTCGCGCATTTGTTCATCACGACACCACATCTCGAAAACTGCTAGACACAAAACTATGAGATTTTTGAAACATCGAAACTAATTCCCTCGGTCGCCTCGGGGTACACTTGATAGTCGTGAGCCGAGATTTCTTGTTTTAAACTTAGATTGATAGTGCTGTTACGAAAATGGTTTGCATTTTCCGTATTGTATTGCAAATGATACTATTATTTAAGGTGTGGTTAGGATCTAGGAAGTTACTTAGTGTAAAATACTAGAAGGCGGTGAAAGGAGAGGTCTCCTAAATTATGTTGCCTTTCAAAAAACATTAGCGGACATTGGACGGCAGTCCTCTTGGTGTAAAACACCTCAAAGAGGATAGACGCGTTTGTCTTCATACCTCACTCTATCACATTAAAAAATCCCATTAAGAAAATAAATAATTTATGCAAACGTATAATCGAATCATAAAATCTCGAATATTAAATAAAAAGCTCCAGACCAATCGAATGATCCAGTTCAATTAATCTTACTAATCGAGTTCCGAGTAAGCGATTCTGAACATTTTCAATTTGTGCATAAAACGTCGGTGGAATCACATCTTCATTAGCTATACAATCGGGTCGGGGGCGAGTGGGAAGCGAGTGGGAAATTCCCATTCCCAAGAAGTTGAATTCGCCAAAGATTTATAAATTGCAGGGGGAGTTCCGAGGCAACATGAGAAGTTTCTATTATTGAATCGCACTAGTATTAATTGCGGTGAAATTGTAATTAAACTTTATGCGCTATCGACCGCTGCAGTCTGCGAATCTTTGTTAAGGATTTGGAACGATGGCGTTGTAATTGTATCAGTGAGAAACTGTTGTGGGACTTTAATAGAATATAGTTTTTGTTTTATTCATTTGTATTGCTTATTGCACAACTGTATTTTTAAGCATTCGATTGGGAATTGAAATGAAAGTCTATGTATTGCAAAGAGGATTTTGAAGTTATGTTACTGTACTCTAATGGAAATATTTATTACTATTTTTCTTTTCTTGTTTGGGAAATTAAAATGATAGAGTGGGACGTATTTCGACTGTGTTAAAAGTATAAACAAGATATTTAATAGTAGATAATTAAGGCCAATGTGCTTAAGTTACCAGCTTGATACTCATCTAATAAATTAATACTTTGGATTGAAAACTTCAAACCAGATCATCCAGAAATTCAATTCTGACGTATCTATTTCTATTCGATCTGTGCTTGGAATAAATGAATATTTTACACCCTCGTCTGCAGGATTAGGTAGTGATAATGAGGTGCGGAGGCGCCGCAGTTTGCTTTTCATTTCCTAGAGCACCTGCATGATCGTCTGGCTTTGCAGTTTCGATTGAATTCATATGCTTATGTAACTTTCTTCACATTTCGAGTGCGAGCTTTCGTGATTCGGTATTGATTTGATAACGATACCTCATATTGTTATCGATTATGTGTAAGATACAAATTTGCTCACGTGGATGTTGGTTGTCGCAAAGAAGATTCATCATCACAAATCCGTATTCTGTTTAACGGTCTTATTTATAGTCGACTACGCTGGCTTAATGCGGGTAGTGGTAGACTGCACATGCCATAGAGAAAATGTCGGTAATCACATGATTTTGAAAAGTCAGAGGTTCTTGCGAGCGTTGTCATCTTGAGATTTTTGTTTACCCAGCAACTTCACTAGCTACAATCCTTGGCCCTTCAAACCGCAACACAATATTGTTAACAAATTATTGCTTAGCTGCAGAATATTTAACTCGTTGATCATTAATAATGTAGACGAGTGTGTGGCATGATTATTGCCTCAAGTTCAAGTTCAAATGTTTTTATTTCAAATAAGCTTTTACAAGCGTTTATGAAACGTTATGATTCTATGTAGTTGCCCTGTTCCAAAAGGTTGATACTATTCAGAAGAATCCGGCCTATTCATGTAAGATATTAGAACTATTTTACTCATTACTCTACAAATACATAGATGGATGGATACAATACAAATTAATGGATTTGTAGTCGAGAGAAGATGACATGAGAGACGTCCTTAACATCATATTTTTTATACATTTACAAGGCCTTAGTAGGTACTTATAATTGAAATGCCTATTTGTCTTAAATTACACAAAATGTACATAAAAATATACCCTCTAACGGTGTTTCCCGAACACGTCGAATCTCAATAATTCACAATTCCTTCTACGAAAGTTGAAGACTATTTTTAACTCGAAATAAGTTCATATAACATCGGCGAGGGTATAAATTCACCTGTCATAGCCCAGCAATGCGAAGTTTCGCTAGATATACTAGGGTCAACTGGTAGCGAAGTGTACGTGTGCGACTTAGGGAATCACTCTGTATACCTTAGAAAGTTATACAGCAGTATGTTTTATATAGTTTTAAACTGTGTTTGTCATTCATTGTGCAACTCCGTATCTCAAATATTTTAGGGCGTATCTCTAGTCCAATTTCCGATCAGAAAATGACTCCAGTGGGACATTTTCAAATTTTTTTTCATTTCATTTGAGACAAAGCCTCCGCCTAGAAGGGGTCCAGCAATCGCAGCTTGTCAAGATTGTGGCAAAGGAAGGCATTGCTATTCTTTTGCCCCGTTTTTAGTACGAATGAGTCCGGTATATCCGGCCGCCTCTGCAGGTGGCAGACAGTTTATAAAAGAATTTCTACGACTTATAAAAGCACATATCTTTGTCGCAGGTTAACATGTGTATCACAAAATAAAATCATCACTTTCTGACGCCATAATACACGGGTCCAGATAGTGAATGTGTTCACAAATCGAGAAGGTCAGTACGGTTTCCAAACTATTTATTTTATTATTGTTATAAGATAACAAACAAGCATTTTAAACGTGGCCGGCTCGACCGGAGTAATACCACGGCCTCACAGAAAACCGGCGTCAAACAACGCTTACGTTGTGTTTCGCCGAGTAAATGAGGTTACCGGAGGCCCAATCCTCTTTTAAAGGTCGGCAACGCACTTGTGACTCCTCTTTTGGTGTTGCGGGTGTCCATGGGCGGCGGTAATCGCTTATCATCAGGTGATCCGTCTGCTCGTTTGCCCTACTATCCCATAAAAAAAAAATGCGGTCCCCTAATAGTACATTATCAGGCAGAATATTTTGTAATGCCTGTTTTGATGATACCATTTCGGACGAATTCATTGGAACAGAACGGAAAGCGTAGTGTGGGATGACCTCCAACAAGATGGATGGATGACCTAGCAAAGGTCGCTGGGAGACGTTGGATGCAGGCGGCATATAACCGGTCTCTGTGGAAGTCTTTGAGGAAGGCCTTTGTTCAGCAATAGACTTCTATTGGCTGATATGATGATGATGATATTGGAACTCAAACTCAAACTCAATTTTTTTTATTTCAATTAGACCATATACAGGTACTTTTGAAATGTCAAAACTACATGCACGGTTCCAAATAGTAGGTCTTATGCAGAAGAGCCGGCAAGAAACTCCATAGATAATTGATCCCACTTGACCGCCACGACGCGGAACACACTGTAGTAGACCGCCACGGCTCGATTTTTTTTATTCTATCAATGTGAGTATTGTGGAGTTTGATGTGAGTGATAAAAGTAAGTTACCCTCCAAAAGATAACATAACTGAATCCGGATTGACATGGCATGTAAGAGTTGACCAGTCCCGACAGACAGCATCCGTTCACGAGCATGACGTGTGTATCAGCGTCAGTCTGGAGCATTTAATAAAACCTATTTGAAATAATGAAAGCTACTTATCTTAATTCTTTTGTACTAAATATTATTATAGACCTTGCTTGACCTATTGGTTATATGTTTGTATGTTCTGAATAAACACATAATTTCTATATGCAAACAGCACTGACAAACAATATTAATTGAAATCTCAAACAGTGCGGTCTACAGTTAAATGGTGGAGTGAATTTATATCAGTGACAGGAATTATTATGGCAGAATCGATTTAAATATGTTGCAACCGCATTCGGCAATTTCATATTTCATTAATTTTGTTTTTGTATAGTGATGGGTTTTAATTTTATCAGTACTTTCAAGATAATTTTGTTGCAATGGTTTGTGGTGAGCGCTCAGTACATATTTTGTAATCTCGTATCTTTTTTTAATGATTTTTGCATTTACGCAACAATAATTATATTATCTAATGTTATACTGTGTGGGTACATTCTGGGGTGGGTTCAAATCCTATCTGTGGCCGAATTTTACTTTCACAAAATTTATAATTTTGAAAGATTTTGCGTAATAATTAAAAATTTTATCGTTTTTTTTAATACATAGATCCGGGGTATTAATCTCATTTTTATTTTCCTCATGCTTAATGGCAGACTTTACACGTGCTCGAGAAAGACTCCCTGTTTATTTCTCTCAATATTTTCCTTCACCGTCTTAGCGAATCGTAATAAATTACTTAAATTAACTCATTATATTGTCACACTGCTGGGCACAGGTCTCCTCGCAGAATGAGATGGATCAGGTTATAGTTCACTACACTAACCTAATGCGGATTGGCGGACTTCACACACAGTCGAGAAAATCTCTCAGGCATGCAGGTTTCTTCACGATGTTTTTCCTTCACCGTTTAAGCGCTTGACAGTTAACTATTAGGAACCGTGCATACGGCGTATTTTTAACGCGCTGACGACGCACATTTTACGAACGTAGATTTACGAATGTAGATGACCAATAACTTTTAACAAAAAGTAAAATCGCCTTCAAAAACATAAAAATTATGTTAGGTGCACAACAGTTTCGGTGTCGGTCGATTTGGTTTGAACTTTTGTTTTCGCCGCCGACTTCCAAAAATGTTGTGCACCTACCATTATTTTTATGTTTTTGAAGGCGATTTTACTTTTTGTTGAAAGTCATTTTCAACCGACTTCAACAAAAAGGAGGATGTTCTCAGTTCGACTTCCGAAACTGTTATTTTATTTTTGCTTTATTTTTATATACGGTTTTACTTTTTGTTAAAAGTTATTTTATTTCAACATTTTTAGTAGCAAGTAAAATTTTACGCATACCTAGACGGCGTTATCATTTTATCATTTACGTGTTATTGTCATTTTGTTCTAAATTTTGTGATCAGATCTTGACGCAAAATTTTATGGGACCTCACCGGAAGCACCAGCTTTAAAAAAAAAGAATCATCAAAACGGTTCACCCAGTCGAAAGTTCTGAGGTAACAAACATAAAAATACAGTCGAACTGAGAACCTCCTTTTGAAGTCGGTTGAAAAGCAGATGAGCATGCATCAATTCAAACGCGCCTACAAATGTATCGATACAAATGAGCGTTTACGGGCGTCACAAAACTTTTGAACGTGTGCAAAGGTTTACTGTGTACCGACGCCGCGTCATCTGAACGTCGGCGTCGTCGGCGCGTTAAAAGTAAGAGTTCAAAAAGTTAGAGGCGTGTCTTGGATTCGAACTCGAGACCTTTGACTTGACAGTCCAATGGTCAATCACTAGGCTATCACAGCTAGGCTCTCACAGCTAGGCTATCACAGCTAGGCTATCACAGCTAGGCTATCACACCTAGGCTATCACAGCTAGGCTCTCACAGCTAGGCTCTCACAGCTAGGCTCTCACACCTAGGCTATCACAGCTAGGCTATCACAGCTAGGCTATCACACCTAGGCTATCACACCTAGGCTATCACAGGTAGGCTCTCACAGCTAGGCTCTCACAGCTAGGCTATCACAGCTAGGCTATCACAGCTAGGCTATCACACCTAGGCTATCACAGCTAGGCTATCACAGCTAGGCTATCACAGCTAGGCTATCACAGCTAGGCTATCACAGCTAGGCTATCACATCTAGGCTATCACAGCACTATAACTATGGAAGAGTTTAAAAATTCGACTGGATGGATCAATAGGTACGCTTTTCCAATTCGGCAAATACTACCTTAAAGTTTAGCAACTGCGTCGTAGGGGCGGGCTTAGAGAGTATGTTTTAACTCTCAAAGATAAAAGCAACTAAGAGGCAATTTAAGTTTTTCAGGGAAACTACGGAGTACGCGAATTGAACGGCTTCGCATAACAGGTCAGGGTTTTAGCAAGAATTTCGAGTTTTGAGAATTAATATTGAAAAATTGCTACTATACAGTTTTTGTATTATTTATTAAGTACCTAGCTATATTCTGGAGTTGGAGGTTGCGGTCTAAACATACGAAGTAGGAACCATAGTTTACTGAAAAAAAATTTGGTACGGTGCACGTATGTCCCTTGTTCTTTTATATTAATTAATCGGTCAGAAACATCAGTAAAAAGCGCCACGTTTTTAGAAATAAAATCATTTCTCCCTGTTTTTAGGGTTCCGTATCTCAAAAGGAAAAACGGAACTCTTATAGGAACACTTTGTTGTCCGTCTGTCTATCCGTCCGTCTGTCTGTCAGGACCCTTTATCTCGGGAACGCGTGGAGGTAGTGAGTTGAAATTATATAGGTACTCTATAACTATATATTCAGGTCTACAGTCCCTTGAAGCTGTGAAAAAATCAAACTTCTAAGTTGACTTAAAAAAATATACGACCGTTTATGCCGCAAAAAACGTATATTTCGACACTCTTATGGGAATCAAAATGTTTAGGGTATTTTCCTGACCTAGAACTATGAAATTTGGCAAGTAATTATACTACAAGTATAGGGAAAAATCTGAAAACTATACATTTGTAATTAATTATAATATGTACCTACATACGGAACTCTCGGTGGGTGAGACCGACTCGTACTTGTCCGTTTTTTTTATATTATGTAGTTTACTTTCTATTGCTTGTTGTGTAAATATATATAGGTACATCATTATTGACACACGTACTCTTCTGCGTCACTATCAGCTTGTAACGTACCTTCCAAGAAGACTGGTAGCGTTGCCACATTGGCAATGTTATTCCGTGAACCCAAGAACAAGCTAACCCATGCAAATTTTCATTTATTTACTTTTACTGTGAATTAACTAATTTCAGGTTTACTTTAGAAAATTAATTACAATGTTCAAAACCAAGATATCAAGCTAATCAAAAATCAAAGAAATCATGATATCGATTAAATGTTTTTTTTTTATGGCATAGGGGGACATACGAGCAGACGGATCGCCTAATGGTTAGCGATTACCGCCGCCCATGGACACCCGCAACACCAGAGGAGTCACAAGTGCGTTGCCCACCTTAAATAAAAGGGTATTGGGCCTCCGGTAACCTCACTCACTCGACTAAACACAACGTAAGCGTTGTTTGACGCCGGTTTTCTGTGAGGCCGTGGTATCACTCCGGTCGAGTCCCATTCATTAATATATATTTATAAAAAATATTTTTAAAATACGGTTTGGAGCCAGGGTTGCCATTCGTCCGTGTTTCCCCGGATTTGTTTAGAGGGCGTCCGGGGAGCCTCCGGGTGGAGTTTAGAGAGGAAAGTATTTTCAAGTCACCTCTTGCTGCCAGGTAACCGTGCAACAGGCGCACGGGGCCCCGTGACCCATCGATGTCCGGATTCTAAACTCCAATATCCGAGGTTTTTACGTCCGAGGTCTTGACCTAGTTACTAGATTTTAGAGGTGGCAACCCTAGTTAGAGCTTATATACTGTTGACGGAACAAATACAGTACGGAAAGGCTTATTTTTACACTAATGTTTCCCACCGGCGTTACTTGTGAATTAGGTCAAACGTACTTACCTACTTATGCATCCACTCCATGTATCAACTGAGGAGGTTTAACTTGTCAAAGTTAAATTCATGCAGATACCTACCAAGCTATACAAAACATCTTTAATCCAAAACTTCGTGAAATTTCAACTTTATTACTGAATGGTGAAGTGTCATTGACCAATTCGGCGGCTGCATAGTTATCTTGGTTTCTTGCATGGCCGAAATCTCATGGGCTTTTGAGGTGTCAATTGCTCGACACAGTTGCACAGTGTTTCGATGATGATTCGTTGTAATTTAAACTTTATTGACACGTAATAAGAGTGTCCCGTTTGCGCTCAAACAGGTTGATAAATATTAACATGACGGTGTCTCGGTGATTTAGTGGATTCTACTGTAACATAATATTATAATGTTGATTTGTTTATTTTCTCATGGTTAGTAGGTAAAAAATAATCGGAAATATTTGAAATACCTACTGCATTTCCGATAATTTTATACCTACTCATCAATCTCCTAGACTGTTCCCAACTGGCTTCTCTAATCAGAAAAACAGGTGAATCTGTATTTCACACGAGCCGACTGTTGTCAGATCTTTCGAGCCCAATTTCTGGGAAAAACCGACATCCTAAGTATGGACTGGTTGTGACTGTGGTAGATTTGTGGCGGCTTATTTTGCTATTGACTACCACTAACGCTTGCTTGTGCTATACATATTGTAATCATGTTATTTGCTATTTTATACGTATGTTATAGGGGGCCACCCTATAGCCATTAACCGGGCACAAATCCAGACTCCGAGTTGTTACTGAGACTTTCATATAAAAACCCAATAACACTTTACTTGACCTGGGGATCGAACCCAGGACCTGTATCGTAGCAGTCACGCTTGGGACCACTAGACTAATGAGGCAATATAGTGTGAGATATACAACATTGGACCGTAGAAAAGGACACAATTTTTCAAAAATAGGTACCTATTTTAGTGGTCTAATTGAATTATTAAATTTTGACTTTGACTTTGTCTCAAAAGTCCTATGGGGTACGACTGAAACCACGAGCAACATCTTCTAATACATACCTATCAAGTAAGCAGACAGAAAGCTCGCTGTTAAAAAAAAGTACCTACACCAATTACTTACATCGGTTGCGGGACGGAAAAGCGAAAAAGCGATTTTTATACAACTTAGCACGAACATTTTTCAATCCGAATTGAATCGCAAAAGCATTTTTTTAAAAGCGAATATGGCTCTTGAAAAAACGACGTTCGAGCGGAAAAACCGAACATTTTCCAATAAAATTGTTTATCTGAACTATGTCTGAATGACCGTGCCTGATACGAGAATGTGAAAAAATAGCAGTTTGCGTACATATTGTGTAGCAATAGAATATAGCAATATGGGTATTTTATTATAATAAAATTAAATGACGTAGACCCACGACATTTATATACAATAAATTTATATATATCGTGGGCCGATCTTTATATGACCGATGAAAGAAATATAAATATCGGTTAGGTTAGAACTGTGACCAGTGTGTGATCGAGCGAGCGAAGCGAGCGGGACCGCGGCAGCGGCCGGTGAGTGCCAGAACCGAATAGTAGCCATTGTTACATACTTACACAGTTTAGGCACATCATGAAATAATCGGTCATATCATCACATCGTGATCTGCCCAGGCAAATCTGCATCGGTCCATTTTAATTGATCGGCCCACGACATAAATACGTTTGCATTCATGCCTTTCTATATTTCTATAGGTAAGGATTAAGGTTTTGCTCGCAAAATAATAAATAATTTAAAGTAGGTACTTACGAGTTTAAATAAACTCCAAAAAAGTAAAAACATGCCGCAAGTTTTTCCAGGGGTCGTATTATAACGTGTTAACGCGATTATTTTAAGGTGGTGAGAAAGAGATTCCGCTCTACATATTAAATAGCCTCATCTCTTTCTTACAACCTAATAATGATTGCGTTACCACGTTATAATACGGCCCCAGAACAATAAAATGATAAACAAGAAGTGTTCATGTTATTTCTCATTTAAATGTAAAATGAATGACATGAAAGCTAAAAATCTATTACCTATAAAAAAATTACATGATGTCAAAACCAATAATAATAATTAATAAAGAATAGTCTAGCGTCAAATAGTCATATTATTCTAGTGGTCCCAAGCGCGACTGTACGCTAGAGGTCCGATTCGATCCCCAGATCGAGCAAAGTGATATTGGGTTATTATAAGAAATTCTCAGTAGCAACTCGGAGTCTGGATTTATGCTCGTTAAATGGCAAAAGGCTCGCCCTTATTACATTGGACCTAAAAAAACTGTGGGTGTACATTACACCTCTGCCTGCTCCTTCGGGGAATACAGACGTGATGGTATGTGTGTAATAAAGCAGAGTCAGTTAAAAATAATTTCACTATAAATGTGCAAACTGCCTCGTTAGTCTAGTGGTCGCAAGCACGACTGCTCCGCTAGAGATCCTGGGTTCGATTCCCAGGTCGAGCAAATTGTTATTGGGGTTTTCTATGAAATTCTCAGTAGCAGTTCGGAGTTTGGTATTTGTGCCCGGTTAATGGCAATAGGCTCGCCCCCTATTACGTGGGACCTAAACATACCGGCGAAAAGTGGGTGTACATTAGTTCGACTCTGCCTAACCCTTCGGGGAATACAGGCGTGATGGTATTTTATGTTATATGCAAGATTATACTTGGCCAAAAGAATCATTCACTAAACTTTGGCAATAAAGACTTTGTAACCCAAATTCTGTTACAATCCACTAAATTTCAATAACCAGACACTGTATCAAATGGCGAACTTACAACCCTAGTAGTGACATTTATGTTGGTATTAATATTATTTAGCACACTGCAAACTGTGGAGTCGACTCATACATAATATGCATAAAACCTTTATGTTTCAAAAGCTTTCAAAGAGGTACCGTAGTAAATTGAAATCCATATAATTTAAGTGTAAACTTTTTTACTGACCTTATTGTGGATTTGATGACTGTATTGCTGATCGTACCTGGAAATAAAATAAACTTTTTGAGTGATTTAAATTCCTTATTTGTTAAGATGGCAGAAATCTAAAAAGAAGGCCGGCAACGCACTTGTGACTCCTCTGGTGTTGCGGGTGTCCATGGACGGTGGTAATCGTTTACCATCATCCGTCTGCTCGTTTGCCCCCTATCCCATAAAAAAAAACGAGAAATTTTCTATAAAAGTTCTGTTTTTTATTTCATCGTATGTGTCAATGGGTGTGTAAAAAAAAATTCTTTCTTTTTTCCTTTTATGGTACGGGACCCTAAAAACACACTTTCCCGTATCCGTACCATCGCGAGTTTAATTCATCGGTTCACCCATTTCCACCGAAATTATTTCCGAATATTTTCGAGGTTTTCGTTCCATATACTACTTCGGACGCTCGTAAAAACCGGGATGATCCGCGGCTATCGATGCTTCGGCTCGATATGAGATTCCCGCGACGGGGCTTATTGGTTTGGTGGAAGATGTAAGAGGAGTGACGTCAAAATGTTGGGGGGCTGAGATGACCAGTTTTAATGTATCATAGTATGATTCAAATGACAATATTGCTAAAGGATTCTACGGATTCTAAATGTGAATTAGAGGTCTTGGTGAACGTAGCTATTCTAGATATCCGGCCGCATTTGGGCAGATCTATTATTTTTTTAAATACATTTATTTATCAAAAGTGTCATGTGTGTATAATCAGCATAGATAACTGTGTAAAATAATAATACTAAAAAACATAAAAATAATATTTGTTCGTCCTATAAGCATTCCTGTACTATTCATAAAGTTACGATGAAAAAGCAAGGCAAAAATAATGCGTAAAAAATGTGATCGAGACTTTTTTAGCCCTTTTAAACCGTGTAGTGAATCATTGTATACTAGACAAGAAAAAACTTAAGACATTTTCTACGTTTTCATTAGTTAAATAATAAAGAAAAGTACCTATGCCTTATGTCTATGATTGAATTAGAGTTTGTAACTTGGGACACCCCCGATTTCCAGAGCTGAGTAATATTTCAAAATTTTTAAAGTTCACCCCAGTGATGCTTGCGCATGAGACGTTGATTGAAAGTTATATATTTTGGAATTTAATCGGCAACGAGTTACGTTGCCAATAAATTCTAGCGCGCTTCAACTTGCAACACGGCGGGTCATGTGTTGATATTGCAGCTATATAATATGCAAGTTGATGGATGGGTGTGCGGAATACAGGTTACAATTTCGGTTTTCAAAGAAAATCGGATCATTAGCAGTCTTTTAATAGCCAGTTTATAATTGTACCGTAGGCCCACATCATCATTGATAATCTTGACTAATATTATAAACGTGAAAGTTTGTGAGTATGGATGTCTGGATGTATGGATGTTTGTTACTCTTTCACGCCAGAACGGTTAAACGGATCTGGGTGAAATTTGGCACAGACATAGATTGTAGTCTGGAAAAACACATAGGGATGCTACTTTTTATCCAGGTCGGATACAATAATGATATCCATGCAGACAAAGTCGCGGGCCGAAAGTTGTTATCTTGTAAGGATATCACAGCATATGTCCCGTGAGGAAAAAATCCAATCGAAGGGTTGACTTTTGATAACATTCATTAATTATATATTTTTTTTAAAACATTACCCTGTGGCATGGAATATTAAACCTATGTATGCTAAATGGATTGCAATATACATTTTTTTTCTTGTGTGCATTTAGGTATCTTTATGATTAGGTACATACCTAATATTAATATCGATGGAATCGTATTTCTTTATTTACATAATAAAATTACGTATATAACGTTACATTATGTACGAGAGCCTTTCTCCAACCACCTTAAAAATTCCGAGCTCACATGATAACACGTGGAGTCTTACCAAAAGATCCTTCCTTATCTTTCATTAATAACTTCCATGAGAATGAATGCGGTCTACACGGTGGTTCAGACAGATTTTATCTCAGATTCAGCTCAGCATTTCCCGGTCGTCAGCCGTCATAATATTTTACAACGGTCGCCGGTCACAGACTAGTCGTTTGTTTCACACTGCTACGTGCGCCGCACGTACTAGTTTGATAGGGCACTGCGCCTCCCCAGAGAGAACGTTCTAGATTGTGCGGTTGAGTTCTGAGTTCGAGGTGAGTAGAACTTTACTGTGACGTCACAGTTACACAGCAACCCCGCCAAATTCAAATTTTACAGAGACACATAACATAACATAACTCATACTATTACGCCTGTACTCCTTGAAGAGTTAGGTAGAGACGTACTAATGTACACCCACAGTTCACCTGGTATTTAGGTCCCATGTAATAAGGGGCGAGGCCTATTGCCATTAACCGGGCACAAATCCAGACCCCGAGCTGCTACTAAGAGGTTCGTAGAAAAACTCAATAACACTTTGCTCGACCTGGGGATCGAAACCAGGACCTCTAGCGTAGTAGTCGAGCTTTGGGCCACTAGACTAATGAGGCAATCGAGACTTAACTTTTACAGAGACATAGACAACAATTTCAATTCTTTATTTTTTTTTGTATCTGTTGTTAGTTGTTTATTAGTCATAGCTGTTTCGTCATTTGAAACATATGGACCTTTATTAATCTTTCAAATAAGTTACTTCGTTACCATTTGTATTATAGGTTGATCTACATAAAGATTAATGTCATACAGGATTGTCCCACTGGGGACAAAGGCCGTCCGTTTTACTGTAAAAAATGTTAATATTTTATAATTTGAGAATTCAGATAACCATTTCGTACACATATCTACATCAAAAGTAACACAATTCGAAATAACTTAAAATTGGAGAATATTGAAAAATATCTGACTTGCTCTGTGGTAGGAGCTCTTGGGGTCTGATTGTCTGACGACCACCCTCATGTTGGAGTCTGTCGTAAAGCATCTTGGTATGTGTTTCGACTTTTGCACGTAAGAGCCATTCCATCCCCCTCGGATGCTGTGGCTCTGGCAGTCTGCAGTCCGTAGGGGCTCTTAAGAGTTGGCAACACATCAGCAACTCCTCTGGTGTTGCAGGTTCCACGGGCAACGATGACTACTTACGACCAGGTGGCTCGTCGGTTCGTTCGATTGCCGAATTAATCCATGAATAACCAGAAAATTTACCTAACGAAATAGGTCAGTTTTGATCTAGAAGTTTTGGCAGCAACTTTCTCTCTTTTCATAAGTGACCTCACAGAAATACCTTTGCCTCATGCGAAAAAAGAATCAAGTTACTTATTGTGCCTCAGTCACCGGACGCACCTGTTGTATTTACAACCTTATATTTGCTGTTAGGATTCGAAATTTAGACTTTAATACTTCCAAAATAAAAATCACGATGGACAAATGACAATTTATAAACAGCAAAAATATAATTGCATGTTTATGTCCATAAATTAAAATGACTCCGTTTTGAAAATGAATCTTAAGTTTATGGTGATTAGGTTGGAATTTAATAATAGTCAGCATAAAAGTATTTAGACTTACAGATGCTTTGTTTAGCGGCATTGTGTAAATTGAAATCTGATTCTATATTATGAATGGTTTACCTCAACTTTGTTGGAAACAGAAAATAATTACGAAATTGCTTTTAACCTATATTATACACGTCGTGTGAGGGAAGCAAAATATTATTTTTTGAACTTTCGCGAAATACTTAAGTATATGGTATTTTAGGTTTTATACAGATACGAGATGCTATTCGCGGATTCAACCGCGTCTCAAAGGACTATTTGAGATAAAAGGTTGACTTATCTTTACAATTAAGTTTGGGATAACCTCTATACCAACCCTACCTACAATTCTTATCTATTTAAAATAAATAAAATAAAAATAGGTACCTACATACAGCGTTCTAGTAAAATTGATCTTTTTAAAAACCATGTAAACGAATTGCACTCAATAATAACCATTTTTAAATAATTTATGCGCGATTAAATATTGACATAGCACACGGAAGCAGTCGGTGAACATCTATCAATGCCTATATGAAATCAAATGGCGTGTCCGTTTGTTCATCTAATACGAACAATCTAGTACTATCTAAAATAATATGCTAATATATCGATGGAGGAAATCGAACAATGTTATTAACATTTGTTTTGACAAAATGACATCATTCTTTGATCAAAAAAGCAGTTGTAGGTACTTCTAGTTTTCGAAGTTCGACCTTCCTTTGTTTAAGTTCGTTTGAAAAGGTAGGTACTTGACAAGACAACTTTAGTAACCTAAGGCGTAGATCAGACAGTAAAACGTGGACGAATGGACTTTAATATAAGATGTAAGGAAGTGTCGCTATTCAAAACATAGAAGAGTGGGAGCACAGACGTAAGAAATGCTGTGTGGCTTATGCCTAACGGACATGATACCGATTTCTGAGAGTAGGATAACTTAGACTAGTTATTCCCAATTCCGTAGAAATTACCCCATTATAGATTCCATTAAATCAAAATCCAAGCCCAAAACTGCAAGACCGAAGGATACGGTGAGCTCGTTCTGCGTGAATCGGATCGCCAATAATTAACAAAAATGTAAAGTAGCTGTTAGTAATTGTAACATTAAGACGTCCAACAACAACTTAGTCTACCCGTGACCATGGATGCTGTAAAAGATCCGAAACGTCGGGAATCAAATAATATCAATACAACGCGATAAAATCCGTAAAAAGTAGTTTTATTTCAATATTCTGTTATGTTCGAACTAGAAAGAAAGAAAGAAATATGTTTATTTGGCCAAAGCAAAGGAAAACAAACGATTACAGTAACAGCAGGTAACACGGTACAAGTGAGTAGTGGGTCCATATTGTTTTCCGGTCCGACCAAATAGGCATCCAGGTTCAGCTATTGTCAAGTACATTAAGGCATTTGCGAGCGTGCGTGCGTGTGTGTGTGTGTCTATGTTTGTGTGTGTGCGTGTATCTGTTTGTATGTGTGATGTGAGTGAGTGCGTCTTCTGTTCACGTTATTATTATTTTTTGAAAAATCCTCCGAAGTCGAACCCAAGACCATAGCAGTCACACTCACGCCCACTCGACTAATGAGACGGTCATTATTTTTTAAAAAGATACATGTACACATATGGCAATCGGCAACGCATTGGTGACAGCTACAATGTCGCTAATATGGTAAGGACGTTATGGTAAAGATGGTAAGTTACAGCCTATGGGCTGTGGTAGTCACTTCATCATTCCATCAGGTGACCCGCATGTTCGTTTGACCCCTCTGAAATAAAAAAATGTCGCTAATGACCTGTAAAGTTTTAGAAAAGATATTCACAGCACACGTTTTTGAAATCACCAAAATATAATGCTATTTTTCTTCTCTCTTATGATACTTATCGGTACCAACATTAACATTTCCTAATTGCAACTGCCAACCTAAGATAAGTTAAATGCTTTATACGCGGTTGGTCATTTGTACCCGTCATTAAGCATGTAACGGTTATAGGGGGTCAGATCAGCCCAACGTTGATTACACATCGTCACATTTTAGGGTCAGTTTAGTTAATGGGGATACGGTGATGGTTAGTGGAATGGTGATAGTTTATGGTGACGATGAATATTTGAGCGGTGATTAGGAAAATGGCTTCATTAACTAATATTTTCACTATTATGTTACTTATAAATTCTGTAGCCCACAATTTCAATCGCGTCCCAGAAGGAATTATTTACTCAGCTTATATTATACGGTGTATTAAGATGAAACATGAACCACATTTTTAGTTAAACTTTTAGCAATACAACTGTAAAAACCGAATCCAATTTCATGTATTTGTTTGTAGAACAAAAAGTCTAAAGTAATAATTTTAGAGAGACAAACAAACATTCTAAAGCCTTATCTTCTATTGCTCTGTAGAGATCCTTCATATTATATTATTTAGAGCCGATTTATCCATCGCCAGATACCCTTTAACTGAGGAGTAAAATGGTCGTTTGACAGATTTTGAAAGCTGTCAATAAAACTGTCAAAAATTTGAATTTATTCCTACGAAGGCGATGAAAAAAACCGGCCCTTAAATATGTATACACATCGGTCAGTTATTATTTATTTATTTAATTTGTTTGCAAAACCTGCAGCTAAACAAATCAATACCTATGATAACAATAAGAAAACGGAATGCCAATAACAATTCTTCACTTTTAGAGAATATTTTTGGGTATAGTCGTGATGGTAGTACGAGTATTATTTGATTTAATATCAAAAGATGAATCAGGAAAAAGAAAGCGATCGTGTTTAGAAGCCATAACCATCAAAATATAAGTCAAAGTGTGTCAGGTTAAGTGGGGCCTTATTCAACGGAATGATTTATAGGTAATTTCCTTATAGATCGGGAGCACCTCATGCGCAAGTAATGCGACCTTCGTCACAGCTCGCCTGAATGCTTAATTGGTTAATTTAAGTTAGTTTTGTAAGTGTCGTTAATTATATAACTGTACTAGATTTCAGGAGCGGTTTCTTGGGAGGCGGGTGATATGTGTTATATGGAGTACTAGCTGTTCCCCGCGGTTTCCCTTGCAACCTAGTGATGCCTAAACTTTCATTCCCCCCCTTAAAATAAGAAAATCCGAGAACCCTTTCGTAGTGCTCGTCTATAGTGCAAAAGGAACCAGCATGCAAACTTTCAGGGATCTAGCTCCTGCAGTTTCTTTTCAACCTGTGCGTTGTGATACATCAGTCAGTCAGTAAGTCAGGTTCTACTTTTATATAGAAATATATATATAGTTTTTTATATATGACTTTTCTGACTGCCTTAACTTGCATTAGTCTAGTGGTGGTCCCGAGTGCGACTGCTACAATAGAGGTCCTGGGTTCGATCCCCAGGTCGAGAAAAGTGTTATTGGGTTTTTCTATGAATTTCTCAGTAGCAGCTCGGAGTCTGGATTTGTGCCCGGTTAATGGCAATAGGCTCGCCCCCTATTACATGGAACCTAAACATACCGGCGAACTGTGGGTGTACATTAGTACGCCTCTGCCTAACCCTTCGGGGAATACAGGCGTGTATGACTTTTCTAAATATAGATGAACGACGCTTAACGTCTAGTAATTATATAATATTTCATAGGAACAGACTTAGCCTCGAGGTTATTTTCGAGGTTACATCAAAGCTTTACATTATTTTTTTGTTGTATTCCACGTCAGGCAACCTAACATGTTCGTAATCCAAACTGGTATCATAAATGCGAAAGTAAATGAGTCTATTTGTTTGTTCACGCCTAAACCGCTGAAGCAATGTTGATGAATCATGGTATAGCAATAGATTTTTTCGTAGAGAAGGACATGGGCTATCTTTTGTTTAAAAAGTCCTTTGGAATACGAGTCAACCGCGGGAAAGAGCTACTTCAGCTTCTTTCCTAACTATGAAATCATACCGTATTTTTCTATTTATTTTATGGGGTGACAAATGAGCAGACGGATCGCCTGATGATAAGCGATTACCGCCGCCCATGGACACCCGCAACACCAGAGGAGTCACAAGTGCGTTACCCGCCTTTTGAAAGGGAATTGGGCCTCCGGTAACCTCACTCACTCGGCGAAACACAACGTAAGCGTTGTTTCACGCCGGTTTTCTGTGATGCCGTGGTATCACTCCGGTCGAGCCAGCCCATTCATGCCAAAGCATGGCTCTACATCTAATATTAACATCTAACGTCGTTGTCTTTTTTTTGCTTTATCATTAGCAGGCTTATAAACCATAAGTGCATTTAACATAATCTGATAACTGACCTAACATCGGCAATAGGACAGTACATTCTGAATTATGAACAACGCAATACACAGCAACAATATCCAATATGCACACAATGGCATTCATTCTAGATTTATGTTCCATATATCATTGTAACACCCAATATGTTCCTAACACATACATCTTCATATCATCCAAATGTCCAATAGTAAACGTTTATTTTGAATTCTAGCTTTCACCCGTGTTATCACAGTTTATGCCACTCGGGGATAATGTGAAAGAACGAAGAAAAAATGTGAAATAATTTTCAGGATCGTATAGTTAATTCCGAAGATTTTCTCCTACATATAAACTCACAAACTAATATTTCTTAAACTCTATAAATATATCTTTTAGTGATTTTTTTGCATTTTCCATGCTAAGATTATAAAGTTATTTTAGTGAAGGAAAAATTCAATCGCAGGCAGGATTCGAACCTGCGTCTTCTGGTTAGATACACCAGACGCTCTGACCGCTAAGCCACCGCGAGTCCCACCCGCTTGATAAACATAACTTATTTTCCGAAGGGTTAGGCAGAGGTGTATTAATGTACACCCACAGTTCGCCGGTACGTTTAGGTGCCATGTAATAGGGAGTGAGTCTATTAACAGAGCACAAATCTGATTGCCGGGTGCTACTGAGATTTCATAGTAAAACCCAACAACACTTTGCTCAACCTCGGAATCGAACCTAGGGCTTCTAGCATAGTAGTCGCACTAAGGCCACTGGTATAATGAGGGAGTTGGGCATAATTATGTTTTTCATTCTTTGCACAAAGCCACTACAGATAAAGTCCTATAGAACACCCCAAACACATTTTTACCAACAATGCTATCCTCATAACAATGTATCACGGTATTAGGCACACCCGTACTCCACCATAGATGGCGCGATATTTATTTAATGGCCGCTTTTTGCTTTAATAAGCCGATAAACCGCGCTTGGCGTGACGAAACGATGACGTCATTAAACTTGAAAATTTTCACCCTGAAAGTAATCTTACGTTGGATTATATATCTGCAGCCTTTTATGGCTTACTAGCTTCTGCACGCGACTTTGCTTGCGAGAAGTATATACACTTCGTCTCTGTGAAGTACCTACTTATTTCTAAGTACTTTTGGTGCCCTGTTGGGGGTGACCCTATTTATTTATTTTATTTTTATTATGGCACTTCAACGACTTATTCACTAAACACACAGTAAAAATATGAAATACAGACATTTGGACGGTGAACTCGTTACTTAAGAGTCCGGTGGACCGAATTTTTCTTACAAACGTAATACCGAAATAAATCGTAATTCTAACAAAATTTAATCAAATTGTGTTATTATTCGGATTGCGATACCATTATTCTAGGTTCCTACGATGCCATTTTGTCCAAAATACTTCAGGAAATAAATGTAAGCGAATGCAATTTTTGATATAATTACCAAGTTTGGAACGATTTTCCAAACTTTTATTTCCAGTGAAGTAGCAGTAGACGAAATAGTATTGTAGGAACCTAGATTGACGGTATCAAAATCCGAATAATAACATAATTTGATAGAATATTTTCTGGATTACGATTTATTTTGGTATTACATTTTTGTGGGCAATTCAAGCTCCGCCGGACCCTTAAAGAAGTGCACAGCGAGGGCATAAAAATTGTCACAAAGCTATAATAGATTGTCATAACTACGTAACACTTTCTTAATGTTGCCTTGCTGACTGCGTTTAAACAGCAATTCCAGTCAACATTGGAATTGTTAATTAACACTGGAATTGATATCAACTACTATTACTATTTACCAGGCACAAATCCACATACCGAGCTGCTACTAAGAATTTTCATAACCCACTAACATCGACCTTGTAATCATGGTATCAAAAACCAGGATACCAGGACCAGGACCTTTATCTCAGCTGTCGCACTATAAACTAATGAGACAATGACATTATCTATCTCTCTCACTCTAAATACAATGAAACAATTTACCATCTTATCCCGTGTGGGGACGGGTTAGAATACTGTTCCTCACTGCCTTTCAGATAGGCATCCCGTAAGAGGAGAGGAAATATCTGACTTGCTCGGTGGTAGGATCTCTTTGGGTCTGACTGGCCGGCGATTACGTCGGAGTCTGTCGTAAAGCATCTTATTGTGTGTTTCGACTTTTGCATGTAAGAGCCAGTTCCCCTTGGTTGCCACGGCTCTAGCAGTCTGCAGTCCGTAGGCTCTTAAAGATCAGCTACATGTCAGCAACTCCATGTCCATGGGTGACGATGACCCCAGAGGGCTCGTTTGCCGACATAATCCATAAAAAAATACTAAAACATTTGATATAGGTACAGTTTTTCCTTCTAGATCATTGTTTTTTCAATACATCCACTTAAAGGGCTCAGGTGCGTTTCCACACCCTCACAGCTCCCCTAACGAGGCGTCCTTGGAGCCTCTATTAGCAGTAACAATATACCAACACGTTTTTGCTTGGCACAACCCTACGGCTCATTGGCAAACATTGTCATTGTTACTTGAGGGATATGGCTAGGATATACTATATATGAGTAGCTATTGTTAATTTGATTATTCTGCACATCATTCAGGTTGTGTGACTGGTATATTTAGAGCTATGTTTTAGCATGTACTTAACGACAATAGGCTAAATGACAAAAAAAATTTATTGATCCGTCAACTAGTGACGTCACAACCTCCCACTCCCGAACTTTGATGCTCTTTATGTTTGTCAATTCTTATTACATATATATTTTTTTTATTCATGATAGGCTTACGCTTGATTGCCAGTTTGCCTGATGTTAAGCGACACTGCGAAAGCAAAAATTCGTGTCCGATATTTTTGAATAATCTTACTGTTGGACCGAATATAATATTTTTTTTTTAATGCAGTCACCATCCCTATTCCAACGTCAAAGATAAAATCATTTATTCAAGATGTGTGTTTTTGCTGGAAAGAAGAAGCGTCGCAACAAACTCCTCGGCAATATATTCCTGCCTGTTAAGTTACTAAGGCATTAAAAGTTACCTATAATACAACTTTAATTTTAGTTTTAGGTACTTATTTTTGTTTTTTGTTGCTATATGTCAGCTGGCGCCCAAGTTATATTATGTCATCGAAGTTAATACTTATTAAAGTAAAGCCTTGCAAGCCTCCTTTGTAGCGATTTACATGACAATTTTGGAAACTATGAACTTGCTCACACTAGCTATGATACGAGTAATACTATGCATGATAACTAGGACCTACAAGGACACCTATATTTATAAATGTTTTAGTAAGAACTGCCTCATAAAACTAGTGGTCTTAACCGCGACTGCGGCTCTAGATCTCTTATGTTTGAATCCCGGGTCGAGCACTCTTAACAATAACACTTTTTCATAGAAATAGAGAGAATGAAATTTTCAGTAGCAGCTCGGAGTTTCAATTTGTGGCCGATTAATGGCATTAGGCACGCCTCCTATTAGAGGGAATCTAAAGATTTGATTTGATTTTATTTGGGTGGCTTACAAATAACAACACAGAGATAACAGTGGAGTAGTCAATGACAAGCCATTTACAAGCCTCCACAATATAGTAAAAAGATGGTGTTGCAATTTTTTTTATGGGATAGGACGGCAAACGAGAAGTCGGATCGCCTGATTGTAAGCGATTACCGCCGCCCTTGGACACCTGCAACACCATAGGAGTCACAAATGCGTTGCCGACCTTTTAAAAGGGGATTGGGCCTCCGCCCGGTAACCTCACTCACTCAGCGAAACACAACGTAAGCGTTGTTTAACGCCGGTTTATTTGTTTAAAACCTAACGAAATTAACGAAGGTATGATTACAACGTGTCGCATACATTAAAATCTTTAGAAATAATGTTATTGATAGATGCTAAACAGATCAATTGAAGAGTTTTAATAATTTGAATGATTTGACTGTGCGAATCATATGAATTGCTACGGTGAACTATAAGTGCGAACGGATCATGGAGAAGATTTCTCGAATGAGAATTGGGTTGGGACATTCAGAGACAGTTTGGAGAGAAGTTCTGGACATTCGATCCTTGATTGAGCTATCTGCACTAGGAACCGTATATCTAATATGTTTCTCCGAGTTGCAAATGGTAGTAAGTGGAATCGAGTGCATCGTTCTTTGTAATTTCGGTAAGGGATTTTAAAATTTGTAACCTAAATATCTTGTGAATTTCCTTTATATTCTCTCCAATCTATCTGAACCATACAGCACATACCGATGAACTGTGGGTGTAAAGTACATTAGTGCGCTTCTATCTAAGCCTTCAGGTAATAGAGGCGTGATGGAATTATAATATTAATAGAAATGAAGCCCAAAAGACGACGGGAAATGTTAGACAGGCTTCCAGAATTCAATCAGGTAAGAACAGTCTCCGTTTTGTCTTATATCAATAAAATCTTTATGAGCCACGTCGCTTACATTTTTCCCTTAGGTGGCTTATAGGCTCTTTCTCATCACACGCTTTATACACAGGGCTATCACCTGGCTGTATTTAATTTGTGTGGCGTTTGGTGTAGCTGGCTGAGCGGTCGGCTTTGCCTTTTAGTAAGTGGGCGATCCATGCTAAAACAACGCATACGTTGTGTTTCGCCGAGTGAGTGAGGTTACTGGAGGCCCAATCCCCTTTTAAAAGGTCGGCAACGTACTTGTGACTCCTATGATGTTGCGGGTGTCCATGGGCAGCGGTAATCACTTACCATCAGGCGATCCGCCTGCTCGTTTGCCGTCCTATCCCATAAAAAAAAGAGTTTTGAGATCGATCCTCCGTTTGTGATGTTTATAAACACACGGAATATCCTGAGCAATGTTTTTTTAATACAATATATTCTGTCAGAAAGACATGGAGTTGCTGCCTTGTCATTATACACGACGCAGCAATAGGGATAGTCTTTTTGAAGGACTCAAATAAGATCGGCATATATCCTTCTAAGGCAATATCTTCCTCTCAATTTTTTTATCTATAAAAATGTCGAGCTCGTGGCAGCCCTACTGCGCCGCTGTTTGTACGCAGTATCAAGATATCGCTGAAAGTAATCTTGCAGAAAGGCTTTGCGTCCGTGAGTGACACACTTTTCGGTTGGGGCTATGAGTATTAGCATTTTTAAGCGAGAAATTGTCCTAGCAATTTAATGTGTTAGTACCTTAAAGAGGTAGAGGCCGATATGATGGGAAAGGGAGTGAATGATGAGGTGACGGCTGATAGGGATGAATAGAAGAAAAGGACATGCTGCCCCAAATAAATTGGGACAAGGGCAGGAAGAATAAGAAGAAGAAAGAAAGCAGATAGATGTGTCACAAAATCAAAAATAATGGAAAATTAGGGAGAACCTTAGATATCAGACTATCATTATTGAAAACACGGCGCCTTCCAACCTCTAATCAATACATCAGTCACGTTTAATAGTAGCTATTAACGTCCTTAAATATTATCCTACCTTCAAACAAAGGTAACAAAAACCCCGTCGTATCCCAACGTTAAACAAATTATCGCGTTTTAATTCAAAATCGTTCGACCGTTACCTGGCTAAGGATGGCAACACAAAAAACACATCCCTTTTTTGTTTTTGTTCGAAAATAGATAAAAAATGGCTAATCGCTGCGATAAACACGTGTATTTTATTTGATTTACATTATGTTGGTACTTCTGTTTTTAAAACGGTGATTTTAAATTTCTCCGAAAGCTCTCAAAGGTACTAATTTGCTAGGGATGGACTATGGGTTCTAAACATGAATCCTATCAAAACATACAATGAACAAAAATGTGAAATCTCGCAACCCAATTCTTCTAACGTAACACGTTCTTTATGTGAAGCCAGTAGAACCAAGCCTTAAAATATAATAAATAGAAACCTAAAACCCAGGTTCGGGAAAGTATGAGATTTTTACACACCATAACCACCCCGGTAGCCTTCACATGGAAGAGGGGCGCTATGTTAAAAGACCACCACAGCATCCTCCCTATGGAACGCCTGTTAGGGCTCCCCTGGGACTCCTCTTTGCCCCATAATCAGCCCTGGTAGTGCTCCCCGATTTTTGGCGGTTATCAATCCTGTATCAACCGATATGCTTCGTTTTTATTTGCACAGGAACCCTTCGAATGATAAGAAAGAAACAATATAATTATCCCTTATTTTTTTTTATGGGATAGGAGGCAAACGAGCAGACGGATCGCCTCTTGCTAAGCGATCACCGCCGCCCATGGACACCCGCAACACCAGAGGAGTCACGAGTGCGTTGCAGACCTTTTAAAAGGGGTTTGGGCCTCCGGTAACCTCACTCACTCGGCAAAACACAACGCAAGCGATGTTTAACGCCGGTCTTCTGTGAGGCCGTGGTATCACTCCGGTCGAGCCGGCCCATTCGTGCCGAAGCATGGCTCTCCCACGTCAAAAACCTTTATGAATAATTTGTACGAGAGCCAACGTCAGTTCATTGTGCTAACTTTTTTTACCAACTTGTTCTTTAGCTATAAATTAACAAGTGGATAGGGTCGCTATGCTGGGTCGTTTTTAAGATATGATTTTGCTGATAAAGGCCTTTTAAATTTATTATGGCAAATTTAAAAAGTTTGTTATGATGATAAGCGCTCGGAAAACTAGGCAGCTCCATAAGTAAATAACCCTCTTTCTGGCGCAGTCGGGTAAATATAAAATACTTTAAATATATATATTGTTTTTTTCTTATAGATTTAGACTCACAGTGCTTAAATTTGTCTTACATTCCATAATAATTCATAATAATTAGCAAATTAAATATGACAGTGGCACATGCTACATAAACATTATCTGGACATAGGCCTCCCCTAATGTGCGCCATATAGCAAATGGCAAATCTTCGTATGGCAATTCTAATTCAAACTGTAGCGGATAGTAGCGGCGGGCTGGTCTGAAGACGTTAGCTTTGATGTTGGCGAGAGAAATAATATAACAATAACATACCATCACGCCTGTATTCCCCGAAGGGTTAGGCAGAGGTGTACTTAATGTACACCCACAGTTCGCCGGTATGTTTAGGTCCCATGTTATAGGGGGCGAGCCTATAGCCATTAACCGGGCACAAATCCAGACTCCGAGCTGCTAATGAGAATTTCATAGAAAAACCCAATAACACTTTGCTCGACCTGGGGATCGAACCCAGGACCTCTAGTGTAGCAGTCACACTTGGGACCACTAGACTAATGAGGCAGTCAGAAATAATACACAGATTTCGAAAAAGCGAAGAGAGCCTTAGACTCGAAATCGAGTCCTGCGACTTGGCAGTCAACTGCTTGTTATTACTGAGCTAAGTGTAGACCTGTCTGAAAAGGAGAAAACTTGTGGAATCACTACCTGCGTAGTGGTGTTTGCATTTATTAAGTTACTAGCTTTTGCCAGCGACTTCGTCTGCGTGGAATAGTTACTTTGTTCCCTAGTTCTTCGCCCGCGGTTTCACCTGCGTTGCCCCGTTCCTAAGGGTTGTAGCGTGATGTTTTATAGCTTGAAAACTTTCTCATGAATCACTCATTTTCCCAACATTTCCCTTCACTGCTTTGCTCCTATTGATCGTAGCGTGATGAAAAGTATACTATAACCTGCCCAGGAGTATGAAGAACAATTGTACCAAGTTTCGTTGAAATCCGTCGAGTGGTTTTTGTTTCTATAACGAACATACAGACAGACAGACAAAAATTTTACTGATTGCATTTTTGGCGTCAGTATCGATCACTAATCACCCGCTGATAGTTATTTTGGAAATATATTTCATGTACAGAATTGACCTCTCTACAGATTTATTATAAGTATAGATTTACGAGTGTCCTGGAATATTGTCTTCATGACTTGAGTTTTGCTATATTCATTGGTACAGTGGTTGTTATGGCCCGTATTCCCCGAAGGGTTTAGCAGAGGTGTACTCCTACATTTCGCGCACCAACACTGGACAGACCGCCTTTGTACACTTTTACATTTTGCATGTATATATATGACTGGATATAGTCTACAGTATCATTTTTTCTCTAAAATGACTGTTTGCTGTTTATTTTTGAAACTAAATGTTCCTCAGGATGCAATCTATCTGCTCGGCAAATTTCATCGAAATCAATTCAGCGGTTTATGCGTAAAAAAGGTAATAGAATAGCAGATAAACAAAGAAATAGTTTTTCTTTCGCATTTATAATCTTAGTTATGGATATAGTAACCTATGTAGCGGATACCCGTGGTTTCACTAGCATCCTATAGAATGTTGAGACAAAAGCTAGCCTATGTTCAATCTATCTATACCAAAAATTCATCAACATTGACTCAGAGGTTTAGGCGTGAAAGCATATTAACAAACATGCAGAGTCTTAGATAGCAATATACTTAGTATGGAGAAATACTAATTTGTCACTGCTACCGTACAAACAATGAAGCATATTATTACGGTACTATACAGTTCAAACGGCGGCGGAAAATTCTCAATACTTTGTTTATCAGCATAATACGTCATGTCGAAGCTGTGACAATGAGGTATATTGTATTTCGTTATCTTTATCTTTTACCGATGTTGTTATTTGGTTCCGTACATTATTGTACCTATAGTTTGTGAAACACGCGACATCTGTCAGAGTGACATTTCAAGGATATGTGTTTTGTTGGAAAATACCTATTATCGTGCGATATAGAAAATAAATCGATTAAAATTGGCAATTTATCTTGACTTAAAATATGAAATGAAAATATTCTAAGTTAGAAAATATAATCGTAGGGTATAAGTACTAATTGTAGTTTTTGGTTTAAAAGACTTTAGGAATCGTACTGACTAAACCAAATTTTTCGATCCATGATATTTTCATGATCGATTTACCACAGTCAGACGAAATATGACAAAATGAACATCCCTGTTGGGCAATAAAGTATGACACTGTCTTGTGTACGTTTTGACTGTCAAAAAATGTGGAACTTCTTGTGCATGATATTAATGACAGCTATCGTGCGTGTCAAGCTATTTTTTATCAAACTATAATCATTTCCTTTTGGTACTCTTTGATAAAGTCTTGGAGTCGAACCTAATAATTTAAGTAGGTATGACATACCGGCGAACTGTAAGATCAACTGTATATAACAGTTGATCTCTGCTTAACCCTTCGTGTGCAAATACTTTTATCCGGGCTACAGGCTAGTACTCACCGCCGGTGTCTTAGAGATGGGTAACACATCGAGAACCCTTCGTCCCTTAAGGAGCACGTAAAAAATTACCCGAAAAATGTCTGT
Source organism: Acronicta aceris (assembly GCA_910591435.1). Classification (NCBI taxonomy): domain Eukaryota; kingdom Metazoa; phylum Arthropoda; class Insecta; order Lepidoptera; family Noctuidae; genus Acronicta; species Acronicta aceris. The sequence goes on along the minus strand of OU342759.1, from coordinate 2,267,716 downwards.
TAACCAGTTTAACCTCAGGATATCGGAAAGCGGCGGTAGCCTAATGGCTATGGCTAGGCTATGGCGTCGGACTTGTGATCATGTAATTGCCGGTTCGAAACCCATCCATTGCAATACCGACGTGAACCCACTCGTAACACAAGCTTAGCAAGAATACTAGTAATGTGCGATCCACATTGTTAGTAAAGATTAAAAGATATGCCCAATAGTTGGTTAGGTTACGGATGGCTGTCGCTTCGTGTAAAATACAAAGTCAGCTGTATCTGCAGTTGCATAGGAAACTGACCCCAACATCGTAAACCATGGAAAATAAAAAAATCTTCTACGGTTTTTTAGAAAAAAACGGATCTCCAAAGTATCTAATATCAACTTTCAAATGACTTATCATGGTATTTTCAGTATACGTGACAAAGCAAGCGATATGTCATGGTGTTATTGTCCATTGTCGTAGATCGGTCGGTCTCAGGTTCGTAATTGGGCAATCAATGATGTATTCGAAGTTATTTGATGTCGTATATTCTTATATAGATCTTATTTATTATCTCTTTCGCAACCAAATCAGGAGGATAAAATTCTTAAAATGTTAATGGATAAATTTACGCAGTCAATGATGCGCATGGGCCGTAAGTTTATAAAAAAAACAGCATAAGCACAGTTATCGTTTTGTATTTTTTTCTGTATTTTCCATGATAAGATTGTAAAGGACAATTGAAGGAAGAATTCGACTGTGACGACAGAAGACGATATTACCAACTAAGCCATCGCGAGTCCCAACCGCCAGGTCGAAATTTGACTTCACATTCTGAATTTACGTCTGTACGTGTATTTAACCAGAAGACGCAGGTTCGAATCCTGCCAGGAGTCGAATTATTTCTTCACTAAAAATAACATAGTTATTTTATCATTGCTCATTTCAGACAATTGCCAATTAACATACGTGTAACAGAGGTGTACTAATGTACACTCACAGTTCGCCGGTAAGTTTAGGTCCTCTAGAGTTTCATTTCTAGCGAGGCAGTTTCATTTTTTCATCATGAATCTGTTAATAACCCTTAATAGCCTAGTGGTTTTGAGCGCGATTGCTACGCTAGAGTCCCTGGGGGATTTCCAAGTCGAGCAAAGTGTTGTTGGGCTTTCTATGAAATTCGGAGTTGGGTTTTGGACTCACCCCCTATTACATGGGATCTAAACATACCGGCGAATACAGGCGTTAATAATTGGCCACTGGAATATTCTGTACTTACCTACCCAAACAAAATTGTCCTAATAAAATATAAAAGGGCAGCAAATCTAATACTAGAGCTAGGTATAATAATAGATTTACATACAAAAATAGGACAACAGCATCCGTCAGCGATCCTGACCCCTACCCTTGTCAAGGCACAGGTGCTGCTGAGCCCCTTCGCTTATGAAACAATGTAGAAGGAAATTTTAATCTTCCTACCCTCTATATGGATACAAGTTACAAGCTTATAGCGATTAATTACTTCCTTCAATTTTTCTGGGCAATATCGTTGTCAGGTTGTCAGTCAGTAGGTCTTCTGACTACCGCTAACAATTGTCATAGATGTTCGCATGACAACCGGGACCGACGTCTTTAAGTGCTCTCCGAGGCACAGAGGGGTATCGATGTGTTAAGAACGATCACCCATCCACAGACTAACCGCAGCAAACGCAGCTTAACCTTGCAGATCAGTTGATCTGCTTAGTTATTTCTGAACCACGAGCCCCTCTCAACAGGTTAGAAGGTAAGTAGGTTGAAAAGCTTACTGTGGGTGTGTGTGTGCGTACGTGCGAATGTGTGTGGGCGGATGTATCTATAAGTGTCGATGTTTTTCTGTAGTGTATGCGAGTGTATTATGCCATTATGTATTATAAATATTACAAAAAAAATATATAATTAGCAAACTTTCAGTAGCCTGGTAATCCAGAGTTTTTAGTTATCTACATACGGTGAATTTACATGCAGATTTACTTAGTGAGTAGGTATATTGATAGTGATGAATTTTTTTTTACTGTGCTCGTCCGTGGGAGTATTGCTTCGCTCAGATGAACTGTTTATGAATATTGAGTTCCCACTGCGATTGGATACTGTGGGAGACTTAGTTTTTGTAAATTTTGATTAGCTCTCTGTTCCGTTGAACACATTCAGTCCTTTCGTATTGTTTCACCCAATACCAAATAGGACTGAAGCGTGTCCTCTTTCTTTGTCTGTGTTGATTTTATTGTAAAGATAGCCTCCTAGAAAACAGTAAAGCCTTTGCGAGAGGCTGGTGCGGAATTTTGCGAAAACAGGAGGACATTGCGCTTTTTCCCCTCAAGCTTTTTTAGACGAGGGTCGTATACCATCGTATTGTGTCTTAATTATTATAGAGAAAGAGAATATGAAGGTCTGCCTGACCGTTAGGACATCCCAGCGTTTATATAATTTCGTAGTTGGAAAAGGGAAGGGTAGTCCAGCTCCATCTTTGAGTATAGCTCTCTGTGCTCTTTCTACGTCTAGGAGGTGGACTTTCCCTGCCCCTCCCCGGGAAGTTATGCAATAGTTAACTATTGACTAACGGAGAGCAGAGTAGACCATTCTAAAAGTTTTAAGATCTGCCTCATGCCTTAAATATATATATCAGCTTACGAATGCTAGTTATCAGGATGTGTGTGGCTTATAACTAACTTTATTAACATTTTAATGTTTGGACAATACACACATCAAGATACTTTATCTTGTCCGTTCTCTGGAGAGGAGAATAGGAGTATGGCGAATGGGTTAAATAGGTAGAGGTATGGGCAATAATGTTGAGAGTTGTTGGCCGAAGAAGATTTCTACTAGTCGCAAAGGCAATATATTTGGTTTTGGTTACATTTAGAGTTAATACATTAAGTTGTAGCTATTGGCAGACCTGATCAAACCCAAGTTGGGAAGAATGAAAATCATCTTCCTAGGTGTTTCCTGCGCTGTGTTATCTGCAAAGGAAAGAATTTTTCCATACTGGTTTCTGACACACGCGAATATTGGACTTCTTTTTACGGATTTTAAACCTTACAGCATCTATGGAAAACATTAAAGACGTCCAACAACTTAGTCTACTGAACAACTTATCTTATCCGAAACGTCGGGAATCAAATAATAACAATACAACGCAATAAAATCCGTGACAGGTCAACTTAAGGCTGCTAAGGCTCTTTCATTAAAAGGCCTGTACGGATATTGCCCTACACCGTAACCCTCACATATAATGTTATACATAGTTGTAATACCACTAGTAGTAGTGGTATTACAACTATGTATATACTTTTATATACTTTTTTAAAGATTTTTAAAGACTATGATTCTCTGAGTTTGTTTCGGTGTTTCTTCTCAGAGGTCGTCAGTTATGAAATGCTGGCGGCATCTAGTTTAAAAAAAATGTAAAGCATTGACTTGTAAAAGTATCGTTTTATGATCTATTTACAGAAATAAATATCATTTAATCATTTACAGAACTATCACCGCACCTCTCGCCATCGGCGTGGAGTTCATCCACATACCTTAGAACCACTCTGGTCTCATACTGTGCGATTTCATAGGAATTTCCTTCCACGCACACTAAGCTTGTGGAATCAACTCCTCGCCGAGGTTTTCCCAAAGGACTACAGCATGGGGTTCGTCAAAAGAGTGTAACAAATGATTCTTTTTTGTAATTTACTTAATAAAATGGAATATAAAATAGTAGCAATCTAGGTATATATACTCGAGTATATATACCTATATATAATTATATATACAAAATGCACCGAGCCCCTACAGATTTTCGGTGACAGCAAGAAGGCTTCATCTAATATTTTTTTATATATGATTTCTGAGGTATTTCTCAAACTTGATATATAATTATTGTTATATTAGTAAACAAAAAATTCAATCGCGGGCAGGATTCGAACCTGCGTCTCCTGGTTAGATACACCAGACGCTCTGAACTCTAAGCCACCATGAACCCCACCCGCCTGATTGAAATTTTGCCTTCACATTCTGAATTTACGTTATAAGGTGACGTTGCCGACATCATTTTTTTCTCCCTAAGTAAACTGTAAATGTATAAAGATCTTAATGCAACAAATCTCTCGACAGCGGCAAGCAGCGGTAATGGGTAAACATCTTATCAAAAAATAAAATACCCAAAAAACATACCATTTTAAACTATATCGGTTAACTTTATTTTATTAATCCATTATGTACAATATTCATTACGAATCTATGTATATGAGAAGATTATAAGCATTCAAGAAATGTATAGTACTTGTATACTTATATCAAAAACATTTGAGTAATTTGGCGTTGAATTATAGTAACGTATTGCGTCAAAATTAATTAATTACTTTGTATGTATCCACTGTGCGGCCGGCCGACCGAGACACTCACCCAGGATCCACGGTCGCACGCTAACGCGCGTCTTGTCAAATACATTTTTTTTTTATACTTCTATGCAAATTGATAGCACATAAGGCGGACTTGATGCCGTAAGGCATTCACTACCAGTCAACCTTCGGGTTAAAAGAAACAACTAAATTAGGGTACGGAAAGATGAAATAACAACCTGCATAGGATTTATTGTAATTTAATTTGTGTTATAAATAAAAAAGTGTTTATTGTTTAATTATATATATATATGTTGTACACTTCGTTCTTCCTCAACATATATACATATCTCTCTATCACTCAAAGGTTTGCTGGTAGAAAACTCAATTTTGAGTTAAGCTCGCCTCTGTACATCAAATTTTCTGTAGTGTGTTTTGTAAAATTGTTTCATGTGTACAATAAAGAATAAAGAAAGAATAAAGAATAATTTTATTCACGTTAATATCATTATAGTAGTCAGTACAATACTACGGCGCACCGTAGGGGCCGTCATTCATAAACGAAGTGTGGCCCTTGCGTCCCTAGGTACCTACAACGGACTACGGACGTAAGGATTTAAATCATAAAAAAAGCGTAGGTACATACCATCTTTCTTATTTAAACGCTTTCGGAGTTTCACAAATTCACCACATCGCATATTGGTTTGGTTTAAGGTAATTAGTTACTTAAGTAGGTAGTTATTCTATCACTAGTGCCTTCAAAGAAGCACAGGTACATCACAACATAATACAGGAAGTAGTAGGTAGACAGGTATCTAAACAGCCGCACAATCACTAAAGAAAGAGTTCAATATCTTCCTTCCCTTCCAATACATAATACGGATCGGCGAGCCACGGACCGCGTCGCATTTCGGAGCATTTGTGGGGAGACCGTGTCTTCCACCATCGTCGGAGCTGTGGAACGACCTTGCACCAACCTTCGGAAAAGCGTATGATGAGTCTCCTATTCCGGAACCGTCGGTAGTACAATTCGCGGGCCGCGTTATTGTGCATCGCACCGACACACAATACCATGTCGTAATATTCATTGTTTCCATAATCTGCCATGATTGTCACACAGAAGTCACTGCAATCCAAATAGTCCAACTCGATGAACCTACAAGTATGGAAGCAGGAACTAAATTTATTTAATTTATTTTGGTAAAAAATCGTAATAAGGGTCCGGCGGAGCTTGAATTGCCCACAAAAACGTAATTCCGAAATAAATCGTAATCCAGACAATATTCTATCAAATTATGTTATTATTCGGATTTGAACACCATTAATCTAGGCTCCTACGTTATGATTTCGTCTACTACTAGGTCACTGGAAATAAAAGACCGAAAAATAGTTCCAAACTTGGTAAAGTTCTCAAAAATTGAATTCGCTTACATTTATTTTCAGTGAAGTATTTTGGACAAAATGATAACGTAGGAACCTAGATTAACGGTATCCGAATCCGAATAATAACAGAATTCGATTAAATTGCGTTTGAATTACAATTTATTTCGGAATTACGTTTGTAAGAGAAATTCGCTCCGCCGGACTCTTAAAGCAAATTAATTTCTGACTTCACATAGTAATTTTTCCTTCACTAAAAATAAAATAATTAATTTATCAATGTTCGTTTCAAACAATTTCCAACCAAGCCATATTTTATCGAATTTAAAGATATAAATAATTGTAAAAAAAAAATACAACGTTAATTTCAGAGACCACTGCCTGTAATATCGAACTTCTCTTTTACGTCTCAAAGTGACGTCAGCGACATCAATTGACATTTTTTTAAACCATACCATTCTACTATTTGTAAGTTCCTCTACATGGTGATGGTATATGATGACGACACGATTGGCGTAGCGGTTGAGCGATCGGCTTCTGCGCCACGTGCTGTGGGTTCGATCCCCACACGGAGCAAATATTTGTATGACCTACAGGCAGTTGTTCCGGGTTTGGGCGTTTGTGTATGTGAGAATTTGTGTTTGTAAACGCACCCACGATACAGGAGAAAATCCTAGTGTGGGGCAACATTAAAAAAAAAAAAATATTCTTTGTATTCGCTACTGCAGTGTATGTATGTAAACAAGACTTTAAACAACATTTAATTTATAGCGAATCCATTTTTGAGCACACGAATAACTTTTCCCAAAGCAAACTCAAACGATTGTTTCATACCATTGCCCATTCACAAATTTCAAACTTTAATTTTTTGTAACCGAAACTTCTCAAAACACAGCGTTATTGAAATGCCTTTCACTTAAAGTTTATTACTTGAAGCTTTGCGAGAACGTTTTAAGGAGACTTGAGACCGGGTAGTGGGTATTCAGTGCATCCGTGAGACGGACTCAAAGGGCCTCTGAGGTAGGCGAGGCCTTGTGTAGAGGGGCCCCAAGTTACGGATTCATCGGACAAATCCGCAAGGCAATGTTTCCGAGTTAAGTTAATAAATTTATTTTCCAGTAACGATAAGACATGTTTTATTTGTTTTCGGGTTCTGAATTTAAATATGTAATATGTATCTGGCGATACTTCGTGTGCATTTCAATAGAAATTTTTACAGTAATGCTTTTGAAATTAATAAAATGATATAGCAGTTTCAATTTTTACTGGATAAAAATTTCGCTAGAGGAGGCCGTAGAAGTTATTGGCGAAATCCTTCAAAAACGCAGGTGCGTAGCTCTCGCAACCGGCGCAGTATGTACCTATGAGAAATTGTGCATACACCTGTGGGAGAAAGGCGTGAGTGTGTGTATGCATGTATGTATTTTTACTGGGATGAAATCCATGTTATTGTAACTATGTTAAATGATATTTCAGAGAAATGTAATAGAAGATTTAATTTGACATTTCGTGCTAAATGGAGGAATCATTTATGAATATAACGTACTGTCACGCTTGTATTCCCCGACGGTTTAAGCAGAGGTGTACAAATGTACATCCACAGTTCGCCGGTATGTTTAGGTCCCACATAATAGGGGGCGAGCCTATTGCCAATAACCGGGCACAAATCCCAAACTCCGAGTTACTATTGAGAATTTTCTAGAAAAACCCACTAACACTGCTCGACCTGGGAATGGAACCCAGGACCTCTAGCATAGCAGTCGCGCTTGGTACCACTAGACTAACGAAGCAGTAATTTATGAATATAATTTATTTATAAATAAAGAAATTTCAACGATTTTAATTACAAATATGTTTTTTGTTGTTTTTTTCTGACAAATAATATAGTGATTAAAACGCACGCCTATTTCTAAGATTAAATTCCAGATCTCCAACATCATGGTCACAATACTTCAGGAGGAATTTAGTGTTTAATGACTGCCCATGGCGGCGGGCGAAATGCTTGGCTAAGCGGATTTCAAGATCCTGGATTTAATACCACTACCTGTGTACCTGCTTCTACCGCTTTGACAAACAACTTACACAAATTACCGTTACTAATAATTGCAATGAAGAAAACCTTTAGTGGAAGAATTGTACAAACCTTGTAATTGCAAAATAAATTGACCATTTTCTGTCAGAGATTATGAAGGTGTCATAAGATACAGACCATGCAACTTGCCACATCAATTCCTGAATGTCAAGGTAGGGCATGGTGGAATCGAATAATTCCACTCGCAATTGGAGCTGCTCGACTGGGGAAGTACCTCCTGGCAGAAAATCATAGCCAAATAACATAGCTCCGTGCTATGTTGTGTTCCTAACGGTGAGCAAGGTCGCCAGAGCTCCGCGAGGAAGCGTTGTGTTGGCAGTGTAGGGGACCGGTGGTGTTTTGTTACCGCCGCTGTCATTTAAGGCAGCATGTCTCCTATGCTACCAGCCCAACTATTCCTCTCTAAATTATAAGGATCGGCAACACGCAAGTAATACCCCTGGTGTTGCAAGCGTCCATAGACTACGGTAACTGCTTACCATCAGGCGGGCAGTATGCTTGATTGCCACCTTTGTGGTATAAAAAACATAAAAAATACGAAAAAGGAATATTATCTAAAACCATAAAGCCACGTAACAAGTGGCGGTCTATAGTTTCTGCCTACCCCTGTGGGAGAAAGGCGTGAGTGTTCGTATGCATGTATGTATTTTTACTGAGATGAAATCCATGTTATTGTAACTATGTTAAATGGTATTTCAGAGAAATAGTAATAGAAGATTTAACTTGACATTTCGTGCTAAATGGAGGAATCATTTATGAATATAACGTACCGTCACGCTTGTATTCCCCGACGGTTTAAGCAGAGGTGTACAAATGTACATCCACAGTTCGCCGGTATGTTTAGGTCCCACATAATAGGGGGCGAGCCTATTGCCAATAACGGGGCACAAATCCAGACTCCAAGCTGCTCCTGAGAATTTCATAGAAAATCCCAATATTATTTTGCTCGACCTAGGGATCGAACTCAGGACTTCCAGCGTAGCAGTCGCGCTTGGAACCACAAGACTAATGAGGCAGTTTGATCTTGATGATATTTAGATAAAATATACTTTCCAATCTGCAATAGGCGATTTAGGCTTACAAAAGTTACATCACAAAAATCTATCGGAATCCCACAGCGGCCCCTCCCTATTCCTTACGTCTCGATTACTCCAGAAAGTACTACAGAACTTAATACCGAACTTTGATACACTGGTACATTCTCACAAAAGAATTGGCGTAGCGGCAGCTGCCGGCAACGGTTACTGTGGTTTGGCAGGTCGCAGATTTCGCTTTTTGTACATTTGAAACTTGGCAATGTACTACGATCGGTCGCGGAAATTGGTATGTTATTGTCGATAGCTCTTAAAGTATGTTTGGAGTTGACTGTGGCTGTTAGAATAGACGCGATAGAATTATATTCGCTACAAAATATATATTTTTTAAACTAGTCCGTCTTTATCGCTTGCTGCAATATTTTGAATTAAGAACGTAGAAATATCAAAAAGTTCTTTAAATTCTTTTTTTACGTGGGAGAGCCATGCTTCGGAACGAATGGGCCGGCTCGACCGGAGTGATACTACGGACTCACAGAAAACCGGCGTCAAACAACGCCTACGTTGTGTTTTGCCGAGTGAGTGAGGTTACCGGAGGCCCAATCCCCTTTTAAAAGGCGGGCAACGCACTTGTGACTCCTATGGTGTGCGGGTGTCCATGGGCGGTGGTAATCGCTTACCATCAGGCGATCCGTCAGCTCGTTTGCCCTCCTATCCCATAAAAAAAACATAACATACCATCACACCTTTATTCCCCGAAGGGTTAGGCAGAGGCGTACTAATGTACACCCACAGTTCGCCGGGTTTAGGTCCCATGTAATAGGGGGTGAGGCTATTGCCATTAATCGGGCACAAATCCAGACTCCGAGCTGCTACTGAGAATTTCATAGAAAAACTCAATAACACTTTGCTCGACCTAGGGATCGAACCCAGGACCTCTAGGTTAGCAGTCGCGCTTGGGACCACTAGACTAATGAGGCAGTCAAAACCCTAAAAAAAACATTATGCCTATATGTAGAGATTTGTGTATTCTTTAGAGATTCCTCGAAATCCTCATGTACAAATATGCAATTGATTCAGAGCATTTTAAGCAGGTGATCAAAATCTTTTCAGCCAACCGGTCACCGCGTAAATTGTCCCTTGGATACTGAAGTGTTTCCTTAAAGCGATTTATTTAAAAAAGCTTTAAGTAATACTTCTTAATCACCCTAAAATAATGATCATAAAAAATTTATTTTTAGTTTTATTTTATTCTTTTTTGTTTTTATTTTGTGTAGCAGAAATAAATGATGTTTCTTTCTTTATTTTCTAAATAAATCTATATGTATAAAACAGAAGGACCTGACTGACCGAGTGTCGTATCAGCGCACAGTCGAAATTGCAGGAGCTAGATCCCTGAAAGTTTGCATGCGCATTCCTTTTGCACTGTAGGCGAGCACTAAGAAAGGATTTTTGAAAATTCAACCACTAAGGTGGTGATATGGGGGGTGAACGTTTGTATGAAAGTACACACACTATCACTACCATACGTTTGACACACGATGACATCGTCGAGATATGTACAGCTGTCATTCGCCGTTGACTTTTTGACAATTGTTGTCTTCCATATAAATTAGACAACACATTTTATGTTATGAAACCTCCGTGGTGTAGGTACAGTGGGCACAGTGGGCACAGTATATTTTAGAAACAAAATATACTGCGCTCGGGAAGTATTTTATATCGGAATATTCCAGATTTCTGTAAACCAGAAAGTCATCTTCATTCGTTAAACACCACAATCTGTCTGTGTTTCTAAACTGTGTTCTGTTTTAATGATTATTATAATAAAATTGAACAATGACACTTATGCTACCTATCCTCATTAACAATCAGAGCTATTAGGTGATAGGAATTGATAAAAAGAAATAAACAACACTCTGTTTTTTTTTATAAAATATAATGTAATATATTGTTACTTTCTATTTGTCTTTGACAAATAGAAAGTAACAAAAATTATGTGATCTAGTAATAATTAAAATAAGAAAACAATACCTACCTATGAGTAAAAATAAACTGAAAAATTATAACCAAACCCAGCCATTTTCAGAAAATACACAGCGCAGCGGCAACAGTTCTCAACAAAGAACTTATTTGAGTCTAAAATGTAGTTGTATAGATAGAAGTTCTTAAATTTAGTTGTAGGTACATGCGGTGTTCCCCGGGGAGCTCTACACAGGTGTGAGGGGGAGCTCTTAACAGCTAGTTTGGAGACGAAATGATGATATTTCTAACGTATTGTCGAGGAACTACTATGAATCTTCGTAATAAAAAAATAAAATTCAATAAAATAATTTATTTTGTACATTAATTTGAGTTACAAGGTATATTTGCTCTGATCCCCACGCGTGATGCCGGTATCATATTAAAAATTAGTTATATTAACCAACTATGTAGCTGTATCCCGCGTTTTAACTGCTTGCTCGGCTCCTAAGGGTCGTAGCGTGATGTTAAATCGTGTAATCAAGGTTTGGGTTATTCAATGTATTGGATTTGTGCTCGGGTAATGGCAATAAGCTCGCCCTCTATTCCATGGGACCTAAACATACCGGAAAATGTGGGTTTACATTAGTACGCCTCTCCCTAACTCTTCGAGGAATACAGGCGTGATGGTATGTAGGTCCCATGTAAAAGGGGGCGAGCCTATTGCCATTAACGGGGAACAAATTTCGAGCTGCTACTGAGAATTTCATAGAAAAACCCAATAATACTGCTTGACCTGGGGATCGAATCCAGGACCTCTAGCATAGCAGTCGCGCTTGGCACCACTAGACTAATGAGGTTAGCAAAGCAAAAAAGATTTTTTCAATTGCAACTCACAGGTACTACGATTAGTGCGTTTAAACGAACAATCTCCAGAGCTATATTACTGAGAACCTTCTTTTCATATTAACATCAACTTTGGTCCAACTTTGACATTCTATGTTCACACATCCATCATCATAATACGAGTATCGCAATATTGTTATACCAACTATTTATAAAGAGTGTCCATAGAGTTATTTTGTCGGATTCTTCTCCATAGGATCAACAGGATCAACCTTTTGGAACCGTGCAAAAATCATAACGTTTCATAAACGCTTGTATAAGCTTATTTGGAATAAAAACATTTGAATTTGAACTTCTAAATTATTTAAATTTAAGATTGCGTGTAGATTTTTTTTAATCCCCGGTGCAAAGAGAGGGGTGTTATAAGTTTAACGTTTGTATCTGTGTGTCTGTCTGTTGCATCGTATCACTCAAATGAATGGATCGATTTTAGTTAATTTTTTTATTTGTTTGAAAGGTCACTTGATCGAGAGTATTCTTAGCCATGATTCTAGAAAATCGTGCTAGCCGTTTTAAGATCATCAGCTCTGGCAGTCTGCAGTCCGTAGGGGCTCTTAAAGCTCGGCAACGCATCAGCAACTCCTCTGGTGCTGCAGGTGTCCATAAGCGGCGATGACTACTTACCATCAGGTGGCTCGTATGCTCATTTGCCGACCTAAACAATAAAAAAAATCATCATCTAAACTCTTTTCTTAATACTCACACGATTCTCACATCAGTACCGGTGGTACGGGATTTTGTTCTCCGCGTATGTCACGGCTTAATACCGGGGCTTCCTCTCCTCAGTGAATTTTATAGTTGGAATAAAACTTCTACTGTATTTCTAGAGGTAGACTCTATTATCTGAGGTTAGACTTGGATTGCGGCGTATTGTCTCACAATGATAAAGTGGTTGGTTATACGATGTTCACGAAGTCTGCTAGCGAGGTAGACTCTAATATACTAAATTTAATTTTTAGTAGGTAGTTTATCCATTGAAATATAACATACTTCGTAATATTATGTATATTATTTATATCGTTTATTTATGTATTGATAGATTATTTCAGTTATTTGTTTAGCAGTTAGTTTTATTAGATTAATTATAGTTAGTAGTACCGACCGTGGCGACACCAAACCGGTCCTGTCGGAAGACCAGCGTCGATACGATTCGTCGCAATCGACATTATGCTGAGACAGAGCCGATTTGTGAATTACACCTGGGTACCATAGATGTAAGTTATTAATTATTTGATTTCTTTTGTGTACTTGGGTGTCCTTTACAAATAAATTTAGTTTCTTTCTTTCTTTCTTCTTTCTAAACGAGAGTTCGAACAGTGTGCATCAGATCTCCACAATCATATTCCCTCTTGCCCTTTCTACTATACAATATTATAGTATCGGACGATCAGATACACTAAAAAGCGTTGTTTTATGGTAGACATTCCAAAAATCCGAACGATTTATCGTGCGTGCTATGATATAATCGGCTCAACCGAAGTGATACCACGGCCTCACAGAAAACCTGTGTGAAACAATGCTTACGTTGTGTTTCGCCGAGTGAGTGAGGATGGAGGCCCAATCTCCTCTTAAAAGGCCGGCAACGCACTTGTGATTTCTCTGGTGTTGCGAGTGTCCATTGGGCGGCGGTAATCGCTTACCATCAGGCGATTCGTTTGCTAGTTTGCTCCCTATCCCATAAAAAAAGTGGCGGTCAATAGTTTCGGCCTACCCCTGTGGGAAAAAGGTGAAGGGAATGTCAATGTATGTACGTAATTATTTCTATCGTGATTAGAATAAAAACAATCTATCGTCGGTAATCAACTCGGATGCAAATACGTCATCATTACTCTACAAGGTATTACAGATATTACCATTCAAAATCAAACTTATCACAATATAAATAAGGTTCTAAATTCCGTTGAATTTATTTTCCTATCCGTAAAACGTATTTTGGTAATAGACACACACAATTAAAAAATAATTGTCTGCAGAATCGCAGTTCTTATTTCAAACGATGTAAGAGTAAAATTAATACGTGTAGGTGTTCTAAGATTGCAAGAAATTGTTTGTTCCTTTGTCCCTAGGGCGAATTAGTAGTCGAGTGTTCATAGTGCATGCTTTGAAATAAGACTATCTGGATAGAAAATGCAAATTTCCGTAAGTTTATGCACCGCTGCGTAGGAACGGCCGCGGGCTGACGCTAGCTTGATTACGCTGTGAATTTTCTGTCGGCATCGAGTTTTTATGATAAATAAAATTACTCATTTACCGTGATACAACGTAAGGTACCTATAGCTACAGGTGTAAGAGTCGAGCGACTGATGATGTAGCGTTATAGTAACTATTCCATAGAGACAGGTTGCGCGTAATTACTGGGTTAATGGGCATGAGGTTCTGGGTCCGATTCACGGGTCTTTTTCTTCCCAGTCGTATACCTCCTCTTGGCAGAGTAGTCGTAGTCATGGGAGTCGTTGTACTGCCTCTCTTATTTTCTCCCGCCATCTCTCTCAAACCGAGGCATTCTGAACGCAAAGATTTAGAGGTGACTCCGTTAGAGCTTTCACCTGGTCAGTCCACCGCAAAGAGGAGCGTCCTCTGGCTCTTTAGCCACAGTTCTCAGGTCTAGCAAAGTGTTATTGGGATTTGTTCTATAAATATATCAGTTAACAAGGCGGTGCAATAACAAGCACTCTTTACTTTTCCCCACAATTTCAGAGTAGTTGATTTCCACTAAGGAATTGATCTGTATATATAAAGGCGGATTTTCGGTCCGAAAATTCCGAATAATGTTTTTAAGGAAATATTTTTAACGGGATTAAATATTGAATTAATTGTCTCAAAAAGGATGTCTGCCGGGTTAGCTCAGTTTAAAACAAAATAGCAGCTAGAATACATAACAAAATGTATTCCAAAGCAAAACAGATGCCACAATCTATAATTTGAATCAATTCTTTGTAAAGTTTATTGCATATTGTTAATCCTATCGTCTGCAGTCGGTCACGGACGCATTGTAAACTGAATTTATCAGATCCTTATGGCAAATTCATGGCTCCCTGGCCAACCCTCTTGTAATAAGGAAGCGCGATGTATGCCACAGTACTTTTAGCTATTAAAATCTGAATAATTTCATAATTCTATTAATAATGCTAAATTCTATGATTCAAATTTCTATTGTGTTCTAAATTCAAAATATATTTTTTTCGATAGTTTACATCACAACACATTCTTTTTCTTTTATTATGTCTAGGAGAATTGAAGTTGATTTGGGGAATATTTGCTGAATTACAATCTGAAGCTATCTACGCCGTCTCTGATTGGCTGCGTGATTGTACTGTCACAAAGCGCATGCGCCACGCGCGTTGTGTTTCAAACCTTTTCTAAAACTTCGCACTTCTAATGATGAGCACGTGCTCCGTGCTTTTCGCGTTGAAAACGGTCTTTTCTGTGAAGTTGATCCCCATTTTACACGACTATACGAAGATTGAGCCTAGCTAGTGCCTATGGAATAAAAGTGTTGAAGAAGCTCGCTGATTTAGCTGACTGATCTCGCCGCCACGGAGTGCGAGGCAGCGGACGAAAGTTTACCGGTGAGTTCCTTTATCGCACTCCTGTTTCTCCTACACAATTTATGTGGTAGTGGTACTGAGTTCGTCTGGGGTGGTACCACCGTATTGATAAATATTCTGCTGCAAAGCAATATGCTGTGTAAATTTAATGCTGCTAGTAAAATTATTTATTTCATACTTTATTGTACTGAACTGAATACTGTACCAGTGTTACCAACCTTGTGGGGATTCCCAATAAATCTTCTTAGTATTAGGCCTTAAAATTTTCAGTAGCAAATCGTAGTTTGAATTCGTGCCCATCCCCGATTACATGGGACTTAAGTGCTGGCGAATGCACTTTGATACTTTGGTGGTTCTTATATGTTTATACAATCTTACATTAATTAATTATTTTCTTAATTAGAATAAATAATTACTTTTCATTCGGCTTTCCAAATTCGCAAAAACATGTTGTATTTTCATTTCAGGAACGCAAGTGTCTCATTTGTAAACAGTTGTCGAGTTTTGTGTTACATTGCTTTGTCTGCTTACCCCCTCATTAGCTAAAGCACTTGTGTGTGACGTCACAGAGGCAGCCATATTGTTTCTCACATTTAGTACCAACTAGGAATTTGTAGACTGGAGTAACTTTTGTTTTTACGTATGCATACTGTTGTATCTAATTACCATAACATAACATAATATAATATATAATTATCAAGTTTACAAGTTTGTAAGAAGGAAATTACTACCTCATGTATTTTCTTAAGTTCGAGTTCGAACTCAATGCACGCACCTCTGACTTATCGAAGTCATGTGCGTATTAAATAGTTAATTATCACCCGCTTCAACGGTGAAGGAAAACGTCGTGAGGAAACCTGCATGCCTGAGAGATTTTCTCGATGGCATATGAAGTCTGCCAACCCGCACCAGGCCAGCGTGGTAGACTATAGCCTAATCCCTCTCCTTCTGAGAGGAGACCCGTGCCCAGCAGTGGGACAGTATAATGGGTTTTATATTATATTATAATAAGTTATGTTCTCTTATGTATTTTCTTGTAGAAAATTCCAAAAAATAAGTTTGAAGAGACGTTTCTCGTAGAGGGTGAGTGACCGGATTCTGCGCCACGTACCTAATGTGGGTTTGATCCCTGCACCGTAAACGCAAACTTAAAAACCAATCCTAGATTGGGGAAAGATATAAAAAAACTTTAGAAAGGACAGCAGTTACTAGTTTTTAAGATAAGACATATGAACCTGCCTATTTAAAAAACTAAAAGGTAAGACAACATTATAGGGCATTGAACTAAATGTAAAGTAAGTCAATTGAAGGGAATAGTAATGTGTCATTAATATATTTTGAACAGTAGTTCGACATCATACGCTTCCGATGCATCAAAGGTAGGTTCAAATCATTGTTATCAGTGATGTAGAATTTAAATTGAAAAGTAAATGAAATAGTTTTTTTAGCCCAAGAGTAAGTACGAAGCAGCCTTTAAAATAAAGATATGCAATTCCAGTAAAGTACCTATACACTTTCGGACTCTAGGCTCCGCGGAACACAACTACTTTTCAAAGGATAAAATGGTTTCGCAACTCTTTTTCGAGCGAATAAATCAATTTCTCGACAGACAGCTTCATAATTACACAAAAAAACAATTCGTTCTAAGTAAAAAGCTTAAAAATCAACCAACCAACTGCTACGAACATCTGCTCACCGATTTACATTTCCAACTTATTATTTTGTATTTATTTCGCGTTCCAACCCATCAGTCGCAGCGTCCGGGTTGAAATGCTCAGATATTGTCAACCTTTTTCAGTCTCCGGGTCATCGCAAAATGCAGGTTTGAGAAATACTAATGTATTGAGATATTATGTCAAAAGTATACTTGTGCGCTGGTACACTGTTTTTACCAATTCTTCGTACAAGGAATACCCACTGTTGTGTCAGATTAACTGTTGCTCGAATCTTTTAAATCTTCTAAAAACAGGGTTTAATTCAATGACTCCATAATTGATAATTATGACAATTTTGTCTACCAAATCTGTCATTCCGTCTGTCAATCTGTCAATCGGTCATTTAGTGTTATGTACATGTATGTTGATAATGGTTTGGGTGGAATTGTATGTTGAAAACAATAGAGACGAAAATCCTAGTGTAACTTAAATTGTTGGAGTACCGTAGATTTGTAGCGCATTTTCTACCTGCAGGAAAGTTTTACCATAAACGATAACTTCAGAAAATACTGCATAAGGTTTATAATCGTATGCATTTTATTACGCCATTCAAACCGCTTGCGAGTCATCAAAATGCGTTGGCAAGCCATATTGAAATGTTTTAATTTTAAGAGAAACGCAATACTAACTTTAATGACTATACTTTATTATTATGCTTAGTTTTATATAGCTCATATTGTTTTATGGTGATAGGCAGAGGTATAATTAAAACAGGCGCTTGAGTAATTTGGTCTTAGCTATTAAGAGCGAATTACGTAAGTATAGTAATTCTTAGATATAGTAATTCATATATAGAATTTTTTAGAAAGTGAACAGAGAATTTTCAGAGTTATAGAAAGCGAATCCTTTTAGTACGCAAATGAATCACGAGCACACCTAGTATTACCTAAGTATACCCATATAGTTTGGATTTGCTCGGAGTTTGGTCTTGCGCCCAAATTTTGGGAACGGGCTCAGCCCCTATTACGTGGACCTAAAACCGTATCGGTGACCCATGGATGTACAAAAACAATTAAACAAAATCAACGAAAATAAATACGCAGTTATGAACCTGGCGCGCAGCCCAATGCTCCAAAATATTATTTTGCGTAGACAAATAAATATTTTTATTTTCACTTTTTCAAACGAATCGCTAAAACATCGAATCGTTTTAGTCAGGAACATTCCTGACTAAAACGGGTTTGAGACCACAGACCGGAAAATTGGAGGCCATTAAGAGGCTCTAAGCTTTATTTTTTTTATCCCCTCTCCGCCCAGTTGGTAATTAAATGACAATTACCGGAATCTCAAAAAGGAAATGTTGCGTTTTTTCATGGCATTTTTAATGTTTCTATTAATTCTTTTCAGTTGGTTTATGTTTGAATACGACGGAACAGCGGAAAGGTAGCGGAAATTAAAATTACATTGTCTCATTGGTCTAGTGGTCACGACTGCTGAGTGTGAGGGCCCGCGTTTGATTTCAAGTTGACACATCATTTTTTGTAGATTTTTTGCATCAGAATTTCTGTAGCTCGTAAGAATTTGGAGATATACTAATCTCAAAGTGTTAAAAACAGTGATTTTGGCAATTTTTGAAGTAATTTTTTGAGGACAGCAAATTTTTGATAGTCGAAAGGTGTCACCAACTTTGACAATAGTCAAAATTTATAAAATCTATTGACACACCACTTGCTATAAAAAAATTGCGAGCTTCAACGATTGGAAATCGAATTAGTTAAAAAACAATAGTTTGCTTTTACAGAATAATTTTGATGGTTCATACTATTTTGTTATCTGTTAAGTTTGACTCGGAGAAAGCAACACAAGTTTCAGTAACTGGCTGCTAATATTCACTTAATAGGGGTAATTTTTATTGAAACTTTCTAATTTGAAAACCTGCTAATATGCCGTTAAAAAGCTATCGATGGATAATTATCTATAGATGTATGCTTAAAACAAACAATTAATTGATTTTCTGAGTTATTTCATCAAGAGTTATTTAAAATCCTAATTTTGATTTCGCATTTAAAAATGCGCCCTCAATAATTTTTTGTTAGCGTTTCATGCATAACCCCACTGACAATCTGGTAATAAGATACATAGATTTTATCCAACGGAACGAAATCGGCTACATTGAAATGAAATGAAATTCATTTGACATAAAAAGGTACAATACATGTAAAACCCCTGGTCCCTAAACTGGTGTCAACTGTATATCAGGGACCAGTGACTTCGCGTTTTCGTTAACACAATGATCATGTCACTACAATTATCAAAAACGTGTTTCTCATAAAATAAATAAAATATTTTTGAAATGTGAGTGAAACCACAGGCAATACATAATATTATATTAGTTAGCATGGCTTATAAATAGGTATATCGTGTAGCTTCAGCTTTCAGTTTCATGTCCAAAAGTACCAGACGAAAGTAAGAAGCAAGCATCTATGATAGCAAAACTAAAACTCCCACCTCCAAACCCACAAAAACCCCACATTTGAGCAAAGTTATCTTTGTACACAAATTTCCTATGCAAATAGCGAGCTATTTGTTCAAGATATCTGAACAAAAGAATCCGGCAAAAGTTTCACCAGCAATGAGCGTTAAACCATCCAAACTTGCAATACTACACGTATTATAACAAAAGGAACAGGAACTATTTAAGTTGCAGAAATACCTGTAAAAGTGTTGCTCTCGGAAGAAACGAAGCACTGACAATGATATTAAGATCCTATTGTTTTGTTTGCTACTGAGTTGCGAATCCCAAGTATTTAATAATGGCGCAAGAAAGCGAAAAACTTATAGGAAAGTAGCTTTTGCCTGCGATTTCAAAGTCAAAATGTTTTATTTCAATTAGACCACTAAAACGGTTCACGGTTCCAAAAAGGTGGGTCATATGGAGAAGAGCAAGCAAAAAACTTCACAGATACTCTTTTTTAGGGTTCCGTACCCAATGGGTAAAAGGGACCCTATTACTAAGACTCCGCTGTCCGTCTGTCTGTCCGTCTGTCACCAGATTTTCGCAGATGATGTATTTCCGTGGCCGCTATAACAATAAATACTAAAAAACATAATAAAATACCAAAATATTTAATTTTTACCCATTTAACAGACGTGTTTTTTTGCCGTTTTTATAAAGAAAGAAAGAAACACATTTATTTTGTGCTCACAATACTTAAAAAATACTTATTAAAGAAGAACACATTAGAAAGAGTAAAAATATGAAATAAGTAAACTAAAATTATGAATATACTGATTTGTGAGAACAAAAAACGCCCGTAGCTCAGCATGTGCCATTTCATTGCAATTAATGACGCGGCGCTGGTATTCTGCTAGGGCCTTGAGCGACTTCACGCACATCGATAGATACCTACTGGTACGTCAAAAAAAAAATACATGATTACAATATTAAGCTTTACAACTTTGTTCCAAATAGTTGCTTAGAATTATGCAGTTTGATGTATAGTATTTATTCATTGTCAAAAAAAAAATAGGGATTGCCACAGCAAGTAAGAGCTGACCAGCCCCGACCGATAGCACCCGTTCACGAGCATGACGTGCGTATTGGAGTGGTTCGACTCAACCATATTATATGGAATAAAACAACCCGACACATGACGCCACCAAGTACATCAGAATTGGATCTGACCTCCAGACTATACTTTATCTATCTCTGTACCAAATTTCATCCAGATCCGTTCAGCCGTTCTAACTTGATTGAGTAACACACGTCCATACATCCTCACAAACTTATACGTTTATAATATTACTAGCTGCAGCCTGCGGTTTCACTCGCATTCCAAAACGACTATTTGAGACAAAAGGACTAGACCTATGTCCTTCCCCATAATGCAACCTTTCTCCTTGCCTGATTTTATCGAAATCTGTTCAGCGGTTAGGGCATTAAAAGGTGACAGAAAACAAATAAAAAGAGAGTTAGTTTCGCATTTACAATATTGGGTATAGGTGTTGCTGTCGGTTTCATTTACAGGATCCTTTTACAACGCGTAAGTATTATTATTAGGATGGAATTAATAGAAATTATTTCGTTTCTAATTATATAGGTACTATTTCTACACCGTGGAGGTTTCACATTATAAAATGACTTTGTCAACATTCCTTCAAAGAAAGAAAACAACTGTCATGTCAACTTAAATGACACCTGTAATGTCAAATCAAATATTGAATGAGGTAATAATGACATCGTATTAGTTGTTAGAGAAAAAAATTACACCCTTTATTTACTTTACAATTGGTTAAATCGGTATGTTAGCCATTTACTTTATCTTATTCAGTATCCGTTAATATATTTGTATTTTGAATATGCTTTATTTAATATGCTTTAAGCAGTGATAGCCTAGTGGTATGACCGCTGGAATGCCAAGTCAAAGGTCTCGAGTTCGAACCCAAGGCACGCACCTCTGACTTTTCGAGGTCATGTACGTATTAAATAGATAATCATCACGCGCTTAAACGGTGAAGGGAAAACATCGTGAGGAAACTTGATGCCTGAGAGATTTATTCGATGGCGTGTGAAGTCTGTCAACCCGTACTAGGCCGGCGTGGTGGACTATAGCCTAATCCCTCTCCTTCTGAGAGGAGAACCATGCCCAGCAGTGGGACAGTAAAATGGGTTGATTATGTTATGTTATGCTTTATTTTGTTATATTTTTAACCTCTGCAAGACTAGTACGTATTTATATGTGAAATAAACTTGAATGTTCGTTTTTAATGAGTAGTTAAATATTGCAATAACTTTAGATAAAGTGAACAGGTTTAAATAAAATTAAGCTCAAAAGTTGCCTCATGACACTACCAATACTGCTATGTATTTCTTTCCAATGTCTCTGAATGATTAAGGATGTTCTAAGAAAAGTATGGAAAAAACAGTATCCCTCTTTTTTGCGCAGTTGTAGTCGGATAAAAAGTACCCTAAATATTGACCAGACTAATAATCTACGTATACAACAGATTTCATAGAAATCCGTCAAGTAGATCTTGAGTTATAAACGAACATACAGAAATACATACATACATTAACATACATACAGCCAGATTTTTTTTCCAAAAACCATTAATTCGGCTTCAGTATCACTTAATTAGTCTTCTCCACTTATTTTTTCCCAATTATCAAGATAATTTAATTTCTAGAAAATTCGTGAATTCGTAAATTAATTGCAAGCAATTACAGACACGAATTTTCTACAGACTTATTATATGTAGGTATAGATAATAGGAAGTAGGATTACTGAAGCCTATAAGTCATTTATGTATGTAGTACTAAAATACGCACCTCTTACTGTTATACTATTATCAAATGAGATACATCGATGCTCATCTATACTTATAATAAATCTGTAGAGAGGTCATTTCTGTACATGAAATATATTTCCAAAATAACTATCAGCGGGTGATTAGTGAGCGATACTGACGCCAAAAACGCAATCAGTAAAATTTTGTATGTATTCAATATATTTTGTTTGTATGTTCGTTATAGAAACAAAAACCACCCGACGGATTTCAACGAAACTTGGTACAATTGTTCTTCATACTCCTGGGCAGGTTATAGTATACTTTTCATCACTCTACGATTAATAGGAGCAGAGCAGTGAAGGGAAATGTTGGGAAAATGAGTGATTCATGAGAAAGGTTTCGAGCTATAAAACATCACGCTACAACCCTTAGGAACGGGGCAACGCAGGTGAAACCGCGGGCGAAGACCTAAGGAACAAAGTAACTTTTCCACGCGGACGAAGTCGCTGGCAAAAGCTAGTAACAAATAATAGCTAAAATATAGTTCCATGAAAATATTGGTATTCTGCCAATATAACGTTCCTTACATAAAACTGGCTTATATTTAGAAGAAAATATCGATCTATTTCTCAAGAATATGATAAATATTGATGAACACAGTTGTTTTAAAGTAAAACTGCCTTCAATAGTACGTACTATATCTACATGTGATCTGTCAAGCAGGACAACTTAATCACAAAGTCTACTTCGTGGCCAGTAGGGTAGGTACCTAGTGAAGGAGAGCGCGAAATATGTCACTGTGTATTTTCAACAATAAGCTATTACTATTAACTTTTTTTTTCAAAAATGGTTTTGCTTCCAGTAAAACTCAGTATCAATGTAATCAGTAAATTCAATTATAATTCAATCTAATGTACCTTAAATACAACAAGGCTCTAGGAACGAATAAAAAGCGAAAGATTGGATAAATGTTTGTAATTAAACTGCCTTATTAGTCTAGTGGTCCCAAGTGCGACTGCTACACTAGAGGTTCTGGGTTCGATCCCCAGGTCGAGCAAAGTGTTAATGGGTTTTTCTATGAAATTCTCATTAGCAGCTTGGAGTTTGGACTTGTGCCCGGTTAATGGCTATAGGCCCCATGTTATAGGGGGCGCCCACATGGGACCTAAACATTACGGCGAACTGTGGGTGTACATTAAGTACACCTTTGCCTAACCCTTCGGGGAATACAGGCGTGATGGTACGTTATGTTATGTTATGTTTGTTATTAGATCATGCCAGAACGTCTGAACTGATCTGGATAAAAATTTCACAGAGATAGATTATAATCTGGAATAGCACACAGGCTAGGCAATTCTGAAGTCCACGCTGACGAAGTAGCGGGCAGAAAGTAGTGTAAAATAAACAGACTTACAGTGGAGCCATACCCATTAAGCGGAAATACAGGTATTACATTAAAAGTGACCGTTTCAACTTATGATACATATTACAGACATCGGACTATAATTATACGTCTTGAGGCGTGTCCATTTGACAAGCTACAATTTTCTATTTTACTTTTTCCATTTCGACGAACTTTGTCCCACTGTGCACTAGTTGATATTGAAATATGAACGATATTTTGAAAATTTTATCATCTAACTTTAGTACCAATTTTTCTTTGTTTGTTTGATGGAATGGAACAATGAAATAATTAAGATATTGTGATTTTGAGGGGTAGAGTATGTTACCGTTTTTAAAGATTTTTTAAGAAGTTATTTTTGTATGATTTATGTTTTTTGTTGACTATAGTTGTTAAAATAATCATGATACCCGTGGAAAGAAATTTTTGTTGATAACATGTACCTTTACTTATGTATTTCTTTCCTCGTTTCAAATCAATATTTAAAAAAAAAATTAATTACGTTTTTTTATTTAAAAAAAAATTGTTGAACTTATGAAAAACCTTATGTTTTTACCCTTTCTATTACTTAATTACAGACACAATGTAAAATCTATTGTATTGTAAACTGTTGGTTCTTACGGGCTTAGCTGACTTAAATGTCTCTTCTGTACACTTGCTAATATTATACCTAAACATTTTTATTCCCCGATGCAAAAAGGAGGGGGTGCTATAAGTTCGTGTGTATCCGTGTATCGGTTGCATTGTAGCTACTAAACTAATGGAGCCATTTTGATTCCGTTTTTTCAGTTTGAGAGGTGACTTGATGGAGGCTTCTTATGACTTAGGAAAATCTGACCAGCCGTTCGAAGATTTGAATCGTTCCAAACCTGGTAAAGTTATCAAAAACTGCGTTCGCTTACATTTATTTCCAGTGAAGTATTTTGTATAAAATGGTAGAGTAGGAACCTAGATTAATAGGTTTCGGAATCTGAATAATAACAGAATTTTATTAAATTGTGTTTGAATTACGATTTATTTCGATATTACGTTTGTAAGAGAAATTCGATCCGTCGGACTCTTAATAACACTCGTAAAATATTTTACTGCGTAGGAATTTGAAAAAATATTGGCTTCCTTTCAATATCCATAACATTATCCATATAAACATACACCGACCGACATAACCCTATTCCGCTGATGCAAACGGATGCGGTTATGACACTTGCAAAATATACGGACCGCTAATAAAACGATCTGAAACACATAAATGCATGGGAATTAACATAAACGGATGGACATGGTGCTTTTAAACGTGACGGTAGGGCTACGATTCAGTTCTAATTCAAGCTAGTTGGGTAGTTATCGCGATCCGAATTCGTGGTTATAGATATGGTTTAATATAAAACCGCCCTCAAAAACACAAAATAACAATGTGATGTGCAAAACAGTTTCGGAAGTCGGTGCCATTCATTTGATCGGATCTTTTGATTTGGCCACCGACTTCCGAAACTGTTTCGCACATAACAATATCTTTTTATGGTTTTGAACGCGGTTTCACCTTTTTTTAAAAGTTAATTTATTTCAACGTTTTTAGTAGCGAATAAAATTTTTACATATACCTAGACAATGTTGTCATTTTATCATTTAAATATAACTACTTTTTACGGATTTTATCGCGTTGTATTGATATTATTTGATTCCCGACGTATGGATCCTTTACAGCATCCATGGTCACGGGTAGACTAAGTTGTTGGACGTCTTAATGTGACAATTACTAACAGCTACCTTACATTTGTTTTTTTGGCTTGATTTTCAAAATCAACATCCAAGCCCAAAACTGCAAGACCGAAGGATACGGTGAGCTCGTTCTGCGTGAATCGGATCCCCAATAATTAACAAAAATGTGTGGTACCTGTTAGTAGTTGTAACATTAAGACGTCCAACAACTTAGTCTACCCGTGACCATGGATGCTGTAAAGGATCCGAAACGTCGGGAATCAAATAATATCAATACAACGCGACAAAATCCATAAAAAGTAGTTTTATTTTAATGTCTAATATGAGCGTAAGTGTCAGAAACCAGTATTTTATCATTTACTCGGTCGATAATTTCTAAATTTTGTAATCAGATCTTGACCAAATTTTAATGGAATCACTCTGAAGTATGAAAAAAAGAATCATCAAAAACGATTCATAATTGACGGAATAATCGCATAACAAACATACAAAAAAAACAACTAACAGTCGAATTGATAACCTCCTCCTTTCTGAAGTCGGTTGAAAACATGCTATCACGCTTGTGGCTATTCCTTGAAGGGTTAGGTACAATATCTCTAGATCCCATGTTATCGGGGGCGAGCCTGTAAACCAGGCACAAATCTAAACTCCAAGGTGCTAATGAGAGTTCTTTTATGAGATAGGGGGACAAACGAGCACACGGATCGCCTGACGGTAAGCGATTACCGCCACCCATGGACACCCGCAACACCAGAGGAGTAACAAGTGCGTTGCCCGCCTTTTAAAAGGGGATTGGGCCTCCGGTATCCTCACTCACTCGGCGAAACACAACGTAGGCGTTGTTTGACGCCGGTTTTCTGTGAGGCCTATCTATCACTTCGGTGGAGCCGGCCCATTCGTGTCGAAACATGGCTCTCTCACGTAAAAAATTTAGAAGTCGAAGTCAGGTTTTTGCTCAGCGTAAGCGTATGATTACGATAAATAGATGGTTTTGGTACGACAAAACTTGACGAGAAATGTATGAAGATCCGCATGAGATACAGTACCTACTACTGTATCCCATGCGGAGATACAGTAGTAGGTACTGTATCTCATGCGGATCTATTGTATGAGATACAGTAGTAGGTACTTACATTTCTCGTCTAGTTTTTTTTTGGTTGCGGGTGCTTGTAACTTATGTACATATACTTAGAGCGTACATAATTATATAACAAAATTACCAACGGTACATTGTAATTTACATCGAATATAAGTATACTATTAATTATTATCAAACATTGCATGCCATAAAGCGGAATATAATGATACCAATTTTATTATTATAGAACGGCCTTAAAACATGTATGTTAGCAATAAACAAGTTTGAATTTTAATATAATTTATTCCATTCTTAGTTCATCGAGACTGAGAGGTTACCCATCCGCAGACTGACCGTAGCAAGTGCCGATCAATTTTATTGATCCGCGTAGATTTTAGTTAGTTATGGAGCAATCTTGTGCCTAAGTGATAACTCTATTGAGCCTCTCTCGTTTTCATTTATTCATGTGCCGAGTGTCATTTCCATTCAATTCCCACCCGATCCAAATATTTGTACACAGTGTAGGAGCTGTCTTTTTAGATAGAAAAGTATCGCCACCCGACCACGATCCGATGCTAGATCGTGGTTACTAAACGCAAATATCGTCAGTGTTGTTTCCTCTCGTTGTCGATCTTGTAACATTATTTATTGATAAACTTGTTACTTTGCGAACGAGCGGCCCGCGGGACCTCTTTGTTGGCAAGGGAGCTAGTTTCATGTAATTTTTATGACATAACTTTTTAAACTTAGGGGAAATACACAAGAGCTTAATATGACTGTCTTGTATGGCTCAAAAGATTGGTTTAAAAGGCAAACTGCCAGATTAAAGTAGGATTGGGTTGTATAATATTCGCGTAAGTGTCAGAAACCAGTAGGATTGGGTAGGTTATGTGTCCAGGATCTGAAGAGAGGACACAAAAAAGTGCAAGAGCTGACCAGCCCCTAATAGACAGCACCCGTTCACGAGCATATGGTGCGCCGGAGTCAACCATGTTGCAGGGAATACCTAAAACCTTGCAGATCGATTGATTAGCGTAGTTATAACTTAGCCATGAGCCCGTTTAAAAATAATGCACAATTCTTTTTTTATAATTTGCATTATACGATTGAACTACCCCCAACAACAGAAGCGCTCAAAACGACGGAACTCCTGTGGAGATATTGTCAAAGTATCAAACTGTGCAATAATTACTGCTTTGAATACGTGCATCACTTAGAAAAGTACACACAGTGGAGAGGGGGTAGAGAGAGAGTAATAAAAAGGGGCGTTATTGAAATATTCAATGGCCTACTTAAAGTTTGTGCCGCTAATTCCAATAAATCTTTGTGTTTTAAATTAATGCTGATTATTTATTGACATGACTTTTTAACTTTATTGTTAGAGGTGGAATATAACGCACCATCACGCCTGAATTCATTTGCCGCTATGTTTATCCAATGTAATAGGGGCGAGCCTATTGCCATTAACCGGGCACAAATCCAAAGTCTAAGCTGATAGTGAGAGTGACTGGCGAACTGTGTGTGTATATCTGTGCCTAATCCTTCCGGAAATATAGGCGTGATGGTGTGTTACATACGAGAAGGTACAATTTAATTCGTGATTACTGGACCAGTGCTAACCAAATATTGTCTTTTTTTATGGGATAGGAGGGCAAACGAGCAGACGGATCGCCTGATGGTAAGCGATTACCGCCGTCCATGGACACCCGCAACACCAGAGCGTTGCCGACCTTTTAAAAGGGGATTGGGCCTCCGGTAACCTCGCTCACTCGGCGAAACACAACCTAAGCGTTGTTTAACGCCGGTTTTCTGTGAGGCCGTGGTATCACTCCGGTCGAGCCGGCGCATTCGTGCTTAAGCATGGCTCTCCCACGTAAAATTGTCTGGCGTACATTTATCTCAATGCGTTTATTGAAGAGCGAGGACACGGCGGAAACTGGCAAGTGTGGACGGGAGACCATTAAACTGGGTCTGGTGCAAAGCAAAGTCTATGCAGACCATTTCATGCTACTCATATTGATATCTACTGCCTCTGTACTCTGCTATTATTTAGCTGCTTATTATATTAAGCTGCTTATGATAGACAAGATCGAAGGAAAAAGACCAAGGGGACGGAGCCCAATGCGTTGATCCGACCAAATTCGCTCGACATGTGAATCCAGTGTGAGCGACGCCATCCATGCCGCGGAAGAGAGAGAGCGAACTAAGAGAGAGCTAAATGGTGTAACATACTCTTTACAAAACTTTTGCATAGAGGTCACGATCCTCAGCAGTGACAAGAACGACTAAAAGGAGGAGCCTCATTAGTCTAGTGGTTCCTAACGCGACTGCTACGCTAGAGGTCCTGGTTTCGATCCCCAGGTCGAGCGAAGTGTTATTGGGTTTTTCTATGTAATGCTCAGTAGCAGATCGGAGTCTGGATTTGTTGTAGTACATTAGTACACCTCTGCCTAACCATTCAGGGAAGACAGGAGTGACGGTATGGTATATGCTTTTAGTCTCAAAAAAATAAAAAATATAAATCCTTTGAGATGCGAGTGAATCCGCCCAGACCCGGAACAACTAACTTGAACCCACAACACGCGGCGCAGAAGCCGATCGCTCAACCGCTACACCAATCGTGTCGTCAAAGTTTGGCATGTATGTATCCTACGTATTCATAACTTTACATTATCTGTTTCATTGGTGATAAATCAACTATTATTTCGACAAAATTTAATAATTTTCGCTGTATAAGTGACGTCATCACATGTACTTTGATTTCTGTTCTCGGAAATGAAGAAATATAATACAAATTTGGATCTCAGGATAGGAAAAAAAAGAAACGGTATTTTTATTTTGGTGGCTTAATAATTTTGAAATGTTGTCATCGACCTCATAACTCACTCAATGACTCATCTTCACCCAGCCTTAAACCCTTATATCTAGTTAAAAAATTGCACAGCACACCCTAGGTGTATTTATCACATGATACCTGATGTAATATGGCTGTATATAAAAGTTGTTTATTGGTTCACAATTTGACGGACAGCCACCGTTAGATTGTAAACTATCTAAAAGCTTAGACTGTAGAAGTACAACATTTTTTGAATAATAAAGACTTTATTATTATTATTATTATAACTGAATCCGACATATTGTAATCTAAATTTATTTTCACAAAATTTCGATAGCTGCTAATATCACTGGATTAATAGTAGGTATTATAAAGAATTTCCGATGACATAGAAGGAGTAAAAAGATATTTCGAAATTCAAACGTGGCAGATCGCTTCCGCTCGCACCTTATTACATGCAGTCCTCGCTTAGCTAAGTCCGCTCCGCTGAATGCGTATTGTAGTCAACAATAGACAGAGCCAGTCGCCATTATACCATTAATCCATCGGTTAAGTCACCAGGCGGCACTGAATCAATCTACTGGATTTAGTTTAAATAAAGTACAGTGTGAACAGAATTAAGAATAGTATGTTAGATCTTAGCATTTGTTTGGGCATAGATGAACGAGAATTGACGAAACAGGTATGGTATGGTGGACAGTATGGATGGAAGATTTAGAAGGGAATTTTCGCCAACCTTGGCGAACGTACCACAATCGAAATTCTCATTAGGAGCTTTGAGTTTGGAATACATAATCAACCCATTATACTGT
This sequence comes from Acronicta aceris, assembly GCA_910591435.1. NCBI lineage: Eukaryota > Metazoa > Arthropoda > Insecta > Lepidoptera > Noctuidae > Acronicta > Acronicta aceris. Next base: position 2,237,674 of record OU342759.1, on the reverse strand, counting down.
CCCACTATTGCGCACGGGTCTCCAATTAGAAGGAAAGGTATTAGGCTATAGTCCACCACGCTGGCCTAGTGCGGGCTAGCAGACTTCACACGCCATCGAGAAAATCTCTCAGGCATGCAAGTTTCCTTACGATGTTTCTCTTCACCGTTTAAGCGCGTGATAATTAACTATTTAATACACACATGACCTCGAAAAGTCAGAGGTGCGTGCCTTGGGTTCGAACTCAAGACCTTTGATTCGGCAGTCCAACGGTCTTGCTCGTCTCGTTGCTGTCCATGCTTTTCTTAGAACATCCTTAATCATTCAGAGAAATTGAAAGAAATACATTAGCAGTATTAGCAGTATCATAAGGGAACTTTTGCGCTTAATAAAAAAAATAATAAATATATAAATCTGTTCACTTTATCTAAAGTTATTACAATATTTAACTACCCATTGAAAACGACCATTAAAGTTCATTTTACATATAAATATGTACTAGACTTGAAGAGGTTAAAATTATAACAAAATAAAGCATATTTAAAATAAAAATATACTAACGGATACTGAATAAGATAAAGTAAATGGCTAACATACTGATTTAACCAATTTTAGAGTAAAGTAAAGAAGTTAACAAAGGGTGTATTTTTTTTCTCTAACAACTAATACGGTGTCATTATTACCTCATTCAATATTTGATTTGACAGGTGTCAATTAAGTTGACATGACAGTTGTTTTCTTCATTTGAAGGAACGTAGACAAAGTCATTTTATAACTAGAATCTTCCACGGTGTAGAAACAATACAGTAAATAGTATCTATATATTTAGAAACGAAATAATTTCTATTAATTCCATCCTAATAATAGTACTCACGCGTTGTATTGATATTCCAGAAAAAAAAGGTTCTTGCAAATGAAACCGAGCGCAACAGCTATATCCAATATTGTAAATGCGAAACTCTCTTTTTATTTTTTTTCTGTCACCTTTTAATGCCCTAACCGCTGAACAGATTTCGATAAAATCAGGCAAGGAGAAAGGTTGCATTCTGGGGAAGGACATAGGTCTAGACCTTTTGTCTCAAGAAGTCGTTTTGGGATCCGAGTGGAACCGCGTGCTAGAGCTAGTTACATAATAAATGTACATGATTATACCTCTGCATAACCTTTCGAGGAATACAAGCGTGATGGTAGGATCATCATGACGGGGTCTTTTTGAAAAACACGTCACGATTTCGGTCACAATAATCGTTGTAAAACCTTTGTGACGATACGATTTTTTCCTACAAAAACAACTCTCATTTCATAGGAAAAATTATGGCTCGATTAGCGCACTGGTCTTACAATCGGCTCCTCTGCCCCAAGTCCCGGCTTAGATCAACACACGGAGCCAATATTTTTATGATATACAGATATTTGCCTTAAGTCTACCAAGTTAGGTTAGTGTTTGTGAAAGCACCCACTAGAATCCTAGTGGGGTTAGGTTTAAAAAAAGAAATACAATTGAAAGCATAAGTGTTTTGCCAGGATTTGTCTCTGCCTACCCCAGTAAGATATGTGTGAAACCATGCATGTACGAGTATGAACAATAATCATACCAATGCGTCACGTAACAAAAGGGGAACATGAACTACTCAAGCAATCGTGACCCTCGCATTTCGTCGTGAACTTTTAGTCCCTAAAAGGTCGGCGGAAACACCCGGAGTGTTTCTGGCCACTAACCATTAGCTGTTAGAAGGGTTAACTCGTTTGCAACTCTGCGTCCGGAATGACAAAAATTTTTTTTATGAGGCATTAAGCATTGCATCGTTTTGAATTCAGGTTTTTGGCTCATGGTTAGTGTGATGGTGGGATATTTAACAAAAATATTAATATTTCTGAGTTTCGGAATAGTAGGTACCTATCTACCTAATTTTTTTGGTGTAGGTCGCAGTTTTTAGTAGTGAGTCTTATTTTTATTCCCCGACGAAAAAGAGGGGTTTTAAGTTTGTAGTGTGTATTTGTGTATATGTGTATCTGTGTTTCTGCCTGTTGCATTGTAGCGCCCTATTGGGTGTACCGATTTTGATCAATTTTTAGACTTATTTTACATATTTCCCCTTTTAAAAGGCTGGCAAGTGCTTTTCACAACGATTATTGTTACTCCTTTAAAATATAAAAAACTCCCGCAGCATCAGGTTATGGTAACCATGTTCTTGAAATAACAGAATACCAAGTTTCAAATCGATCAGACCTGTGAAAGTTGCTCACATTCCTTTATAAACCAGAAAAGAACTGATAATCTTGAAACGGCTGGCCAGATTTTCTTAAATCATAGCTACGAACACTCTCGATCAAGTCACCTTTCAAAAAAAACAGAATCAAAATCAGTCTATTCATGTGCGAGCTAAGTACGATGCAACATATAGACACACAAATACCCAAGTTAAACTCATAAAACCTCTCTTTTTGCATCAGGGGTTAAAAAACTCGATGTAAAGGCAGTTGGGATCGTAATTGTTTCAAAATTAATAATTATTATTTTCCTGACTAATTTCGATACTTTTGCATAAAATCACATATTAAAATCTTTTTACCCGTGCGACTTTGGAAACGACTATCTTCAGACATACAAAGTTATTTCATTTACTCGTATACTGTAGGTAATTCTATTTCAAATATTCAAAAAGGATCTATTTACAGAAATAAAATATCATTCTTTTTTGTGATTTTTTTGCATTTTCCATGCTAAGATTATTAAGTTATTTAATAGTAAAGGAAAAAATTCAATCTCGGGCAGGATTCGAACCTACGTCTTCTGGTTTGATATACCAGCGGTGGCTTAGAGGTCAGAGCGTCTGGTATATCAAACCAGAAGACGTAGGTTCGAATCCTGCCCGAGATTGAATTTTTTCCTTTACTATTAAATAACTTAATAAAATATCATTTATCATCATTTATCAAGATGTTTTCACTACCATGCAACACATAAACGTATTTATTTATTTAATCTTTAGGAAGACCAACAGCATGTAATAAAATGTGAAATAAGTTTCATGAAGCCAATTACAGGTCTTCGCGCTTAAATAACTTACTACATTTTTGATCATCAGAACTAAATTAACACTTTAAACTTATAAATCAAATAATAATTACCAGTCGTACAACTAAGAACCTATTTTAGAAAGAAATCATGAAAATTGATTGAGAAAATATCAAAATTGTGAATTTTGCATTGTTTGTTTATTGTATTACATCCGTTCACCTATCCCCAAAGCAAAGACAGGCAAACTATCCAAGTTTAAATAACTAAATACAGAGGCTGTACTTCCCTTTCAAAAGCAGCCGACGATGTTAGACTAAAGTCTTTGGACCTATACCTAGGCAGAACTCCCGACCGGAAACGCCTTTGCGATTTTGAATGTGCTGTTATAGTTGTTTGGTAATGTATTTGTTGTTTGATATTACCAACACGGTAATATTAGATGGGTGAGTGCTCCTTAATAAACACGGATGGTTTCTTTGTTTGTAGGTTTGTAACGTTGTATTTAGGTAGGTATATGTAATGTCAAGGATTATTATTAGTTTAAAAACAAACTTTTATATAATATTATGTACTAGTCAAGTGTGGCAACATTACCCTATTTTTTTACTTTTTTGCAGATTATTCTCACTTTGAGCTAGTTTTTTTTTAATTTTTTTGATTAATGGTGTAGAAAAGGTGTGTCTCTTCTAGTTGAACCATTTAATTCTAATAAATCTAACTTATAATCGCTGGAATAATTAAGAGAATGAGAGGAGAAAAAAAAAAAAAAATTACATATTTTTAGCAACTTTACCTAGCCTACTGTTTGCATTAAATCTGAGTCCCAGAGTGCACATGATGTAAAGTTTACAGCAATCCTGATGCTAAGAAGTGAAGTAAAATTTATTTCTAAAGCTTCCTTCTTCGTTTCAGTACATCACCAACATATAATATAAATTAACTTGCTCAGAACACGTGCTTGCTTAGTACGTGGGAGAACCATGCTTCAGCACGAATGGGCCGGCTCGACCGGAGTGATACCACGGCCTCACAGAAAACCGGCGTTAAACAACGCTTACGTTGTGTTTCGCTGAGTGAGTGAGGTGACTGGAGGCGCAATCCCTTTTAAAAGGTCGGCAACGCACTTGTGACTCCTATGGTGTTGCGGGTGTCCATGGGCGGCGGTAATGTCTTGCCATCGGGCGATCCGTCTGCTCGTTCACCCTCCTATCCCATTAAAAAAAAAACACATTTATAGGAATTAAATCATTACGTTATACCACAATAACAGTATACAATACACTTTATACCATGATTCATTTATTTGCAATTCGATTTTTAATATTTTGACCGTTGGTGAAGTTGCCAGCTCGAAAAACTTTTTGGAATAGCGCAGATTTTAATAAAATTGAATTATGTGTTTAAAAATGCGTACAAAAAAAATAATGCTGACTAGTAGTCTAATCCTCACTGGGTCGCGTCGGCTTCATAGAAGATCTAAAAATTGATAAGTGCACCAACTATCACTTATGCAATAACTATAAAATATTATATTTAGGCAATTAAATTACTATATTACGACTATTATATAAATACCTGCTGGGTTTTGCCTTCGGGTAACAAAACCGCTCGCTTCGTACCTAGCAATAGAATCCCGAGGCAAATGTACCGCCCATCAATATAATATAGTATCACTTTCAAAATAACCTGAAAAAAAAAAGGTTCGTATTATTATTATTATAAAGGGGCCCAACTTCTGTATGAATAATCTTTTTTTTTATTCATGATAGGCTTACGCTTGACCGCTAGTTCACCTGATGTTAAGCAACACTGCGATCGACGATGGATCACGCTTGCGTGCATTATGGTCGCTGCCTATCAGCGTATACCTATCAGGCTTATGGGGCATTTATTCCACCTTCGCGTCGCGTCTCGTCATCGCCATATTCTCAATTCTGAAAGCCTCAACACAATTCCATAACATAAATAACAACATCAAGAATATCTACTTAGCTAATAAATCGTTTCAGAAACAAGAACACTTGAATGGCTGTACTGTATTCGATTCTGCTGGCTTTGTGAGCTCCAGGAGTTAAGGATAGTTGGTCCAAAGTTGTAGCTAAAGTTATTGACTTCAATTGTTCCTGTGGCGTTGCGATGCCCTCGCTTAGAATTATGCTTGGCTTTTCAAAGTTTACCACGAAATTATTCTGCCGTAGACCATTTGGTTTCTTTAGGGAGGTGTTTAACTTCCCCATTAGTCTAGTGGACGTAAAGACAACTGCGACGCTGAGTAAGTGGTTCTAGGTTCCGGGTCGAGCAGTGTTATTGGGTTTTTCTATGATCTATTATATAGTATTTCTTTATTATATAATCCTCGGAGTTTGGAGCTGTGCCTTGTTAATGGCATTAGACGCCCCCCTTATTATATGAGGTCTGAACGTATCAGCGAACTGTGGATGTACAGCAGTATAGCAGATTATGTTTCCATAATTCCCTCTGTGGGTTCAAATATTAGATATTCTACAGGCCTCGAATTAAAACTCTAAAAAAACAAAAGAATAAATACAAAATAAACACTCATAACATGTCGTATTTTAAATTCAAGTTAATATTCTCTTAATTCATAATTCGTTTCATAAAGTCCTCGCTTTTTACGCTCGGAGCATACGCGGGCAATTTACGCGGGTTATTATTTTAGCTGGGAAACAATGGTGAGTCTACGGGCGTAATAGGCAGGTTTGTTGCAACTGCTAAATGGTTATCTTGGCCTCCGGAGGCTACTCGGGTGTTTGGTGCAAGTTACAAAAGTGGAAGATTATATTATTTACTTTGACATTGACTCATTGGCGACAAGCGTGGCCGAGAGTTCTCGGGTTCAATTATTAAGCCGGTCATATAAATATGACCAGCTTAAAAGATTGTAAAAAAATCTCTAGACTCAGGGGCACCACAAGTTATTAAATGAAACCTATCTGAGGACGGAAAAGTGATATTTTCAGGTCAGATTATAGTGGATTTTCATGGTACTTTATATGTCCGTGGATCATAGTATTATTCACCAACATACAGTAGCACAACGTGTTAAAAAGTCCAGAATAAGCTGATCTCTAAGAGTACGAAAATCCTATACAATTAGAAGTCAGCTTAAAATGGTAAAAGTGGCGATTTAAGGCCCTCATTTTTATCCGCTAACGGGGACGGTGAGTGGCTTGTGGCTAAGTAATAACTAGCCAATCAACTGACCTATAAGGTTAAGCCGCGCTCGCTGCGGTCAGTCTGTGGATGGATGACAATTCTTAACACATCGAGACCCCTGCGTGCCTCGGATAGCACGTAAAGCTGTCGGCCCCGGTTGTCATACGAACATCTATGACAATAGTTGGTGGTAGTCAGAAGCCCAAAAAAGCCTGACAACCACTCTACTAGTCTAGTCAGACTGGAAGCCGGCCCCAAAATAGAAAAAGGCTCGGAGGATAAGTTTACTAACTTTTTTTATTCGTGATAGGCTTACGCTTCACCGCCAGTTCAAGCAGCTGTCAGCTTGTTTCTTGTGCGACCGTTGCTGCTGCGTTCACCTCTGGCCAGCTACTTTCCGCTTCTATTGTCGATTCATGCCAGTGCAACGTGCCTTCCTCTGTACTACATAAACTTTGTACGTATGCGCAGTACCTTGGAGTATTTTGCTCAAAGAATTAACTTGTATCTGACAGTTATGTCAAAATATAATAATCGTACAATACGCTAATTTTGCTGTGCAAAACATTAGTTTAAAATATCAAAAAAAAAATTTTATAAACTTTGCCCCACACTAGGATTTTCTCCTGTATCGTGGGTGCGTTTACAAACACAAATTCTCACATACACAAACGCCCAGACCCGGAACAACTACCTGTAGATCATACAAATATTTGCCCGGTGTGGTGATCGAACCCACAACACGTGGCGCAGAAGCCGATCACTCAACCGCTACGCCAATCGTGTCGTCAAATTGACTGTCACGATGTTATTTGATAAAATCATAAGTCAGTACACACAGTTACACATGATTGTACAACTCAGATCAGTTTAAACTATAGGTATCTCGTATGGATATGTACCAAGCGTAGGTACTATTACTCAACGATGAATAAAATCTAGGAAAATAATTATATCCTGGTATATCTTTAAGGTCCAACTTTTCATTGCTGGGCACAAATCCATGCTATCACTGGTACTAATTCCATAAAAAATACTCAATAACGCTTTGCTCAACTAAGAGTCATCAAGCCTAGGACTTTATCCTCGCACACTGCGGCTGCAAACACTACACAATAAGGCAGCAAAACTTGAAAATTGCCATTTTCATTAATTTATTGATCCAGCTTAAACGAATCTAATCGCGTAACATGTCGACAAGAGGTGTTTTATACAAACGATTATAGTCCCTATATCCTAGACTATTGTCGGGCTGGTTTCCAATGCAGCTGTCAATGCATATCATGCGTCACACAGGCAGACACGTCTGGATAGGCTCAACGGTCATTAATGTCATTGTTCGGGTTAAGTGCGTCATGAGACGTGACTAAGGATATGTAGTTAATACGATGAGTGTTAGTAAAAAGTAAGTTTTGTAATTTACACAGGGTGCCGATTTAGGCTCGCCTCCTAGGCTCCCCCTATTATCTACATGAGCCCTAAACATACGGGTAAACTGTGGGTGTACATTAGTACACCTCTCCCAAGAATATAGGTGATGTATCGCATGATGGTATGGATGTGGATTTAGTCACATGCAAACCCCAAATGCGGACTTCTGATGTTTTGTCAAAGACCAGCAGGCTTACTCTTGAAAACAATACAATACCAATCCAAACGTGATCCGATTCCAATGTCAATTTGGTTGTCGGGCGATTTCGTACTCTTGAGTACAAATCCGTTAACCTTGTATCGGCATCCTGATTGGCCAATGGTTGGGTCGTTTCCTAATCCTATTTAGTTCACTCAATTACCGCGCAATATTGAAACAATTTGGCGCTAGTCTCGGATTCAAGAGGTACGAAACTTGACGAAACGGCACAATTCCAATGTCAATGTATCGGAATTGAGTTCAAGAGTAAGCCCCCAGGTTTGTGCACCGTAGGTGATTATGGGGAGAATACATAAATCCATGAGTTTTCTTTTTACAGTAACTGGGAGGTTCCCTTTCATGAGAACACTTACTTACATATAATTTAAAATTGTTACTGCCTCTATAGTCTTCTGGCGCGTTCTGGATTCGTTTCCTAAGTCGATATTTTCAGTGACAGCTCAGAGTGGATTTATAATTCTATTGAGAATCAAGTTTATTCTCTAACGGTGCGGACATAATGCACCGCAATCTTCTTTGAAAAAGCGTACTAGCAATGTGGGTCGCACATTACTAATATTCTTGTTAACCCCTCGCGCTAAGCTCAATGCTACTAGTGGGTTCACGTGGATAGTGCAATGGGTGAATTTCGAACCGGCAACCACATGATCGCAAGTCCAACGAACAAGCCATTAGGCTACCGCCGCTTTTAAAATTAGCCAACATTCACGTGAAAATGCGCTAAGATAACATTTCAATAGTTATTTAAATACACAAGAGAATAAGCTTCTTCCAATGCCAGTGACGTTGGCGATGATAGTAAGTATTTAACTAAGCATTCAAACCATCGCATTATATAAAAGTGTATGGACCAAATAATGCTTCCGCAATAATGAAATGGCCGCGTGATTTCCTTTAGTGACTGCGACACGCGATTTCACACCATTATCCAATTATTTAAAATTTACAATTTCACCCTCTACTTCGTATAATCACGCATCATTATTATTTTACAGACATTAATACCATTGCCCGTTTTATTATACATATAATTCAAGCTTCGCCGTTTAATCAGCAGTGTATTCAAAATAGGCGAGGTTTCAGTTTATCGAACGGGTCTCTCAAGTGCTCATTGTTTGCATATTCTAAAGGCGATAGTATCTTGAAGTTCGTTGGCACCAGTGTTATTAGATCTCTGCTTGTGATTCGGTACGGTTTATAAAAGGAACTTCGGAGATCTAATTAACTGGTTCTGTATAGACTGGTTCTGTATCTATTTACGAAAAGTGCATTGTATTTTAAAGGTCAAGATTTTACTGAAATAGTAATTTCTATCGTTTATGATATGAACGAAGCTGCAATGTTAGAATGTATAAAGTAGCGTTTACTTATGCAAATTTCTCGAAGGTTTCTTATACTTGGTGTAGAAACAAGTCTTTGTTTATGTATAGGTAAATTCTAATTATAATAAAGTTTCATAGAGTTGATAAAGATAATAAACTCTCTACAAGAATGCATGAACTACAATGACTGTTCGTTATCTTTAAAAAAAGATGTTATTATACTTCTATTATTACGTACATATATTATTTTGAGATGTTAATTCTCTGCTGCTGAGTTTGTTCGAATTATCTTGCCGCTCAGCAATAATTTGCTAAAATTATTAACCTATGTTTCAGTTTAAAGGATAATCTAGCTAGTTAAGTTACTGGGCAAATGTGAATTAACAACTGAGATCTCAAGATGACAACACTCGAGTGATACCACTTGGTGTTGCTGGGGTCTATAGGCTGCGGTTTCGACTCTTGTATGCTTATGTGTCATTTTGTAATAATGAAAAAATCTGTTTTTTTTTATGGGATAGGAAGGCAAACGAGCAGACGGATCGCCGGCTGGTAAGCGATTACCGCCGCACATGGACACCCGCAACACCAGAGGAGTCACAAGTGCGTTTCCGACCTTTTAAAAGGGGATTGGGTCTCCGGTAACCTCACTCACTCGGTTTTCTGTGAGGCCGTGGTATCACTCCGGTCGAGCCGGCCCATTCGTGCCGAAGCATGGCTCTCCCACGTTACCAACCCAAAGTACACTAAAACACGAACTGTGGATGAAGCGAAGAAGTATGCAAGAATCGTAGCAAATGGCGTTCTGTAGTTTCTGTCTACCCTTAGAAGAATAGGACGTGAGTATATGCATGTACTGTATATTATCTGGATCACGTGAATATTTATCTGGATAGGAATTGAACCCACAACATACGGTAGTGCCGAAGTGACCGATTAATCGATACACTTAACGTGCTATCAAACTATACCTAATCTCCGAATAAGCACGGAATATTTTTTTATAGAAAAAAAATATTAGAAATAATCCATCTGTATCTTGTCCGAAGGAATTACGGGAGCTATTTCTTACTGCTTTAGCCAAAATATTCGCCAATCTACATGACTTCCGAGTCCCTAAGCCTTTAATATTTCACTGTCATACACAATATCTCAGCGAATGTCAGCTTCTATATTATTAATATTAATTTGGCAAAAGATTATCTAGAGGCTCTTTATCTTAGTTCAAAGATTAATATACCAGCACTAGGTACAACAGGATATTCGAGATAATATGCGTTACATTTCTATTAAAATTTAAGAAATAAAGCGGAGTAATATCGTCTTATCTTTTATTATTTACTGGCGAAGCTTATTTCATTCGTTTTATTCGCCAAAGTTTGGGTATCTTCTGCGAAATTACCATGTGCCCTAAAATTGTAAAAGATACACTTCTTATATTTTTACCAATGATTTTCCGGATTCAGGTTTCGTTGCGCGTAAGGGCGTTATATTTTTTCAAGATAAAATCAGATTTGCGAGTTGATGATAAATTGGATTTTGGATAGGAAAATCCTAATCAACGAAGAGAATTTGTTACAAATATAATTATCTAATTTTCTGAGCTGCTGTGTTTTTTTCCTCAAAAGGCCATTTCAGACATTGCTCCACAAAGTGCAAACAGTAAAAGTGAGAGTGTTTGCACTTTAAAAACTACCACGATTTTCTGAGTTTGGTTCGGTCTTCCTTCTGAGAGGTTGTCCAAAACGAAATGCTATCTAGTACTAAAAAAATAACTGTAGGTAATTTCTTTTGATTTTGAATGAAGCCAAATAGCTTTCCGTAAGCAAAATCTTACTTAAGAACAACGATGATATTAAAATGAAATAAAATTAATTTAAATGCTAATGAGCGGCAGAATCAGCAGGGTTTCAAGTGATGTAGTGCGCCCCCGGGATTAGCCCGAGCGAGCGTTGACATCCACCGAATACTGAGTGAAGTCGGGTGAATATTATATAATCATTTATTACGAATATAGGTAAAATTACTTTTTACGGATTTTATCGCGTTGTATTGATATTATTTAATTCCCGACATTTCTGATTCTTTCCAGGATGATTCGTGAGGCTATTGAAATTAATAAATGAAGAGAAGATGGGTGGGTCTTACCACCTGATTAGAACCCCATTATAGATTTTATTAAATCTAAATCCAAGCCCAAAACTGCAAGACTAAATGAAACGGTGAGTTCATTCGGCGTGAATCGGTTCGCCAATAACTAACAAAAATTTATGGAAGCTCTTAGTAATTTTAGATGTCCAACACCTCAGTCTACCCGTGACCATGGATGCTGTAAAGGATCCGGAAAGTCCGGCATTAATATCAATACAACAAGATAAAAGTTAGAAGTAGTTTTATATTATTTTTATTTACATACCATACCATCACGCTTGTATTCCCCGAAGGGTTAGGCAGAGGCGTACTAATGTACACCCACAGTTCGCCGGTATGTTTAGGTCCCATGTAATAGGGGGCGAGCCTATAGCCATTAACCGGGCACAAATCCAGACTCCGAGCTGCTACTGAGACTTTCATAGAAAACCCAATAACACTTTGCTCGACCTGGGGATCGAACCCAGGACCTCTAGCGTAGCAGTCGCGCTTGGGACCACTAGACTAATGAGGCAGTCATTTTCATTATTTTTATTTATGTAAATTAATTATGTATTTACATATTTATAATTTTTAAATGGTATAAAAAAAAATAGTAACCCACCGATATCGGGAATACTGTCAAGTTTTAACTGTGCTGTTAATTAATTTATTGTATTTTTTTAAATGTCAAAAAAAAATCAAAGAGAACAGCTGAAATAAATATCCCTACAAAATGTGCATATTTTCTGCCACCAAAAACAAAAACACTAATTCGTTTATAAAATTGACTGTGTTACCCATTCTAAAAACAATATCAACAAAACGACCTTTAACAATCTACAGAAATAACAGACTGCAAGCAGACTGGCAACACTCCCAAGAACACAGAGACTAATTGCAAATCTATGTTTCTAGGTTTCAAAGGAATTCATATTATCATTGTGGAGAATCTTGGAGAAATTCAATTAATATTACATAAAGGCGATTTGTTGACGGCATATATGTGTTAGAAAATTAATCAGCTCACAGGCCCTTATCAAGGCATAGTTTAGGTGTCAGTGAACTTGGCAGATCATTGTCCAGCAGATCAAAAATAAATGAGAGTTCTTTTCGCATGCAGCAGAGTTCTATAGTTCCTGATACTTTTCAAGAATAGTTCTGCCGTATTTCCGAAAAAAAAGTCAGTTAAAAAAATGATCTGCCAGCTTCCCGTAGCATATCATTTTGCAGCAGATCAAAAATTAATGTGAGTTCCTTTCGCATGCACCTGAGTTCTACAGTTCCTGATACTTTTTAGAAATAGTTCTGGCGTTTTTCCTATAAAAAAAATTAAAGGAAAAATGATCTGCCAACTTCCCGTAGCAGTTCAATTTGCAGCAGATCGGAAATAAATGTCAGTTCCATCCGTATACAGCTGAGTTCTACAGTTCCTGATAACTTTCAAAAATAGTTCTGGCGTTTTCCCTAAAAAAAACCAGGTAGTAAAGAGTAAAAGAGTATAAATTTAGATCCAATAGAATGCAAGTTTGATTTTTTTTTTCGAAAGATTCATTACCATTCCTAGAGGCTAGACCTCTCGCTTTTCTAATAAACACGAATGATAGCTATAAGATACAACTACATTTGAGACGGGAACTCTCTTCGGAATACCAGCAGAGCATGGTAGAATAGTAGAAAAGTGAAAATCGAAAATATTTTTTTTAATAGACTCCAGCATAGTTAGAGCCGGGAACTCTCGCGTTTCTAATAGACACAAATCACGGCTACAAGATACAATTCCAATTGGGACTGGAACTCTCATGGGAATACCAGCAGAGCATGGTAGAATAGTAGAAAAGTTAAAATCGAAAATATTTTTTTTTAATAGACTCAAGCATAGTTAGAGACGGAAACTCTCGCGTTTCTAATAGACACAAATCACGGCTACAAGATACAATTCCAATTGGGACTGGAACTCTCTTAGGAATACCAGCAGAGCATGGTAGAATAGTAGAAAAGTTAAAATCGAAAATATTTTTTTTAATAGACTCAAGCATAGTTAGAGACGGGAACTCTCGCGATTCTAATAGACACAAATCACAGCTACAAGATACAATTCCAATTGGGACTGGAACTCTCTTAGGAATACCAGCAGAGCATGGTAGAATAGTAGAAAAGTTAAAAATAGAAAATATTTTTTTTAATAGACTCAAGCATAGTTAGAGACGGGAACTCTCGCGTTTCTAATAGACACAAATCACGGCTACAAGATACAATTCCAATTGGGACTGGAACTCTCTTAGGAATACCAGCAGAGCATGGTAGAATAGTAGAAAAGTTAAAATCGAAAATATTTTTTTTAATAGACTCAAGCATAGTTAGAGACGGGAACTCTCGCGTTTCTAATAGACACAAATCACAGCTACAAGATACAATTCCAATTGGGACTGGAACTCTCATGGGAATACCAGCAGAGCATGGTAGAATGACAGAAAAATTTAAAAATAGAAAAGATTTTTTTTGATAGAGTAAAGCATTGCTAGAGACGGGAACTCTCGCGTTTCTAATAGACACAAATCACAGCTACAAGATACAATTCCGACTAAAACTAGAACTCTCTTAGAAATACCAGCAGAGCATGGTAGAATGACAGAAAAAAATAAAAATAGTAAAGATTTTTTTTAATAGACTTAAGCATAGTTAGAAACGGGAACTCTCGCGTTTCTAATAGACAAAAATAACAGCTACAAGATACAATTCCGACTAAGACTAGAACTCTCTTAGAAATACCAGCAGAGCATGGTAGAATGACAGAAAAAGTTAAAAATAGAAAATATTTTTTTTAATAGACTCAAGCATAGTTAGAGACGGGAACTCTCGCGTTTCTAATAGACAAAAATCTCAGCTACAAGATACAATTCCGACTAAGACTAGAACTCTCTTAGAAATACCAGCAGAGCATGGTAGAATGACAGAAAAATTTAAAAATAGAAAAGATTTTTTTTGATAGAGTAAAGCATTGCTAGAGACGGGAACTCTCGCGTTTCTAATAGACACAAATCACAGCTACAAGATACAATTCCAATTGGGACTGGAACTCTCATGGGAATACCAGCAGAGCATGGTAGAATAGTAGAAAAGTTAAAATCGAAAATATTTTTTTTAATAGACTCAAGCATAGTTAGAGACGGGAACTCTCGCGTTTCTAATAGACACAAATCACAGCTACAAGATACAATTCCAATTGGGACTGGAACTCTCATGGGAATACCAGCAGAGCATGGTAGAATGACAGAAAAATTTAAAAATAGAAAAGATTTTTTTTGATAGAGTAAAGCATTGCTAGAGACGGGAACTCTCGCGTTTCTAATAGACACAAATCACAGCTACAAGATACAATTCCAATTGGGACTGGAACTCTCATGGGAATACCAGCAGAGCATGGTAGAATAGTAGAAAAGTTAAAATCGAAAATATTTTTTTTAATAGACTCAAGCATAGTTAGAGACGGGAACTCTCGCGTTTCTAATAGACACAAATCACAGCTACAAGATACAATTCCAATTGGGACTGGAACTCTCTTAGGAATACCAGCAGAGCATGGTAGAATAGTAGAAAAGTTAAAATCGAAAATATTTTTTTTAATAGACTCAAGCATAGTTAGAGACAGGAACTCTCGCGTTTCTAATAGACACAAATCACAGCTACAAGATACAATTCCGACTAAGACTAGAACTCTCTTAGAAATACCAGCAGAGCATGGTAGAATGACAGAAAAAGTTAAAAATAGAAAATATTTTTTTTAATAGACTCAAGCATAGTTAGAGACTGGAACTCTCGCGTTTCTAATAGACACAAATCACAGCTACAAGATACAATTCCAATTGGGACTGGAACTCTCTTAGGAATACCAGCAGAGCATGGTAGAATGACAGAAAAAAATAAAAATAGTAAAGATTTTTTTTAATAGACTTAAGCATAGTTAGAAACGGGAACTCTCGCGTTTCTAATAGACAAAAATAACAGCTACAAGATACAATTCCGACTAAGACTAGAACTCTCTTAGAAATACCAGCAGAGCATGGTAGAATGACAGAAAAAGTTAAAAATAGAAAATATTTTTTTTAATAGACTCAAGCATAGTTAGAGACGGGAACTCTCGCGTTTCTAATAGACAAAAATCTCAGCTACAAGATACAATTCCGACTAAGACTAGAACTCTCTTAGAAATACCAGCAGAGCATGGTAGAATGACAGAAAAATTTAAAAATAGAAAAGATTTTTTTTGATAGAGTAAAGCATTGCTAGAGACGGGAACTCTCGCGTTTCTAATAGACACAAATCACAGCTACAAGATACAATTCCAATTGGGACTGGAACTCTCATGGGAATACCAGCAGAGCATGGTAGAATAGTAGAAAAGTTAAAATCGAAAATATTTTTTTTAATAGACTCAAGCATAGTTAGAGACGGGAACTCTCGCGTTTCTAATAGACACAAATCACAGCTACAAGATACAATTCCAATTGGGACTGGAACTCTCATGGGAATACCAGCAGAGCATGGTAGAATGACAGAAAAATTTAAAAATAGAAAAGATTTTTTTTGATAGAGTAAAGCATTGCTAGAGACGGGAACTCTCGCGTTTCTAATAGACACAAATCACAGCTACAAGATACAATTCCGACTAAAACTAGAACTCTCTTAGAAATACCAGCAGAGCATGGTAGAATGACAGAAAAAGTTAAAAATAGAAAAGATTTTTTTTGATAGAGTAAAGCATTGATAGAGACGGGAACTCTCGCGTTTCTAATAGACAAAAATCACAGCTACAAGATACAATTCCGACTAAGACTAGAACTCTCTTAGAAATACCAGCAGAGCATGGTAGAATAGTAGAAAAGTTAAAATCGAACATATTTTTTTTAATAGACTCAAGCATAGTTAGAAACGAGAACTCTCGCGTTTCTAATAGACACAAATAACAGCTACAAGATACTATTCCGATTGAGACTGGAACTCTCTTAGGAATACCAGCAGAGCATGGTAGAATAGTAGAAAAGTTAAAATCGAAGATATTTTTTTTAATAGACTCAAGCATAGTTAGGGACGGGAACTCTCGCGTTTCTAATAGACACAAATCACGGCTACAAGATACAATTGCAATTGGGACTGGAACTCTCTTAGGAATACCAGCAGAGCATGGTAGAATAGTAGAAAAGTTAAATCGAAAATTTTTTTTTTTAATAGACTCAAGCATAGTTAGAGACTGGAACTCTCGCGTTTCTAATAGACACAAATCACAGCTACAAGATACAATTCCAATTGGGACTGGAACTCTCTTAGGAATACCAGCAGAGCATGGTAGAATGACAGAAAAATTTAAAAATAGAAAAGATTTTTTTTGATAGAGTAAAGCATTGCTAGAGACGGGAACTCTCGCGTTTCTAATAGACACAAATCACAGCTACAAGATACAATTCCGACTAAAACTAGAACTCTCTTAGAAATACCAGCAGAGCATGGTAGAATGACAGAAAAAAATAAAAATAGTAAAGATTTTTTTTAATAGACTTAAGCATAGTTAGAAACGGGAACTCTCGCGTTTCTAATAGACAAAAATAACAGCTACAAGATACAATTCCGACTAAGACTAGAACTCTCTTAGAAATACCAGCAGAGCATGGTAGAATGACAGAAAAAGTTAAAAATAGAAAATATTTTTTTTAATAGACTCAAGCATAGTTAGAGACGGGAACTCTCGCGTTTCTAATAGACAAAAATCTCAGCTACAAGATACAATTCCGACTAAGACTAGAACTCTCTTAGAAATACCAGCAGAGCATGGTAGAATGACAGAAAAATTTAAAAATAGAAAAGATTTTTTTTGATAGAGTAAAGCATTGCTAGAGACGGGAACTCTCGCGTTTCTAATAGACACAAATCACAGCTACAAGATACAATTCCAATTGGGACTGGAACTCTCATGGGAATACCAGCAGAGCATGGTAGAATAGTAGAAAAGTTAAAATCGAAAATATTTTTTTTAATAGACTCAAGCATAGTTAGAGACGGGAACTCTCGCGTTTCTAATAGACACAAATCACAGCTACAAGATACAATTCCAATTGGGACTGGAACTCTCATGGGAATACCAGCAGAGCATGGTAGAATGACAGAAAAATTTAAAAATAGAAAAGATTTTTTTTGATAGAGTAAAGCATTGCTAGAGACGGGAACTCTCGCGTTTCTAATAGACACAAATCACAGCTACAAGATACAATTCCAATTGGGACTGGAACTCTCTTAGGAATACCAGCAGAGCATGGTAGAATAGTAGAAAAGTTAAAATCGAAAATATTTTTTTTAATAGACTCAAACATAGTTAGAGACGGGAACTCTCGCATTTCTAATAGACACAAATCACAGCTACAAGATACAATTCCGACTAAGACTAGAACTCTCTTAGAAATACCAGCAGAGCATGGTAGAATGACAGAAAAAGTTAAAAATAGAAAATATTTTTTTTAATAGACTCAAGCATAGTTAGAGACGGGAACTCTCGCGTTTCTAATAGACAAAAATCTCAGCTACAAGATACAATTCCGACTAAGACTAGAACTCTCTTAGAAATACCAGCAGAGCATGGTAGAATGACAGAAAAATTTAAAAATAGAAAAGATTTTTTTTGATAGAGTAAAGCATTGCTAGAGACGGGAACTCTCGCGTTTCTAATAGACACAAATCACAGCTACAAGATACAATTCCAATTGGGACTGGAACTCTCATGGGAATACCAGCAGAGCATGGTAGAATAGTAGAAAAGTTAAAATCGAAAATATTTTTTTTAATAGACTCAAGCATAGTTAGAGACGGGAACTTTCGCGTTTCTAATAGACACAAATCACAGCTACAAGATACAATTCCAATTGGGACTGGAACTCTCATGGGAATACCAGCAGAGCATGGTAGAATAGTAGAAAAGTTAAAATCGAAAATATTTTTTTTAATAGACTCAAGCATAGTTAGAGACGGGAACTTTCGTGTTTCTAATAGACACAAATCACAGCTACAAGATACAATTCCGACTAAGACTAGAACTCTCTTAGAAATACCAGCAGAGCATGGTAGAATGACAGAAAAATTTAAAAATAGAAAAGATTTTTTTTGATAGAGTAAAGCATTGCTAGAGACGGGAACTCTCGCGTTTCTAATAGACACAAATCACAGCTACAAGATACAATTCCAATTGGGACTGGAACTCTCATGGGAATACCAGCAGAGCATGGTAGAATAGTAGAAAAGTTAAATCGAAAATATTTTTTTTTAATAGACTCAAGCATAGTTAGAGACTGGAACTCTCGCGTTTCTAATAGACACAAATCACAGCTACAAGATACAATTCCAATTTGGACTGGAACTCTCTTAGGAATACCAGCAGAGCATGGTAGAATGACAGAAAAATTTAAAAATAGAAAAGATTTTTTTTGATAGAGTAAAGCATTGCTAGAGACGGGAACTCTCGCGTTTCTAATAGACACAAATCACAGCTACAAGATACAATTCCGACTAAAACTAGAACTCTCTTAGAAATACCAGCAGAGCATGGTAGAATGACAGAAAAAAATAAAAATAGTAAAGATTTTTTTTAATAGACTTAAGCATAGTTAGAAATGGGAACTCTCGCGTTTCTAATAGACAAAAATAACAGCTACAAGATACAATTCCGACTAAGACTAGAACTCTCTTAGAAATACCAGCAGAGCATGGTAGAATGACAGAAAAAGTTAAAAATAGAAAATATTTTTTTTAATAGACTCAAGCATAGTTAGAGACGGGAACTCTCGCGTTTCTAATAGACAAAAATCACAGCTACAAGATACAATTCCGACTAAGACTAGAACTCTCTTAGAAATACCAGCAGAGCATGGTAGAATGACAGAAAAATTTAAAAATAGAAAAGATTTTTTTTGATAGAGTAAAGCATTGCTAGAGACGGGAACTCTCGCGTTTCTAATAGACACAAATCACAGCTACAAGATACAATTCCAATTGGGACTGGAACTCTCATGGGAATACCAGCAGAGCATGGTAGAATAGTAGAAAAGTTAAAATCGAAAATATTTTTTTTAATAGACTCAAGCATAGTTAGAGACGGGAACTCTCGCGTTTCTAATAGACACAAATCACAGCTACAAGATACAATTCCAATTGGGACTGGAACTCTCATGGGAATACCAGCAGAGCATGGTAGAATGACAGAAAAATTTAAAAATAGAAAAGATTTTTTTTGATAGAGTAAAGCATTGCTAGAGACGGGAACTCTCGCGTTTCTAATAGACACAAATCACAGCTACAAGATACAATTCCGACTAAAACTAGAACTCTCTTAGAAATACCAGCAGAGCATGGTAGAATGACAGAAAAAGTTAAAAATAGAAAAGATTTTTTTTGATAGAGTAAAGCATTGCTAGAGACGGGAACTCTCGCGTTTCTAATAGACAAAAATCACAGCTACAAGATACAATTCCGACTAAGACTAGAACTCTCTTAGAAATACCAGCAGAGCATGGTAGAATGACAGAAAAAAATAAAAATAGTAAAGATTTTTTTTAATAGACTTAAGCATAGTTAGAAATGGGAACTCTCGCGTTTCTAATAGACAAAAATAACAGCTACAAGATACAATTCCGACTAAGACTAGAACTCTCTTAGAAATACCAGCAGAGCATGGTAGAATGACAGAAAAAGTTAAAAATAGAAAATATTTTTTTTAATAGACTCAAGCATAGTTAGAGACGGGAACTCTCGCGTTTCTAATAGACAAAAATCACAGCTACAAGATACAATTCCGACTAAGACTAGAACTCTCTTAGAAATACCAGCAGAGCATGGTAGAATGACAGAAAAATTTAAAAATAGAAAAGATTTTTTTTGATAGAGTAAAGCATTGCTAGAGACGGGAACTCTCGCGTTTCTAATAGACACAAATCACAGCTACAAGATACAATTCCAATTGGGACTGGAACTCTCATGGGAATACCAGCAGAGCATGGTAGAATAGTAGAAAAGTTAAAATCGAAAATATTTTTTTTAATAGACTCAAGCATAGTTAGAGACGGGAACTCTCGCGTTTCTAATAGACACAAATCACAGCTACAAGATACAATTCCAATTGGGACTGGAACTCTCATGGGAATACCAGCAGAGCATGGTAGAATGACAGAAAAATTTAAAAATAGAAAAGATTTTTTTTGATAGAGTAAAGCATTGCTAGAGACGGGAACTCTCGCGTTTCTAATAGACACAAATCACAGCTACAAGATACAATTCCGACTAAAACTAGAACTCTCTTAGAAATACCAGCAGAGCATGGTAGAATGACAGAAAAAGTTAAAAATAGAAAAGATTTTTTTTGATAGAGTAAAGCATTGCTAGAGACGGGAACTCTCGCGTTTCTAATAGACAAAAATCACAGCTACAAGATACAATTCCGACTAAGACTAGAACTCTCTTAGAAATACCAGCAGAGCATGGTAGAATAGTAGAAAAGTTAAAATCGAACATATTTTTTTTAATAGACTCAAGCATAGTTAGAAACGAGAACTCTCGCGTTTCTAATAGACACAAATAACAGCTACAAGATACTATTCCGATTGAGACTGGAACTCTCTTAGGAATACCAGCAGAGCATGGTAGAATAGTAGAAAAGTTAAAATCGAAGATATTTTTTTTAATAGACTCAAGCATAGTTAGGGACGGGAACTCTCGCGTTTCTAATAGACACAAATCACGGCTACAAGATACAATTGCAATTGGGACTGGAACTCTCTTAGGAATACCAGCAGAGCATGGTAGAATAGTAGAAAAGTTAAATCGAAAATATTTTTTTTTAATAGACTCAAGCATAGTTAGAGACTGGAACTCTCGCGTTTCTAATAGACACAAATCACAGCTACAAGATACAATTCCAATTGGGACTGGAACTCTCTTAGGAATACCAGCAGAGCATGGTAGAATGACAGAAAAATTTAAAAATAGAAAAGATTTTTTTTGATAGAGTAAAGCATTGCTAGAGACGGGAACTCTCGCGTTTCTAATAGACAAAAATCTCAGCTACAAGATACAATTCCGACTAAGACTAGAACTCTCTTAGAAATACCAGCAGAGCATGGTAGAATGACAGAAAAATTTAAAAATAGAAAAGATTTTTTTTGATAGAGTAAAGCATTGCTAGAGACGGGAACTCTCGCGTTTCTAATAGACACAAATCACAGCTACAAGATACAATTCCAATTGGGACTGGAACTCTCATGGGAATACCAGCAGAGCATGGTAGAATAGTAGAAAAGTTAAAATCGAAAATATTTTTTTTAATAGACTCAAGCATAGTTAGAGACGGGAACTCTCGCGTTTCTAATAGACACAAATCACAGCTACAAGATACAATTCCAATTGGGACTGGAACTCTCTTAGGAATACCAGCAGAGCATGGTAGAATAGTAGAAAAGTTAAAATCGAAAATATTTTTTTTAATAGACTCAAGCATAGTTAGAGACAGGAACTCTCGCGTTTCTAATAGACACAAATCACAGCTACAAGATACAATTCCGACTAAGACTAGAACTCTCTTAGAAATACCAGCAGAGCATGGTAGAATGACAGAAAAAGTTAAAAATAGAAAATATTTTTTTTAATAGACTCAAGCATAGTTAGAGACTGGAACTCTCGCGTTTCTAATAGACACAAATCACAGCTACAAGATACAATTCCAATTGGGACTGGAACTCTCTTAGGAATACCAGCAGAGCATGGTAGAATAGTAGAAAAGTTAAAATCGAAAATATTTTTTTTAATAGACTCAAGCATAGTTAGAGACGGGAACTCTCGCGTTTCTAATAGACACAAATCACAGCTACAAGATACAATTCCGACTAAGACTAGAACTCTCTTAGAAATACCAGCAGAGCATGGTAGAATAGTAGAAAAGTTAAAATCGAAAATATTTTTTTTAATAGACTCAAGCATAGTTAGAGACGGAAACTCTCGCGTTTCTAATAGACACAAATCACAGCTACAAGATACAATTCCAATTGGGACTGGAACTCTCTTAGGAATACCAGCAGAGCATGGTAGAATAGTAGAAAAGTTAAAATCGAAAATATTTTTTTTAATAGACTCAAGCATAGTTAGAGACGGGAACTCTCGCGTTTCTAATAGACACAAATCACAGCTACAAGATACAATTCCGACTAAGACTAGAACTCTCTTAGAAATACCAGCAGAGCATGGTAGAATGACAGAAAAAAATAAAAATAGTAAAGATTTTTTTTAATAGACTCAAGCATAGTTAGAAACGGGAACTCTCGCGTTTCTAATAGACACAAATCACAGCTACAAGATACAATTCCGACTAAGACTAGAACTCTCTTAGAAATACCAGCAGAGCATGGTAGAATGACAGAAAAAAATAAAAATAGTAAAGATTTTTTTTAATAGACTCAAGCATAGTTAGAAACGGGAACTCTCGCGTTTCTAATAGACACAAATCACAGCTACAAGATACAATTCCGACTAACACTAGAACTCTCTTAGAAATACCAGCAGAGCATGGTAGAATGACAGAAAAAAATAAAAATAGTAAAGATTTTTTTTAATAGACTCAAGCATAGTTAGAAACGGGAACTCTCGCGTTTCTAATAGACAAAAATCACAGCTACAAGATACAATTCCGACTAAGACTAGACCTCTCTTAGAAATACCAGCAGAGCATGGTAGAATGACAGAAAAAAATAAAAATAGTAAAGATTTTTTTTAATAGACTCAAGCATAGTTAGAAACGGGAACTCTCGCGTTTCTAATAGACAAAAATCACAGCTACAAGATACAATTCCGACTAACACTAGAACTCTCTTAGGAATACCAGCAGAGCATGGTAGAATGACAGAAAAATTTAAAAATAGAAAAGATTTTTTTTGATAGAGTAAAGCATTGCTAGAGACGGGAACTCTCGCGTTTCTAATAGACACAAATCACAGCTACAAGATACAATTCCGACTAAGACTAGACCTCTCTTAGAAATACCAGCAGAGCATGGTAGAATGACAGAAAAAAATAAAAATAGTAAAGATTTTTTTTAATAGACTCAAGCATAGTTAGAAACGGGAACTCTCGCGTTTCTAATAGACACAAATCACAGCTACAAGATACAATTCCGACTAATACTAGAACTCTCTTAGAAATACCAGCAGAGCATGGTAGAATGACAGAAAAAAATAAAAATAGTAAAGATTTTTTTTAATAGACTCAAGCATAGTTAGAAACGGGAACTCTCGCGTTTCTAATAGACAAAAATCACAGCTACAAGATACAATTCCGACTAAGACTAGACCTCTCTTAGAAATACCAGCAGAGCATGGTAGAATGACAGAAAAAAATAAAAATAGTAAAGATTTTTTTTAATAGACTCAAGCATAGTTAGAAACGGGAACTCTCGCGTTTCTAATAGACAAAAATCACAGCTACAAGATACAATTCCGACTAAGACTAGAACTCTCTTAGGAATACCAGCAGAGCATGGTAGAATGACAGAAAAATTTAAAAATAGAAAAGATTTTTTTTGATAGAGTAAAGCATTGCTAGAGACGGGAACTCTCGCGTTTCTAATAGACACAAATCACAGCTACAAGATACAATTCCAATTGGGACTGGAACTCTCATGGGAATACCAGCAGAGCATGGTAGAATGACAAAAAAGTTAAAAATAGAAAATATTTTTTTTTATAGAGTAAAGCATTGCTAGAGACAGGAACTCTCGCGTTCCAGTCTCAATTGGAATTGTATCTTGTAGCTGTGATTTGTGTCTATTAGAAACGCGAGAGTTCTCGTTTCTAACTATGCTTGAGTCTATTAAAAAAAATATGTTCGATTTTAACTTTTCTACTATTCTACCATGCTCTGCTGGTATTTCTAAGAGAGTTCTAGTCTTAGTCGGAATTGTATCTTGTAGCTGTGATTTTTGTCTATTAGAAACGCGAGAGTTCCAGTCTCTAACTATGCTTGAGCCTATTAAAAAAAATATTTTCTATTTTTAACTTTTTCTGTCATTCTACCATGCTCTGCTGGTATTTCTAAGAGAGTTCTAGTCTTAGTCGAAATTGTATCTTGTAGCTGTTATTTGTGTCTATTAGAAACGCGAGAGTTCCAGTCTCTAACTATGCTTGAGTCTATTAAAAAAATATTTTCGATTTTAACTTTTCTACTATTCTACCATTCTCTGCTGGTATTCCCATGAGAGTTCCAGTCCCAATTGGAATTGTATCTTGTAGCTGTGATTTGTGTCTATTAGAAACGCGAGAGTTCCCGTCTCTAACTATGCTTGAGTCTATTAAAAAAAATATTTTCGATTTTAACTTTTCTACTATTCTACCATGCTCTGCTGGTATTCCTAAGAGAGTTCCAGTCCCAATTGGAATTGTATCTTGTAGCTGTGATTTGTGTTTATTAGAAACGCGAGAGTTCCAGTCTCTAACTATGCTTGAGTCTATTAAAAAAAAATATTTTAGATTTTAACTTTTCTACTATTCTACCATGCTCTGCTGGTATTCCTAAGAGAGTTCCAGTCCCAATTGCAATTGTATCTTGTAGCCGTGATTTGTGTCTATTAGAAACGCGAGAGTTCCCGTCCCTAACTATGCTTGAGTCTATTAAAAAAAATATTTTCGATTTTAACTTTTCTACTATTCTACCATGCTCTGCTGGTATTCCTAAGAGAGTTCCAGTCTCAATCGGAATAGTATCTTGTAGCTGTTATTTGTGTCTATTAGAAACGCGAGAGTTCTCGTTTCTAACTATGCTTGAGTCTATTAAAAAAAATATGTTCGATTTTAACTTTTCTACTATTCTACCATGCTCTGCTGGTATTTCTAAGAGAGTTCTAGTCTTAGTCGGAATTGTATCTTGTAGCTGTGATTTTTGTCTATTAGAAACGCGAGAGTTCCCGTCTCTAGCAATGCTTTACTCTATCAAAAAAAATCTTTTCTATTTTTAACTTTTTCTGTCATTCTACCATGCTCTGCTGGTATTTCTAAGAGAGTTCTAGTCTTAGTCGAAATTGTATCTTGTAGCTGTTATTTGTGTCTATTACAAACGCGAGAGTTCCAGTCTCTAACTATGCTTGAGTCTATTAAAAAAAATATTTTCTATTTTTAACTTTTTCTGTCATTCTACCATGCTCTGCTGGTATTTCTAAGAGAGTTCTAGTCTTAGTCGGAATTGTATCTTGTAGCTGTGATTTGTGTCTATTAGAAACGCGAGAGTTCCAGTCTCTAACTATGCTTGAGTCTATTAAAAAAAATATTTTCTATTTTTAACTTTTTCTGTCATTCTACCATGCTCTGCTGGTATTTCTAAGAGAGTTCTAGTCTTAGTCGGAATTGTATCTTGTAGCTGTGATTTGTGTCTATTAGAAATGCGAGAGTTCCCGTCTCTAACTATGTTTGAGTCTATTAAAAAAAATATTTTCGATTTTAACTTTTCTACTATTCTACCATGCTCTGCTGGTATTCCTAAGAGAGTTCCAGTCCCAATTGGAATTATATCTTGTAGCTGTGATTTGTGTCTATTAGAAACGCGAGAGTTCCCGTCTCTAACTATGCTTGAGTCTATTAAAAAAAATATTTTCTATTTTTAACTTTTCTACTATTCTACCATGCTCTGCTGGTATTCCTAAGAGAGTTCCAGTCCCAATTGGAATTGTATCTTGTAGCTGTGATTTGTGTCTATTAGAAACGCGAGAGTTCCCGTCTCTAACTATGCTTGAGTCTATTAAAAAAAATATTTTCGATTTTAACTTTTCTACTATTCTACCATGCTCTGCTGGTATTCCTAAGAGAGTTCCAGTCCCAATTGGAATTGTATCTTGTAGCCGTGATTTGTGTCTATTAGAAACGCGAGAGTTCCCGTCTCTAACTATGCTTGAGTCTATTAAAAAAAATATTTTCTATTTTTAACTTTTCTACTATTCTACCATGCTCTGCTGGTATTCCTAAGAGAGTTCCAGTCCCAATTGGAATTGTATCTTGTAGCTGTGATTTGTGTCTATTAGAAACGCGAGAGTTCCCGTCTCTAACTATGCTTGAGTCTATTAAAAAAAATATTTTCGATTTTAACTTTTCTACTATTCTACCATGCTCTGCTGGTATTCCTAAGAGAGTTCCAGTCTCAATCGGAATAGTATCTTGTAGCTGTTATTTGTGTCTATTAGAAACGCGAGAGTTCTCGTTTCTAACTATGCTTGAGTCTATTAAAAAAAATATGTTCGATTTTAACTTTTCTACTATTCTACCATGCTCTGCTGGTATTTCTAAGAGAGTTCTAGTCTTAGTCGGAATTGTATCTTGTAGCTGTGATTTTTGTCTATTAGAAACGCGAGAGTTCCCGTCTCTAGCAATGCTTTACTCTATCAAAAAAAATCTTTTCTATTTTTAACTTTTTCTGTCATTCTACCATGCTCTGCTGGTATTTCTAAGAGAGTTCTAGTGTTAGTCAGAATTGTATCTTGTAGCTGTGATTTGTGTCTATTAGAAACGCGAGAGTTCCCGTTTCTAACTATGCTTGAGTCTATTAAAAAAAATCTTTACTATTTTTATTTTTTTCTGTCATTCTACCATGCTCTGCTGGTATTTCTAAGAGAGTTCTAGTCTTAGTCGGAATTGTATCTTGTAGCTGTTATTTGTGTCTATTAGAAACGCGAGAGTTCCAGTCTCTAACTATGCTTGAGTCTATTAAAAAAAATATTTTCTATTTTTAACTTTTTCTGTCATTCTACCATGCTCTGCTGGTATTTCTAAGAAAGTTCTAGTCTTAGTCGGAATTGTATCTTGTAGCTGTGATTTGTGTCTATTAGAAATGCGAGAGTTCCCGTCTCTAACTATGTTTGAGTCTATTAAAAAAAATATTTTCGATTTTAACTTTTCTACTATTCTACCATGCTCTGCTGGTATTCCTAAGAGAGTTCCAGTCCCAATTGGAATTGTATCTTGTAGCTGTGATTTGTGTCTATTAGAAACGCGAGAGTTCCCGTCTCTAACTATGCTTGAGTCTATTAAAAAAAATATTTTCTATTTTTAACTTTTCTACTATTCTACCATGCTCTGCTGGTATTCCTAAGAGAGTTCCAGTCCCAATTGGAATTGTATCTTGTAGCTGTGATTTGTGTCTATTAGAAACGCGAGAGTTCCCGTCTCTAACTATGCTTGAGTCTATTAAAAAAAATATTTTCGATTTTAACTTTTCTACTATTCTACCATGCTCTGCTGGTATTCCTAAGAGAGTTCCAGTCCCAATTGGAATTGTATCTTGTAGCCGTGATTTGTGTCTATTAGAAACGCGAGAGTTTCCGTCTCTAACTATGCTTGAGTCTATTAAAAAAAAATATTTTCGATTTTAACTTTTCTACTATTCTACCATGCTCTGCTGGTATTCCCATGAGAGTTCCAGTCCCAATTGGAATTGTATCTTGTAGCCGTGATTTGTGTCTATTAGAAACGCGAGAGTTCCCGGCTCTAACTATGCTGGAGTCTATTAAAAAAAATATTTTCGATTTTCACTTTTCTACTATTCTACCATGCTCTGCTGGTATTCCGAAGAGAGTTCCCGTCTCAAATGTAGTTGTATCTTATAGCTATCATTCGTGTTTATTAGAAAAGCGAGAGGTCTAGCCTCTAGGAATGGTAATGAATCTTTCGAAAAAAAAAATCAAACTTGCATTCTATTGGATCTAAATTTATACTCTTTTACTCTTTACTACCTGGTTTTTTTTAGGGAAAACGCCAGAACTATTTTTGAAAGTTATCAGGAACTGTAGAACTCAGCTGTATACGGATGGAACTGACATTTATTTCCGATCTGCTGCAAATTGATCTGCTACGGGAAGTTGGCAGATCATTTTTCCTTTAATTTTTTTTATAGGAAAAACGCCAGAACTATTTCTAAAAAGTATCAGGAACTGTAGAACTCAGGTGCATGCGAAAGGAACTCACATTAATTTTTGATCTGCTGCAAAATGATATGCTACGGGAAGTTGGCAGATCATTTTTTTAACTGACTTTTTTTTCGGAAATACGGCAGAACTATTCTTGAAAAGTATCAGGAACTATAGAACTCTGCTGCATGCGAAAAGAACTCTCATTTATTTTTGATCTGCTGGACAATGATCTGCCAAGTTCACTGGCATATAGTTTAGAGGCTCTAAAATTCTTCGCTTAAGGGTAAGCTGAGGTTATTGAAGCGATTTTCTTTGAAGATTGAATAATATTTTTGTTTTGTTGTAAGTATAATGTGCGATGCGTGTGCCTTGCAGTGCGAATACACAACATTTTTTCTGGTTCATGTGCAAAGTAC
Organism: Acronicta aceris; assembly: GCA_910591435.1. Taxonomy (NCBI): domain Eukaryota; kingdom Metazoa; phylum Arthropoda; class Insecta; order Lepidoptera; family Noctuidae; genus Acronicta; species Acronicta aceris. The sequence goes on along the minus strand of OU342759.1, from coordinate 2,209,008 downwards.
TCATTTCGGACATTTGCTCGATAAATGGTGGCTGTTACGCTTGGCTGGTTTGGTTGGTTCACAACTGTTGACGATCAAAAACAAGTTTAGAAATGCAAAATAATGAAAGCTATGTTATTTTGCTACGATTTTCTGCAAGGTGGAGGTATTACCCCAGTCGAGTAGCAATTATGAGTGGAATTATTCGATTCCACTGTGGTTCTCTTAAAATTAGTTTCTAATACTAATTGCCTCATTAATCTAAGTTGGAGATCCTGGGTTCGATTCTCAAGTCAAACAGTGTTATTGGGGTTTTTCATGCAATTCTTAGTGGCAGTTGGGAGTTTCAATTTGTACCTGGTCAACGGCAAAAGGCTCACTCCCTATAAAATTTATCAAAGTTCTGTTCATTTATCAAAACTATAAAATAACATCAGAAAAAAGACAATAATTTCCCATACCTATACAAATAGTAGAAGATAGCATCCCCTTAAACACGGGTAGTTTGTCTTCCAGAGAAAGTTATGCGCGTAGACCCCTCTCCGTAGTGACTTTTATACTCTACCATAGAGCAGGTAGAGAAACGTGCCACAATTTCACACCTCTATCTACTTTATGTGTGTAGAGATATTGCTCTACGATTTGTTGGAGACGATAAAAGGATTCGGTTGTTTAATGTTGTATGATAATAGGATCGTTCGGATTGTTCGATAGGTTTTTTATTTGTTAATTTGGCAAACGTGCAGGCGAGCCAGTCGGTGGTAAGTAGTCATCGTCCATCTACAACACCATCGGAGTTGCTGATACGTTGATCGGTGAACGGGTGCTGTCTGTCGGGGCTGGTCAGCTCTTACTTGCTGTGGCAATCCCTTTTTTTGTATGATGAATAAATCTTATACATCGAACTACAGAATTCTCAGCAACTATTTGGAACAAAGTTGTAATGCATAATATTGTAATCATGTTTCTTTTTTAAAAGAGTATCTATGGAGTTTCTTGCCGGCTTTTTTCCATATGACCCCCATTGGAACCGTGCATGTAGTTTTGGCTTTTCAAAAGTACCAATTTTACTGGTCTAATTGAAAATAAAACGTTTTGATTTGATTTGTTGCCGAACCTTAAGAGCCTATGGACTGCAGACTGCAGAGAACCACAGCAACCGAGAGCTAACTGGCTCTCTCGCGTAAAAGTCGTATCACACAAAAAGATGCTACCAACCCGCACTAGGCCAGCGTGGGGAACTATAGCCTAATCCCTCTTATTCTGAGAGAAGACCCATATCTAACAGTGAGACAAAATACGGTCGATGATGGTGAATCTTCACAATGAGCAGCCTTCTACCCGTTTGTGTCCACTATACCACTGTGGCAGTCAAGAATATTTTTCTATAATGAATTCTAGGCTACACCCCTCGGGCGTCCCTCGCTACGTCTGCGAGCGCCAATAAATCAGAGCGCAGCTTGTGAACGTTCCTCGACACGTCCAAACTTGGAGAAGTATATTTTGAGCTTACGTGTTTTCGCTTTGATTATGGTAAATTATAAGTACGTTGTTCTGAAGGGGTCTTTTGTTGTGACACAGTTTTTTTTATGGGATAGGAGGGCAAACGAGCAGACGGATCGCCTGATGGTAAGCGATAACCGCCGCCCATGGACACCCGCAACGCCAGAGGAGTCACGAGTGCGATACCGACCTTTTAAGAGGGGATTGGGCCTCCGGTAACCTCACTCACTCGGCGAAACACAACGTAAGCGTTGTTTAACGCCAGATTTCTGTGAGGCCGTGGTATCACTCCGGTCGAGTCGGCCCACTCGTGCCGAAGCATGGCTCTCCCACGTAAAGACATGTGAAGACACATTTCAGACATCCATATATTTTCCTCGAATTGTATGTTTGTTACGTTTACGTTACGTTGTTTACGTTAGGAAGTACCTACCGTAAGAAGACGAAAATTTTAAGCTTACATAATGTTACGAACTGGGGTTCTGGATAAATTTAATTAACACCAATTTCACCGAAACAACAATCAATTAACTTGACAAACACACAACAGATTTTTTTTTTATTCGTGATAGGCTTACGCTTGATCGCCAGTTTGCCTGATGTTAAGCGATACTGCGATCTACGATGGAGCGCGCTTGCCTAGAAGAAACCGATTCACTCGTGATTTAAAGACACCCAGATTATATCCATCAGGGAAGACCCACTCGGGAAGCGCATTCCATATTTCAGCAGTACGCATTATAAAAGTGGACTTAAAGCGTTTCGTTCGGGTTTTTGGAATGTCCACCGCGAATCGATGACGCTTTTTCGTGCTTCTGGTCGTCCGATAGTGGAAAGGGCTAGGGGGGATAAGATCGTGGAAATCTGATGCACACTCTCCGAAATGTATCCGATAAAAAACCGATAAGCTAGCAACTTTGCGGCGATGTTCAAATTATAGGGAAAGTCACTACAATATCACTTGTCGCACTATAATGTCACCCTAGAAATCGCTTAACTTCGTTTCGATATTCACTTCACCGTGTCTTGAACTGCCTCGCTGACCTGACGACCAATATTTATATGAGTCACGAAGATTTTTGAATCGAATAATCTCGATAGGTCCAGAAAATGTGAGGACGTACTTGCTCGTCTATTGTTTACGGCCTACGTACAGTCAGCGCCAAAAGTCGCTGAACACAATGCAATCTTCAAAACGTTTTTACATCATTACTAACCAAAAAATTCTGACCTGAGAAGTTAGTACCAGTTTTCTGCATAATATAAGAAAACTCGTCATCGTGTTCAGCGACTTTTGGCGCTGACTGTACCTTGAACCCGGGCTTGAACTATTGTTATTACATGAGTGTCGCGTTGAGCGCTTTCTTTCGATTTTTCTACGTGCTTCTACGACTTATCTAGAATCTTCGTGACCCATCTCCGTTCTTCTAATAACTCGGCGTAACAATACATATATCTGCCTTGGCATTTGTCTTTTAGGTATTAAATCCACGTTGAGGTAAGTATTAAATCGTTGAATTATCGCCAAATAAAAGCTGATTAGCATGAATGGCATTATTCCTAAACCCGGTTTTAGTTCGAACATTCCATTGCCAAAACAATCATTATTATTCCTGTACGGTTTAGCCACGATTCTGTAATTTGATCATCGATTATATTGTTTCGTCCAATTAGCATTTATACTGGTAATCTGAACGAAGATAGATAATGCGTGTGTTAGCATACTATGCAATGGTTGATAAATAGTATAATAATATTATTTTGACTAGACGGTGCACATATTTTATAACTGACGACTTCTGAACAGAAACGATCAAAAAAATATTTGTATTTGCGAAGAGTACTATGCTTAAAATCAACCTGAAGCACAGAATCCGCAACATTGAATCAGTTCGTGAATTAAACTTGATAAAAAATACCGACATGATTTGACCGGTTCATTAAAAATAACAATAATTGTTAATTAAAACGAGTTCTCGAGAGAAGATTACGTATTAATAATATCCCTAAATCGCCTCGTGTAATTTCTAAGTGCTTATTGGCCTACTCTGAAATCTTCACCAATCGGAACATCGAGCGAAGTCGATGAGAAAAATCGAAATGGTGAAATAAAATTTACACTAGCGGCCTTACAATAGAATCCTTTCAATGGGGTATTTTACTCTATAGGTATAAGAAAATAACTAAAAAAAAAAAAATTCAATTACAAGTTTTCAATATTTATATTATTATATATGTATATATATATTTTTACATTTTCCATGCTGAGATTATAAAGACAACGTCATCTTATGACGTAAATTCAGAATGGGAAAGCAAATTCCACCTGACAAATGATCAGCCTTTGTACTTTCATTGTTTACACAACCAACTGACGTCATAACCACAGAGCAATATGGCGTCCACTGCGTCTAGCGTTTTCATTAACTTAAGCGCGAAATTTGAAAATGTAACACTTATCGATGTAATAAATAATTATGTTATGTTTTTAGTGGTTTATTAGCACTATAGAATCTAATTGAGGCACTTTTCGAAAAAGGGTGTAATACCCTATTGTATTTGTACGGGCTATTGATTGAAACACACACACCTTGTTTGTTTGTTTGAAATGATAGTCACTGATAGCTAGATAATGCAATTTATTGATAACTAAACTACCCGGTAACTATGATTTAAATGATAATTATTACACTTGCAAAATGATAGGAATGATATGTTAAATGAGTACACGTATTGATAGTTGATCGCGAACTGTCGAGCAATGACCTAAATAATGTAAGGCGAGGTAAAAGTGCAGACGATGCATTGTACGATTTGGCTCGTACAGTATTATAGTCTTTTATAGTGCCAAAGGTACCGGTCGTTGTTCATACAAGGTCAGTAGATATAGGTACTTAATTAAAAACAGACGAAGGATTGCACACGAGAACAGATTACATTGAAAACCCCAGTACCCTGGTTATTCAATTATCGCATTGTGAAGATCCTGTGTTAACATGCAAATTGGCCCGTTTCAAAATTTTGCGGCCGAGTCCCTTCGCCTAATAGGAAATAGGCGTTTTCCGTTATCATTCACAGGCTGCCTTTGTTTCATCTTATGTAGATTTCCGAAAATTATTCTGAACCCTTTAAATCTACAAGTTGAAAGTCCCGCGAGGTCCGTCTAAGTGGGCCTTGATTGTTTTGGTTACTCTTTGTAAATATGCTGGGTAATGTAAGGATTAAATTTGAAATTAGCACCCTAAACACGGGCTTTTGAGTGCAACGTGTTTGTTTAAATAAATTAGTGGGCGTTGTTCCAATTATGGTATTATGCGAGTATTATATGAAACGTCACGGTTGTATTAAATAAAATGAAAACCGAAAAAGAATCTCCCACCCCTAAGATACAGGACTGTGTACCTAGTTTATGGGACGGAAATCTGTCAATACTTGTATAAAAAAAAATAAAAAATTATATGGTATGAATACAGTCGTAGATAGGCGTACAAATTAGAGACTAAAAAAAAACCTAACCCGACACTAGGATTTTTCCTATATCAAGGTTGCATTTACAAACACAAACGCCCAGACCTGGAACAATTACCTGTAGATTATTCAAATATTTGCTCCGTATGAGGATCGAACCCACAACACGTGGCGCAGAAGTCGATCGCTCAACCACTACGCCAAGCGCGTCGTCAAATAATAAATAATTATAATATACTAGCTTCTGCCCGTTACTTTTTCAGCATTTGGTTGGACCTGGATAAAAAGTAACCTATTGTTATAAACATAACATAACATACCATCACGCCTGTATTCCCCGAAGGGCTAGGCAGAGGTGCACCAATGTGCACCCACAGTTCGCCGGTATGTTTAGGTCCCATGTAATAGGGGGCGAGCCTATTGCCATTAACCGAACACAAATCCAGACTCCGAGGTGCTACTGAGAATTTCATAGAAACACCCAATAACACTTTGCTCGACTTGGGGATCGAACCCAGGACCTCTACGTAGCAGTCGTGTTTGTGACCACTGGACTAATGAGGCAGTCAAAGCCTATTGTTATTTCAGGCTTTAATCTATGTGTGTGCCAAATTACATCCAGATCCGTTCAGCCGTTCTGGCGTGAAGGAGTAACAAACATCCATACATCCATACTCACAAACTTTCACGTTTATAATACCTATTAGTAGGATATCTATTATCAGTGTTGGAAATCTTCATCGATGTCCGTCACCCGAGGAACCACCAAACCAACAACGTATTCCTCATCACTAAGCTATCACAGAGTATACCGCTACTGCTCAGAGGTAACCGAAGCGTGTTAAATACGCAGTGGTGTTAACATTAGCTCGCTACAAAAATAAATAATCCTCTACTAAGCTGCTTGTCAAAATGTTTATAAAGGGTATGTTTTTGAGAAAATGAGGGTATCTAGAGGTATATGCTATCAAAAATTAATACAGCAACATTCATTCTACGTGGGAGAGCCATGCTTCGGCACGAATGGGCCGGCTCGACCGGAGTGATACCACGGCCTCACAGAAAACCGGCATTAAACAACGCTTACGTTATGTTTCGCCGAGTGAGTGAGGTTACCGGAGGCCCAATCCCTTTAAAAGGTCGGCAACGCACTCGTGACTCCTCTGGTGTTGTGTGTGTGGCGGTAATCGCTTACCATCAGGCGATCCGTCTGCTCGTTTGCCTTCCTATTACATAAAGAAAAAGAATACGTCTCCTTGGAATTAATTAATCAAAAAGCTCAATCAACGTTCATTTAAAAAAAAAGCTCCCCGCCAGAGTTAATTCGAAACTAAAGTCACTACTTACCCCTTTTTACAGATAAAAACCTACACAATAGAATACCTTATTTTTATCAACATTAGGTCGATATTTGAATGTATTTAGCATACCCCACGGAATACCGGGAGGGTAATTGAAGCGTGCTTTCATAGCGTTTTAATAGAGTTGTTTTAAGATTATATATTTTTCATTATGTGGACTAACTGATTAACTGTGTAAATACAATGTAAACTGGTGTTAAGATTAAATATATTTTAGGTAAGTATAGTGGTAGACAATAAAGGTTCCAATTAAAATTAAAATTGTTGTACAATTGCAGAATTACATAGTACGGTAAACCGGGGTTACTTTCCGATTTTTCGATAACTTTGATCAAAAGTTACGTTTATAAAGTAATGAAAATTATGTGAAAAGGAATGCAATTTGGTAGATTAGCTAAAACATACCAACACGCCTGTATTTCGCGAAGGGTTAGGCAGAGGCGTACTAATGTACACCCACAGTTCGCCGGTATGTTTAGGTCCCATGTAATAGGGGGCGAACCTATTGCCATTAACCGGGCACAAATCCAGACTCCGAGCTGCTATTGAGAATTTCATAGAAAAACCCAGTAACACTTTGCTCGACCTGGGGATCGAACCCAGGACCTCTAGCGTAGCAGTCGCGCTTGGGACCACTAGACTAATGAGGCAGTAGTTATATGTCAATATAATAAAAGCACTGTCTGGCGGTTTATTTATGGAGTTTCATGTGATCAAACATACAAATAACAATGTTTAATTTTACTATTGAAAGATTTGTGTTTTTTTAGTTGTTATAAAATTATATTTGGGGCGACTTTTAAATTACGTAACACGAATAGAGGTATAGAAGCAACCCCAAAATTAGTTTAGCTTTCATCGCCCGAATTTATTTATTTTCTGAAAGAACTATTAATCGATTTTTGGGTTTCATTACTAAAATCAAGAGACCTGATAAAATCGATATTAATTTTTTTTTTGTTGATTTTATTATCTGCTAAATAGAAATATATAAACCAACATTTTTCAAAAATGATCAAAGTAATTCCGGTTTACTTATCAGACTTTTTTATTTAAGTTTTGTTTTTTGTCTTTGCGAAATTCTTCAAATAGGTCAGGTGCGTAGCACTCGCATCCGGCGTGTATGTATGACAAGATGTATGAATTTGGAAGAAGCAAAAGATGTACCTGCAAGAATCGTAGCAAGTGGCGGTCTATAGTTTCTGCCTACCCCTGTGGGAGAAAGGTGTGAGTGTATGTATGTATGTATGTATGTGTTTTTCTTGGCAATAGGCACGCACGTATTACATGGGTCCTAAACATACCGGTGAAATATTGGTGTACATTAGTACGCCTCTGCCTAACCCTTCAGGGAATACAGGCGTGATGGTATGTATATATGTTGTTTTTCTTATTTCAGCTTCACGACGGAACGTGCGTATTTTGATCACAAAACAGATACACACAAATACAACCCCCAAATGCGGGGATAAAGCAATTAGAAGCATTAGATTAAGTTTAACTAACACGGGAATAGAGTTACAGTTAGGGCAATGTAATAAAATTTAACCCTTGCAGCGAATACTTTAGCAGTACCTAACTATTTAGTTACATTTTAGTGTCGATGCTGTGTTTGTCATTTATTTTCTTATACTCTCTTAGTGTCCTGTCTGTAATTTGAATTTATTTTATATTCTTTATTTGAAATCTAGGCTAGTGATAGCCTAGTGGTATGATCATTGGACTGCCAAGTCAAAGGTCTCGAGTTCGAACCCAAGGCACTCACCTCTGACTTTTCGAAGTCATGTGTGTATTAAATAACATTTGGAAGTAGGGTCAATACAAGCTTAGAAATCGATATTCTCGTAGCCTCTCGTACTCTCGTAGAAGGAAAACATCGTGAGGAAACCTGCATGCCTGAGAGATTTTCTCGATGGCGTGTGAAGTCTGCCAACCCGCACTAGGTCAGCGTGGTGGACTATATCCCTAATCCCTCTCATTCTGAGAGGAGACCCGTGCCCAGCAGTGGGACAGTATAATGGGTTGATTATGTATTTTTATGTATGTATGTTATTTGAAATGCTATTGTTATTCCGTTTTTGATATGTTACTCACATAAATAACGATTAGCAAGTTAGAGATGACATTTATGTATTCATTTTAAGTAACTATGTAATTTTATTAACCCTTAATTATTTATTGCAGGCTCATAAAACAGTGTATATAAGTAATTATATAAGTAAGTATATGATGTATTTAAGTTTTTTTAAAAAGATTACTAGCAATGTGGGTCGCACATTACTAGTATTCTTGTTAACCCCTCGTGCTAAGCTAAATGCTTGTGTTACGAGTGGGTTCACGTCTCGGTTGTGCAATGCACTGGGTTCGAACCGGCAACCACATGATCGCAAGTCTGATGCCCTAGCCATTAAGCAACCGGCCGCTTCAAAATTATATTTTTTGTTACGGTAAGTTTCAGTTTTAAGGGTCCGGCGGAGCTTGAATTGTCCACAAAAACGTAATACCGAAATAAATCGTAATCCACGCTATATTCTATCAAATTATGATATTATTCTAATTTGGATACTGTTAATTTAGGTTCCTACGGTAATATTTCGTCTACTACTACTTCAAGTAAGAAATAAAGGGCCGGAAAATCGTTCCAAACTTGGTAAAGTTATCAAAAATTGCATTCGCTTACATTTATTTCCAGGGAAGTATTTTGGAGGAAATGGTAGAGTAGGAACCTAGATTAACGATATCGGAATCCGAATAATAACAGAATTTGATTAAATTGTGTTTGAATTATTTCGGTATCACGTTTGTAAGATAAATTCGGTCCGACGGACTCTTAAGGCCATTTCTAATCCTATGATATAAATAAATGTTGATAACTCTAAATAACTACATAAAATCTATACTTATAATAAATCTGTAGAGAGGTCAATTCTGTACATGAAATATATTTCCAAAATAACTATCAGCGGGTGATTAGTGATCGATACTGACGCCAAAAATGCAATCAGTAAAATTTTTGTCTGTCTGTCTGTCTGTCTGTATGTTCGTTATAGAAACAAAAACCACTCGACGGATTTCAACGAAACTTGGTACAATTGTTCTTCATACTCCTGGGCAGGTTATAGTATACTTTTCATCACGCTACGATCAATAGGAGCAGAGCAGTGAAGGGAAATCTTGGGAAAACAGGAGAACTTACTCCATTTTTTAAGCTTCCGTCGCGTGTGCAGCCTTAATGGTTAAAGCTACACAGAAATCATGTATGACGGAAATGTTCTCCTTAAAATTATATAAAAAATATTCCACGACAGCAAATGTCTATCTTTTATGGTTGAATCACAATAACACGTGTAACTCCCGATAGCTTAGCAGTTCGGAGCTTTCTGATTATATTTGTCTACTCTTACGTAAGGTGACTGACTGACTGACATAGTGATCTATCAACGCGCAGCCCAAACCACTGGAGGGATTGGGCTGCAATTTGGCATGCATATAGCTACTATGATGTAGGCATCCCCTAAGAAAGGATTTTGATAAATTTCGACCTACAATGTAGGGGTAAAATATAGGATGAAAGTTCATATGGAACAAAGTAACTATTCCACGCGGACGAAGTCGCTGGCAAAAGCTAGTTGTAAATAAAGGAGAAAAACTGTCTGATTTTGTACCCTTAATTACGAAGTCTAAATAGGTATTACTTTTCCTTTAGCCTCAACCAAGTTTATAAAAGCTTGTGTTCAAGTTTGTGAATGTTTTTTTTTTCAATTAGTGTATCGTGTGCCCAGCCTCCGGTACTATTATGAGAATCTGTTCTTGATTTTACCTAAAAATATAATAACAAAACTAAAAGAAAGAGTAAACAGGCTTGACAGAGAAACCAGTCTAATTTATATAAATTGTTGTTCCCCTAATTATTAATGAGCACCAATCTTTTTTATGCGCCCATTATGACGACAGAACGCGTAAAGTGAGCTTGGTTGATATCTGTTTTTTTTTTAACATTTTGATTAAACTTGGCGGATTGCCGTTTCATTAAGAACTAGCTTTTGCCAGCGACTTCGTCCGCGTGGAATAGGTACTTTGTTCCCTAGTTCTTCGCCCGCGGTTTCACCTGCGTTGCCCCGTTCCTAAGGGTTGTAACGTGATGTTTTATAGCTTGAAACCTTTCTCATGAATCACTCATTTTCCCAACATTTCCCTTCACTGCTCTGCTCCTATTGATCGTAGCGTGATGAAAAGTATACTATAACCTGTGGTTTGGGCTGTGCGTTGATAGATCACTATGTCAGTCAGTCACCTAACGTAAGAGTAGACAAATATAATCAGAAAGCTCTGAACTGCTAAGCTATCGGGAGTTACACGTGTTATTGTGAGTCAACCATAAAAGATAGACATTTGCTGTCGTGGAATATTTTTTATATAATTTTAAGGAGAACATTTCCGTCATACATGATTTCTGTATAGCTTTAACCATTAAGGCTGCACACGCGACGGAAGCTTAAAAAATGGAGTAAGTTCTCCTGTTTTCCCAACATTTCCCTTCACTGCTCTGCTCCTATTGATCGTAGCGTGATGAAAAGTATACTATAACCTGCCCAGGAGTATGAAGAACAATTGTACCAAGTTTCGTTGAAATCCGTCGAGTGGTTTTTGTTTCTATAACGAACATACAGACAGACAGACAGACAGACAAAAATTTTACTGATTGCATTTTTGGCGTCAGTATCGATCACTAATCACCCGCTGATAGTTATTTTGGAAATATATTTCATGTACAGAATTGACCTCTCTACAGATTTATTATAAGTATAGATGAGCATCGATGTATCTCATTTGATAATAGTATATTAGTAAGAGGTGCGTATTTTAATACTACATACATAAATGACTTATTCTAGGCTTCAGTAATCCTACTTCCTATTATCTATACATATAAGTCTGTAGAAAATTCGTGTCTGTAATTGCTTGCAATTAATTTACCTCTCTACAGATTTATTATAAGTATAGATGGGGTAATTTATACCCCATGTAGCAGGAAAGGGTTAGTAGAAAGTAGAAAATTCTATTTATACGCTTTGATACTTTTATTTAACTCGTATATACCTAGGTACTGTGAATTTATATTACTATTATAAACGGTATCGTTGTATTTAACTGAGAATCATAATAAATCTTAAATAAATATTTAGTTTGTTATTAATAATGAAAAATATTTTTTTATTAATATCAGTCAAACATTTTATTTTATCTCAGACATAATCCTAGGCACCCCTACATAAATTTTCCAAATTCAAAATGTCAACGTCAAACTGCCAATTTGTCAGTTTTCAAATAAAGAAGTTTACAACCAACCAATAACTGAAAAATTGCACGGAAACAAAACGAAGAGAGTAAACGGTTCAAAAACAATTTCGAAAATGGAACAACTAGGGTAGCGGCCACAAAAAGTGACAGTCCATTGACGAATGACATCACCTTTTCCGTCACACCGTCCGCCTATATTTTATTCGGCTCGTACATCAAGTTTGACGTGTGACAAACGCCGCCGCTACGCTGCCAATCTGGCGTTACATGACAACTGGTACATGTACCGTGTAACTGGCTAAATGGCTGGAGGTCTGTAAATTAGTTTGTATTGATTTTTTTTTTCTGGGTAAGGGTAAGCGATACAGATCTAAGCACACCTGTTATTGATAAATAAAGTACAAATATGTATTATAAATGAAGTAATTAAATTAGTTACGTCGTATTTACAACATCAATTTCCAAAGCATTGTTACGTAAATTATTTAAATGTAAACCTAGTACTCCACTTAAAGCCAATATTAACGTTTAAGGGATATTTTTTTTATTATTTACATATCCAATATTTTCTATTGTGAACAAATAAATGGTATCGAGCTCAATAATTGGCCCAAAATTGACGTTCATAAAAAAGGAAACGAAATTAGAACTATATTTTGAAGTATTTTTAATATAATTTTGTTTTTTTTAGGTATTTAATAGCAATAAGCAATCTGCTGTCAAACTTCATGTTAGTCAACATGACATACACACACATCAACAACCAATAATACCACTTGACAGTGTAATGTTCTTAGTGTTTAAGATTTCGTAGCAACAATTATTTCAGAGCTAACACAATATAAAGGGTGATACATTTGTTTGCCTGATGGATGCAATACCTCGAAGTAATTATAAAAGTTGCACCGTCTAAACAATATTTGGACAATTATAAGCAGGACCGTCTTTTACCTGTTGGAGGCCTTGGGCACTTTAGTATAAAGATGCCCCAGTGACGATGTGTCAGGTAACTATTATATAAACAAATACATAAAAAACAAAAGTAGTGGGAACTAGGTGGCCCCCTTGGATCGCGGGGCCCTGGGCACTTGCCTATAGTGCCAATGGAAAAGAGGGGCCTGATTATAAGTAGGTCAAAGTCAAAATTATTAGTACAATTTTATTTTATAATACAAATAAAACATTTTAAAATGTAAATGGGCTTTTCATTGACGATATCGTTCTACACAAGGACACTAATTCAATTTAAAGCATTGATAAAAATATCTTCCCATATTATAGCTGCACAGTGGACCACGAACTTATAACGAATTTCTTCCATTTAGGTCAATAGGAAAATATTGTTTACATCAATAATGACGAAACTCAATATTTACTGCTAAATGATTTGATTTTGGTATAACGATGTTTGCGACCTCGTTATTAAAATTGTACAATTTCATTATTGTTCCAAAAAGAATACAGTTATTTTTTATGAAACTTAATTTACTGGTTCGTTTTCTTGTTACAAACAATTTAGTTAAAAAAAATATTTAAGAAGTACAGTATAACGTATTTCTTTTGAATACATTGTTTTGGTTTAGTTTATTCTTAAAACAAGCTATAGAAGTCGTGTTAATTACGACCCATTAAAAAGTCCGGTAGGACCAAACTATCAGCACTGTTATTAGCAAAAGGACGACAAAAGCTCCATAAACCACAAGGTACAGTCATGACTGAACAAAATTCAAGTGAACGGATGTATTATCAGATGACCAGCATGTGTCCATCCAGTAACTCAATTACCAACGGCAATGTCCAGTGATTGGCCCCAGGAGCCCCGTTCACACTTCCAGTAGCCATCTGAATTCCAGTTTGAGGGTAACGATATGAAAATTTAATGGTAATTTTAAATGAAATGATTATTCCTCAATTTACTTTTGTAAAAAAGGAGATCATTTTTTAGGGTTAACAAAAAGACCAAAGGTCCAACAGTTTTTTTAATCCGTGATAGGCTTATGACCGCCAGTTCGCCTTATTTTAAGCGATACTATGATCTATGTTGTAGCGCGCTTACCTAGAAGAAGAGAAGAAACCGATTCAGTCGGGATATAAAGACTGAGATTATAACTATCTGGGAAGACCCACTCGGGAAGCTCATTCCGCATTTGCCCAGCAGTGGGACAGTATAATGGGTTGATTATGTTGTGTATTTTGTAGTTTGTAAATAATACACGGCCTTTTCTAATAATTAAACGTACTAATGACCCACGAAGTATCTATATTGCTGTTTTTCAATAAACAAAAACCTGTTTTCTGAATACAAACAAAGAAAAACAAAAGATCTCCCACTATTTCATTTCTGAATGTAAGTACGAGCGAATCCGAAGGATCGTTCCATTAGTGGCCTGTCACCCGTTCAAAGGAATGAAAGAAAGAAAAAAAGACTGGGAAAGAATGGCGCCGAAAAAAGTTTTGCTAAGAGATATACATCAGGTTCGCTCGCTTGCCCCGGTTGTTAATGGAGGAATTTGGTAGTTCTTGATTGTATTTTAATAGAAAATTAAAGGTTATATTATGTATGTACCTAAGTATAAAACAACATAATCTACCCTACTGTCCTACTGCTGGGCACGGGTCTCCTCTCAGAATGAGAGGGATTAGGCTTAGTATATTTTGTACAATTAACGGTACTTTGCGGTGAGAAAATATTGACATACCATCACGCCTGTTAGGACAAAGGGTTAGGCAGGGGCGTAATAATGTACACCCACAATTCGCCACTATGTTTCGGTCCCACGTAATAGGGAGCGAGTCAAATGCCACTAACCGAACACCAAACTCTGAGCCGCTACGGAGAATTTCATATAAAAACCCGATAAATAACACTTTGCTCGACCTGGGAATCGAACCTAGGATCTCTAGCGTAGCAGACGCGCTCAGGACCACTAGGCTAATGAGGCAGAAGAAATAAAAAAAATGTTTAAGTGGTAGTAGTTGTTAAATTGAAGTTAACAATGGAGATCTCAAGCTCAAGCACGCGATACATAACTGTTAAGATACTGTTATCTAGACTGCTGCTTTGGGTCAGTGGTTGCAAGCAAAACTGCATACCATACGGTTATGAGTTACATTCTCAGGTTGAGCTCTGTTATTGAATTACTAGGTTCTGCCCGCTTTTGTCGGCGTGGAATCCGATAAATCCTGGATAAAAGCTATGTGCTATTCCAGACTATAATCTATCTCTGCACCAAATTTCATCCAGATCCGTTCAGCCATTCTGACGCCATTGAGTAACAAACATCCATAAATCCTCACAAACTTTTAGGTTTATAATATTAGTAGGATTCCATTAAGAAATTCTCCGCAGCAACTCGGAGTTTTGAGTAGTGCCTAGTTAATGGAAATCGGCTCGCCTCTTTTATACTATTTGGACCTTAACAAACGTATCAGCGGACCACGGGTGTCCTGCAGCATACATCTGCCTCCCTTCGTGGAATATTGGCGTGGTGGTATGTTACAAACTCCTTTATACTGAACATTAGGGAGAGCTTGAAATTTTTGTACAAGAAACGTAACTTGCATAAAGTAGTTCAAAAAATGTACAATTTCACGAAATCAATACTTGGTATGTCATGTACGGAAAACGTTTGATATTAAATTCTTCGCAGACATTTCTCATATGTCTACAATCTCAAGTCTCATAACTGAAGCCACTGAAGGCTCCGACAAAATTTGGTGCGGCTTTCAGAGACATCCCAATACTGGTTGAAGACCACTTTCATTTAATATTTTACTCAGAGATACTCAGTTCTTTTGAGTGTTATGATGAAAACCGTACGAGTTAATATAGCTTGAGCTGACTATAAGCTTGATAAGCACTGTACAGGCGAACAAATCATTAAGTATATAGGCAGCTAACAAGAATTATCTTTGTTTTGACAAAGATTGTGTAATTATTATTTGGTGTATATTATTTTATTACGCAATCTAATCTATGTCAAGACGTAGATGTCGTTCACTGCCTGTATACCTGTTTTGTCGACTGTACTATAAATTATCGTTTATTCACGCATTATGGCTAAATCATTCTTTTAAAGTTTTTTTTTATGTGATAGGAGGGCAAACGAACAGACGGATCGCCTGATGGTAAGCGATTACCGCCGCCCATTGACACCCGCAACACCAGAGGAGTCACGAGCACGTTGCCGACCTTTTAAAAGGGAATTGAGCCTCCGGTAACCTCACTCACACGGCGAAACACAACGTAAGCGTTGTTTAACGCCGGTTTTCTGTGAGGCCGTGGTATCACTCCGGTCGAGCCGGCCTATTCGTGCCGAAGCATGGCTCTCCCACGTAAAAAAAGTAAAAAAAGTGTCTATGTGTCATAAAACTTACCACAATCAATTGTGTTATGTTATCTCGAGTGTACTTTTGGGGTTCTCACGACACTCAAAATAGGTATCACTTTTTTATGTACATGTTTTGGACAAAATATTTTAAATATTTATTTAGTCCTTTTTATAAAATGTATCACATATTGTTTTTTTTTTTTTATTTTAACCATTTTGTTCATTCTTTTCTATTGGTAACATAAGCATTGGGTTTGTTTATTAATTTCAATGATTACGTAACTGATTTTTCACCACTGAAAACATCGTCATCGCTGAAAACCAGCGTAACACTACATCTTCGCAGCAACATACTGAGATTTGACCCTTTTTCGCTGATACAACGCACATCCCTCTTTTTATTTAAACATAGCTGTTTATATTTAGTTTTGGTAGCACTTCTCTACTTCGTTTATTTTTTTCACAATCACAATTTTCCACATATTCATTGTTTATTTACTTCATATTGGCAGTGTTGTGTTATTTTTTTGTTTTAATACTTTGGCTTTTGGCTCAAATAATTGTCGTGCGTTGTTTTTGGGAAAAAAAAATGTTTTTCTTTCGCTTCTTTACTAGGATTTTACCCTGTATCGTGGGTGCGACCCGGAACAACTACCTGTAGATACACACAACGTTCTCAATTCGGTTGCTTATCCGCTACGCCAAACACGACGTACGGTTACCGACGCTACCTTCTGTTACACACGTAGTACCTAATCAAAACACATAAATCTGTGGACGATTTAGAGAAATAGCTGGTATGACACACGAATGTGAATAAGATATTGTATCAAACAGAAGCCATATTTCTTATTCCTTAGGCCGCGTACACGAACTAAGCGGGAGCGGCGCGGCGAGCGGCGCGTTCCAATGCATAGATATATTTATATGGGACTGTTCTCGAAGGCAGCGGTGCGGTGCATGAGCGGTGCCCGCGCGTCTGCATGGACATAGTGTTGTGCAGTTTATTTTTTGCTTTTTAACGACCGACATTTATCAAAAAGATGTTGCCGTCGCTTTTTAGACGTTTCGTCATGAACAAAGACAATAATTTCTCATAACACAACATTATGCCGCTCTAGCGCCGCGCGATCTGCCCGCTGGCTTCGAGAACGGGTCAGCGTCGCTGCGCCGCACACCGCCCACCGCTGAGTTCGTGTACGCGGTCGCGGTACGCGGTATACGCGGTACAGTTCTGTGACGAAAAATGATAGGAAATAAATAAGGTGACGCTGTATTGGTTCACGTATTATTTAAGGGGGCGAATGTTTTGTTATTGACTTTCGCCTAGTGGTGACAAGACCGGAAGTAGACCCTTAGTTCGATTCTTAGGTGGAGCATTGATATTGGTTTTTTTCTTAGAGTATCCTTATCCTTATTAAATGCATCTCTGCCACTTGGTAACGCGAGAGGGTATGTCGGTCTGGTACCGTCAAAAAACCTACCCTTCTTCCCTTGCTATGAGTATAGTCATGGCCTTGGGATTCATGACATTCACCACTTATATACATACTGCATACTGGCATACTACAACCAGCATACTGGTTTCTGACACTTACGCGAATATTAGACATTGAATAAACGCGATAAAATCCGTAAAAAGTATTTTTCAATACAACAAGCATTTATATACACGACACGTTTGGCGTAGTGGCTGAGCGATAGGCTTCTGATTGTGGGTTCGATCACCACACGGAGCAAATATTTGTATGATCTACAGGTAGTTGTTCCGGGTCTGGGTGTTTGTGTATGTGAGAATTTGTGTTTGTAAACGCACCCACAATCACCAACCAACGCAACCACAGGAGAAAATCTTAGTGTGTGACAACGTTTTTAAAAATAATATATACACACACTGTGATTTTTATTTTTCTTTTTCTTTCAAAGGAAGGGTAGTATTTTGAAGCGGCGGTAGCTTGATGGCTAGGGCTTCGGACTGACGATCATGTGGTTGCCTGTTCGAAACCCACTCATTACACTACCGACGTGAACTTGAATTGAACAAACGGACAGTTGTAGGCCTCATTTTAATAAACTAGGCATTCTTACATTACCGTCACTTTACATCCTCGAAATCTGCCTATTTGTGAAAAAACACAATTATATTCGCACAGGAAAGATCATTACTCACAGCCCCGAAACTTAAGACACCAAAATTATCTATCGCTCCCTACTACCTCAAATTTAGCATTATTTTACACTGGACCGTATGCAATGTCAATAAAAATATATAATAAAATACCTAAGGAAATAAAAGATATACTAAATTATAATATATTTAGAACAACATTATATAAACTCCTTATGCAAAAATGCTTCTATAGTCTAAAAGAGTTTTTTGAGGACAAGGACAAATATGTCCAACTGACTACTACCATAACATGCTAGGTGACATATATACAAATATAATATAATACTTAAATAAAATAATAATAATAATTGCACACAAATAGTAATGACATACATACAAATAAAATATAATACATATATAAAATAATAATAATTAAATAATAATAATTGTACACAAATAGTAATAATTGTATGAGTATAAATTAGATATAGTTCTTTTTTTATGTAATGTAATTTAATTTTTATTGTGATAACTGTATTAATACCTAATTAAATATAAATGATAACATTGTTATTGTATCGTACCAAATTCCATTAAACTATTAATTTTGCAGCGCCCTTGCAGGGTTTCATATTGATACCACAAATTATTGTAACATCCTTATTACATATGAAAGCAATAAAGATTTGAATTTGAATTTGAATTTGAACCCACTCGTAACACAAGCATTTTGCTTAGCACGAGCGGTTAACAACAAACATAACATAAACATACCATCACGCCTGTATTCCCCGAAGGGTAAGGCAGAGGTGTACTTAATGTACACCCACAGTTCGCCAGTATGTTTAGGTCCCATGTTATAGGGGGTGAGCCTATAGCCATTAACCGGGCACAAATCCAGACTCCGAGCTGCTAATGAGAATTTCATAGAAAAACCCAATAACACTTTGCTCGACCTGGGGATCGAACCCAGAACCTCTAGTGTAGCAGTCGCACTTGGGACCACTAGACTAATGAGGCAGTCAGAGCGGTTAACAAGAATACTAGTAATGTGCGACTCACATTACTAACTACTAAGTAAGCATTTTTTTTAAATGGACATACCTACTTATCATGAATCATAAAAAAATACTTTCACTATGAAGGTAACCCTGAAATACTTATTGAAAAATATATTTTATCAGCTGCTTCACACACAAATGCGTTACCCAATAAAAATGTATAAAACAGCTGGTATCTTTTTCGATATTTCAGAGTTGGTTCTCTTCCAGTGGATGAAAGTAGGTAGCTAGCTGTAGCTCCTGAAAAAAAAAACATAATATACCCCTGTATTCCCCGAAGGGTTAGGTCTACTAATGTACAGTGGCGACCAAAAGTCCATAGGCAATTTCACAACGCAATAGCGTGACGTTTAGTTTCACTTACGACGTTCTATTCATTGTCGTTAACAAGTGATACGCACTGGCTGTATCGAGCTCGCTCGTACTGTTCATAGCAATGTAATCCTTTGCGTGCTTATGGACTTTTGAGCGTTTACACACAGTTCACCGGTATGTTTAGGTCTCATGTAATAGGGGGCTAGCCTATTGCCATTAATCCGGGCACAAATCCGAAACATCGAGCTGCTATTAAGAATTAATAGAAAAACTCAATAACACTTTGTTCGACCTGGGAATCGAACCCAGGACCTCTAGCGTAGCAATCGAGTATTGGGACCACTAGACTAAAAAACAGTTTTTTTATGTCTTATCAATTAATTGCGGTGTTTATAAACTCTATAGCTATAATAATAAACTCCTTGGTCCTATCTACTCGGTAGGTACTTAATTTAAACGCATCTTGACAGGTGACAGATTAGGACAACGTCGCCGCCGGCTGCCCTTCTGTTCAGTGTCAGACGTTTTGTTGGCGTGAATATTTCGCGGGACGTGATAACGATGTTGTTATTATCGATTTATTTTGATAATTTCAGTTTCCGCTGCAATGATATAAAAACCTTCCCGGCCTGGGAGGCGAACCAAGGAATTTACGCTCAGCAGCAGCAGCAGCAGTAGTTGCAAATACAAAATCACTTAAAACAGAATTGTGATAATTAAGCACAGTATAAAAAGGTAACTTTAAAAAAACGAAACATTAATAAAACCGTCTTTTTGTGATTTTCCATGCTATGATTACAAAGTTATTTTAGTGAAGGAAAATTCAATTGCGGGCTGGATTCGATTTATTTTACCAACATAAAAATATAAACGTAAACGTTTCATAGTCTCCTTTCTTCAACCTCATTCTTCACGAATACCAAAACATAACAGAAAATAAAGTAATATTTCATCGTTACTAAACCGCGTTTACATGTAAGGAAGAACGTGATCTAATTTAAGCCTCGCTCCTGTCTGCCCTAAGCCTAATCTGCGCCGCGTCACAACCGATAAACACGCCAACATCATCTGTCCCTTTCTATCATAGTGTTTTGATACACATTTATCCTTGTCTAGTTGGGCAGTGGTTCTCAAATACGATTTTGAGAACGTATTTCTTAATATTTTTAGAAACAACTCTAGTTCAAAACTTAAGAGTCCGGCGAACCGAATTTCTCTTACGAACGTAATACCGTAATTCAAACACAATTTAATCAAAATCTGATATTATTCAAATTCCGATACCGTTAATCTAGATTCCTACTCTACCATTTTGTCCAAAATACTTCAATGGAAATAAATATAAGCGAATACAATCTTTGATAACTTTAACAAGTTTGGAACGATTTTCCGGTCTTTTATTTCCAGTGAAGTAGTAGTAGACGAAATGGTACCGTAGAAACCTAGATTAAATATACAAATCCGGATAATAAATATAATTTGATAGAATATTGTCTGGATTACGATTTATTTCGGTATTACGTTTTTGTAGACAATTCAAGCTCCGACGGACCCTTAATACTACCTACTATTTGGACCGTGCAAGTAGTTATAAAATAAAAAAAATAAAATCATCAAATACCTACTGCTGTTTACTAATTTTCTTCTTGATAAAGATTATTACTTAACAATAAAATTATACTATTTTAGTAGATATAACTGTCTCGAAATGATGGTAGATATTTAGTCCTTTCAAACAGTTCCACTTGCTTATTTTCAATATAAATTTAATCGTCAGTTACATTGATAATAACTGTGGCATTTTTTCACCATAATTTTTCACGTGATGTATTTTTTTTATGGGATAGGAGGGCAAACGAGCAGACGGATCACCTGATGGTAAGCGATTACCGCCGCCCATGGACACCCGCAACACCAAAAGGCGAGTCACAAGTGCGTTGCCGACCTTTAAAAGAGGATTGGGCCTCCGGTAACCTCACTCACTCGGCGAAACACAACGTAAGCGTTGTTTAACGCCGGTTTTCTGTGAGGCCGTAGTATCACTCCGGTCGAGCCGGCCCATTCGTGCCGAAGCATGGCTCTCCCACGTGTAATGTATACAAACTTCTTATGGCTTCATCTAGCGTTTCGGAAGATTTCTATGAAATGTAAAAATGGGACAAAAGTTTGAACACCACTGTCATAGAATAAACATTTGTCCATCGTCTCAGGCTTCCAGGACACTCACGTCGCCTTCGACGCTTCAAAGGTAACCATAAATAATGCCACCCGCCCACTAATTAGCCCATACATCATACAAATCGACGAGAATTAAAATTTTTCACGACTTCAAACATCTTTATGTTTTAACAAAAAGATTTTATGGGTATTAAAAATCTTATTATTTACGACATGATATCGGTCCTCTTTGGACGCAACTTCTGAAAATTATATGAGGTATGACGTCATTAAAGGAGCTACCAATTTTATTGTTCCAGGGTACAGTTATTTATTTTAAGGTTTTCGTCGTTCGACGATGCTAATTTATGGATTTGTCTGCCGATATTATCACATTGATCTTGCAAGTAAATATTATGCAGGTTAATAAGGGGTTCAAATGCATTGTTTTATTTGAATTAAATCTTACTTTCCTATCCATGCATCCATATATTTTAGGTATGGTAGTGATACAAACACTTTCAGACTTAGTAGACTACATAAAATATCCTGGTATACAATAAAAAATACTCTATCTATTAATATCAAGCAGCATGACATAGCATAGTGACGTCATATACATAATAAGCCCAGAAGTAATTGCTACCATAATAGCAGCCGTTCCCTCAAACGCGAGAGCGTGAAAACCAACATTAACATCAAATATGCACAGACAAAGTCACATGGCGACTCTAACATCATTTTTAGTTACCATTAGGGCCTATTTAGATATGTGCGATATTCGCTACCGCTGTGAGTAGCGGTATTGCACAGGGTATTTGTATGAATTTCCGCAGCTAAAAGAAAACCTTAATACCGCTTCATACCGTTCAGGTCAAGCGGTATATTTTTGCTTACTTTATGAAATGGATCAGCGCGTGAGCAGTGGCAAATACGCAGAAGAGTTTGACGAAACCGGCGAAAATCAACGACTTTGCTACCTATAATCATTATTATATCTGCATTAATCCTTTTGATTGAATAATACCGCATACCAACTCGGTTTTGGGAACCCACAGTGGTAGCGAATAAGGCGAATACAATCTAAATAGGCCTTTACGCACAATTTCCATGAGAGCGCAATTTTAATGAAACCCTAATAACCCTTCATAAATACAAAGCAACTATCAAAGTTTGTGTTTAGAAATTCAAAGGTTTATGAAATATTCAGTTTGAGAGCCCATTAGTGACACGACTGGTACTGGTAATAATATAGTTGTAGGAAATATTGCAAGCGTGTCGCTTAGTTTATGGGTCAAACTAAAGGTTCAAAAAATACATAGTTGTTTTTCGCTATTTATTCTAAATGTTGTAATAATCATCATTAACCTATTATATCGTCTCACTGGCGGACACGGGTCTCCTCTCAAAATGAGAAGGATTAAGCTATAGTCCACCACGCTGGCCGAGTGCGGGTTGGCAGACTTCACATAATATATGTCGTCGAGAATATCTCTCAGGCATGCAGGTTTCCTCACGATTTTCTTCACCATTTAAGCGCGTGATAATTAATACCCAAGTGACTTCAAAAAGTCAGAGTTGCGTGCCTTGAATTCGATCTCAAAAGCTTTAACTAGGCTATCATTGCACTCTTGAATATTATTCCTTACCTACATAGTTCTGTCTCGACTTTGTAACATACACAAATACCTATTCACATAACATAGTACAGCTTTAGATTATCTAATTGTACAAGCCTGAACATGGTGTGTGGTGACGTCATTGTGTGGTTGATCTTGACCACACGACACGCCGCACGATCGCAACGTGAATGGCTCGCCTTAACTGTGCCGTAAACAGACTCAGGCGACGCACATTATATGGGGACAATAAGCTTGTGTACCAAGACATTGGTTTCTGGTTTCTGAACTCAGGATTAAGGGGATACAATTGGAAGGTACTGTATCTATTATAAATTGATACCATAGCAGACTATCACGCCTGTATTCCCCGAAGGATTAGGCAGAGGCCTACCAATCTAGCCACAGTTCGCCGATATGTTTACGTCCCATGTAATGGGGGTCAGCCTATTGCCATTAAACGGGCTCAAATATCAAACTCCGAGCTGTTACTGAGAATTGACAATATTTCATGTTTAGAACACCCATTTAATATAATTTTATTTGAAACTAGATCGAAAATAGGATACTTACCCATATTTTTATTTTCCCGATATTCAATCATTTTCATATTTATTTTCGATTTTGAAGTTCTTTCTATTCTAAACAGACGTAAGTGCCAAATGACGTCATTGGTATGATTAAAAGGGCTAAACGATGATACGACGTAATTTTTCTGACCCATCAAAAATTTTTTCTTAGGTCAGTTTGGTATCTATCATAATTATTCATATCCTTACATTATCTTTTTCGTTGTTGATTTACTAGTATTTCGGCAAAAAATCTATTTTCTCAGTTTCCGCCGTATAAGTGACGTCATCACACGTTTATTCATATTTTTTCTCAGAAATGAAAAAATATAAAAAATAATAAAATTTTTGGAACTCAGGGTAGGAAATCAACAGTCAAACCTACCTACCTTTTTTTGTTTTCGTGGCTTAATAATTTTGAAAAGTTTTGTAATTTCATAGGAAAGCCCAAATACACTGCTCGACCTGGGAACTGAACCCAGGACTTACTACATACTTACATACATGGCTATATTTACATATTTTTACGTCTGTCCCCCATTAGGATAGGCAGGGTCTATAGGTTTCCATCTGCTATGAAGTGTCGCGGACAATCCGTACAACAAAGAATGTGGAAACACACCTATGGTTGATAGGTTAATTTTATACTGTGTCATCTTAAGCTGAAGCATAATTTTACCTTGTTCTGTAACACCAAAGCACTTTAAAGTAACGAATTATTTAACATTATTTAACAGGAACTTTAGAAACAGCAATTATTTACCCGTAAACGTAAACCTAAATAGGATTAGGTGAGTTACAAACGGGTCGATTTCTATATAATAAATGTGTAGTCGACTCGTAATTCACAGTGTTAAATAACTTACCTAAATAAGTGTGTAAGTACCATTGAGTTTGTGATTGACATGGATTTACTAATTACAATAATTGGAGAAGACATTTAATAATCATTTTTGATTATTCAATCAATTTCAGGTGACAGGTCATTTTTTTTTAAAAACGTCACACACTCCGTCCCCACACTAGGATTTTCTCCTGTATTGTGGGTGCGTTTACAAACACAAATTCTCACGCCCAGACCCAAAACAACTACTTGTAGATCATAAAAATGTTTGCTCCGTGTGGGGATCGAACCCACAACACGTATCGCAGAAGCCCATCCCTCAGCCACTACGCCACACGTGTCGTCAAAATTATCATTCAATCTTTAAAAAGAAAGAAACAACGGAAAGGAACAAAGAAAATGTGTTTATTGGCACAAAAATAAAACATGGCTAACTATAATTATGTCAATATAAAAAAAAAACAAATTGCTTAATTATTCTAGTGACCGTAAGCGTGATTGCCATCCTGGGTTCGATTCCCAGGTCGTGCACTGTTGTTTGTTCTTCTATGAAATTTTCATTAGCTGATCGGAGTATTGCTATGTATAATAATAATAGCAAATGGCCCTATAAAATGAGATCTCAAAACATACCAGGGAACTATGAGTGCACAATTGTACAATACACTCATGCTGTACCTCTATGGAATACTAGCTTGTATGAAACCGTATAATTAATCTACTGGCCAAATATAAATCACTTAAATATTGTCAGAATTTTAAATCGCAATTAATCGCTACTAGCGTAATTAATGCCATGTGTGGTGTAGAAAAAAAAGCAATGATACCCTAGTGATATGACAAGTCAAAGGTCTCCAGTCCAAATCAAGGGTACGCACCTCTGACTCTTCGAAGTCAAGTGCGTATTAATAGCTAATTATCACGTGCTTAAAGGTGAAGGAAAAGATCGTGAGGAAACCTGCATGCCTGAGAGATTTTCTAGAATTAGCCTAATCCTTCTAATTTTGAGATAAAACCCGTGCCCAGCAGTGGGACAATGTAGTGGGTTGATTATGTGCTATAGAAATGCCACATCCATCACTACTTCACTCTTGGTGAACCTACTAATAAACGGTAATAAATAGTGCAGCCCAAGACGAGGGTCGTTCAGTACAGTGACAGCTATATCGCGACAACTCTTTGTCTCTGGCCGCTTTACAGTCTACTTAATGATGTTTATTAATATATAGATGTAGAGAGACAGCAGACATCTGAATTTTAAGAAAGGTAGGGCATGGTGGAATCTAATAATTTCACCCACAATTGGAGCTGCTCGACTGGGGAAGTACCTCCACCTTGCAGAAAATTTTAGCCAAATAACATAGCTCCATGCTATGTTGTGTTCCTAACGGTGAGCAAGGTCGCCAGAACTCCGCGAGGAAGCGTTGTGTAGGCAGTGGGGGGGCCCACTGCCAACACAACCGGTGGTGTTTTGTTACCACCGCTGTCACGCATGGCAGCATGTCTTCTATACTGCCCAACTATTCCTCCTTATTTTACAGGGTCGGCAACGCGCGAGTGATACCCTTGGTGTTGCAATCGTCTATAGGCTACGGTAACAGCTTACCATCAGGCAGGCCGTATGCTTGTTTGCCAGCTTAGTGGTATATAAAAGAAAAATGTAAAATTTTGATCACTTCTTTTAAAATTTGTCGTCTTACTAAAATTTTCTCCTCTATCGTAGGTGCGTTTTCAAAGTTTCATACTGTGGAGTGTTCACTCAGTGTTCACACTTCAGTGTGAGGAGTATACACTCCTCTTAATTTAACCTATAGGTTGTTGTTTCGGCTCTGGGTGTTTACGTACAGTCGCAAACACCAATATGTACACATCCAATTTTTAATAAGGATTTTCTCGGAAACCATTAATTAAAATTATGAGATGTTGTGCTGATAGAAGCTTTTAATACATACGTAGTATTATTACTTGTTTTACCTATATTTAGATATTTAAATCGATACTCTAGAAGAAAATTACTTTTGAATTTCGGTGAACCAGTATATTTGCAACCTTCGATTTAGGTGAAAATCGTAGTCTGGTGAGGACTGGGGGTCACGTCGTTTTTTTTTTAAAACCAGTACAATATCCAATTCCTAGTGAATGACACTGATAATGGTTTAAAATGAGGAACTTGGTAGTATAGTTATAAAGTTTTTTATTAAAATTATTGTAACATCATTGTAAACCATGTTTTATGCACATAAAGATATTATTTATTATTTCTTAAAACAATATAAAAGTTACAAGTAACAAAATAAAATTAAACTTTTTTTTATTAAATAACCAGCACCTTTTGTCATATTCCACTTACAACCACCATAATCGTTCCTTCGCCTCAATTTCACACTGGCCGATCTTCCAAATGAAAATGTTCTAACAAGAATATTAGACAAAAAAATTAAAATTCCCCTGTAGCGAGCTGAAGACGCGATTTTATTAAAGCAAAAAATGCCGAAAAGCGCGCCGTGGAAAGCTATATCGCCCTGCGGGAGGCTTTTATAAGGCGAACGATAAATCAAGGACGGGGAAATATTTAAAAGCTTGCCGCACCAAGATTCTTTGGTGGTGTCCGCTTATGGTTTCAAAGATTTGCTCCAGGTGGACTGAAATGATGAACTTTTTCAAAAAGTTTAGTTTTAAATAACACTTTTATATGATTGTTTTGCAAAATGAAGGGTAATTAAAATTGTTTATCAATATAAAAACAGGAATATAATATAAAATATTTTTTATATACTAAGTAAATATTAAATGCTGTTCGTTGTTAGCGCATCACTTGAAAATAGCTGGATTGATTTGGATTTTTTTTTATAAATTTTAGTATTAATTTTAAAAGTATCTCTCAGACCAGCTAATCTATACCTACCTATAATGAAAGTTGTAACAGTCCGATGTCTGTACATTATATATATTAAGGAAAAACGAATATGGGGGTCTTTATTAGAGTAACAGAAGCCAAAATAAGGATTTTTAGAATTTTTGTATGTCTGTATGTTTGTACGGGCATCACGTAAAAAGTACTGCATGGAATTGAATGCAGTTTTCACCGATGTATTGCTAGAGGTCTAACTTAAAATCTGGTGCATGTTTCATCTTACATAGAGTATGTCAATTTTTGTGGGACGTGAGTGAAACTGCGGGCAACAGCTGCTAGCTATAAAATAAATATTGGATCGTTCTCTCCGGTACCAAGTAGAACATACCAGACCTTGTGGGCGGCACGGTGTGGCAGGAACATGCCTCGTTTCCTGCTCTATGAAATACATCTTCACGCTATTTATACATCCAACTAACGCTGTATAGCCCGAAGATATTGCGGAAAAAATGGAAGGCGTCAGTATGCTGAGGTTTACCATCCAATTGTAGATAAAATTTTAGACCGTGTCGGTTTTATTGTTATTAGGAGAGAATTATTATCTTATGGTAGCATGTGGAGTTTTGTAGTTTCTGTCTACCCCTATCGGAAGAGGGCGTCTTTATATGGATGTAACATAACATACCATCACGCCTGTATTCCCCGAAGGGTTAGGCAGAGGCGTACTAATGTACACCCACAGTTCGCCAGTATGTTTACGCCCATGTAATATATTGCCATTTACCGGGCACAAATCCAGACTCGAATCCAAATCCAACTGCTACTGAGAATTTTCATCGAAAAACCTAATAACATTTTGCTCGACCTGGCGATTGAACCCAAAACTCTAGCGTAGCAGTCGCACTTGGGACCACCAGACAAATGAGGAAATAAATATATTAGCAGTATCATAAGGCAACTTTTGAGCTTAATTTTAAAAATATATAAATCTTTTCACTTTGACCACTAGACTAATGAGGCCGTAATTATTATCTTCTTAAATTCATTACACGTTTAATGTAACACTTCATGTTCGAGCACATATACACATATCTTCTATCGTGAGGTGTTTACAATCACCAATTAAAACATACATAAACCTGGAACTGTCTGTAGTTCATATTAATATTTGCTCCGTACCGGAACCAAATCATAAAATCTCGCAGAAGTCGATGACTCAGTCACTAGTCCACTATGCCAAATGTACACTACATATTTTGTGTGAATAAACTGTTTGATGATTGATTGATTGATACACTAATATTTGAAACGCTGGAGTTACATTTCAGTAAATAACAGTTCAATATCTGATGTCATTAATTTGTTAATTGTAAATTGCACGAAGTGGGTTACAAAACAAGTTTCAACTGTAATATTGCTAACAACTTGTTAAGCAGCTTAGCTTCAAAACCTTATGTCCAAAACCTTAGGTAGCCTTATGGCTTCGGGCTGGTGATCATGTGGTAGCCGGTACGAAACCCACTCATTGCACTTCCGACTTGAATCCACTTGTAACACAAGCATTTAGCTTAGCACGAGGGGTTAACAAGAATACTAGTAATGTGTGACCCACAGAAACAAAGCTTTAAAATAAAAATACTAGGACCTACGACTATCTACTAGTTATTTAAATTGGATTTAATTAAACCTTTTGAGAATGAACTTCATCGATTTTTTAAGCTAGCTTTAAGCAGTAGATATATATCATAATCAACCCATTATACTGTATTATAAGCAGTATATATAATTGTATAAAATCATAATCAACCTAATACTCGTATACACAATATTATTATATTATATATGTATTATATTATATTTGGCATAAACTTTCGCTAAACATTTAAAATTTTAACGAAAGAAAAACCGATCTTAGTCAAGAGTCGAACCTGCGGGCCATTGGATTACTTACTTAACCGAAAGGACGCAAATTCCAATCCTACAATGCTGAAAGTTAACTCTCTTATCTATATCAGTCGGCAATCGGTATATACTTATATCGATTTGGATAATGCATTATTCTAAATCCATGCTTGTTTGTTCAAACCTCCCTTGACAATTTTCATCATATTTGCACTAGAGTGTTCCCACTTTCGGGAAACATCCGTTCTTTTCCCCCAAAAACAATAAAAAGGCAAAACTATAGAGATGCGCATAATATTTTCTCGTATCTCGTGGATTTTATACAAAAATCCGAAGCCGAAATAAGATTCTGAACGTATCTTCACAGATTTGCTGTTCATGAATACCAATAGGAAACTCAACAGACACACCATGATAACGTTTGTGTAGAAAAAAAAAACAAAAGAGATTTTCGTCCAAGAAGTATTTGTTATGAATTGGTATCGGTAAAAGTTTCTACGAGTATTATATTTTCGTTAGGTAAAGAAGGACAAGACTCTTTTTGTGAGATATAATTTCACTCGTCGTTGCCTATGATTTCATTCACATTCTAAAGGACTTTTTAGACAAAGTACCTTATATCCTTCTTAACGATAAAATCTATCTCCTTGCCAAATTTTATCGAAATCTGTTTAGTGTCCTATGAGTACTAAGTACTATCACTGAAAACTATTACATGAGCCGAAAACATAAGTAAAATAACAATGTTGGGTGTGTGTATGTATGAGCCTGGATGGTATAATATGGATGCGGTAGCTAGCGCTGCAATCGGGTTCTAGGTTTTTATTTTCAGGGCAGGACAACATTTGCCAGACCCGGTATAAAAAATCACGTTGTCTCTAAATCTCCTTAAGAGTCCGGCTGACCGAATTTTTCTTACAAACGTAATACCGAAATAAATCGTAATTCAAACACAATTTAACCAAATTCTGTTATTAATCTAAGTTCCTACTCTACCATTTCGTCCAAAATACTTCACTGGACATAAATGTAAGTGAATGCAATTTTTGATAACTTTACCAAGTTTGGAACGATTTTCCGGCAAGAACCTGTATTAACGGTATCTAAATCCGAATAATAACATAATTTGATATAATATTCTCTGGATTACGATTTAATTCGGTATTACGTTTTTGTGGGCAATTCAAGATCCGCCGGACCCTTAACCGAATTATATTGCCCAACAATCCTGCCAACGACTGTTTTACACACGTAACTGCGTTTGCTACATCAACACATATAATACCTATTTATAAACACCCAAAACTAAACTCTATACACATAAAAATAAAGAATAATCTTCATCCTACGGACCCCCAATTTGCATATCCATCTAACACTCCTAAAATAAACTTTAAATACTGAGTCATTGGGTGTAAAATCAGTTACGTTCGAACAGAGTTGCACTACAGCCGATTCGATCAATTCAGCGATTCCATTCGAATTACTCCTTTGATTCGATTTTGGTACACTCACGGGCTTAACTGGAACGTTTTTGGTTTTTAATTAATAATAGACACAGAGCCAGTGCGCACTTTTGTTTGTGACGGTACAGATACAGACAGTGTTGTTTGCAAAAAGTTGCGAGAGCTCAGGGTTGTAATACAAATTATTATTTTTATTTAAAATCGAGATATGGCATTAAACTACAACCAGCTTATCTTCCACAAAAAGTCTTTATTCAATTCAGAAATTAAAATAAGCACAATGTTTTAAGCCAACGAAAAAAATAACTCATTTCTTTATTTTTAATTGCAACTTTATTTAAAAGTTCTAACAAAACTCTAACACTTGAGCTGGCCTTTGAAAACGAACTATTCATATACCACGTAAATAATATGCTAACTATTAGTAAATTGGCGTTTTCTAACGACGACCGAAATATTTCTACAAAATTGTAACGTGACAGCCCTAGTTTGTTGCTTTTAAATATCATAAAAGCTGTTAATTTGATTCCGTTCTGTAGTCCACTGTTTCAATTTGAGTGATGGATACTTTGATGGCAGCACTGTGGTGCGTAGGTTCGATTCCCGTATACTTATGTAGATGTTAGGGCGATTTTTCTGCGTTAGATGTAGGATTTTATTCTGTATCGTGCTATTACAAACAAAAATTCTCATATACACAAACTACTTACCTGTAGGTAATACCTACAAGTATTTGCTCCGTGTGGGGATCGGAGCCACAATACTCAATTCAATTCAATTTATTTAATTCAGACATAGAATATCCATAGTGTCTTAAATCTTAACCTATATTAGAATTTATATCTATTTATTGTATATTATTTTTAACTGACATATTAGGCATACTTTTCCAATGC
Source organism: Acronicta aceris (assembly GCA_910591435.1). Classification (NCBI taxonomy): domain Eukaryota; kingdom Metazoa; phylum Arthropoda; class Insecta; order Lepidoptera; family Noctuidae; genus Acronicta; species Acronicta aceris. The sequence goes on along the minus strand of OU342759.1, from coordinate 2,177,272 downwards.
TTCCAATAGAAAACTTTCTAATTTTGATTAATTTATTAATTGCTTTAAAAATTGCTTTCAGAAAGGTGTTGGCACTACCTCTTACTCTGCTCATCAGCGATGCCGTTCTTTTTCTGATGATGTGTTGAAAGCCATCTACATTGGCATACACAAACAATGCTGATGTACTACAGTACCGAAGCAGCCCCAACAGCATCTTGAAAGCATTGTTATATTGTACTAATTACTGACGGCTCGCTGCGAGTAGCTGAAACCACCAACATTGTTTCAGGCTTACCGCCAACCAGAAAGATTGGTAGTAAGCCTAAAACAATGTCTTCTTTACTGCATCTGAATACCTTACAAACCTACGTGCCAGCATATTGCCACGAACTGTCAGTCCTCTGCGTTCTCTGTTAATATCTATTGCATCAGACATCACGACATCAGAATACGTGGTGTAGAAACCTATCACTCAGCCGCGACGTCAAGCGTGCAGTTTTTTTTTAAAAGGTAGGTACCTAATTTAATGCAATATTTAATGACTGATCTTAGTGTGTTATCTTGTAAGAATGTTTTTGCTTATAAATTAATCTTTCAACTAACAAATTACAGACACATTGCAAAATTTACTGTCACGGGGACCTTACACAATTTGTTGAATTAGAAAAGGGTAAAAAAATTAAAATACATATAGTATTCGCGCAAAATGCACTTCTTCAGTAATTTAACCAAAATTTGCCTTCTTTATTTATCGAAAACCTTTTTGCGGGGACTGGCACAATAATTAACTAAAATTTCATCTTAAAGGGATGAATGGTATAGAGGACGAAAAAATAACATTATTTTATATATCAGGCTAGAAATGTGCTCCGTGATTTCACCAGCCGCTTCTGACCTTTTTTTATTTGCTAGGATTCTAAAATTTTAGGTTCTTTTGTTTGAAAAGAAAAAAGCAAATCTCTTCAGCTTTACTACCTATATTAGCATAGAATATCATAAGTTTGGTTTGTCCCAATACTAGAAAAATATTTCCCCTGCCTATTTTAGTTTGAAAAGTAAAAGTAAAATTGATTAGTCGGCTCTGGTCTCGGTAACCATAAAATCTTATTTTCGCAGAATCTTCATTATTATTATTACTGCAGAAAGCTCCACTTACTTCCTAACGAATTATTTGATCAAAAATATTGATAAACAAATAAAATAATCAGGCGATTCGATTGCATTACCCACTTCGAAAATCCGTTCCCCTCATACATTCCTCATTCCTCAAAGCGACTCCATAAACGATGTTCGACTGCAATCAGCCGCTGCAGATGTAATCCAATGGGCGAAAACCATAAGCATATTTCCAATCAAACCGCACAGAAACCGACATACACATTCACGATTCTTAATAAAATGCGTTGGTAAATTTCAGCTTGCGGAAATTCTGACTTAAGTCTCTGAACATACTCAAAGAAAATTCGACTGTATTTTGCACGCGTTTAAAGATAAAATTGCTTAATTTATTGTTGTAATTTAGGATGTTAGATTTTGGGGAAAGTAATATCGGATAGCTTCTAGTGAACACAGACGTATAAATAAAGTTGCACAATAAACTTGAGCTAAATCAAGGAGCATTGTTGAGGAAGGGGCCTTGTTAGCCGCGAGACTGCTGATTTTTTATTTGATATCTCAATAAGCCCAGCGTTTGAGGGTTACAAACCAGTTAGAACCGCTTCACGGATATTTTTTGAAGGATTTTTTAAACCGATTCCATTCGATTGTCGTGTGTTTGATTTATAAATTGTATTTCGAGTTCTGTTTGGTTAGGTCGTGTTATAAAGTTTATTTGGGGAGTAAAAAAATGAATGCTCCCCACAAAATTTTGTGTGTGTCAGGAAAATTTATCTGTTCACAGCTTGTGAACATTTTTTTAAGGACAAAGTTCGTGCATTACTCGCTCGCCACCTTGGTTTTATGTGAAAAAGTTTTTGAACTACGCATTATTGAAATAAAATCTACGTAATGAGTTTAATGACTCTTAGAATGGCGGTCATTAACTTAAAACTATCTCGAAAATTTTACAGTTAGGTATTCTGTTAAATCATTATTATTATTATATTATGCTTATTATTATCATTTACATGAAAGTTCATTACATTGACTCATATGATGAAAAATTAATGTTCTTTTTGTCCCATATTACTACGTGTTCTTATACAAATTATAGGTTCGATAATTATCCCTTGAGATTAGTATGACTTAAAATATTAAAATTAAAAACAAAAACCAAACAACAATTGGAAACAAATTTAATTTGACCTCTAGTAATACCACGCCCACTTTCACCAAACATCGATAATCGAGAAGCGGAATCGAGAAGTATCGAGTAAATAAGTGCAATAGACATGGCGGTCACGTCCAGCCGCAGTCCTTTGCAGTGCATCCGAGTGCACGCGGAAATCGTGGAGCTGACAATGTGTTGTTATTCAAATACCTATTTACCAAAGGTCTTACTTGAGCTTTGATCTCAAAATTACTCATCTCGAAATAATAAAGATTTTTGGACTCATTTTACCTTAAATAATGCCATATATATATTTTTTTTCTAATAAAAGTAAATCTCCCGCACCAGGAATCAGGACTGCACATAATATATACACCTAAACTCGAAACGAATATCTGGAAAAATACCTAATATTACCTTTATGTTGAAAGATTACTGTGTCATTGTCGACCAATACTTCTGTAAAACATAATGAAAAAAAATACACTTATCCGATAGAATTTTAAGAACCAACAATATCTCGTCTGATACTGCTTTTGATGAAAGTAACCCAAAAAAAATAACACACCCGGTCCACTCCTTTCTATGTCCAAAGCATACGATAGCATCGCCATTGCGAATAGATTCAGAACATACCACCGGTGTACTACCAACTGTTAGGTAAAAATAGTGTCGCTTGGTGCAAGGTGCCACACCACACATCTTGTGCGACGTGACGTGAGTACTTATGACAAACCGGGCTAACATGCATGCCGCGACAAAGCTTTGTCGACGGTTATATCGTGCATTTGTCTCGTATTCGCACGAGAAAGAGCGAAAAAAGCAGTAGTGAAAACTTTGTCGTAGCGCGCTTGTTACCCTGGCAAGAGTCGTCATTGGTACCTGGTTTTACTGGATATTTTACGCGAAAAGACAAGGCTTAACTACATTTACCGGTGCTTGAAAGAAAAAAAAACTGCCTTGTCATGTCACTCTATTAACCGTACGCAGAGCAAAATAGTTCTATTCGAGTAATGTTTTTAGGATTTTCTCAGCAGCAGCTTGCAGTTTGGATTTGTGTCCGGTTAATGGTAATAGACATGTCGCTTATTACATGGGTCCTAAACATACTGGCGATTTATACGGTGCCTAACCCTTCGGGGACTACAGGGGTGGTTTGATACCCCTGTGTTGCTGTAATGTTAATGTAAATAAGATTGATTGAAAAATGGCAAATTTCTTTTACCGGTACCATAGCCTGTAATGCAAGTGTACGTCTAAATAAAATACAGCTAATAATTAGCCTCTTAGACTGGGATAATCGTTATAAAATATCTTAGCTTTTTTCAAGACCAATTCACATTTGTTTTAGCATTGTTCGAAGTTTCATTCATCTTCTGAAGTATTTTTTGTCTAAGTGAGGGTCATTAATTCGCACAGAATATTAATCAAACACGACCGCACAAAGTCAATCCATTGATATATTAAGGAGGTAAGTACAATCGTTACTAAGAACGTAAAATGATTTTCCTTTGCTTAATAATGGTGGACAAATATTCCCATCCTTAGTAAAAGTTGTATTCAAGTTTGTTTCCGCATTGTTGTAGATATTGAGATAAATAAGTTCATGTAATCTGATTTTGACAGTCACTAAATATCATAATAATTATGATACGTAAAACGCTATACTATTATATATTATTATGAAGGCTACTTCAAAATTAATGTAGCTTTTAACAATTGATTTATAGTACCGTCTCTAGCATGTAATAACTCAATGACAATTCACAATATATCTTTAAGGTCACAACTACTTGACTTCAACTATATAAATTACAAACAAAATATAACATGCCGTTACAATAGCATTTCGCGACAAAAACCAACCCTTCAAGCGCATTTGCGATCAAGATAATATCTACGCACGCAACTGTCATAGAAGTTAACGCACAGATTAAACCCATGTCACGGGCCGTATCATAAATCAAAACCAACTCTGCCACGAATTATTTAAATGCCATAATGAGTCACGGGCGAAAGTTAAGGGAAGCACCCCGTATTTATCACCGTGGACACGGGATCTGGAAGGGTTAATAAATGCCGGTTGCTGGCGGCCATTTTGTTTTTATCAGCGTTCGAAATTCAAATTTTGAACGGTGATTCGTCTTTCGGGTGGAAGTTTTAATTTGGATGATATATTGTCTTAGTTTAGGGCTTTTCTATAATTGTTAAAATAATGATTGTTTATCTACACTTGAAACCACAAACATATCAAGTTTTGGATAAACTAATATTCGAAACTATTCGAAATATCTTTTTGTGATTTTTTTTTTGCATTTTCCAAGCTAAGATTATTAAGTTACTTTAGTGAAGGAAAAAATCCATCGCGGGCAGGATTCGAACCTACGTCTCCTGGTTGGATACACCAGACGCTCTGACCTCTAAGCCACCGCGAACCCCACCCGTCTGATTAAAATTTACCTTCACATTCTGAATTTACGTCATAAGGTGACGTTGGCGACATCTATGAAAAGCAAGTTACGTTGCTTCTCAACCGACACGACTTATAGTTAGTTCAATGTCGTACAATGCCACCTTACCTTTTAACTATCTTTTTGTGTTTTTTTTAGCATTTTCCATGCTAAGATTATTAAGTTATTTAGTGAAGGAAAAAATCATTCGATTTTTTTTATGGGATAGGGGGGCAAAAGAGCAAACGGATCGCCTGATGGTAAGCGATTACCGCCGCCCATGGACACCCGCAACATCATAGGAGTCACAAGTGCGTTGCCCGCCTTTTAAAAGGGGATTGGGCCTCCGGTAACCTCACTCACTCGACGAAACACAACGTAAGCGTTGTTTGACGCCGGTTTTCTGTGAGGCCGTGGTATCACTCCGGTCGAGCCGGCCCATTCGTGCCGAAGCATGGTGCTCTCCCACGTAAAAAATAGGAAAAATTCATTCGAAATATTTTAGTAACATCACTTTTCTTATTTATATTTACGTGTTATACGGTACATTTACATTACCTACCTACAATAATTGTTTATGAGTATTTAAGGGTCCGGCGGACCGTGAATTGCCCACAAAAACGTAATACCAAAATAAATCGTAATGCAAACAATATTTTATCAAATTGTGTTATTATTCGGAATCGTATACCATTAATCTCGGTTCCCACTGTACCATTTCGTTTACTACTTCACTGGAAATAAACGACCCGTAAATAGTTCCAAACTAGGCAAAGTTATCAAAAATTACATTCGCTTATATTTATTTACAGTGAAGTATTTTGGGCGAAATGGTAGTGTAGGAACCTAGATTAACATTATCTGAATCCAAATAATAACAATATTTGAATTACGATTCATTTTGGTATTACGTTCGTATGAGAAATTCGGTCCATCGGACTCTTAAGATTAATGAAATCATGAACGAATAATAGAATGGAACACTATATAAATGTGGATTTCTTCGATTCCCAGATCGAGAAAAGTGTCATTGTTATTTATGAAATTCTCAATCACAACTCGGAGTTTGGGATTTGTTCCTGGTAATGGCAATAGGCTCGCTCCCTATTACAAGGGACCTAAACATACTGGCGAACTATGTAGGTACATTGGTATGGCCTCTGACTAATGCTTTGGAGAATACAGGCAAAGTCGTGGGCAGAAGCTAGTCTATGATAAATATTACCTTAGAAGCACTCTCAAGAGAAATATGTAAAATAAAAGACTTCGAACCATAGTTTGCGTGAATCATTTGAATTTGTATCTTACTAGAATCCTTAGAAGTCAACCGATGCGCAATCATATAAATTGCAACACCTATCATTAATATTAATATTACCTCACGTATCTCTTTACAATTATTTATTAGGGTATCTGTACAATTATCAGCAATTATCGCCGACTATATGGCGAAAAATGCAAAAGAGAAAGAGGCACCACTTGCGGCCAACCGTTCCCACTGGGGGACAATTATTGGTGTAATTACCCTATTTTGTGTGCCATAAATAGGCGGTCACTGGATGTAGAACAAAGTTGAATTTAAGGGGAAGTTAGCAATAGGGTATTATAAAACTTTAAGAAATGATTTCAGATCGGAGGCGAGAAAGCAGAACAGAGATCGGAAACAAAAACCGAATAATAGTTTGCTTGACACGAGAATCGACACCAGAACCTTATACTCGTCATCGTACTTGTGACCACTAGTCCCAGGCAGTATAAATTATGATGAATTTCGATTTCAATAGTCGTCCCCTTAAGCCCTAAGGCGGTCCTTAGTGGAACATTCCTTAGGGGCAAATTCCTTATGCGTGTCGACTAACCGCCACTACGCGATGCATTGCAAGGCAGTTATTATTAGCTGAGAATTTATTTTAGCATTTTAAAAATAAGTTGTATAGTTGTTCTCGCTTTGGTTGGTAGCGCTGCGTGTTGCAATTGTTTTTAATCAAAAAAGGAGGAAGTTCTCAATTTAAATGTATATTTTTTTTGTGTTTAGGACCTACGAGATGTTTTGATGTTGCCAGAAGTCTGCCAACTCACAGTATCGTGTGAAACTATAGGTTATGCTTCAGATGGTTGAGTCACTGAAAAACAAGTGTTTTTAAAGATTCAATAGTTTATAACTGCCTCATTAGCCTAGTGATCCTGAGCGCAACTGCTACACTAGATATCCTGGGTTCAATTCCCAGGTCGAGCAAAGTGAAATTTGTGCCCGGTTAATGGCAATAGGCTCGCTCTCTATTTTATGGGACCTAAACATACGCGCGTGTACGCCTCTCCCTTACCCTTTTGGGAATACAGGCGTGATGGTATGTCAATAGTATGTGTAAAGATTCTAGAAGCCGTCGAGGCTGGGTGGCTCTTACGTGCTATGGCAGTCACTTTTCTTTGGGGGGGGGGGGAAGCGATCGCAGCCTATTGAATTTATCCTGCACATCAAACCGCATGATCCTCACATTAAAAGAACAAGGTTATAATTTTTATTTAAAGATTATTAGCATTACATCGCTGAAATCTAAAAACACCCTATCTTTAAAGAAGTTTCTAGTGGAATACTTATGTGCATTTAAAAGTATATAAAAAATATATGTTATACTGAAGGTCATACCTTCTAACAATTTTGGATAATAATTGAAGTAAATAGGCCTTTTTAATCTAACTTGTATTTTTTCTCTTTATTAGATAATCATGAATTTTAATTCCTGAAATCTCACTAGCATCCCGCGTGAAGCACCCCCACAATGCCTGTGACTAACAAATACTAGCACAAAGACTAAACCCTCAAGGTCATTGGGCAATGTAATACCCTTGAAGGAGCATAGTCTACGGAGCTTGCCGGTTCTTCTCCATAAGACTCACTATTTGGAACCGTGCACCTACTTTATACAATCCAAAAGTACCTGTAATATTGGTATGATTAACGTTTATTTCCGACGACATATTTCCGTGACCTTACCGCTCGTGTCGCATTTCTGCGACAGACAAAATGTATGATGTTTTCGTTCTATTTTCATCCTATTAAATGCGTGGTACAGCTAAAACCATTATTAAAAAATTGCGTAATTTTTTTATCAATATTTTATTTATCATTTTTTATTACTTTATCGATTTGTGGCCGCGCGCTAGGGGCGCTGCAATTGATATTTAGCCAAGCGCTTAAAAGGTTAAGTTAATTAGTGTTGTAGTCATTGTGTGTGTGTGAAGATTTGAAAGTAACAAAAATTATCAACATTACCTTTACTTTTTCGTACTCGGGTAATAATATCACATATCTGAATGTTACTTTGATACATTGGCATCCTGCACATAAGCGTTGTTTTTATACTATTCTATGTTTATTACACCTGTTAACTAATAAATAACAAATACATATATCAATCGTTCCACCCTTTCTCTGTAAAACTTTAATTTAAATCCAACCATAAAACTGGGCTATAAAAATCGATTAGGACCACATAACGCCACAAATCTGGGCAATATAACCATTAAACAATAAACTACATTTACTGCAATACTAAACGTTTGGATAATGGGGATAAGGTTTGTTGATAGTTATGCTGGGGCCGCAATTTACGCAAAGACATTCGAGAGCGCGAGAAAACTCCATCTCCACGGCGAAGGTGTATGACTACACAGTTCAGAGGCCAAAGAAGTGTAAGTTTCATTTCACCGACTGGATGGCGATTTCCATGACATTCACCACTCTTCACCAATCAGAGAGTCGAACGCAGTCGATGCATAGAATCGAGTTAGCGAAAAGAAACTTACACTCGGAATTGCATCTCGCGATAACAAACGCCAAATTCAAAAAATATAGTGTCTGCATATTCCCGTAATTGCTAATCTAAAACTCTACAATTTTCTTGTTCCTCCAATCCATATCGATTTTTAAAAAATGTTCCTCCTCACTAGGATTTTCTTTTGTATCGTGGGTGCGTTTACATACACAAACACCCAGACCCGGAACAACTGCCTGTAGATCATATTGCCTCCGTGTGGGGATCGAACTCACAACACGTGGCGCAGAAACCAATCGCTCAACCGCTACGCCAAACGTGTAGTCAAATTATACAGCAACTATACTGTCCCACTGCTGGGCACAAGATCCTCCCAGGATGAGACTAGGCCTTAGTCCACCACGCTGGCCTAGTGCGAGTTGGTAGACTTCACAAGCCGTCGAGAAAATCTTCCAGGCATGTAGTCCATAGTAGTATCCTCGTGATGTTTTAATTTACTGCAAAGCGAGTGACAAATTAAATTAATTATTATGATTTCTAAAAGTCATAGGTACGTGTCTTGGATTCAAAGTCGAGTCCTTACAGTGGGTAGTCTGATAGTCATAACACGAGGCTATCACCTTTTTAAACTTCGTTTATGCAACCTAATTTACGCTGAAATTCTCCACGTCTGACTGATGACTGAAGTGTGGCAAGAAAAGGATAGCGCTATTCAACATGTATATACATGATCGACTTCCTTCTCCCACAACTGAAAGCACTACTGATACACTTTTTACCCTCGCCACGCTATAAATAGCTTCGAACCTTCAAATCCCCAAGAACCAGCACTTGTTTATGGCCATCCGAACTCCTCGGAGAGTGATCCCCGACCTTATACTAACATTATTGCACGCAAGAGTGCTGTTTATTTAGTGAATAAAATGTGATTTCATGGAGGCTAGGGTATTCGTATGTAGGTGATTGCTGTCAATGATAGTGAGGTGTTTGAGCTAGCTATTTGGACGGTTATCGGTTTAAATAAGGATGTTTTCATATACAATTTGAGGAATTCTTGGCTAAGTAACAAAAGATAATGATCAGCTCACCGCGATCAGTGCGTGAATGGGTGACCATTCTTAAAACACAGTTAACGAGATCTGCCACCTTTCCAGGTGGCACAGGAGTCCTGAGGATGTTGCGCACACAATAGAAGGGTTAGACTGAGATACTTAGCCCAACAATGTATAGACACAATGCAAAATCAATTGTTTTGGTCTCTGAGGGTCGGTATGGGTGTTGCTGAATTAAGAACCAATGTTTACCCACAATTCACCGATATGTTTTAGGTCACTAACTTTGAGCTACTAAGTACTGCGAATAATATTGAAAAACCTAACAACAGCAACAATACTGACCGACCTGAGCATCTTTCCCAGGATCTCAGCGGCCGCTGAGTTAGCTTTATATTACTATAGAATCAGTGAGGCCAACCTAAGGCATTATTAGTTGGAATACGAAAGAGAACTACATTCAGAACAGCAAAGTATTTATAATAATCACCATAATTTATTTCAGAATACTTTAAAAAAAATACAGTACAAGATATGACATGTCACAAAATGACAGCGGCGTTATAAAAGCGAACCCTCCCATTCCGAACTACATAATTGAGCTCTCAAAGTACAATACCTACCTTACAAACCGCAAAAATAAAAATAACTCACTCAAAGGAGTTCAATGTGCAAATAAGTACAATTACATAAGATTTTGACATTAAAAAAGCGCCTTGTAAATTTTTTGCGAGCATATGGTTGGGGTATCATTTTAGGGTTGTGCTACATGGAAACGCATTAGCGTATTGTGAGTTTTCATAGCGGCAAGATGGAGCAATTTAAGGACTAATAAATAATTTATTCATTTGTATAATTTAGAGTAACAGCGATATCTTACTGATGTGACCTTGGATCACCATTTAATCAATAAATCACCAAAAAATCTTTTTAAATTATGTAAAATAAAGGTGAACGCAAAAATTTTAAGGAAACCTATAGCCGGGGAGATTTTCTCGACGGAGTGTCAAGTTTGCCAACCCGTATTAGGCTAATGTGGTGATTTTTTTTAAAAAAAACATTGCCCCACACTAGGATTTTCTCCTGTATCGTGGGTGCGTTTACAAACACAAATTCTCACATACACAAACGCCCAGACCCGGAACAACTACCTGTAGATCATACAAATATTTGCTCCGTGTGGGGATCGAACCCACAACACGTGACGCAGAAGCCGATCGCTCAGCCGCTACGCCAAACCTGTCATCCGGCGTGTGGATTATATTATTATTATAGCCTAACCCCTCTCGTTCTGAGAGGAGGCCGGGATCCAGCAGTAAATTTTTAATAAGAATTATACTGGGCGAAACGTAATAGTATAACGTAGCACTATAGAAATTGCATTTATTAACTCTTTAACAAGAACATTCAATTCAAATGCAATGTTAAATACAGTCATCTGGTGTTGGAATTAACCCTCTCACTGCAGCAGGTGCGCCGGCGCATCTGTTCAGTTACGAATGATTTAAAACCGCAAATTGTATCCCGTTCGAGAAGCGTGAAATATTGTTGAGGGGACAGCAGAGACGGCAAATTACGAGTTATTATGTATATTAGGTACCCCAACGTTTTTTGGTACCGTTAATTATGTTTAAATTTCTGTATGGAATTGCGGAAACATACTGCGGATGTATTTGTATTTTTTAAATATGGTAGTTTTTAAAATATTTTTTTAATTTCACTTTTAAAACAGCAGTCTGTATCATAAAGAGTCGTTTTGTTACATAATAAAAGTTGTCAAAAAATAAAATTGTAGTTACCTACTTTACATTTTCCTGTAAAGCATCAGCCTGATTATTAGTCCACTGGACGTAGGCCTCCCCAAATGTGCGCCATTTCAGTTTTTCTCAAAGTTGTTTTTATATTATTAATTAATGTATTATGTCAATATTATAAGTTACGAATAAAGTCATGACTAACATGTAAATAGAGAAACCATCCAATTTAATTACATTAGCAGATAAAATCTTCCTGTGACAACCAATTAGACGTCAAACCCCCCGCCGCCGTGGGTCAAAAGTCCCCGCCAATTAAATAAAATGACGTCTTAAAACAAGAAAAGGACACACCACGCGTCCGTCAGTCGCGTCGGCTTTAATTATTTTAATTACTCGCAGTCGTATATTGCTCTCCTCTACTACTTTTTTATTTGTATCGTTTGCGAGGGAAAACGTAACTACGTTTTAACATTCGTGGTACAAATTAAAAGCGAGGCGGCAGACGCAGGGTTAATGCTGGCTCGCTTTTTTAAAGTTCTGTTTTAGTGTTGTAGGTAATTTTATTATATATACTATTAACCTGCCGTGCTATTAAATACTACGTATAAAAACAGTTAATACTTATTTGAGATTATTAAGAAAATAATATTTTGTATTAAAAACATTGTATCATTTGGATTTCATTTGTGCAATTGTAAACAAAATTGATTTCGTTTAGTTAATGAAGGGTGGAGCAACGATTTTATTTTTTATGGACATTATATGAATTTTCTGTACAAGAATCGAACTCACGTAACAGTCACTGAGCCAATCGCTCTGTAAAATACTATTTTATTTTGAAAAATATTTTGAGTAAATTTTTTTTTAAGTATTTTTTTAAGTTTAAGTAAATATAGCTTATAATTTCAAAAAACAACAATATTTTTTACAAATATAGATAAAAACTAATCATGCAAAGCAATTTCAGCAGTAATATTAATTTATAAAAACAATATTCAGCTTAAGTTTTTTTCATAGAAAATTTTGCATAATCCGTCAAGGAACATCTGGATGCCAAAATTATATTTTTATTCCAAATCCGAAATTTATGTTTATCTGACAGATTAGTTTAATAAGTAGGTTTTATTTTCTAAAAACTCTTTTTATAATATCCATTTAAAAAAAGAAAGCTCAGATACGAAGGACGTGCTGTGAATAGAACTAATGTCTAGGTGTCCTGACACTTAATATCACTCTGATAAAATTGAATTACACCGTCTTTACGTGTATAAGTAGAGATAGAAGATTATTTTTTAAACTAAACTATTTTTATTTTATAATCGCTGTTGCCGGCGGTTTTACTTGCTTCCCAAAGGACTTATATCAATTTATATCCTTTTTAAAGGTCCAATCTATGTCTACCAAAATTAAAAAAAAATATTTCTCCGGTTGGGCGTGAAAACTTAACCAACAAACAAAGCTATTTTCGCAAAAACTCGCCGTTGCCGCGGCTTTACTTGCATCTCAAATGACTTTTTAAGCCAATACCAAAAATCAACAAAATTAGTTCAGGCTTGGAGATAACAAACAGGCCGACAGTCAGATAGTTACTATTTCATTTTTAAATTATTAATTTTGAATTAGTATTCCTACCTACTAATACTCAATTCTTAGCCAAGAATGTGTATAATTTTCGACACACCGTATTTAAGTTATCTTAGTTACTAATATATGGTATGATGAGTATACTATTGCATGGTATGATGTATTTTGATAAGTTTCGATAATATGAAACATAAAATATTACAACACGCTCATCACGCGCATATGCAAAGGTTAGGCAGAGGCATACTAATGTACTGCTAATAAATAGGTCACACATTACTAGTATTTTTGTTAAACCCTCGTGTTAAACTAAATGCTTGTGTTACGACGGTAGTGCAATGGATGGTTTTTGAACTGGCAACGGCCATTTTATATTGAAGCGGCGGTAGCCTAATGGCTAGGATGGACTTGCGATCATGTGGTTGCCAGTTCGAAACGCACTCATTGCATTACCTGCATGAACCTAATAAGTAGCGATCAAATCAATTTTTTCTTGATAATACAAAATATTGTTAATATAAAAAACGTAATACATAATATTTCTCGTAAACTTGTTATGCCAACGTTACACTAAACTACAAGATTCCGATTCGCTACGAGTCCGTTAACAGTATTTTAAATTAAGCTTGAAATATTGATTTATCTAACGTCCAGGTATCTTCTTGGAAGCTTCTTCTATTTCTTTTTAGATTCTTGGTTGTCTAGTGACCGCAAATGCACCTACTGATAGTTAGGGTTCCTAGGTTCAACTAGCGCCCCCGTTCATGGGCTGATGGTGATGTTTAGGAAAGAATTGTGAACGTGAGCGGGTGCTATCTGTCGAGGCTGGTCAGCTCTTACTTGCCGAGGCAATCCTTTTTTTTAAATGAATAATTAATCGCGTAAATTCCCTCTGTTACTGTGGCTCTAGCAGTCTGCAGTCCATATCCTCTTAAGCAACGTATGAGCAACTGCTTTGGTGTTGCAGGTGTCTATGGATGACGATGACAAGGTACTGAAGAGATCACCGCAAAGACGTGACGTTGCATCCAGCTGGTTGGTTTAGAATTTTATAAAAGGAATAAACAGCAATGTTTTGAAAAGTGACGTGCAGAGAAAAAATTTAAAAATGAATTCAGTCTTTATTTGATTATGATACAATAAATATTAAATTATAATCCAAGTCGGATTTTTCTTCCAAGGAGTGATTCCCTGATCGTACCTGGGCGTACATCTCCCGCATTTGGTGGAGGCGCCGGGTACGATAACCACGATTACCTCCAGGTAGCTCGTCAGCTCGTTTGCCAACATAATCCATAAAAAAAATCACTACGGTACGGATTTTTATACAGTTTTCAGCAATAGAAACACAGATTATATAAGAAGTTCATAGCTAGCTTATAATTTCTGAACATAGTCGTGCGAAGCCGGGGTTGGTGGCTAGTATAGATAAGTGTAATCCACAAAATACAATTACATGAGACAGCTCAAAAGATCTAGAAGACACTCTACTAAATAGCAACTGAAACAAAGCGTCTGATGAGCAAAAACCATGTAATTGTACCGCCTCGCCATTGCAATTAAACTTTTTGTGCCGCCCACTGTGACGATTGCCGCCCATCTTCAGCGGAATGATTAAAAAAGTTTAAAACGTAGAAGAAAGTGTGGAAGCGCTGTTTATGTTGTTGTTTCAAAGTATGTTGAGTTGTGTTTCCATGAGTTTAAAGGCTTTTAGGTATTACTTATTATATACAGCGGGATGGTGTAGCGAGAATTTTTGCGCTGCTAGTGTGGGAGGTATTTTATATAAAAAACAGTTCGCGGCTATGTTTTAGTCCCCAAGTGTAATAACAAGCCATTTTACCCCGAGTGGGGACGGGTAAGAATATTATTCCTCACTGCCTTTCACATAGACATTCCGTAAGAGGCGTGAAAATATCTGACTTACTTCGGAGTAGGACCTCTTGGGGTCTGACTGGCTGGCGACCACACTTACGTCGGAGTCTGACGTAAAGTACCTTGGTGTGTGTTGCGACTTTTGCACGTAAGAGCCAGTTCCCCTCGGTAGCTGCGACTCTAGCAGTCTGCAGTCCGTAGGGGCTCTTAAGGGTCGGCAACTCATCAGCAACTGCTGTGGTGTTACAGGTGTCCATGGGCGACGATGCCTACTTACCACCAGGTGACTCGTCAGCTCGTTTGCCGACTTAATCCATAAAAAAAGCCAGGCTATTCCCATTAACAAGGCATAAGTGACAAATAAACGGGCTGCTGAAAAAACATACAAAAACCAATACATGGAACTTAAACTAAAAACCTTTTGCTTAGAAGCTTAGCTTACGACCTCTAAAATAAAGAGGCACTAAATTTAATAATTACTTTTTAATATTTATTTTATCCTAAAAGTAATGAACAGATTTTCATACGATTTTCACCAATGGACGGAAAAATTCTTGAGGAAGATAATAATAAGGCTATATAACATCACGCTACAACCCTAAAGCATTGGGCAAAGCTAGTGAAACCATAGGTTACAGCTAGTATTCATTAAAGCTAACCCTATCGATTAATAACACATCGCTAAATATTTTATATAATTAGGGGTGATATAAAATGTAAATTGACCGGCGAAATAAAATGAAACCACTCCCCTTGCAAAGGGTGGAACATGGCTCCTGAGGGTCGCCAATGTTTGCTTTTTAAATTAATGTTAAATTTTTATGAAGCTGGCTGGAATACAAAGAACTCCTGCATATAATACTACTCGCTATGCATCACGGTGTAACTTGCATCCAATCTAGTTATTCCTAATCCGTAGGGTATTCCCAATTTCCTATTATGCAACCTGTTTGACAAATTTCACATTTCTATGCGTTATAGTTTCTAAGATTTCGTGATTAATCAAAACAAGTGAGGAAGTAAATGGTATTTCAAAGTCAAAGTCAAAATTATTTATTTCAATTAGACCATTAAAAAGGTACTTTTGAAAAGTCAAACTAATTGCACGGTTCCAAAAAGTGGGTCTTATGGAGAAGAGCCGGCAAGAAACTCCATAGATACTCTTTTAAACATGATTACAATATTAATCTTTACAACTTTGTTTTAAATAGTTTGACAATTATGCAGTTTGATGTGTATGATGATTTATTCAGTATAAGTAGGTGTTATATTTAGTAATTATATAGAAAGAAAGGGATTGCCACAGCAAGTAAGAGCTGACCAGTCCCGACAGACAGCACCCGTTCACGAGCATGACGTGTGTATCGGCGCGGTTCGACTCAACCATATTGTAGGGAATAAAACGACCCGACACACAACGCCACCATCAGCAGGACATTTAAGTGAGCATGACAAGCTCAGACCGTGGGCACAATATTCCTATAGATAAATATACTAACACAATTGTTACATCAATATCTGCACGATCCCCACACTTTACAGTAGGTATACTAATTAGGAAATTATACCATACTAGTTCAATCAATATGTACATCAAATTGTTATCATAATGTATACTCGTATATTGTATGGTATATTCAATTAAATAATTATGCTGACAAATGGTAATAGACTACGACGACTACGTAGGTTGTAAATGGCCCTAACAGCTCTTTTCTGCAGTATAAAAATAGATTCTATATCTGCAGCGCGGCCCCATAGCAATATTCCGTAAGACATAATGCTATGAAAGTAGCTAAAGTAAACTAGTCTTGCGGTGGCTTCATCTGTAAGTAGTCTGATTTTTCGAACCGCATAAGCAGCCGAACTCAGGCGTCCTGCTAAAGTCCTAATGTGCGGCCCCCATTGTAGGTTTGAATCTATCTTTATTCCTAGGAAAACCGTGTGGTCGACAAATTCCAGCTTATCATTATTTAGTACGATGTCACAATCTACACACTTTACATTGGGTAGAGCAAACTTTATACATTTAGTTTTCTGCCCATTTAATACTAAATTATTAACTGTGAACCACTCATGGACCTTAAGAAGTGCGTTATTTACATCGTCAGTATTAGGTGTACGCCTGTTTAGTTTAAAAATTAAAGAAGTATCATCTGCAAATAACACAATCTTCGCTTGATCCTCAAGCACGTATGGTAAATCATTTATATACACTAAAAACAAGAATGGACCCAAAATAGAACCCTGGGGTACGCCCATTTTCACCTGCGTGCCGGGCGATTTAACCCCATTTATTTGGACTTGTTGTTGCCTATCGCACAAGTATGATTTGACAAGTTTCAAAGACTTGTGCTTCAAACCATAATGCTCTAATTTAGACAGCAAAGTTTCATGACTTACGCAGTCAAAGGCTTTTGAGAGGTCACAGAATATACCGATCGCGTCCTGAGACTCTTCCCAGGCATCGAAAATGTGTTTAATAAGCCTGATACCCGCGTCAGTAGTATTACGCCCTTTTGTGAAGCCGTATTGCTGGTCATGAAAAAGTCTATTTAAACTGAAATGCAATAGCATTTGGTTGAGCATTATCCTTTCAAACACCTTGCTAAACATTTTGCTATTATATGTAGTTTTGCCCCATAGTGTTACTCGCGTTGATTTCATATTTGCTTATCCCGAGGGAAATCCCCAAAATCCTTTGATATCGGATGCCTATTTCTTATTATTCTCAAGTTCATCTTGAAAAAAAAGAGACCATGATTATCTGAGTTTGTTTCGGTGTTTTTTCTCAGAGGTCGTCAGTGAGGAAATGCCGGCGGCATCTAGCTTAAAAAAATGTAAAGCATTGACTTGTAAAAGTATCTTTTTATGATCTATTTACAGAAATAAATATCGTTTTTGAAATTTCGTGATTAAACCTTTAAGTAAAATTATAAACACAATGGATTTATACATATAATTAACTGACCACGGCATATGTTGCAATGCCTCTTTTTATCTTATTTGTTTTTTTTTTTCGTCATAAACCTTCCCAAGCATGCACACAACAACTCACCAGATTCATCGCAATAGGATGAATGGTTTATCAATGCATAGACGACAAACATACAAACATTCAATTTTATTTATAAAGAAGATATCTACATACATACATTACATACATATACTCACGCCTTTCTCTCACAAGGGTAGGCAGAAACTATAGACCACCACTTGCTACGATTCTTGCATACCTGCTTACTTCTTTTGCTTCTTCCACATTCATACATCTTTTCACACGCCGATTGCGACTGCTACGCACCTCACCTTTTTGAAGGATTTCGCCAATAAGGTCGTCGTACGTATGTCCTTCTAGGGCGACCTCTCTTCATTTTTTCCAAATCTAATGTGCTTCCAAGTCTTATGTCCAAAATCTATTACCTAACACCTATAATCTAGAGATAAATTAACACGACAGATTTTTTCATGGGTAGTAGGTAATTGGCGGACATTTTTTTTATACCACTAAGGTGGCAAACAAGCATACAGCCCGCCTGATGGTAAGCGGTTACCGTAGCCTATGGACGCTTGCAACACCAGGGGTATCACTCGTGAATTGCCGACCCTGTAAATTAAGGAGGAATAGTTGCGCTGGCAGCATGGGTGACATGCTGCCATGCATGACAGTAGCGGTAACAAAACACCACCGGACCCCCCCACTGCCAACACAACGCTTCAACGCGGAGCTCTGGCAACCTTGCTCACAGTTAGAAACACAACATAGCACGGAGCTAGGTTATTTGGCTACGATTTTCTACATGGTGGATGGAGGTACTTCCCCAGTGGGGCAGCTCCAATTGGGAGTGGAATTATTCGATTCAAGCTATACCTCTCTGAAAAAAAAATCCACCTTAGATACGTAACAGTGAATATATCCAACTTCCTATATAATAAAAGGTAGTTATTTTGTTTTATATGTTCTGTAATTTACTGTAAAGTACTTTCAGAGCAGTAGGAATATGAGCGCACACTCATCTTGCGGACGTCTGTTGAATATTAAATTGTCATTTTCGCCTATTTCTCCTATGACTACGTTTTTATTGGTCGTTAGTCTGGTTCCACCCTTATATATTTAGAGAGGGCTGCTGTATGCATATCTATCTATACTTATAATAAATCTGTAGAGAGGTCAATTCTGTACATGAAATATATTTCCAAAATAACTATCAGCGGGTGATTAGTGATCGATACTGACGCCAAAAATGCAATCAGTAAATTTTTTGTCTGTCTGTCTGTCTGTCTGTATGTTCGTTATAGAAACAAAAACGACTCGACGGATTTCAACGAAACTTGGTACCATTGTTCTTCATACTCCTGGGCAGGTTATAGTATACTTTTCATCACGCTACGATCAATAGGAGCAGAGCAGTGAAGGGAAATGTTGGGAAAATGAGTGATTCATGAGAAAGGTTTCAAGCTATAAAACATCACGCTACAACCCTTAGGAACGGGGCAACGCAGGTGAAACCGCGGGCGAAGAACTAGGGAACAAAGTAAGTTTTCCACGCGGACGAAGTCGCTGGCAAAAGCTAGTATATAATATATATTTTTTTAATGAAATGCTGTCCTTTGTTCAGTGCATCACTTGAGAACGGTTGAAATGATTTACCAAATTTGTCTGTTTTTTTAATTAAGGGTCTGTCTTGAAAACCTGCGTCGGGCAAATCTGTCTGGCATATGCTGAACTAGATCCTAATCGTAAGGGCATAGTACAATTATTGTTATGTAATATTTTTTTCTTCTATTATAGTTTATTCACAGCATAAATGTATGCATAAATGCATTCATTGTTTCTTTCTTCCTTTTAAATAAAATACCTACCACCATGCCTGTGTTCCCCGAAGGCGTAGGCTGAGCTGCACTTGAGAGGCGAGCCTATATCCTTAAACCGGGCACGAATCCAAACTCCGAGCTGCTAAAAATAGAAAAACCCAATAACATTTTGCTCGACCTGGGAATGGAACCCGGGTCTCTAGCGTAGCAGTCGTATTAAGGCCCACTTTAATAGGCATCTTTTTAAAACGTAACCTTGTGTCAAATGTGAATGTAAGTCAATTACTGCCCGTTTAGCGTTGCGGTAAAAGTGGCTACCTCTACCACTGGACCTCGGGTTGTGGGTTCGATTCCTACCAGAGGCAAATATTTGTGTGATCCCCATATACATTTGTGTCTTGTTTTGGTGTTCTTTGTGTTCCATATTTGTATGATTGAAAGTTCTCGTGACACAGGGTTTTTGCCTTAGTACCTAAGTAGGAAAGAAATATGAACACACCAAGTAAATTAAGCGGCGGTAGCCTAATGGCTAGGGCATTGGACCTGCGGTCATGTGGTTGCCGGTTCGAAACTCACCCATTGCACTACCGACGTGAACCCACTCGTAACACAAGCATTTAGCTTAGCACGAGGGGTTAACAAGAATAGGTACTAGTAATGTGCAACCCTTAGTGCTAGTAAGCTTTAAAAATAATAATATTAATAATCCAACAAAATCGATTCTACATAGATATATGTATGTACTGTATATTTATAAGTATTCGATTCTCTTCTTCAATAAGAGCATCGCTTGCCAGTAATGTAAAACTGAAATCCTATCAATTGTCCACATCGAAATGATGACGAATTTCGGAATTAATTAATTTCATACATATATTAATTGATCAATAATCAAATGACAATCGGTATACACCAGGCGCGTCAATCCACACTGGGAGTTATCAAAATTAATGCAATTTGTAATAATTAATTACAAACTATAATAGCTCTTATCAACATTTAATTTCGGTTACAGAATATTTCGAGATTTGCGTAGTAAGGGATCAGTCATTTATTTATGAACTAGCTTTTGCCAGCGACTTCGTCCGCGTGGAATAGTTACTTTGTTCCCTAGTTCTTCGCCCGCGGTTTCACCTGCGTTGCCCCGTTCCTAAGGGTTGTAGCGTTATGTTTTATAGCTTGAAACCTTTCTCATGAATCACTAATTTTCCCAACTTTTCCCTTCACTGCTCTGCTCCTATTGATCGTAGCGTGATGAAAAGTATACTATAACCTGCCCAGGAGTATGAAGAACAATTGTACCAAGTTTCGTTGAAATCCGTCGAGTGGTTTTTGTTTCTATAACGAACATACAGATAGACAGACAGACAGACAAAAATTTTACTGATTGCATTTTTGGCGTCAGTATCGATCACTAATCACCCGCTGATAGTTATTTTGGAAATATATTTCATGTACAGAATTGACCTCTCTACAGATTTATTATAAGTATAGATAGATAGAAGATTATATGACTGCCTCATTGGTCTAGTGGTCCCAAGCGCGACTGCTACACTAGAGGTCCTGGGTTCGATCCCCAGGTCGAGCACAGTGTTATTGGGTTTTTCTATGAAATTCCCAGTAGCAGCTCGGAGTCTGGATTTGTGCCCGGTTAATGGCTATAGGCTCGCCCCCTATAACATGGGACCTAAACATACCGGCGAACTGAGAGTGTACATTAGGTACGCATCTGCCTAACCCTTCGGGGAATACAGGCGTGATGGTATGTTATGTTATGTTATGAATACGAATATTTGAACTCAGTGATTTTTTAGGAACTTTTCAAAACACATTCGTGCCAGTTCCATCGTCAGAGATTTTTTATAATGCAAGGAGACACCTACGCTAAAGGTCCTAGGTTCGATTCTCAGGTCGAGCTAAGCGTTATTTTTCTATGAAATTCTGAGTATTAGCTCGGAGTTTGGGTTTTTGCCCATTTAATGGCAATAGGCTCGTATCCAACAAAAGATTCATCAAAATAGGACTATACTGTCAAAAGATATGCTTCATACAAAAAAATACACACGTCGACTAAAGAACCTTTTCCTTTTTATTGGAGTTTGACTTTTTTTTCTTTTAAAAGTTAAATAATCTTTATATATATAATTCTTCTGTGAGTGTGTATGTCACTGAACTTCTCTCAAACGACTGGACCGATTTTGATGAATTTTTTTGTGTGTGTTCAAGGGGATCTGGGAATGGTTTAGATTCACAATTTTGTCCGCTGGACAATGTTTTTTTTAATTAATTTTTAATTTATTAGTAGTTGTTGATTTTGAAAGTTTGAAATTTTCAAATTAAAGACGTGTAGACAGGACAACGTCTGTCGGGTCCGCTAGTATTCCAATAAAGTTTCGGAATTAATGTGACATGAATCTTAATTCGAAAAATCTTTACTTTTAAACAACCTGTATAAATTTCTTAAGTTTCTTCTGTAAAAGTTTCACTATGACAATAAGTCATACTAAATATTACTAGCTTTTGACGAAGATTAAGAGACACTCGCATCCGAATGGACTTTTAACCGACTTCAAAAATGGAGGAGGTTCTCAATTCGGTTTTGTTTTTAAGAGTATACTCCTGCAGTGGTCCCATTCAAATTTGGTGAAGATCTGGTCACAAAATTTAGACCAAAAAGATAATAACACATACCGATCTTCGAGGTAAGTCTTGTAAAATTCTAAAAACATATGCAAAATAGTTTCGGAAGTCGGTGACGAAACCAAAAAATCCGACCAAATCGAAGGCACCGACTTGAAACAGTGTTGCACATAACATTGCAATGAGTAGTGACGATTTATGTTTTTGTTATTGAGACAAAAAGTAGCTTATGTCCTTCTACAGGTTATAAATTATTCATTAAAATTGGTTCAGGGATTTGGTTGTGAAAACGTAACAAACAGATATACAGACAGAATTCCTTTCACATTTATAATATTAGAATGCATTGTGTCTACGTCAGAGTAAGTCTCAACGGTGTAAGACAACAGACCCCGTGTAAATATACTAAAGCTCTCGGGAGCGATCCTTGCGACCTTACGTAAACCAGGTTATGCCGGAATTATGTTAGTTTACGGGTTTCCGCATCAGAATTATATGACTTAATCACTTATCACAAATTCCGGAGATTGTTGTGTCTAAAGCAAATTTGGATTAGTTATAATGATAGGCAGATTAACGTGGAAGAGCCATGCACGGCACGAGCACGGCCTCCCAGAAAACCGGCGTCGAACAACGCTTACGTTGTGTTTCGCCAAGTGAGTGAGGTTACCGGAGGCCCAACCCCCTTTAAAAAGGCAGGCAATGCACTTGTGACTCCTCTGATGTTGCGGGTGTCCATGGGCGGCGGTAATCGCTTACTATCAGGCGATCCGTCTGTTCGATTCAATAAAAAAAAGAAGCGACTGCCTTCGAGCCTCCGTAACCCAATTTCTGAGCAATACTTAACCGATTTTCTTAGGATATACTGATTTTCTGGATTCTGATTCCTATGTATCCATACATCAAACAAAATTCTCACTTTTCCTAACGTCAGTTTCTACCAAGATCCTGTATAAATAGGGTAAACGAAAGCAATATTATAATATTAAAATTATTTTTGAAGAAACATGGCTAATAGAATATCGCGTGCCGTGTTCTGCATAACAAACTATATTTGGGCTAACGTCTCACAACAAGGGCAGCGTACACTGCGCAAATAGATCTGGGCCCAAGGGAGCCATCCGTTTCGGCCGAATGGCAGCGGTTAGGGCCAGCGCACACGGGACAACTGTGTTTAATTGAGTCGTCCGCCACGACTTTAGTTATATTATGTTCTGAATTTCTAATGTGGATTCGACCGTGTATATAGGTTGAATTTTTAATTTGTTTGGCTTCTATTGCGTGTTTCACTTGCCCATTTTGGACGATACACGACACGATAAACTCTGGTCGAGTCATGGCTACCGTCCGAAAGTGAAAGGTAAAGAAGTGCATATTTGTTTTTTTTTGCTGGAATTTAAACGCGTAGTTTTATTTAAAATATAATATATAATATTATTTTACTTATAATATATTTAATTTACTTATTATATATTTTACATTCAATAGAAATATCATAAAGATGATATTATAGTCTATACCTAAATAATTATTAACTAGATAAAATATGCACAAGCTATAATTAAATTGAACGACAAACATAACGCATATTTTTTTATTAATCAGTTAAAAAATATTTCCACTACAATCAACAAAACAGAAATACACACGCAATTAAAACAGTCATAACTATTTAAATCAATTTCACTATTATTCCATACACTCACACAATTTTTATTAAAATTACATTATTTTGAAAACGACATAGAGGTAAGTAGGCAGTCCGTACTAGAGCAGCCTCGTCAAGAATTTTGTACAAAAAAAACATGGCGACATAGCAATATTATGCTCGAATTAAACTCAATTAAAAAAACATCGTAGATCGCAGTATCGCTTAACATCAGGCAAACTGGCGGTCAAGCGTAAGCCTATCACGAATAAAAAAAAAACTTAAACACTAATGGAAAGTAATGAAAAGCGATGACCTATATTTTATTACTTTACCTACTACACGAACGATTTGTTTTTTTCTAGAATTTATAAATACCTAGAAACTTTTATATCAAATCTGTCTCATTGTTTAGAAGTCTATTTTGATTGCCGAGCAGTATTATATAATTCTCAATAGCATAGTCTATTGCTATAGAGCTCGCTTTATAGCAAATGACTGTGGCTTATATAGTAGGTATGTTTTTATTAACTTTGACGAGACGTTTGGCGTAGCGGCTATGCGATCGGCTTCTGCGCCGTGGATTGTGGGTACGATCCCCGAACGGAACAAATATTTGTATGATCTACAAGTAGTTGTGCCGGGTCTGGGCGTTTGTGTATGTAATAATTTGAATTTGTTACAGGCTTTGTTTGGGCAACTCTTTTTTTTTAAACCTAATTAACCAGTGGCAAACAACTGTACTGTAAATGTACAATTATAGCGCCACCTCTAGCTTAGTGTGATGGTATATAATGTAATTTTCAAGTATCGCTAGCTACTTAAAGCTGAACCATAGTAGTAGCTAGGTAAATTAAATATGAGTTTTGAAATCAACTTGGACCAAAAAATAATATTCGCGATTCTACTCTAGAACACATTAACTCAATGGTAACCGAAACGAAATACGTTCCGTTGTTGCATGGCGAAATGGCTTTTTATTTGATTGCTTTATATTTGTCCACGCATTCGATGGAAATAAAAAGGACTGGATAGCGGGATTTTTCTGAATTTAATTGCTATCAAGTGTTCTGCGCGAGCGGTAACGAAACGCAGTTATATCGAGAATGGATCTGTACATAGTGACGTTTCCATCAAACATATTTTAATTTATTTTTTATTTATTTATTTTCTGTTCAATAACGGTAAGCTTACGTTATAATTATCTAATAGAAAATATTTAATTTGTGTGACACTGATGCCCGAGACAGTTATTCTGAGAATACCTGTTGTTACTGTTTTACAGGTCATCTGGCCCTACGACGATTTTAGCAAACATGTTTGATGTAGCAGCCACGCTAACGACCTTTAATACGACAATAATTCAATATAAAACAACTCCTTTACCTTCCCATAAAACTAAGTTGATGTTAATACACCAAGAATGGCAGCCATAAAAAAGTCAAAAGTCCTAGAATCCTATTACACGTTAATCCGTCATAAAACCATCGTCAGCAATCTTTTCATAACGCTTTTAAAGAGCGTAAAGTCATTAACATGGTCGACATTGTAATTTTATGTTACACAATGGTTACAATGTCCTACCTACCTTCAATGTTGTGTTGGAAGTGTAAAACCTCCTTAATGCTTTATGGGGGCAATAAAAAATTTAACGAGCCAGGCGCTTGAATACTAGTATATCCTATTGTTGGGTAGCGGACATGTTGTCTTTACTACAAACAAACATTATTGCAAAATTATGGGTGCAGATGAGCAAAATATACCAGTTGATAGTTGTAAGAAAGGGATAGCGCTATTTACCCCATATTATCATCTAAATTCAAATGGACTCATAGTGAACTTAAAAAAGAAGTATCTTGTACAAAATGGTCTAAGTATATGACTAATAATGATCACAGATGGTCTAATTGCAGACCATTTTGTCCGATTTTCCCTTTTTCTAACATAGTATAAAACAAAGTCGCTGTTGCTGTCTGTCAGTCCCTATGTATGCTTAAATCTTTAAAACTACGCAACGGATTTTGAAGCGTTTTTTTTAATAGATAGAGTGATTCAAGAGGAATGTTTTAAGCTATTTAACATATTGCTACGGCTCTTAGGAATGAGGCAACGCGGGTGAAACCGCGGGCAGGCCGCTAGTTTTTAATAAACATAAGTACTTTCTTCTTGCGAGTAAAATTTTTGGATATGCTCGATGCAAAACCATCCATCAACTAAGTGATGGCTAGTGAGAACTCCAATTTTAGTTTTTTTAAATGGCACAATTGTTCTCCATTACTAGAAAAAGCCTTTTCTTGTCGCTTTCTGTGCGACATCCGTGCTTGCCGCACAAGGATATTGAGATCGTCGCGCCTTTATTTTTTTAATCGATCGACAGTAAAAGTTATTTAATACCTATAAAGTAACCTGTACTTATAAGAACAGCTTCCATACTAACAGTCTTCTTTTTTTTACATTACGTACCTTGACTCCCATAACAATTTTCGAGTTCGACAAAAAATTAATCCAACTCGATTCGAATTCGATTCCTCTATCGATTTCTCCCGTCATACTTTTCCCACAAAAAGTATAATGAGACTAATGTGATACTAATGATGGTTACAAATGATGGTGTATGTTAATACACGGTGCATTATCATACCTCTTCGCTTAACACGATATTGATAGTGTATGACAAACTATGGCTGACGATACTAGGATTGATATAGAGCTGATATTACCGCATTATTATTAAAATTTTATAAAAAAGTTACCTGTTAATACGACAGAAATCTACTATTAAATGAGTTATCTATTGACTTCTAAATGAAGCTGAATTTATCTGTGGTCCATGAATTAACTTTTAAGTCCATCATGGTAAACCATCAAGAAAATTAGATAAAAATCAGTTACTATTGTTATAAAACGACACGTATTAATTATGTTTTCATGAAAGCAAATAAATATATAATTTGTCTGTTGAATTTGTAAAAACTGATACTGTATATTATTATAGGTATACAAACCTACAGTTTTGTCGCGACGCAGGGGTATCCAACGCCTCAACTAATTCCACTTACAATCAGTTCCACATTAAAAAGTCATCCCGGCAATGTGTCCGTGGCTTAATTTATTCACAGATATACATCTGGTAGTCGAGTGATGCGTCGTAAATAAGGCGGGGTGCACAACGGGGTGCCGCCACGAGCCGAACGACCCTTTCTAAAATTAGGAATGTTGAATTTTTGTACTGAAAGGGATAAAAATTAATAGGTACCTACTATGTGTAATACCATGCTTGCCATGTTGGCCGTGATAGCCTAGTGGTATAACCGTTGGACTGCCAAGTCAAAGGTCTCGAGTTCGAACCCAAGGCACCTCTGACTTTTCGAAGTCATGTGCGTATTAATAGTTAATTATCACGCACTTAAACGGTGAAAGAAAACATCGTGAGGAAGCCTGCATGCCTGAGAGATTTTCTCGATAGCGTGTGAAGTCTGTCAGCCCGCACTAGGCCAGCGCGGACTATAGCCTAATCCCTCTCATTCTGAGAGGAGACCCGTGCCCAGCAGTGGGACAGTATAATGGGTTGATTACGTATGTATGTGTAATGGATTAACTGCATCGTTATTCAAGTGGTCCTGAACGCGACTGTGAGGTAGGGTACTCAGTAATTTCACAGGTCGAGCAAAAGTACAATTGGGTTATTCTATTAAATTCTCAGTAGCAGGTCGAAGTTTGGATTTGTGTCCCGTTCATGACACTGGACTCGCAAACATACCGTTGAACTGTGTTTGCACAACAATACACCTCTGGTTAACCCTTCGGAAATACAAGCGTGATGGTATATAGCATAAGATGGCATAAAGATCAGTTTACTCACAGAATATTAGTTTATGTTTATTATTTCCTTCCATATTTTTACGTCAGTATTCAGTACACATTTGAAGATAAAGCATTAGATTACCCGTAGCTTCATCTCTGAATCTCAGCCTTATTACCCACGATTCCTTAATTCTCACTTCCGTAGATCAGATCAACATAGTCTTACCCAAGTAAACAGTGTCATCTACGTCATCAATCATGCGTTATAACCAGACAACTGGCTAGAGGACGTATCACGGCGTCACGTGGTAAGTCCTTTGCCAGCTAATTAAAATTGTAAGACAGATATCTTAGATGACAAGCAGTTACTGTTGGAGACAGCTATGATTTATTTGTAGGGGATTGTATGAAGTTATTATGTAAGTATAGAATGATATCTGTAGAGTGTACAAAAGAGGTATTTTTTTATGGGATAGCGGGATAACGAGCAGGCGGTTCGTCAATGTCTGTGTCATAAACTGCCTACACCTCTATTCCCCGAAGGGTTAGGCAGAAGTGTACCAATGTATACCCGCAGTGCGCCGGTATGTTTTTTGGTCCCAAGTAATACAAGCCTATTTTTTTTTCTTTTTAAAAAAGCTTACTAGAAATGTGGGTCAGACATTACTTAGTATTCTTGTTAACTTCGCGTGCTAAGCTAAATGCTTGTGTTACGAGTGCAATGGGTAGGTTTCGAACCGGCATAATTGTGATCGCAAGTCCGAAGCCATTAGGCTACCGCCGCTTTAATTATTGCTATTAACCGGGCACAAGCCTATTATTGTCACTAACCGAGCACAAATCCAGACTGCGAGCTGCTACCGAGAGTTTCATAGAAAAAGCCAATAACACTGCTCGACCTGGGGATTGAATCCAGGACCTCTAGCGTAGCAGTCGCACTTAGGACCATTAGACGAATGAGTAAATTATAGAAAAACAAAAAAAAGTATTATTTATATTTAAAGTATGAAAATAAATTTGTAATTATAGGATAAACACTTTAAAGAGAGATCTCAGACAATACCATTTAAATACACAAATTAATTAAATTAAAGTTTAATTTAAACAGAAAAGGCATTCCAAATAAAATCTCAGTAATGAGTTATTTACTTAAACTGTCAACTAATTTAAATTTTCCCTCAAAGCATAAATATTTAAGAAGTCTCCTGAGATAAACGAGAGGCGAAGACACGAAAATCCTTTGTCTAAAACTATAGAGTGTACATTAAATATTTTTCGTCTTGATCAACACTGCAGCGTTAATTAGTGAGACGGGATATCTTCGCTATTTGTTGGTATCTAATTTAAAATGTTGACAAGTTTGGGTGACTACTGACTGTGGGAAGTTCGAACATATTCTGGTACTCGAAAGAAATTCAAAATATATTTTTACCAATTTTAATGTCAATAATCGCTGATTGCGATAAGGCCGCCCATTGTATATTATAGGTTAAAATATTTGTCCTGTTTTGGTGTAAAATAAAGAAAATAATTATTATTCCATTTATTTATTATTTTAACTTATTTGTATATATTTTTAAATATTTTTATAAAAATAAGAAAAACATTTAAAAATATAAAAAATATTATATCTTTAATATTTTAATTATTATTCCATTTATTTATTATTTTAACTTATTTGTATATATTTTTAAATATTTTTATAAAAATAAGAAAAACATTTAAAAATATAAAAAATAGTAGCCCATCGGCATCGGGAGCAGGGTCCAAGCCACCGATGGTCAGGGTCCCAGAGAGAGAAACCTCCTAACAATGCGGGCCGTGTCCAGAAGTACTACTTTCTGTATCAAACCCTTGATCCAACCACCTAATGAGAGCCTCTTAAGGTGTCGGTCGAGGCTCTTAGCTATTAAACCATTGGCAGACACAACGATTGGTACTATGATCGCCGCATCCACCCCCCACATGTCGACAACCTCGTGTGCCAAATCAAGATACTTTATTTCTTTTTCTTTTTCGGCTTTGAAGAGGTTCTCGTCATGCGGGACGGTGATGTCAACAATCATTGCACGACGCTCTAATCGATCTATCACCACAATATCAGGCTTATTGGCAATAATAGTCCTGTCAGTGATGATAGACCGGTCCCAATACAATGTAGCATGACCATTTTCAAGAACTGGGTCGGGCACATACTTGTAGTACGGTACCTCCGATTCCACAAGATTGTATTTCAAGGCAAGTTGCTGATGGATAATCCTGGCTACCAGGTTATGTCTGTGCAAGTATTCGCCGTTAGCTAGACGCGAACAGCCAGAGATAATATGTCGGATAGACTCTCCCGGCCGGTGGCATGCCCGACATATGTCAACCGTACCATCCTTCACGATAAATTTCCGGTAGTTGTTCGTCATCATAACTTCGTCCATAATTGCACAAACAAACCCTTCAGTTTCTCCAAACAGATCTCCGAAGCGTAACCAGGAAACGGACGCTAAGGTGTCTACACCAGGTTCATGAAGAGCCCTGTAATAGCGTCCGTGTAGCTCTTTGCCTTGCCACACATTCCTACGATCGTTCGTACTAAGTACTACAGGTTTGCGCCAGTTCTCTTTAGCCATGGAGAGAGGGGTAAGTCCATTGTCCACTGCAACCACATCTCGGTGCATCCCCATTTCAGTTTTTAAGAAATGCTCTCTGAGACTACACACCTCGCGGTTGTGAAGGTTTTTGGCATTTAAAAATCCTCGACCCCCACATTTCCGCGGGATGTATAGTCTCATTACCGAGGAGCGTGGATGATGCATTCGATATGCCGTAAGCAGTGTACGGACCTTCCTATCCAGGGTTTCAAGTTCAGTCTGAGTCCACTTGAGTACGCCGAAGGAGTACATCAAGATTGGCATGACCCAACCATTGAAAGCACGCACCTTGTTTCCGCCTGACAGAAGACTTTTTAAAACTTTGGTCAGAATTATTATTATTATTATTAACGTCGCAAATGACACCTTAAGGTTAATTCTCGATCTCATGGTATTTTTTAATACTTTAGTCATAGGAACAACAGGTTTTCTTTCTTCTTGGATTCATGAAATGGTCTAACAGCTTTATTGGTACTTAGTGGTTAAGTTTTTACAATACGAGGCAAGAATATGACAAATTCCTTTCATGTTCTAATGTTCAATGAATCGAATACTCTTCCATACAGAAAAATATTCCACAAACACGTTTGAGCGCGCGAGTTCGTCTGCATGAACATGAATTGAATCAAGCATGAATTGAGCCCGACCCGGATAAATAGTAGCATAATATGTGCTATTCAAGACTATAATCTATCTTTTTTGCCAAATTTCATCCAGATTCGAGCAACAAACATTCATTCAAACTTTCGCATTTATACCCTAATAGTAGTAAGATTGGCATCAGTTGTGGTAGCGAATCTAGATGTTTGTATTTGTGTTTTTGTTTGATGTCAATACGATACAGAATAAATCTATATTGTTATCTATCTCTCGCTATTATAGTGATCGTACAATAAATAAAATTTAAACGAAAAATTTTGCATTTCACAATAAACCCTTTGGTTGCCTAAATGATATTATTTTATTTAAGCATTCACTAAAACGTCAGCCACTTAATTTATTTTCTTTTATGAAAACAGTTCTTTAAGTACAGTATGTTGTACGATAAATCTTTTAGACATCTTGTTTCACATACATTTACACCACAAAAGCAATGAATCTGTCTAATAATAAATAAAAATTATGAACGAAATTCCAATTTTATACAACTAAGTTGGCAAACAAGCATACGGCCCGTCTGATGGTAAGCGGTTACCGTAGTGTATGGACGCTTGCAAAACAATATTACAATTTTAGGTGACATGATAATTGTCGTAATTGAGATAATATATTACCTAAATTAGCGATTCAAAATAGTTGTTGAATGTGTCATATAATACAAATCAAGATTGAAATAAAAAGTTAAGAACCACACAAAAATTAATTGCCTTATTGTCTGAACTTTTAGTTAGTTGACACTTCCATATTATTGATTAAAAAAGATACATATTTTAAAAATAATTAGCGTAAAATATGATTCGTAGTATAAGTACACACACGCATACTACCGGTGTTTTTATGTCCAACGCCTAATTAACACCACATGGGAGCAAACACGACAAAGGAGGGGCATCATTCATAATTCTATATCTATTTGCGTGATTAGTTCTAGGAATATATCGATTGTTCTTTGTACTTTAATAATTATCACCAGCTTTTTAATTAACGCTGTCATAAAACCAAGTTTATTATCAAATAACTACTATTATTATTTTAAGAATGAATTCGTGAATAAAAATATAGCAAGAATGTAAATTGCAATTTTAATGTCGTCTTAAAACAATTAATTATGAGTCATTCCCCAAAATTAAACAAACCTATTTCAACTCATTCAAGAATACACTTAAATAAAACGTACAAATTACACACAATAAAAAAGAATGGAGTGCACGCTTAAAATTTTAGACCAATTTATAAAACCGACCAACCCGTGTCCGGTCTAAAAGGAATTTTATTATGTGTCATTACTCCATATTTTCACATTAAAAAACAGGGGACCGAGAAGAGAGCCCTGCGGGACACCGGACCGTACGGTGGGACTTTTTACATATACGCACGTAAATAGCCTCGTTATAGCCCAGCTGTGAATGAAATTGGTATCGTGTTGTGCTCATAATGAATTTGTTACTGAGGTTTTTTGTATGTCCTTTTTGTTTATGTTCCACGTTATCGAAAGGTTAAGCGATAATCAGATATTTAGTAGACCATGTTTGGGCGTTTGTAATTGGTGTTGTATATTGGTGTTATGATATATTTTGGGGTTATAATAAGATTCTTTACATCAATGATCATTGATTGTTGCCGTATGATTAGGATGAAAGTTATAAATATTAATGAGATTTTTCTATTATCCTAATCAAAAAGAAAATATTTTAATAACATACAATCACGCCTGTTTTCCCCGAATGGTTAGGCAGAGGTGTACTAATGTACCCCCACAGTTCGCCGGTATATTTAGGTCCCAAGTGATAGGGGGCGAGCCTATTGCCATTAACCGGGCACAAATCCAGACTCCGAGCTGCTAATGAAAATTTCATAAAAATCCCAATAACACTTTGCTCGATCTCGGGATCGAACCCAGGACCTCTAGCATAGCAGTCACGCTGGGGACCACTAGACTAAAGAGGCAGACACAGAAAATATTTTAATTAATCCATAATGTTGACCCAGGTAGCTTAGTAACTAGACTAAGCTTAAGGTTTCAGTCTATTAACAGAGATAAATATTACTTTGCATATTTACTGAAGTCTAGATTTTTTGTCCTTTATTATCTATAAGTATTCGGACATTGACGTTTACTTGAATTCTAACAGGATTCTCAAGTATAAGTATATATAAAATACTCTTCCTACGCGTCAGAACTTTATAGTCAAACACCTCGTAGCAGTATTAAAGCTTCTGCGTCTGCACTATCAAAGTTAATCTCTCCTACCATCGTCGGCACCCAAAAAAGCTCACGTTTGACAATCTCCCAACCCAACACGTCCAATGTAATATAATATGAGCTTCAAGTATATGATAGCGTACCTCACTCCAGTTTAATCTTGAATCAAATGAATTTTATAAACGTGTTGTACGTGAAATCATTTTTGAAATTGTTGTAATACTCTTGGTGTTATGAAAGGTGAATTTTGATGTGAAGTTTTACTTTGTTATGAAATGTATTTTTCATTATTCAATTCAATTAATAAGTATACTAATGCCATTTTTCTGTGCTTTTTCAATGGACTGCATTGGACATATATCCTACCGGAAGATAACCACTAGGTACTAAGTTCTACCTAGTTCAGGAGGCATATTTGTTTGCTATTTGCTAAATAATTATTCCTATTATTTTTTAATTCAGGGGTACAATTGACCTACTCACACAGGCCGTAGCTAAGCGTTAGTAGGCTCTAGGTTATATACCTATTATAAGTAGATGAGACAAATGATGTGGAGAGGAATCCGCGAGTGATGTGGCAGATGTTCAGTTTGATTAAATGAAGATGTAATAGGGTAACCATAAGACGGATTATATGGGAAAGGATGGATGCAAAAATGGTAGAGGCAATAGCTTAAGGGTTTGACAGAAAAAATGGTTACTACCGCATGAATTTTATACTTGGTATGAATATTTAACAAAAAAGGTAAAACATCTTAGCCTACAATCATGTTACCTA
Organism: Acronicta aceris; assembly: GCA_910591435.1. Taxonomy (NCBI): domain Eukaryota; kingdom Metazoa; phylum Arthropoda; class Insecta; order Lepidoptera; family Noctuidae; genus Acronicta; species Acronicta aceris. The sequence goes on along the minus strand of OU342759.1, from coordinate 2,143,337 downwards.
ATCAAGATAGCTACACTCTTTGCGCTGTAGCATGGTGCGGGTGACAATTTCAGTAACGTTTCGTTTCACACTTAAAGGTTGCCGCGATTTACAGATTGTGACTTAGTATTTTAGCTGTACCACAGTCGTAATGTATTAAATCATTAATAACTGTAGTAAATTAAATTAAACCCAACCAAATGCCATAAGAACGTCATACAGGCAACTGTCACCTGCACCATGCTACAGTGCAAAGAGTGTAATGAACCCAGTTTACCCAAAATTCTAATGATGGTACATTGGTAATTTTTAATACTGAACATGAGAAAAACAGATTGAGCAATAAAGTATCTACGTATATGTCTTATTTCACCACCTCCGTGTAAATTCCCGATAAATTACTTGTCAGTTAATTTTGTACAAATACTGTTCACTCAACAGAGACGCTGAGTTACGGCGGATTAGTAAGTAAATCGAGAATTTTTCTTTATACAAAATTTCACTTCGTTTCGTAAGCGATAATGCGTAATAAAAATATTAATAAGAGCTTACCCAAATTGGTCTTAGACTGCAAACTGGAATCCAGATTAATCTGAAAAAATAAACAATTGATTGAGAATATGATTGTATCATCTATCAATAACATAAAACAAAGCAAATTAGATAATAAAGAAACAATTTATTAAATAAAAAATTACACATTTGCAAATTAATGTCCTGCTGATGGTAGAATAGAATAGAATAGAATAGAATAATCTTTATTGCACACCATATGAGAAAATAAATTAAAGAATTTTTAAAAACTAAGGGTACAATGGCGGTCTTATCGCTAATAGCGATATCTACCAGACAACCTTTGGATGGACAGGAATGTTATGAAAAAACGGGAGATTTAGGGTAGTCCATGGTGTACCAACCAGAAAAAATCATAACGATTAAAAATAAATAAACTACATAAATACGATTAGATATGCTTACATAATTAGACTTACATGCAATAATATATACAAACTAATCATATAATATATATGTATATATATAGGTACAATTAGTAGCATTGTGTGTCGGATCGTTTTATTCCCTACGAAATGGTTGAGTCGAACCACGCTGATACACACATCATGCCTGTAAACGGGTGCTGTCTGTCGGGACTGGTCAGCTTTTGCTGTGACAATCCCTTTCTTTTTTATGTTATGACTTTTCAAAGGTACCTATTTGAATGTTCTAATTAAAATTAAACGTTTTGACTCTAACAAGACGCAGGTTCGAATCCTGCCCGCGATTGAATTTTTCCTTCACTAAAATAACTTTGACTCTATTTAAATGATATATATTTTCGTTTGCATAAAACGTTTAATTTATTTCTCTGTCCAATTTTAGTAAATTTAGAATTAGTTGAGGTTAAAATACTTAATCTAGAATTGCCACCTGAACTTCGTATTTTATATTTCGTCACCCTTTCGAACAGTAAACACTGGTCATTCAACTGTTTCTATTCTGTTATTAGTCTTGTACAAGCGAAAATCGGCTTTATCAATCATACGGGAAAACGTTAACTGTAAGTCCCTAGGGGTCAGTTTTCTGTGGGGGTGTATATAGGTCGGGCAGGAAGTCTTGTTCAAACAATTTCGTAAGAAGTTTGAGAAAGGGCTTTCTTTGCCCTCAGGACGCAAACTTATCGAGTGTCGCGATGAAAACGGTTCACAAGGAAAGATGTGGCGTTGGGCAAAATCTTACTTTTGTGTTCACAGATAGTAAGTGTGACAAATTAAAAAAAAAATTAAATTTAAGTTTAAATTAATGTGCCAATTAATTAAAATTCAATTAATATTTTAGTAATCTAATCTAATCTAAATATATATAAAACTCAAAGGTGACTGACTGACTGACTGACTGACATAGTGATCTATCAACGCACAGCCCAAACCACTGGAGGCATCGGGCAGAAATTTGCATGCAGGTAGATGTTATGATTATATGATTATGATGTTCAGGCATAAATCTAAATCTCGAGCTGCTGCTGAGAATTCCATAGAAAAACCCATAATACTTTGCTCGACTTAGGAATTTAACCCAGGACCGTTAACTTATCAGTCGTCCTTACGACTACTAGACTAATGATGAGGGAGTTATTTCTATTAGTATAATGTTTTTGTTATTTAAAGCTAGTATTTAAAATATAAAAAGATAAAATTCAACATCATACGAGTGTCCTATCTACGATCATAGTCAATAAATCTTTTCTTTGTCGTATTCGGGGTAGTGGGCAAGGTGACACGGCCGAGCCCGCGGGATGAATACCAAATGTCCTCCGGTACCCGGGTCACATGCTGATGACAGTTGCCAAGTTTGATTTTTTAACAGCAAGAATGAAAACTAATGGATACTACTTTGGCGGGAAGGTCTAGAACTTTTTGGAGCATTTTTGCTGATATTATATCTGGTCGCTTTGATGAATAATGTTACTGAAATAAACTTTTACCATTATAACCTTATTAGATTTTTTTTTCAACAGTGATAGTCTAGTGATGTTGCCGTTACACTGCTATTTTATTTTTTTATTAATTAGATCGGCAAGCGAGCTGACGAGCCACCTGATGGTATGTAGTCATCGCCGCCCATGGACACCTGCAACACCAGAGGAGTTGCTGATGCGTTGCCGAGCTTGAAAAGCCCCTACGGACTGCAGATGGCAGTGAAGAACTGTATTCTAACCCGTCACCACACGGCGGAAAAGCGTCTGGTGTATCAAACCAGAAGACGCAGGTTCGAATCCTGCACGCGATTGAATTTTTCCTTTACTAAAATAACTTTATAATCTTAGCATGGAAAATGCAAAAAAATCACAAAAAGATAGTTAATTATAATTCGGTTAAATGGTGAAGAAAAATATCTTGAGGTATCTTGTCTACTATGATGAGAATATCTGTCTCGACGGCGTGTAAAATTTGCCAACCAAAAGACCAGCGGAGGACTACGAGTATAACCTAATCACTTAAATTCTAAGAGGAACCCCATGCCCAACAGTACTATAATGATGGATTAATGATGAATACCGCAGTGTATTAAATAAAACTGAAGCGGAATTTGGCCTAGAGACATTTTCGCTCAAGGTCCCTCAGCAAACTATAAATATTGCATTTTATTTATCCAAGAATCGAATCGGAAATAAGGGGATCCGTAGAAGAAATAAAATTGCCGACATAGGTGATAGGATAGAAGTGGTAGGCGTATAACTTGTAGAACTAATAGCCGGTGGGGCAGAGAGATACTCGAGTGGTGACCACGTATCGGAAAACGTATCTGATCCTAAGTATGTAGTCATCGTCGCCCATGGATGTCTGTAACATGAGAGAGGTTGCTCATCTGTTGCCGTGCCTTATAAGCCTTTACGGACAACCTAGAGGGGAACCTGGCTCTCACGCGCAAAATTCGATTCAGCAAGGTGATTTACGACAGATTCCGACGGTGGTGTTACCAACAAGCAAAATTGTGTGGCAGTCTTCTACCATACTAACTTCTGGCAAGTAAAGATTGATGAGAGTCTTTTTTTTAATCTACCGGTCGGAAGAGTCGATAATTTGGATGGGAAAATTTACGCAGTTGCTGCATGGGTCTCTAGAAAACATAAAATTTCAAATTTTTTTGCCGTAAAATTTGACTCTGTGGCCATAGCTAAGACAAAAAAGATATAAATGATACCTTAATGACACTTACGCCCTTTGAGACAGAAGGAATCATACTACGCCGAACGGTACTAGTCCTTTCACGACATCTGCCGGCACCAATTCATTACCCTTCCGCTTCAGATGCACTGGATCCTTTTCGAGTAAGACCAGAAACAGTTGCTTAATTTGAATAATTCTTAAGACAGTGGAGATCGGCCGATATTATTGTTCGGGCCAATGCAAATGAATGCATTGCCGCTGTGTCGTGAGAATAAGATCAGTTCGCCTGTTCCCACGTAGCGTTTCGGTTAACCTTGTGTTAACCCTGCGATGGTGCGAAATCGATGGCCCGGTTGACCCCAGTGGACAATTTGGTAGCATCGATAGTTAGAAAATCGATGCGCAGCGGGTTGGAAGTTTTAAATAATTCGTGTTGGATGTTTTTATGGTAATGCTGCAAGAAATCGTGACAGTGAGTGTTATGATGGTTGTGAAAAATTGTGTTTGACTTAGGTAGGTAGGTACTTTATATATAGTGTGTGCAAAATGGGAATAGGGTATAATTTCTTTACTGAAACACAACTTTTAATAATTTCTCAAATTTGAAAAAGTTTGGGACATTCACAAAAAACTGTTTACAATGAAACGGGAAGATCATTTATATCCCTCCTTTATATAATCACCCAGTTTAGCTATTCTTATACAGACCCTATCCTTACTTCCTTACCTTTAATTTTATTACAAACAAAAAAAAAAAAATACCTACCCTTTTAAACATTTACAGAAACAATAAACCATCTCATTTAGAAATTCCACCCTTTTTAATTTCCCGAATAACATGAAAAACTCTTTAGCTGAAATAACAAAATATGCATTCTCATTATGCGTTTCAAAGGATAAAGCCTATGGTACGGACTAAAAGGTGCTCTACCAGATTGTATACTTTTGTTCCGTTGAAAAAAATACAAGTTTTTCCCACTGTGTTTTAATCTGCATGCCTTCACAACGTGGCTCCTTTCAGCTCGAGGCCATTTTAATCTATTTTCCGGTACACACAAACGGACAAACAAAAAATCACCCACTGTTGCTGAAAAGTCATTTAGAGGAAAATTATTGAGTTTTCTTTTTTCCCAACTGAAGCTCCAATTCAAACTTTGGAACAGTTTCCTACGGGTTTTGTTTTTGATGAATGGTTCCTTATTTCGCGAAGTTAGAAACAATTATTTTCGGCAAAATATTAAAGTAAAACGTGAAAGTAAATTAACTGTCAATCATTCCATAAATTGTATTAACAGTAAACATAGGAAAATGGGTTGAAACAATGTACAAAGGCGATGAATTAACAACTGCTAATAAATTTACAGCCACCGTAACATCGAATGGTAATTATTATCATAATTATTAATGAGCAAGTTGTAATAATAAATGCCAGTTGAATTGCTACTGGTACTGACATCTTGACATTTATCATCAAAATGTCAGTCACTATTCGACGACAATTTGCTTCTAATGCAATAAAGTGATATTAATTCAATGAATCATATCTACTCTTATCGGTACCATCGGGAGCAAATACATAAAACAGTACCTGAATACCTAAATTTTTTTTTTTTATGTGTCTGTGTTGTTGACGCCGGTTTTCTGTGAGGCCGTGGTATCACTCTGGTCGAGCTGCCCATTCGTGCCGAAGCATGGCTCTCCTACGTTAGGCATGCATCTCTCAGGCATGCAGGTTTCGATGCGCGAATATTAATACGCACATGACTTCGAAAAGTCAGAGGTGCGTGCCTTGGACTCGGACTCGAGACCTTTGACTTGGCAGTCACTACTACTGCTAGTTACAGCATAATTCGCCGATATTGTGTTTCATGTAATAATGGGCGAGCTTGTTGAAATTAACCACCACAAATTTCAAGTCCGAGCTGCTAGAGAGAATGTCATATGAATGAAAACCAAGTAACACTTTGTTTGACCTGGGAATCCGACTCAAGACCTCTAGCAAGCCCGCAGCCTTTAGACAAATAAGGCAGTTATTTGCATGGATTACTGAGCTCTGCCCAGAGCAGATGTTATTAATGTCTAGCTAGATCTATATCTTATAATATTTTTTCTTAGTTTTTAACCCCAAAATATCTTGATTTGTACTTGAAAACACAAAAAACGATTTTTATCAAAATATTAACTTTCCAGGGGCCGTATTATAGCCATCATTCTTAGGTTGTGAGAAAGAGATGCCGCTCTACATATTAAATAGCCTTATCTCTTTCTTAAAACCTAAAAATGTTGGCGTTAACACGTTATAAAACAGCCCCAGGTCGATTTTTGCCGTTGTCACCGCCCATGTTGTAAAGTTAATAGAAATCGTAAGACCTGTTTTGAAGAACGCAATTGCAAACAAATACATAAATAATATTCATATATTTATAAATAAGAGCACATTACAATTAGCTTAAACCATCAAATTATAACGATGACGCATTGCAAATGAATATGCGATTAGCCAAAATACCACAGATCAATGCAAAATATAGCCAGGACTAGCTAAAGCCTATAAATCAGATATCCTAAGCTGTCCTAACAACGTGATATTCACATAGAACATTTTATCGATCGTTATCAACACAAATTCCTTTATGCCGTATTGTATTATCTGCGGCGACGACACTGGCGTGTTGTCCGCAAATGCGATGCCTCGGGCCAACACGCCGGACATGGGCCAGATCCTAAACAGAAACCTAAACGAGTATTCTGGGTGATTGTGGCGAGATTGGTGCGATATCGAATGATCCTTTTTAAACGTGAAAGTTTGTGAAGATTTTTGTGACTAGTAACCTGTGGAAACGTAGTGGATTGTACGTTTATTTATAACACACTGTGTATATACTGTGTAATTGTAACATTAAGACGTCCAACAACTTAGTCTACCCGTGACCATGGATGCTGTAAAGGATCCGAAACGTCGGGAATCAAATAATATCAATACAACGCGATAAAATCCGTAAAAAGTAGTTTCATTTCAATGTCTAATATTCGCGTAAGTGTCAGAAACCAGAACACATTGTGTATCTAGATATAATATACAATGTCCGATTGTTTGTTTTCCCAAATAAAACAAAAACAAATTTGTGTCAAAGTGTCCATCCATGGAGTTTCTTGCCGAATTCGTCTCCAAAGGATCAACCTTTTCGAATCGTGTTACTAAAATTATATCCTATCGTAAACGCTTGTAAAATAAAAACATTTAAACTAGAGCAACACCAGTGTCAAGGATTTTCTTTACGTATGGCATGTGATACCTGAGTAGTGTCATAATTAATCTGTTGAAACGTTAAATTGTCTTTAAATGTTAGAAAGAATACAGAAATCATTTATGCAGTGTTCGTTTTCTGATGACACTATAAGCATGTCATCAGATTCCATGGCGATTGACACAACTGTTGAGTTACGCAATGTTTCTTAGCCTCTACTAAAAACCTTACAGGTATACTAGAGATTCCGCTCGCAGCTTCGCCTGCGTACTTAGGTCATTTTCGTTTCTAAAATATACCTACTGTGCCCATTGTACCTACACCGAGGAGGTTTCATATCATAAAATGTGTTTTATCTAATTTTTAAGGAAGATAACAATAGAGGAGGATGTCATCGTTTATTAAATATGTATATGTGTGTGTATGTCAAACGAATGATGGTGTGTGCGAACTTTCATACATATATTTACAGTATCTAGTGAGCTACGATCAAGTGTTTTTTGTAGGCATAAGGATTGAGAGACATCTATCATCATCTTTCTAGAGCCATAAATTTTAAACCGTGATGTATTCCAGACATTTTTGTTTTTTTAAAATTATTAGAGGTCTTTTACTTAATCTAGATGCTAAAATAAATTTTATACACATAGCCAGTTTCGCACAAAAAAAAAACAACCATGGCCTTCAATCCTTACAGTAAGAATTGAGGGATATATTTAAAATATTTGTAAAAGTTTTGAATGTTTATTAATCTTGATAAATGATTTGGGAAATGAATCTGAATTTTTGATAAAATATGAGTATTCGTTTTAGCTTCTACTTGCATTGGTTTACCAAAAAATAGGTAGCCTTGAGTAAAGATTGAGGGACCTCATATACGAGTATATTGCTATATTTTTTTAAATTAATATTCCACAATTTTTTAAATCGGTTCTACAGTTTTGTTTTCAGCTTCTACTAAATCTATTCACAATTCGGACCCCCAATCGTCACGCACACTTTATAAATATATAGATAAGATTTTTGGCCTCCATTGACAAAAGTTTGCCAAAGTGGCTGCCTTGACAAAAGTTTGTAAAATTAATAATAACTAATCATAATTGCTTTCAGAATAGGTCGGCAGCTTTCAAAGCACTATTGTGGGTTTTGACGAGCAATAACGATGTAGAGCACGGACCTTTCGGGACAATGGAGAGCTCTATCAAATGCTCTGACTACAGTACTTATTGATGCAAGGCTTTTGATATAACTATGGTAATTATGTGCTCTAAATCATCATCATCATCATCATCATCAGCCTATAGCAGTCCACTGTTGGACATAGGCCTCCCCCAATGTGCGCCATTTCACCCTGTCCTCGGCTTGTCGCATCCAGCTTCCGCCCGCAACCTTTCGCAAATCATCACTCCATCTTGCCGGAGGGCGTCCTACGCTACGTTTGCCGAGTCGCGGTCTCCACTCAAGAACACGTCTACCCCAGCGGTTATCGGTTCTTCGACAGATATGACCAGCCCACTGCCACTTCAGCTTGCTAATTCGGTGCGCTATGTCGGTAATTTTGGTTCTCTGTCGGATAACCTCGTTGCAATATAATATTTTCAATAATAAGAACATTATTGAAAATATGAGACAATAATTATTTGTTGACTAAGACCTAAATAATAAAGATAACAACGCGCTAGTGATAATGCGGGTGTTGCTGTCGTCAATAGGCTGCGATTGCCGCTTACCATCAGGAGGCTCGTATGTTTATTTATCATATTATTACAATAAAAACCGTAATCGCCGAACGAATACAATGATAATGTTTTCATTCAGCCCTATTTGAATAATATCTTATATTAATATTCATAAGCGATAATTATCACACCCCTACGTGCCAAAGCAGTAGGTAATGAAAAATAATTTGTAGCCATGGTAATAAATCATAATGTTATAAAAATAATAACAAGCCTGATATAGTGGTGATAGATTGATCAGAGCGCCGTGCAATTATTGTTGATGTCAGTGTTCCGCATGACGAGAATCTCGTGAAAGCTGAAAAAGATAAGCAAATTAATATCTAGACTAGGCGCATGAGATTGTCGACATGTGGAATGTTGACTCGGCAATCATTGTACCGATAGTTGTGACCGCCAATGGTCTAATAGCCAAGAGCCTCGACTCACACCTATGGAGGCTCTCGTTAGGCAGCTGGGTTAAGGACCTGATACAGAAAGCGGTACTCCTAGATACGGCGCGTATTATTAGGAGGTTCCTTTCTTTGGGGCCCTGACCACCGGTAGCTTGGGCCCTGTTCCCGATACCGATGGACTACTATTTTTGTATATTTTGAAATGTTTTTATATTTATAAAAATATTTGAAAAGTATTGAAATATGTAAATATATTGAATAAAGGAAATAACACTTACAACATTATCTCTACGTTTCATCACAATCAACCCATTTTCTTAATAATGGAAGAGAACATTTTTGACAGGAGTATTACGTAGGTAATCCTTATTATACTCCGTGGGGGACGGGTTAGAATACAGTTTCTCACTGCCATGAAGATAGGAATATTCTCGTAAGAGCCGAGAAAATATCTGACTTGCTCGGTGGTAGGACCTCTTGGGGTCTGACTGCCTGTCGACCACCTTAATATCAGAGTCTGTTATAAAGCGCCTTGGTGTGTGTTGAGACCCAGGCTCTTAAAACTTTATTTTTATCCTGATTGCAATTGTATTGCAAGCTCCAATATAAAAACTGACTTGACTGGTCGGCTCTTACTAGCTGTGGCAATCCCTTTCTTTCTATATAACTACTAAATATAACACCTACTTATACTGAATAAATCTTACACATCAAACTGCATAATTGTCAAACTATTTAAAACAAAGTTGTAAAGATTAATATTGTAATCATGTTTTTTTTTAAAAGAGTATCTATGGAGTTTCTTGCCGGCTCTTTTCCATAAGACCCACTTTTTGGAACCGTGCAATTAGTTTGACTTTTCAAAAGTACCTTTTTAATGGTCTTATTGAAATAAATAATTTTGACTTTGATTCTGACTTTGTATAATTACAATATTAAGCTTTATTATTATTGGTGGCAATTTTCCAAGTATTATCCGATCAACTAGGTTATAAAAATGTTTCTGCAACATTCACAATTGTATTGCATCAAATAAAGACCCTAGCAGGAAGCCTGCTTTCATTGGGGATTATGCGGCATCAAGTGCTTAAGTCACATTGTGGCTTGGTCGAGCGACAATGGGGATGTCGCTTTTACCACTTCGCAGTGTTTGTTTTATTTAAAGATTGTTTACGGTGAGGTGCGGCTTGTGTAAATACCATGGTGAGGGTTGTATCACATCTAATAGGGTATATACAGGCTGTCTGGTGATACACTAACGATACCGAAGGAGACCGGGACTCGATTCTCGTTGTTATTAGGTAATAAAATTAGATGTAATTTTAGATAAAAATTCCCTATAAATAAAGTGTGGATGCTTCTACATCTGAGGTAGCCTACTACTCCGTTAGCACGTGGCGAGGTCTTGGCGTAAACGCTAACTCGGTACCTAATCTGTGTTGATAGCGCACCACGTGCGTCCGCGCTGTGTCCATGCGTTGCGTAATTCATTACATAAATTTCAATTAAGTTTACTTAGTAGTCAATTAATATTTATTTTTAATGTAATTTTTTTTTCGTCATATATGATCGCCAAATAATGACGTCCGTTAATATTGTTAGTGTCTCCCCAGTCAGCTTGTATAATTATATTAAGATGCATTTTTTATATATAATCTGTATACCTTTCTATATCAACACTGATGTAAAAAATATATTCCTAAGTAATTTTATGATTTCTTCAAATTTCAAGGTCCGGCGGAGCTTGAATTGCGCACAAAAACGTAATAACGAAATAAATCGTAAGCAAGACAATATTCTATCAAATTATGTCATTATTCGGATTTGGATACCGTTAATCTAGGTTCCTACGGTACTATTTCGTCTATTACTACTTTACTTACTGGAAATAAAAGACCGGAAAATCGTTCCAAACTTGGTAAAGTTATCAAAAATTGCATTCGCTTACATTTATTTCCAGTGAAGTATTTTAGACGAAACAGTAGAGTAGGACCCTAGATTAACGGTATCGGAATCCGAATAAAACAGAATTTGATTAAATTGTGTTTGAATTATGATTTATTTCGGTATTCCGTTTGTAAGAGAAATTCGGTCCGACTCTTAACCACTAGTCGATCTACGATTAGTACCGTCTTCTGCTCGACTGCCACTCTTCTGTTATCTAATGAGGCGGACACCGTAAATTTTGCGCTGGTCGTAACTTGGCTCCTGTGCCTTCAGAATTATAAATGTAAACTCCGTATATTAGTAAATTTTTCAAAAACACAGTTTCTTAAAACATGATTTCTGACACTGCTACCCAAATAAAAACACATATATCTCCATAAATTTACACACATCACCCTATTCAAACAATTATATTAAAAATGTCCGGCTCCTAATCAAGCAAGCATCTATACAGATTAAAGAATTCGACTACTCACGTAGATACTCAATTAACTGGGTTCAGTAGGGTACCTTATCAGTAGTAGTATCTCACTTATCTCCAAGGGGATCTAAAACAACTCATTCGTGAGGGGTTTGAAGTCATTTTGGAAATGACGTGGAAATAATTATGAAAAATATCTATTAAAAAGGGAGAATATTCATTTGATAGGAACATAAATAATAAGTAGATATATGCATTTAATTATGTTGTTTAGATTTGGAATAGGGCAGATATTCAGAAGAATATCTGCCCTATTCATAGCAATGTAATTCTTTACATAGCTTGTCATTGGAGTTAGTTCAATTAAAAATATCTTTCTGAATACCTGCCCTATTCTTAATCTAAGTAACTTAAGCAAATGCAAGTTATGTTACGTTGTATTATATATATTTTTTTTTTATTATTATTATTATTCTAGGATAGGTTAACTTAACTCTCAGTTCGGCTAATGTTACGAGTAAGCGACACTGTATAAACAAATTATTTAAATATATGCTTTGTATTGTTACAATGCCAATACAAACCTATGGAACTTTTGCAAGCTATGTCGATGCCATATACATACCTAATAGCCTATACATAATCAACCCATTGTCCCACTGCTGGGCACGGGTCTCCGCTCAGAATGAGAGGCTATAGTCCACCATGATAGCCTAATGCGGGTTGGCAGACATCACATGCCGTCGACAAAATCTCTCAGGCATGCAGGTTTCCTCACGATGTTTTCCTTCACCGTTTAAACGCGTGATAATTCACTATTAATACACACATAACTTCGATAAGTCAGAGGCCTTGGATTCGAAGATCTCGAGTTCGAATCGCTTAAACGGTGAAGAGACCTTGCGAGAAGGTGAGACCTTTGACTTGGCAGTCATATGGTCATATCACTCACATAATTGTCTATATAGGCAGAAAATTGTTTTTGTTTATTGTTAAGAATTCTATACTTATAATAATGCAATCATGCAATACATAAATCTAACGAAATTAATTAATCATACGGAGCCTTATTAAAATAAAATGTCAGCGGACCCCATCTCTAGCTGAATATCAAGATGTCACCGGTATGCGAATGACTTTCAACATTATAACTTCCTACATCATTTATCTTTACCCTGTTGCTTTTTGACAGGGTGGGTGGGCCTTCTAGTTTCGAAGACTTTTAATGCATTTGACAATGTTTTTTTTTTTTTAAAAAACGTTGCCCCATACTAGGATTTTCTCCTGTATCGTGGGTGCGTTTACAAACACAAATTCTCACATACACAAACGCCCAGACCCGGAACAACTACCTGTAGATCATACAAATATTTGCTCCGTGTGGGGATCGAACCCACAACACGTGGCGCAGAAGCCGATCGCTCAACCGCTACGCCAATCGTGTCGTCAAATTGATGATATTTACATATTGTTGAAGTCGCTAGCTATTTTACAAAACAGTCCTTATGTAAAACAACTAACATTCAGGTGAACTGTCATTGCGATAAGTTTAACAAAACCTCTACCCACATTTAGTTGTTTTGTAGAATGACATTAAGTGCAGTCATAATAAGCGTTTTGTGTAAAAAAGCTGTGCAATTATGAAATATAGCAATTATGAAAAACTGCTAAACGTCACTCAGCTGTATTACATAACAGAGCTGTTTTGTAAAACAGCTAGGAGTTATGTATATATGTAAATTATAATATTCAACTGCGACATATACATTAATAAACAATTATTAACATTTAATTATTACTTTGCCACAAGTCTGCAACTATTGAATATCAGAGCAAAATCAAAGTAACTTCAAGAGAAACGATTACTGTTATATCTAATTCGTTCAGATCACATCTAAAGGCGGAAAGTTTTCCAATAAGGATCGTCCGAACTAACCGAACCGAACCCAAGTTCATCGACTACAAAATTGTTACTTTTGGTTTTTTAAGCAAGAAAATTCATTCGACATTTTATTCACTTGTAAAGAAAATAATTTAACTATTTATGAATCTAATTTGCCCAACAAATGTATATATAGATGGGTTTATCACATGCCTCCAACTTCTTTTGTTCTCGAAAAATGAAAATGTCCCGTTGCCTCCAAGAAAAATATTAAATAAATATTAATATATCAATTTATGTCCCACTGCCTCCAACCGCCGATACAGTAACGACAGCAGCAAAAACTGGTGTTGTGTGTATAAATATAATATCTGTAATATTATTGGTTTCCCTTGGCAATCTGTGTGTCAATGCTAGTGGGATCTACTAAGGGTAAATGTTAAAATGACTTAGAGGGGATTTCGTCAAAGATAAAATCGCGATCAATGGAAACTGAAATTTATCGATTAAAATATACGGAAGTTTGAATAAGTTATTTAAAAGAAAGTTTTAAGAAAAGCTATGAACATCAATGTTTTAAAATACAGTGGAAAAAGGACAAGTGCGATTTATTCAAGATGTATCAATGTTTTGGTAAAGAAAAACAAAAGCTAATTAAACGTGTTTATTTAAATATTTATATTTGATTTTATTAATATTTTTAGTTGAGTGATTGATTTCAGTCGGTATTCGTTTTCTATTACTTTCATTTTTCATCTCTTCTTAAACCTACCAATAACCGAAAAAATAAATCAATATTTTTTCGGTTATTGGGAGGGCAATAATATTTGTCGTAGTAATCAGCCTGTTCACTAAAAAAAATAAATTGCAAATTGCAAAATTACCAAAGCTGAATAAATGTATTATTTTTTGCGAACCATACTCTACCTTCATTTGTTGGAGGCAATGGTACATAATTTGATATTTAATTATATATCAAAATTTATTTTTGGAGGCACTGGGACAAAATTTTTGGAGGCATGGGACAAACCCATATAGATTACTAGCTATTGCCCGTGGATTTACTCACGTCCTAAAATTTATTACAATTTTTTTTTATGGAATATTATTTTGACTTCTATTTCTCATAATTATATTTTTTATGAGGGGTCCGGCGGACCGATTTTCTCTTACAAACGTAATACCGAAATAATTCAAACACAATTTAATCAAATTCTGTTATTTACATATTTTCGAATGAATTGTACTTTAACTCACCCTACACCACAGCTTACATCTTCATAGAAAAAGGCGTGATAATATTAGGTATAACTTAAAATATAAAACAAATAAAATTAGCATAAAATATGAAAACACTTTTTCATATACAAACTCATTCATATTACCAAAAAAGCTACAAACTACGAATTACGGTTTTGACTACAAATAATATTTAACCTAAACCTTTTCTACACGAAAATTGTTAACCCTTATTTATTTTAAATGGCTGCAATTTTCAATTTTACGACAGCAAATCATTAATTTTAATATAAAACCGAAAAGTTTCTGAAAATTATTTAAACTGAGAACTTAATTTCGCGAACAATATTTTCTATTACGCCTTTAAAGATTTAGGGATTCGGCAGTACAATGGGGTCCGTACAAAGGTTTTATCGCAGAAACGAGGCGCCTTAATAACGCCCGACTTGAGGTGTAAATAAAGTCTACAAAAGCAAATTTTGAAAGGCCAACAGATTTTAATTAAGCGTAATCATTTTGTTTTAATCAGTTATAATCATTAACTTAATTGTGTTTCTTTGTAAAACATTGAACTTTAATTGTTTTAAAATATTAGGATTCAATGTTTTATTATAATAAGGTACAATAAAAATTGATGCAAGCGTGGTTTAGAGCGTAAAGTCCTGGGTTTAATTCTCGACCAAATGTTGTTGGGTTTATCTATTAAAATGATCAGTATCAATTAATCTTAAAGTTTGAATTTAAGCGCTTGTCCTCTATTACATGAATGAGACCTTAAACAGACCGGCAAACTATGTTGTACATTACATCAGTACAACTCTGCCTAACCATTTGTGAAATACAGAAGTAATGGCTGTCATGTATGTCATGTCAAATATTGACAGACTGATTTTCTTTTTTAAGGAATTTTATGACCTAGGTCTTGTCTTTTTTGTAGTTTAAAACACATCACTTTATCTCCAGTAAAACAGTGGAAACTTCACTAAGGCTTCGATGGAGTTTAATTAGTGAACACAAAAGTCACGATTTTCAATTTTATATCATTTGCCTACACTCGCACATGTACACGAACATTTCATTTACATTTTCCCGCCTAAACTGACAGACTGATTTCCGTTCTTTGTTATAATAAATTACTAGGTTTGAACATCGAGTCATTCAGGATTAAATAAAAATGCGCTAGAAATGACCACTTTCTCACAATCAAAGTAAAAATTACGAAGATTCTGGCAACGTCACCAAGAAACCTCCTTAATATAGAAAAGAAAAAGTTAAAAAGAAATTCTTTTTTCAATCGCGGCCAATAACGAAAAGTGATCTGACATCCAAGGAGGCCGGTAATCATTTGGCGATGACTGGCCGTTTCTCGGCTTTGAGCCCCGTCACCTGTCATAACGCGATTGGCCTCAACGAGGCCGTAATATATTTCCCCTTTTTTATTATTGTTCGTATTTATTTATCCCGACGTCTGAGAAAAGAATGGCTTTAATCGAGTAAAGGATACTTTTTTGTTGTAATGGCATGCCTCCTTTATCGACTTTTTTATTAAGCAGTTCTTATGATTTTAAAACAGTTTTAAGTAATTTTGGTGCGACTGAGATTAAGAGACGATTGTTTAACATTTTTTTATTTTTTTTATGTCAGCGTGTAGACGAGCCGTCTGATGATAAGAACATCTAAAACCGCCACCCAAGAACAGAGGAGTTGCAGATGATGCATTTCCGAGTCTTAAGAGCCACTACGGACTGCAGACTGCCGGAGCTGCAGCAACTGAGAGGGGAACTGGCTCTTACACATAAATGTAGAAACACACACCAAGGTGCTTTATGATAGACTGTCGTAAGGGGCTCACCAGTCAGCGGGTTAGATTTATGTACCTATTAAAAAAATATGTGTCGCTAAAAACTTCTTTTTATGGATTTTATCGCGTTGTATTGTTTCGGATCCTTTACAACATCCATGGTCACGGGTAGACTGTTGTAACTATGCAGTGCTAGATCATGGATGCTATAAGGGAATTAAATAAAATAAATACAACGCGATATTTTTTTTTTATTCGTGATAGGCTTGCGCTTGACCGCTAGTTTGCCTGATGTTAAGCGATACTGCGATCTACGATGGAGCGCGCTTGCCTAGAAGAAACCGATTCACTCGTGATTTAAAGACACCCAGATTATATCTATCAGGGAAGACCCAAAATCCGTAAAAAGTAATTATTTCAATGTATAATATTCGCGTAAGTGTCAGAAACCATAATAATTCGAGTTAAAATTAGTTAGAGCGAATAAAATATCTACTACGTATGCTTTTAACTTCTACGAAAGTAGAAGTAGCAATCTAAATGCACTTCTAAACTGCTTCCATAACTAGAAACTGCAAGTTGAATTGAAATCTTGCGCTTATGTGCGAGAGCCCCATAAAGTTGTATAGAAACGTCAAAAACCGGAGAATCATGTAGGTCTGGAGTGAACAGATTTGAAGGGGATTTCAACTATTTTATTGGGGACCAATGGAAGCTTGCTATAACTCAGCCAAGTTGGGACCAATCCAAGTTTGAAGCCGGTTTGATTGCGAAGGTTCTCGCTCAATTTGCAATATTTGTTGGAACACATATTTTTGCGGTCTACCTAAGATTTGGGGTGAATGGGGCAGGGCTTATTGAGAATATCACCGGCAACTTTGTCGTTTGAAATATTAATTCTTGGCATAATGAGTTGTTGACATAGATGTATCTGAGACTAATAAATTCTTAGTATTATGTTAGAAGGCGAGGCAGAGCTCTTAGTACTGTTCGCCGGTACGACTTAGGTCCCATCCTAATAAATAGCTACGCTGTTCAATAGATCATTTATGTTCATGGCAAAGTTGTATTTACCACAATCAATTTATGAATGGGAAACCCTTCTGTGCCTCAAAAACCCATCCGTCCCGATTATCATTCGAACACCTAGGATAATTGTGGCAGTTAAAGTCCAAATATTATCCTTAATTGGGTTGCGGATGCCTAGTCGAAATGGTAAATACGAAGTACAAGACTGGAAGCCAATACAATATAGTTGAACTGGGTTGATTATGAAGGCGATCCTATTGGCACGAACCAAGCAAAATTTTAACAGGCCAATGTACTTCCATATCGAGCCCAAATCGTTTCCCCAGTATTTAGATTCATAATATTATAAGATAGATTAGGATAGGCTTAAATAAACACAAATATGAATCATCAAACGACGTGGGTGTTTCAAATAAATCAACGAAGAATGATTTGCGCAAATCACAGGTAAGGATCGACCTTTGATTGTAAAAAACTGGATAAGGAATATTTTATTTATATAGTAACAGGTTCGCAGGTTCTATAACATGGGACCTAAATATAACGGCGAACTATGGGTGTACATTTGTATACCGATGCCTAATCTTTCGGGGATTATAAAAGTGGTGGTATGTTATGTTAATTGTAGATAAATATAGTCTACTGAACTGCCTCATTATGTCAATACTGGGTGCGATTCCCAGGTCGCGCAAAGTACTTATTAAGTATTGGACTATTCTAAGGAATTCTTATTATGAGTTTAGATTTCTATTAGGCTCGCTTCCTGTAACATGAACCCTCAAACGTTCCGTAAATTGTAGTTGTACATTAGTACATCTCTGCTTATCTCTTCGCTGAATACAGACGTGATGGTATGGTGCGAAGTAGAGTGTAAGTCATATTTATGCCGACATCACGGACACAAAATAACAATGTTCTAAGTATCTATGGATTTTCTTACTCCATAAGACCCACTATTTGGAACCGTGCACATAGTTTTCGACAGTCAGTACTTGTAATAATGTTCTAAGTAAAATAATACATTTGACTTTGATTTTGACACGTTGTATACCAGTCCAGTACATCGAATCTAAGAACACGTCCTCGGAGGTGCTTTCTTGCTTAGTCACAAATGATTTAAGGCTCATTCGTAGGGCAATGAATAAAATGTACAATCATTTAGGCGTTTATAGTTCTAGGAATATGGACTGTGTGAGACTCATAGCAATAAATGATTCATGAGCAGGTAAAAATAAATAATTTAATGTAATTAATTCAGTAAAGTTCTAGAATGTAGTTTTATGACCATAATTCAAAGACCTCTGACTTTTTGGAATCATACATACCCACGCCATTCTCCCACAGGGGTAAGCAAAAAATATAGACAGCCAATTTCTGCGATTCTTGCATACTTTTTTTGCTTCTTCCTCCGGTTGCCTCATTGGTCTAGTAAGGGACCACAAGACCCAGGACCCGACGCTGTTCGATCCCCAGTTCGAGCAGTGTTATTGGGTTTTTGTATGAAATTTTCAGTAGCAGCTCGGAGTCTGGATTTGTGTCGGTTAATAGCAATAGGCTCGCCCCTATTACATGGGACCTAAACATACCGGCGAATTGCGGGGGTTCGTTGAGTACAACTCTGCCTAACCCTTCGGGGAATACAGGCGTGATGGTATATGTTATTTATCACGGGCATAAACGGTTATGGAAAATCATGAGGAAACCTGCAATCCTGAGAGACTTTCTCAACGCCATGAAGTCTGCCAATACGCAATAGGCCAGCGTTGTGGAGTATAGCCTATTACCTCTCATTCTGAGAGGAGACCCGTGGCCAGCAGTCACACAATAGGTATATGGATTGATGATGAAGTATGTATGTGAATAGCAACAATTAATATAATAAAATACATACATACACTCACGCCTTTCTTCCACAGGGGTAGGCAGAAACTATAGACTGCTAAAATTCTTTCATACTTCTTTTACTTCTTCTACATTCATACATCTTCTCATACATACACGCCGGTTGCGAGTACTACGCACCTGACCTTTTTTATATAATAAAATGGCCACCGAAAATCTACTGCAATTTCGTCTGAGGTCATCAGTTTACTAAAATATATTTTATTATAATTCTCAACATCGAAATGTACTTATTTTAATTAAGTATAAGATAATTACGCAGCAATAGGATGCATAACATGCAGAATGACTGCACTGGTGTTGAATTTTACTACGCACATTAAATCTTTATAATTAGCTCCTGCAACAATACGCCGTTAATAATTTCGTAATTAATTATGATAACCAGCTGTTGCCCGTTGGTTTGGTTGTAATAAAGTCAGTACTTTACTTTATAACTGTTATGTATAGGTATTAAGATATATTTTTAACGTGGGAGAGCCATGCTTCGGCACGAATTGGCCGGTTCGACCGGAGTGATACCACGGCCTCACAGAAAACCGGCGTCAAACAACGCTTACGTTGTGTTTCGCCGAGTGAGTGAGGTTACCGGAGGCCCAACTTTCCCTTTTAAAAGGCAGGCAACGCACTTGTGACTCTTCTGGTGTTGCGGGTGTCCATGGGCGGCGGTAATCGCTTACCATCAGGCGATCCGTCTGTTCGTTTGTCCCCCTATCCCATAAAAAAAATATGCTTCTAGAATAGGTACGCTGACCTCGAATTGTAAGGGCTTTCTGTACAATGAGAGGTTTGCTTATCCTTACTAATTCTTAATAATATTATAAACGTGAAAGTTTGTGGGTATGGATGTAAGGATGTTTCTTACTCTTTCAGACCAAAACGGCTGAACGTATCTGGATGAAATTTGACACACAGATAGATTATAGTCTGGAATAACACATAGGTTAGGTTAGGTCAGTTAATTTTATCCAGGTCAGACCCAATTCTGAAGTCCACGCAGACAAAATAACGAACAGAAGCTAGTTAATTATAATAACCAGCTGTTGCCTGTTGGTTTGGCTATAATAAAGTCAGTACATTAATTTACGGCAGTCATTAAAGTCAGTACTTTAATGACTGCCTCATTAGTCTAGTGGTCCCAAGCGCGACTGCTACGCTAGAGGTCCTGGGTTCGATCCCTAGGTCGAGCAGTGTTATTGGGTTTTTCTATGAAATTCTCAGTAGCAGCTCGGAGTCTGGATTTGTGCCCGGTAAATGGCAATAGGCTCGCCCCCTATTACATGGGACCTAAACATACCGGCGAACTGTGGGTGTACATTAGTACGCCTCTGCCTAACCCTTCGGGGAATACAGGCGTGATGGTATGTTATGTTACTTTAATTTACATTTATGACTATGCTTCCACTATACGTTGACCTTGAATTGTTAGAGCTTTGTGTACGATGAGAGGTCTGCTTATACGTTTAATAGTATAGCTTGATATACTTAAGTAAGTTTGCTACGCTTATTATGTAAGAGGATAATGTGCGTCTGCGTTTATCAAATTAATATTGTAATCATGTTTTTTTTAAAAGAGTATCTATGGAGTTTCATTAGTAGGCATTTTATGGAGTTGCATAAGACCCACTTGTTGGAACCGTGCAATTGGTTTGACTTTTCAAAAGTACCTTTTTAATGGTCTAATTGAAATAAAACATTTTGACTTGACTATATACAAAGATAATAATTTGGCAGGTACAATGTTGATAAGTTTATTATATTACGTTAAAGATCTGTAATGTTATCTACCATTACCTACCCATTTGAGTAAGCCTTCACATAATAGGTGGTGTTGCAAGCGCCCATTAGGCTACGGTAACCGCTTACCGCAGTAGTATAAAATAATAATAATACAGGCATAGACTACCTAGTTACATTTAACTTATAACACCAGATGGCGCTAGTGTCTCGTGCCGCATAATAGTTCATTTGTTTATTTCAAACATTATTATGTAACCCACAAATACCTACAAATTAAGGGCTTTTACGAATTAATATTATCTAAGGAAATAAAATGTTTTAACAGATGCCATTACAGTTACCTACCTACTAGAATTTACTACTACTTGGTACCAAATGTATCAATAAACTATGTAAACATTCCTTATCGCGATAAAAATTTCGCATTGAATTACTTTTGTTGATAACCCTGAGTCACGGTGCGATGTCGTCATCGTCAATATGTTGCCTATAGATACCACATGACTATTTCGCTCATGCCATCATCGCCTCCGTGGCGCAATTGGCTAGCGCGTTCGGCTGTTAACCGAAAGGTTGGTGGTTCGAGCCCACCCGGGGGCGTTTCTTTTTGTCATGTTTCAAACTGTATTTACGCGTATGTAAGTAGTTGAAACTCGTCTAAAACTTAATAATTTAAAATAAATTTAATAAAAATCTTTTTTTTTTTTACTTTAAAATAATACTGTTATTGATGTTATCAAAATTATTTACTGACTGTCGATGTAAAAAATAATTATTATAAATTGCTTTGATAATATATCTATACTACTTACAATACAAATCAATCAATTCATCCCAATTCCATAATCGATAAATCGTAATTAGATTATTACTAATACTATTAGAAAAAAAATACAGTAATTAAGTTGTGTGTGCGTAAACATTATATTTTGTTAATCTAGCTGACAAGCCGGCGTGCGCGTGCGCTTGACCGATTTTCATTATTTGTTTCGTACATAGGGGCCACCTGGATGGTTCTTAGTTGAGTCCAGTAGATGGCGCTGATGTTGATATAGTTTGAGATACGAGTGAAACCACGGGGAACAGCTATAGTTATTCGATAGAACTTTTAAATCCCTCTCTATGAGTGCTGTTCCCGCTTAGACAAATTCAAACTGTAATCACTGTTCCGATTGAACTTTTCGAGTCAAATGTCATAGAGCCCTCTCAAAGACATTATTTTGCTATGGCTTTTACTAATTATTATACCAATTTTTTTTTACCACGTGACACTCCCACACGACACGCAAATACCTTTAATTGACGTAAATTTTAATAGCCTGGGTAAGTGAGCCTAAACTCAAATTTAATTTTATTCTTTGCCATCACCACACTATTTTTATTCTTGATAGGCTTACGCTTGACCGCCAGTTCGCCTTGGAGCCGATTTTTCCATCGTCAGATAACGTTATCGGAGGAATCAATTCAATTTTTGACATTTTTTTATACAAGATCCGTAAACCGTCAATTTTATTCCTCAGTTAAAATTTATCATTGAAAAAAAAAAAGATGCTGTTAAGCGACACTGCGATCTACGATGGAGCGCACACGCCTAGAAGAAACCGATTCACTCGTGATTCACTCGTGTCAGATAGAACAGTGCCACGTTATGCTAAAGAAAAAATAGTCTTACATAATATATCACGCCTGTATACTCCGAAGCGCTACTGAGCATTTCTTATAAAAACTCAATAACACTTCACCACCTGGAAATGCTCTAGTATAGCAGTCGCGTATACTACTACTAGATAGGATTTAAATCGGGATCAAAGTTTTTGTATGAGACATACATATAAAAAACATTATAAACATCAATTACCTACTTAAAAGAGTATCGATGGAATTTTTGGATGGCTCTTCTCCATAAGACCTACCTATTTGGAACCGTGCATATTTTTTAGATATGTGTAGGTACATTTCAAACATGTATATGGTCTTATTGAAATAAAATATTTGGATTTGTATTATAACCCTTTTAAAATCTCTTCAATCAAAACTACATTTTGATCATTTTGTAATGAATTCTGCTTTATGAGTTTAGAACAAAGTCTTGTAACGGAAAATGAGCGTAAAGATAAGGTACTCACTCTTTTACTATAAAAGCCTGTCAAAGATAAGAGACCTTAGTAATTTATATCTCCACTAAAACCGATATGGCGTTCAGAGACTCCCAATTACTTAAGCTACTGGCATTTAAACCCCAGGGTCTATTTCTGTCTCTTTCTTTTCAACAATGAAAGAAAGGGATGTGAATAGTTTATAGTATCACTAATTGGACCACCCGTTGATACGGTTCTTAATTATTATCTTATTTAAATCGAGATAAGAGATTTTTTGATGAATTTAAATGGATATACGTAAATCTGAATATCTATAAAGAAGACAGAAATTTTATTTTTATGTCTTGACTTCAGATCCAAGGCACGCACTTCTGACATTCGTAGGTAATCACGTGCGTATAAAAAAATAATTATCACTCGCTTAAACGGTGTTGTGAGATAACCTGCATGCCTGACAGATTTTCTTAAAGGTGAGTGAAGTCTGCCAACTAGCGTGGTGGACTATAGCGTAAGGCTCGTTTTCGTCCTACGCTGACATCGGTCGCTGACGTCGGTCGAGCGTACCGTCATTGGCGTATGTAAGAGAAAATCTGCGGCAGACATCAGCGTCGCAGCGTCGCATCAGCGTCGCGGTTTCTCATAGAACATTGTGTTATCTATACGCTCGAACGACGTCAGCGGATGATGTCAGCGTAGGAGGAAATCAAGCCTTCTCACATTGTAAGAGATCCGTGCCCAGCAGTGCAAAATAACACTTTACTCGACCTGGACATCGAATCCAGAATCTCTAGCATAGAAGTCGCTCTCAAGACCACTAGGTTAATGAAGTTTTTATTATTATATTCATCAATCAATCAAATCAGCCTATTGCCGTCCACTGCTGGACGTAGGCCTCACCCAAGGAGCGCCAACCATCCCGGTCTTGGGCAGCTCGCATCCATCCGCTGCAGTATATATGCTGGTTTTATTATACAGTAAGTTAAATACTTACTGTATAATAAAACCAAAACTAAAATCCGCAAACCAGATCACAGAGGCAGGTGGCACAAAAACCGGTCGCTCTTTGTTACCAAGTTATAGAGGTAAAAACCTGGACACGAGCGCCATCTGCCACTGACAATTGTAAGATTTATCGTCTACTTTCGACATAGAAGCTTCTGTGTCGATCTGTGCAAGATATAAGCGATAGCGGGTTGAATATATGGCAGTTTTTTTTTACTTATTAGGGTTCCGTACCTCAAAAGTAAAAAACGGAACCCATACGGGATCACGTTGTTGTCCGTCTGACCGTCTGTCAAACAAGACCCTTTATCTTGGGAACGCGTGGAAGTATCGAGTTGAAATTAAAACCATATACTCAGGACTACAGTCTCTTGAAGCTGTATAAATAAAAATTATACTTCTAAGCTAACGTAAAATAAAGATACGGCCGTTTATGCCGCAAAAAACGTATATTTCGACAGTCTCAAGGGAATCAAAATTTATAGGGTATTTTCTGTTGACCTAGAACTATGATATTTGGCAAGTAATACCGTCTTATACTACAAGTATAGGGAAAAATCTGAAAACTATACATTTGTAATTAATTATAATATCTACCTACAAATTTGTACGGAACCCTCAGTGGGCGACTCCGACTCGCGCTTGTCCGGTTTTTATTTTATTGGTTAAATCAGTAAACTAGCGGGCGAGCCACCTAATGCTTATTTTTTCTCCGTTGCCTATGATGACTATGATTTTATCCTGTATCGTAGGTGCGTTTACAAACAGAAATTCTCACATACACAAACGCCCAGACCCGGTACAACTACCTGTAGGTCATACAAATATTTGTTCCGTGTGGGGATCGAATCCACAACACGTTGCGCAGAAGCTGATCGCTCAGCCGCTGCCCCAAATGTTAATTAGTCATCGTCCACGGTGTATAATTGCAACACTAGATAAATGTAGTCTTGGTGCGCAGCTTTAAGAGCAGAGCAGCTAAGAACAACAGATTGCAAGAGCCACAGCAACCGAGACGGAACTGGCTCTTACGCACAAAAGTCGAAACACACACCAAGGTGCTTTCCAACAGACTCCGACGTAAGGGTGGTCGCTAGTTAGTCAAACCCCAAGAGGTCCTACAACCGAATAAGTCAGATTTTTCTATTAAATTCTTAATAGCAGCCTGGAATTTCGTTTGGTTTACGGTCAATAGCGATAGGCTTGCCTTCTATAACATGGAACCTAAAAACATATCTGCAACAAACTATCGATGTAAAGTACATTAGTAGGTTGCTCTGCCTAACTCTGCGTAATACAGGCGTGATGGTATGTTATCTGTAGTTATGTGCATACCGTTTTATGGAATTATTTTCTTCCAAATTCACATCATATGAAGCTACTCCCTACAACTATGTATCTTGTAGATTTTTACGTGGGAGAGCCATACTTCGGCACGAATGGGCCGACTCGACCGGAGTGATACTACGGCCTCACAGAAAACCGGCGTTAAACAACGCTTACGTTGTGTTTCACCGAGTGAGTGAGGTTACCGGAGGCCCAATCCCCTTTTAAAAGGTCGGCAACGCACTTGTGACTCCTATGGTGGTGCGGGTGTCCATGGTCGGCGGTAATCGCTTACCGGCGAGACCTAGTTCCCGTGAAAGCACTAATGAACACATTCAAAAGGTTCGCAACCCCACCTAGACACACCTATTTTTATATTATGAAAAAAATATATAACTATTTTATCGTGACAATGATTTTGTGGTTATAGAAATAACTAGTACTCGTAAATAGAACTGTGTACTGTTCCTTGGGTGTCTTTTGGTGTGAGTGCAGGATTTTGTCTTTTTAAGGCTAAATTAATAGGTTACCTATCTCTGGATTGTTTTAACTACTGGATATTGAAATTTGGCATAAGATCCATAGACGTGAAGTCTAATTTCCATCTCCAGTAGGGAAAACAATCCAGACATAGGTTATAAATTTCGGCCGTTAGTCTAGACTACCGGACTTCTATCAGATAGCAAAGTGCCACGTTATGCTAAAGAAAAAATAGTCTTACATAATATATCACGCCTGTATACTCCGAAGCGCTACTGAGCATTTCTTATAAAAACCCAATAACACTTCACCACCTGGAACTCCTCTAGCATAGCAGTCGCGTATACTACTACTAGATAGGATTTAAATCGGGATCAAAGTTTTTGTATGAGACATACATATAAAAAACATTATAAACATCAATTACCTACTTAAAAGAGTATCGATGGAATTTTTGGCTGGCTCTTCTCCATAAGACCTACCTATTTGGAACCGTGCAAATAGCTTTTGACATTAAAAAAAAGTATATTTTTTAGATATGTGTAGGTACATTTCAAACATGTATATGGTCTTATTGAAATAAAATATTTGGATTTGTATTATAACCCTTTTAAAATCTCTTCAATCAAAACCACATTTTGATCATTTTGTAATGAATTCTGCTTTATGAGTTTAGAACAAAGTCTTGTAAAGGAAAATGAGCGTAAAGATAAGGTACTCACTCTTTTACTATAAAAGCCTGTCAAAGATAAGAGACCTTAGTAATTTATATCTCCACTAAAACCGATATGGCGTTCAGAGACTCCCAATTACTTAAGCTACTGGCATTTAAACCCCAGGGTCTATTTCTGTCTCTTTCTTTTCAACAATGAAAGAAAGGGATGTGAATAGTTTATAGTATCACTAATTGGACCACCCGTTGATACGGTTCTTAATTATTATCTTATTTAAATCGAGATAAGAGATTTTTTGATGAATTTAAATGGATATACGTAAATCTGAATATCTATAAAGAAGACAGAAATTTTATTTTTATGTCTTGACTTCAGATCCAAGGCACGCACTTCTGACATTCGTAGGTAATCACGTGCGTATAAAAAAATAATTATCACTCGCTTAAACGGTGTTGTGAGATAACCTGCATGCCTGACAGATTTTCTTAAAGGTGAGTGAAGTCTGCCAACTAGCGTGGTGGACTATAGCCTAAGGCTCGTTTTCGTCCTACGCTGACATCGGTCGCTGACGTCGGTCGAGCGTACCGTCATTGGCGTATGTAAGAGAAAATCTGCGGCAGACATCAGCGTCGCTTTGCGGTTTCTCATAGAACATTGTGTTATCTATACGCTCGAACGACGTCAGCGAATGATGTCAGCGTAGGAGGAAATCAAGCCTTCTCACATTGTAAGAGATCCGTGCCCAGCAGTGCAAAATAACACTTTACTCGACCTGGACATCGAATCCAGAATCTCTAGCATAGAAGTCGCTCTCAAGACCACTAGGTTAATGAAGTTTTTATTATTATATTCATCAATCAATCAAATCAGCCTATTGCCGTCCACTGCTGGACGTAGGCCTCACCCAAGGAGCGCCAACCATCCCGGTCTTGGGCAGCTCGCATCCATCCGCTGCAGTATATATGCTGGTTTTATTATACAGTAAGTTAAATACTTACTGTATAATAAAACCAAAACTAAAATCCGCAAACCAGATCACAGAGGCAGGTGGCACAAAAACCGGTCGCTCTTTGTTACCAAGTTATAGAGGTAAAAACCTGGACACGAGCGCCATCTGCCACTGACAATGGTAAGATTTATCGTCTACTTTCGACATAGAACCTTCTATGTCGATCTGTGCAAGATATAAGCGATAGCGGGTTGAATATATGGCAGCTTTTTTTTACTTTTTAGGGTTCCGTACCTCAAAAGGAAAAAACGGAACCCATACGGGATCACGTTGTTGTCCGTCTATCCGTCTGTCAAACAAGACCCTTTATCTTGGGAACGCGTGGAAGTATCGAGTTGAAATTAAAACCATATACTCAGGTCTATAGTCTCTTGAAGCTGTATAAATAAAAATTATACTTCTAAGCTAACGTAAAATAAAGATACGGCCGTTTATGCCGCAAAAAACGTATATTTCGACAGTCTCAAGGGAATCAAAATTTATAGGGTATTTTCTGTTAACCTAGAACTATGATATTTGGCAAGTAATACCGTCTTATACTACAAGTATAGGGAAAAATCTGAAAACTATACATTTGTAATTAATTATAATATCTACCTACAAATTTGTACGGAACCCTCAGTGGGCGACTCGGACTCGCGCTTGTCCGGTTTTTATTTTATTGGTTAAATCAGTAAACTAGCGGGCGAGCCACCTAATGCTTATTTTTTCTCCGTTGCCTATGATGACTATGATTTTATCCTGTATCGTAGGTGCGTTTACAAACAGAAATTCTCACATACACAAACGCCCAGACCCGGTACAACTACCTGTAGGTCATACAAATATTTGTTCCGTGTGGGGATCGAATCCACAACACGTTGCGCAGAAGCTGATCGCTCAGCCGCTGCCCCAAATGTTAATTAGTCATCGTCCACGGTGTATAATTGCAACACTAGATAAATGTAGTCTTGGTGCGCAGCTTTAAGAGCAGAGCAGCTAAGAACAACAGATTGCAAGAGCCACAGCAACCGAGACGTAACTGGCTCTCACGCACAAAAGTCGAAACACACACCAAGGTGCTTTCCAACAGACTCCGACGTAAGGGTGGTCGCTAGTTAGTCAAACCCCAAGAGGTCCTACAACCGAATAAGTCAGATTTTTCTATAAAATTCTTAATAGCAGCCTGGAATTTCGTTTGGTTTACGGTCAAAAGCGATAGGTTTGCCTTCTATAACATGGAACCTAAAAACATATCTGCAACAAACTATCGATGTAAAGTACATTAGTAGGTTGCTCTGCCTAACTCTGCGTAATACAGGCGTGATGGTATGTTATCTGTAGTTATGTGCATACCGTTTTATGGAATTATTTTCTTCCAAATTCACATAATATGAAGCTACTCCCTACAACTATCTTGTAGATTTTTACGTGGGAGAGCCATACTTCGGCACGAATGGGCCGGCTCGACCGGAGTGATACTACGGCCTCACAGAAAACCGGCGTCAAACAACGCTTACGTTGTGTTTCACCGAGTGAGTGAGGTTACCGGAGGCCCAATCCCCTTTTAAAAGGTCGGCAACGCACTTGTGACTCCTATGGTGGTGCGGGTGTCCATAGTCGGCGGTAATCGCTTACCATCAGGCGATCCGTCTGCTCGTTTGCCCTCCTATTCCATAAAAAAAAGATTAAAATCCACAGCGAGTATCAATGAAGTTAGGATGTTGGTATTTACTGTATATTAAAAAACAGTTTATTGCAATATTTGGTTTAAATAAAGCGTGCTATCTATTTAGTATTATAATAAGGCATGTGGCAATACAAAAGACAGTGAAAACAAAACATACCATCACGCCTGTATTCCCTGAAGGGTTCAGTAGAAGTGTACTAATGTACACCCACAGTTCGGCGGTATGTTTAGGTCCCATTTTCGGGGAGGAATAATTGTGATGTGCCAAAAGCAAAGCACAGGAGGGCCACAGGTGTGTTCCTTATAGATCTCGGAGCCCCCTCCCCATTGTGCTATGGATGGCCGTGTGTTTTTAGTCGGTAGGAGTCCGACATAACCGTCCTCCTCTCTTTCTCAGAGACAGTGGTCAGCCATGAGAATTTTCACACGGAAAAAAAATGTCCCATGTAGGTACCTACGTTACACATTTCACACCCATTTATAAGAATCTCTAACAGGGATCCTTTGTAAAATCCTTTCTGAAACTCACATCAAGCTAGAAGTAGATTATCATAAAATTAACCTCTAATTAATAATTTAATTTAATTCACTCGTCTAAAAAACTTTTATTCCAAATGACATTTACACGATCCTAATCCGATCCTGCCACAGATAACGAATGTTCCCAAAACGTAAATTATTTAAAAGTAAAAAATAAACACAAAACAGCGGGTGACATCCCTTTTATAGTTCCACCTTTATTAATGCGTGTTTTTAAAGAATTTATGTTTGACATGTGTGGTTGTGTAAGCCGACTACCATTAGTAAAAAAAAAAAAACTACTGGGTGTAGGTACCTACGCCTTATTTTTTTACGCAAAGA
The DNA here is from genome assembly GCA_910591435.1 of Acronicta aceris. Lineage (NCBI taxonomy): Eukaryota > Metazoa > Arthropoda > Insecta > Lepidoptera > Noctuidae > Acronicta > Acronicta aceris. The sequence goes on along the minus strand of OU342759.1, from coordinate 2,113,227 downwards.
TAAGCAAAACTGAGTGATGAATTGTGTGCATTTTCCGAAATCATTTGTGTTTGTATCTAATTTGTATTACAACCTGCTTTTTAGAATTCATGGTATGGTTTTTTATTTGGATCGTTTCCAAGTTCAAATCTCTAGAACAAGGCGGCTATTCTTATTGGATTCTTTATTTATTATTTCGAGTTATTTATACGTATTATGTCAAGTCGAAATAAATGAAAAATACTTATTTATGATGAATAAATAAATAGATTACTAAAATCACCGAAAATTTAACTACCTACGTTAGTAATTTAATTGTTAGTTTAGCTTTGCTTAAAATGTTATTTTATTGAAGGAAAAATTCAATCGCGGGCAGGATTCGAACCTTAGTCTTCTGGTTAGATACACCAGCTATGTAGCTTAGCGGTCAGAGCGTCTGGTGTATCTAACCAGAAGACCCAGGTTCGAAGCTTCATAATCTTAGCGTGGAAAATGCAAAAAAATCACAAAAAGATTTGTCTCACTGCCAATCATTTATTACAAAGAGGTACCAAGTTAGTAAACGAATTGAATTTATAGAGTTTCCAAGAAATATATTATAAAACCTTGGAAACCTAGAGAAAATTCAGACGTTTGTCGTGCAAACTAAACAGACTTAAAATATTTTTAAAGTAGGCTACGTAAGTAGTATTAATTTATGTTACAATAACCTTGCGTAAAGAATTAAAGAGACTAGTGGCGCCATCTGTTGTCAAATGTTGCAAATTTAATTTGACGCATCATCAAGCTTCGTCGTAATTTTAATATAGTTTAGTCGACCCCGTATAAGTAAATGTACCGAGGTTGAACAAAACTGCAATGTACCTACTAAACAAAATAAAAAATATATTTATTAATGCAAGAGAATTAATAATTGAGATATAAATATAATTTTTAAAACTTATTGCTATTTAAAGAGATCCTCTTAAATCAGCTTTATCCGTTTCGTAGAGTATTTTCTGGGGCTTTTTTAGTCGATAAAACCTAATAAAGTAAGTACTTTAGGAGTACCAGGATTTCTATGGGTTACTTTGAAGGAAAATCGACAATCAGATTCAATTTTATATTCCCGCAGAAAACCAATTGACGAATGCCTACATTTAATTTTGCACTTCACCTTTTAGAACATTCTTCTAATTTCACTGACCTCTTTAATACTCTAGAGATCAGTGAATAATTTTAAATGATAAACAGCTCATTTAAAATTATTCACTGATCTCTTTTAAAATTATTCACTGATTCCTTTTTTGAATTTCAAACCAGTCCACCCATAGTGATGTCGCCTCTTTGCAGCAACCTCTACAGTACCTTCCATTTAGTTAGTATGCCAGAAGCCCAAAAAGCCTGACAACTTTGATGAAGTATGTTTATATAGAAAAAAACTTAATTAGACTTCATCAAAGTCCGGAAAAAGATATAATTATTAAAACTCTACTCTTCCCAAAGCATAAAAGAGTAAAATACATCATACTTCGAAGTGCAATTTACAAAATCTCGTAAAAGCGCGCCGCATAGTGGCGCAAACTTAATAATGAGCGTTGCAATTAAAGCACGTCGCACACCTGCGAGCTTACCGAATGCGTTTTTATTAAAGTACCTACACACAACGTGACATCTGAATATATAAAGTTCCTCAAGGGTGAATAAGGAGATCTTAGAAAGGTGTTAAATAAACATGTAAATCTTTTAAAAGTTACACGTGTTTTATCCGTTAATTACTGTCGCAATTTTTGAAGTAAATAGGAGTACCTAATGTTTTTTATTAAAAAAAAAATGTATCTCTGTAGCTTAGATGGCTAAAGCATGCTTTGTAGGTATGGTTCTAATAGTTGTTCTTATCCTCTATATTGCAACCTGGAATACAGTAGATAAAACCTATAAGCCTTTTATTTACTTTATCCTGACAAAAAATAAAAATTAAGTATCATGAATTACCATGCCACCATATAATTACTAGAATTACCATGGCATATAAGAACTGACCAGTCCCGATAGATGACAGTCGTTCACGAGCGAGTATGGCGTATATTTTAGCGTTGTATCACTCAACATTTTTTAAGAATAAAACGATCCAACATACATAATGATTAGAATATTATTATTGCAAAAAGCAGCACCTCATTCAACCAGAGCTACATTTGACTTACGCCAAGACACATTATCAAAATTCAATCAATAACTTTGTCAAACAGATGTCGATTTGAAATCCGATCCGTTCTATAGAAGAACAAAAGAGAAGCAGAACTTTGGCATAACAAACAGGCAATGCCTTTTAAAAACCATTATCGTTCAAACGGAGCCACTCCATGCGAAATTTCACAGCAAACAATGCTTTAGAGGTGGGGTCACACTAGCACCGGATTTGTAAACAATGCTGCATCATATTTTTCTATACTAAACTGAACTAAACATTCTAGTGATTGCTTTGGATTAGGTCTTGGTTGAGGGAGGAAGGATACAGCCATCTTAAAAGCGGCATATTTAGCATAGTGCCTGTGTGACTGGCTTCTGTACCTGTGATTTGACTTCCATGCCCAATATGACCTACAGATACTTTGTTGTTTTAGGTCTGGGTGTTTGTGTGCATCAGAATATACGTTTGTAAACAGAGGATTACTGGGGGCAACGTTTTTTTGCTGTCATGATTTAAAGAAAATATTTGTGCCCAAAGCAATTTATTAATCGCTTCAGCCTGCCAACCCGCTCCGCTTTGTGTTTACCGCAGACCGACATCGAATTAATAGCAAAGAGCAATTCAATAATGCTCCAATGATTTTTAATATTCGAACAATTCGCAGCGTCGATGTATTGTCCATTCACCGAGACCAATTTTTGGTTGAAACAGCGCAAACACATACCAACCTCTAAACAGTTATGTACAAAGTTGAAATTGCATTGAATTTAAAAATTTAAAAGTGGTCTTCATCCAGACATGTGTGGATAGTTGAGAATAATTACAGGGCTGCCATAAACCAATTTTTCACGGCCGATTAACCGACATCATAAGATTGGATAGAATTTTTCAATAAAGCGATTTTTATAATCATTTTCAACCCGCTGCACTTGCGAAATTTACTAAAGAACTTTTTATTTGAGGCACTGATAAAGAAAACAGTTTGAATGATTGCGAATTAATGATTTAGAAGTGGTCAATATGTAGTTTAGTGTATCGAACATCTGCGATAATGTTGGAGTGATTGGGTGAACGCAATGCCCTTTTATGTTATAGGGCTGTGCATAAGTAATATTTTTTCATTTAATTGGACACTGTGGAACACGCTCTGTGTCGAGGGGGACTTTACAAAAATAGTGGTAAAGAATACATGGATCACACCTCATAAGAAATCGCCAGGGGGCGCGCGAGTCGGTTTCGGGGCTGTGCCCCCTTCCCGAAGGTCCCTCTGCCCTTAACGACGGGCACGTCCTTGGGTAGCCATATATACGGCAGGCAGGTTGGGCGCGCGGCCATCCGGCCGCAGCGGACCTATCACACAAATATGTATCTCGAGTGGTAGTCAAACCCACGACACGATGGTAGTGGTAGGTGGCCACCATAACTGCGACCATTGAGGATACATCATTCGATTCGTTACGATTCTCCGAAGGATATTATGAAACATTTGTGTTGTTATAAGTACTACATCATTATTTAAATTACAGTAAAAAATGACAGTACCTACTCGTATTCATTACTCGTTGCATAGCACATTTCTTATATTGCACCACTCTTATTTTTATTATTATAAAAATGCCACCAATTATGAGACGTAGCAATTTATTATATTTTCTTTAAAAGTCTGCACTCTTTGAGCGGTTACGGCGTCCACAAAGTCCACCGTTATCAGGACGTTTCCGGCAAAACTTTTCTTGTAAAATAATGCAATTAAATATTTCCGCTCTCAATATTTTTTAAGAGTCCCGGCGCAAAGATATTGTTCAGCCGATAGTTTGAATTTTATATTCTGTAGATACTGCCTTGGTGAGTTTTATATTCTATTAAGTATAATTTTGCAGACTTTTATAGACATTTAAACGATATAGTAAAGTGAAATTACTTGAAAGAAAACCAGTAAGCTATAAAAAAATCGATTTATCATTTAAGAAACCTAGTTTTAGATTTTAATTGAGGAATATTAATTGTTCAATATAATTGAGATATTATGTTTTTTAATAGAAATATTTGTGTAAGAATATATGTTAGAAGAATAAACTGTGATTATACCAAATTTTAATTATATTTATCCACAGTTTTTAATAATTCAAATAATATCTAATAACAATGATTAATTAATATTTTTTTATTCGTGATAGGCGTAAGCCTCAGGCGTCAGGCGATACTGCGATCTACTCGTACGATAGAGCGCGCTTGCATAGAAGAAACCGATTCACTCGTGATTTAAAGACACTCAGATTATTATCTATCAGGAAAAATCCACTCGGGAAGCGCATTCCACATTTCAGCGGTAGGTACTACGCATAATAAAAGTGTACTCAAAGCGTTTCGTTCGGGTTTTGATATACTTACTTAATCAAATATTCTTCATTCTCGCACACTTTAACATTTTGCACGTAATCTTGCCAAAACATATTGTACATAAAAATAAACCTGTAAACTGGACCTTACCCAAGACCTAAAAAAAGCTAGCGCAATAAACCCGTAACAAAGCGGCAACAAAACCCTACACTATAAAAGGATCCTGTTAAAAAATTATGTTCGTAGCGCAAGCAATTACGTCGTCAAAATATACCTTTTTAAAAATTGCTCTTAATATTTCAGCGTAGTGCTCAGTCTCAAAGGGTGACGCAACAAAATCTTGTTAAAGTTAATGAACAAACTTAGGAAGTCTCAGTTATATTAGACACTTGCGTTGCCACCCTAGTCGGAGACGTGAGTACCGAAAACTACCGTCTGCTATTAAAAAATAATAAAAAGAAAGATTAATTTATTTGCATTGAATGCATAGAAAATTTAATATTAATATAATCAAGTTCACGGGAGCGGATTTAATAGTATTTAGGGTTCTGTACTGGAACTCAATGGAACTACATAAAAGGATCACTTTGTTGCTCGTAAGTGTGTGTGTGTGCGTGTAGTTGAGTTAACTGTACGTGTATCTGTTTCTCCGACGAATCAAAACCCTTGGTTTAATTTAGGAGACCATAGACTGATGGTCTAAAGGTAAACTTAAGCTGCGTAGATGACGCCATGAAAAGATGCGACCACTTACGTAGATACTCAAACAGAAAATCTGTGGGGTACTTTCCGTTGACCTAGAATCATGATATTTAGCAAGCAGAAAGATATTACAGCACGAAAAGGAAAAATCCAAATATTGCACATTTGTAATTATATCACTGTTTTCTGTCATTACTTCTAGTCGGAAAGTCTTTACAGGTAAGATAAGTTTGTTTTTGAGAAGAAGGAAAAGAGGAACCCTTGGAGCACTAGTGTGAGTCGCACTTGACTAGTTTTTAAATTATGTAATGTCGTATTGCTTCGGTTGTATCAATATGAAGCTAAAAGGATATAGATAGTAAATTTTTTTTTATTCCTCATAGGCTTACGCATGACCGCCAGTTCGCCTAATGTTAAGCGACACTGCGATCTACGATTGAGCGCGCTTGCCTAGAAGAAACCGATTCACTCGTGATTTAAACACACTCAGATTATATCTATCAGGGAAGACCCACTCGGGAAGCGCATTCCACATTACAGCGGTACGCATGATAAAAGTGGACTTAAAGAAACTGAAACCGATGTGCGATGCGCAACACCGAGGAGGAGTTTTTGATGCATTGTCGAGCCTCAAGAGCCCCTACAGACTTTAGACTGCCAGAACCGCAGCAACTGAGCGGGAACGACTACGATAGACTCCAACGTAAAGGTGGTCCATCGAGCAAGTCAGATATTTTCTCGCCACTTCCGAGATTATGTCAAATTTTTAAATGCCCACGACAATATTTTTTAATGGGATAGGAGGGCAAACGAGCAGACGGATCGCCTGATGGTAAGCGATTACCGCCGCCCATGGACACCCGCAACATCAGAGGATTCACGAGTGCGTTGCCGACCTTTTAAAAGGGGATTGGGCCTCCGGTAACCTCACTCACTCGCCGAAACACAACGCAAGCGATGTTTAACGGTGGTCTTCTGTGAGGCCGCGGTATCACTCCGGTCGAGCCGGCCCATTCGTGCCGAAGCATGGCTCTCCCACGTAAAATGTTAAACGTTGATCAATTCCGGACTTTTAATAGGATTTTTGTTCACTACCCACGCTCCATATATATTCTCAACTTACCTCCACTTTATAATGATAGCACATAACTACCCAGCTACTTTTTCTGTACCGTGAAACTTTGAGTAAGAAATATGAAATAAGTTTTTGCATAAAATATAACTTTCGCGAAAGCTGTCGGCCATCAAAAAGAATGGGCATTTATATATATTTACAATGTTGTTTAAATATTTTTTGTTGTCTGTATCTTATCAAAGAGATTTTAGTTGCTTAGTTTTTGAAAGTATTGTAACTTGTATACTTTAAATTCAATAGTCTCGCCCCCTATTATATAGTAAAAACATACCGGCAAACTGTGGTTGTACACTATTAGCACACCTCTGCCTATCCGTTCGTGAATCACAGGCGTGATGATATTTTTTGTACATTCTTGCTTTGGGTACATTCGGCGTTAGGTATTTTTCCATGTTAAAAAAACATTCAATTTTCATAAAAAAGTTACTGTGTCTACGTAATTGTACTAAATGTATCTAGCACCTTAATTACTGTGGTACTCATTGAATAGTTTACCTGAGATTGAAACAAAGCTTTTTTTATAGAATAGGGACGCAAGCGAGCAAGCGCGTCACTTGATGGTAAGTGATGACCGCCGCCGTTTGACAACCACAACACCAGAGGGGTTACAAGTGCGTTGCCGGCCTTTAATAAAAGAATAGGCTTGCTTCTTGAAGGTTGCCATGTCGTACCGGATCGGAAATGCCTCCGCGGTATAAAGTTTCTAGAGAAACGCACGGTGGTGGACCGCATGAATTCAAAATTCATTCCGCATGGGTTCAAGGATGAAATTTCCATTTCTGGCGAGTGGATCTATGGCGGAACGTAGCTGGAGGTACAAGTTGGAACAATTCCTCAGAACAATCCCCGTGATAAATGCGATAAAAGATATACAGAGAAGCCACGCCTTTTCACAGGGCAAGAGGATCAAGCCGATCGCCGATCAAGCTATTTTAGTAATTTAAATTACAAATGGGTTTTTATTTGAGCTATTCATTTTACTGAAAGGTTGCTGGTACCTAGGTACTTAAAGCAGTTAATGTACCAGCAGAATATGATTATTAAACTTTGTTAGGTACCAAGCAGTGACAGTCTAGCGGTATGACCTTTGGACGGCCTAGTCAAAAGTCTCGAGCTCGAACCCAAGGCACGCACCTCTGACTTTTCGAAGTCATGTGCGTATTCATAGTTAATTATCACGCGCATAAACGGTGAAGGAAAACATCGTGAGGAAACTTGCATGCCTGAGAGATTTTCTCGACGGCAAGTGAAGTCGGCCAATCCGCAATCAGCGTGTCAATCAGCGTGATGGACTATAGTCTAATCCCTCTCATTTGAGAGGAGACCCGTACCCAGCAGTGTGACAATTATTATTCGAGTCGCGTTAAAACCTAGTGGATGGCATTTTAAGTTAATTGCACACTTTACCTATCACCGATCAGAAGCAATTACTTCGTTAAAGATCGTAAAAGGTCGGGGACGTTTCGGAACCTTATTACCGGCGGAACGTCGAATGGGACCGTTCGGAATGACTTCGGAACTCGACTTCTGGCGCTGCAATTTAAAACAAAGTTTCGAAAATGGAACGCTACGCGACTCTTAATTGAAATAGTTCAATTTTTCTCACAAAGATTTCTGGAACTTTGTTTTTTTCCAACTTCCGAAGTAAGCGTTCTAAATGCCAATGTAGATTTGTTTTTAATGAAAGTTGAGATTTGTGTTAAAAAGATTAATCGCTTCAGTGTAACGTAGAATTCTTCTTCACTTCCACCTTACCTTGAATCTTCATAATTATAATGTTTTTATTCACATTTATACTTCTCTATTACACGAATAAAACACTGTTCTCTTTATCTACTATTTTCCTTCAATTCTCCACCTTAGACAATTATCTTTCCTTTCAAACCACATCTTCCATCAACGAATCGTTTTTTAAAATATCCTTCTCACCACTATCACTTTATTCATTGAACATTCTTCGTTCAAACGAAATATACTATTGAGTATTATACCTATAAATATGGATGCTATTTCCATGTAGGTAAGTTATACGCACCTTTTTACCTCTCACTTCTACTCTATTAATGCACCTACCGTGATCGTCTCTCCACCACGCAAAGTTTGTCTATAAAAAAATGCGCGCAAATAACATAGATCCATGCTATGTTGTGTTTTTAACGGTGACCAAGGTCGCCAGAGCTCTACGAGGAAGCATTCTGTTAGCAGTGTGGGGGACCGGTGGTGTTTTGTTACCGCCTCTGTCATGCATGGCAGCATGTCTCCTATGCTGCCAGCCCAACTATTCCTCCCTAATTTACAGGGTCGGCAACGCGCGAGTGATGCCCCTGGTGTTGCAAGCATCCATAGGCTACGGTAACCGCATTAGACGGGCCGTATGCTTGTTTTTGCCGTGTGCCACCTTAGTGGTATAAAAAAATGTGTCATCTTTTGTATCGCATTCATGAATGTTGTACTAATTTCGATATTTTTATACAAAAACACTTATTTACGTGATTTTACCTGACCGTTTGGAAGGGGTAACGCACGCAGTTACTTCGATCGTAATGTAACCTACTTAAAAAGTTTAAAGTTAGCTTTTCGTAATCTTACACGACACACAAACTGTTTGAAAGGGGTCGAAACATATCGGAAGACTCCCTAAGCCGGCCTCTAGTAAATAATTCTTGAACTGGGCTTCTGTTCATGTATTTTTTATGCGGTGTTATTTATGTGTTCCTGCGGTGTACTGCTGGCTTTATTCTTTCAAATGTGTAAAGAAAAATGAATCAAGTTTTGGAATAAACGAAAGTTTTACTTGATACTGTGATAATGTCACGTTTTTACTAAAGGCTATGAAAATATGAGTCTAGGAGTTTAGTGAATGATAAGCAAGGTTGCTTGCACTCTGGAGCCACGTTTACTCCATATGGGGACGGGTTAGAATATATTTCTTCAGTGCCATTCATACAAGCATCTCATATGGGGCGAGAAAATATCTGACTTGCTCGGTAGTAGGGCTTCTGGGGACCACCCTTACATTGGATTCTGTCGTAAAGTAGGTACCTTGGTGTCTGTTTCAACTACAGCTACAGGTCTGGAAGTCTGCTCTCTCTTAAGGCTCGGCAACGATCCTCTGGTGTCCATGGGCGGCAATGATTACTTACTATCAAGTGGTTCGTCTGCTCATCACCGATTAAACCAATGACAAAAAAAGCAAAAATTAAAAGCTTTAAGATATAATCTGATGACCTTCTGGTGAACACGTTAAAATCTTTAGTCTTTGTGACCTACCATAATAATTTTATGCCCTGAATAACGAATAACACAAAATATTACACTTTCATTGCCTACGGACCACCCCAGTCTTTTATGATTATGTTAGTAGAGATATAACAATAAAATTGTTTGAAATAATACGTCGTAATATGACATTTTCGTCACATAAATTTTAATGTGGTTTTAAAAATACATGCTTTATTCGTGTATGCATGAAAACATATTTTTATATTTTCAAGAATTTAGTAGAAGTGGTTGTAACATGGCTAAGATGATGATGAATATTATAATACCTAGGTATTATTAGTGTATATATATTACTCAAAACAATAATATGAACGTATATGGCAACTGTCATTCTGACATGAATTTTATCCCATTGAGATAAAGTTTAATTTAATAATTAGTTTAGTTGCTATTTCAGATAAATATACCTAGTGCCTTAAGAGCCCCCACGGACTTATAGACCCACAGCAACTGAGGGAGAACTGGTACTCATGCTGGAAACTGAAATTCTCAATAGATAGCGTAATTACTCCTAAATCAAGATTCTATTCCTGCACTAGTTGCATGTCTATGCCGCGGCAAATTGCGAGACGTTTGCAATTAAACAGCGGAAATGTACCAGATGGCAGCATTAACGACTCAATATTTCGTATATTAAGTCCCTCTGATATTATTAAATTATTGTATTCACATACGCGCTTATGGGTGAAGAGATTTAAAATGGTTGTGGTGCGAATATGGGGAATAGTTTCGTACAAAATCTCTTTTTGATCTTGATTTGATTTCATTTTTTTTTGTCAGGCTGTGATATCTCTATCACCAGATAGAAGAATTTGTAGATGTTTAACTAAGGCAAAAAATAAATAAAGCATTGTCTAGCAATAAACGCTGGGTAGGACGACCTCCAACGAGATAGACGAATGACCTGGCGAAGGTCGCCGGGAGTCGTTGGATGCAGGTGGCATAAAAGCGGTCCTTGTGGAAGTCTTTGGGGGGGTCTTTATTTCGCAGTGGACGTCTTTTGGCTGATAGATGAACTCGTAGTAGAATTACGATTTGTTCGAAATGTCTATCACTTGTAATATTTATCGCTTTACATAGGGTTGATAGTGTATGGATAAAGTCTTACAAAAAGCCATAGGTAGTATTCGACAAGTTATATTTTTTTAAACCACTAAGGTGGCACCGTACCGCTCTGTAGTTACCGTAGCCTACGGACGCTTGCAAGACCAGGAGTTTCACTCGCGCATTGCTGACCCTGTAAAAATCTTTTACACCCTTTTTGAAGAACCCCATGCTGTAGTCCTTTGGGAAAACCTCGGCGGGAGTTCATTCCACAACCTGAGTGCGTGTGGGAGAAAATTGCTCTGGAATCGCACAGTATGAGACCAGAGTTGTTCTATAGTATGTGGATGAACTCCACGCCGATGGCGAGAGGTGCGGTGATGGAAAATAGCTGTTGACATCATTTCAGACAATGCCTTAGAACACTGGCTATTATACAAACGGCTATTATACAAAGCCTAGTGGTCGTAACCGCGACTGTTATGCCTGAGGTTCTAAGTTCGATTCTGACGAACCAAGTGTTGTTGGGATTTTCTATGAAATTCTCAGTAGCAGCGCGGAGTTTGGATTTTTGCTTGGTTAATAGCAATAGGCTCATCCCCTTGGGACGTAAGCATACCAGCTGTGGATGTCCACCTGTGTATAACTTTTCGAGGAATACAGGCATGTTGTTATATGTCCCTATTTTTTAGATACAAAATAATTTCGCATTCAAATCATAATGCAAAGGGGTTAAAAAGATCTCAAATTAGGGTGTTTGCAAACGATCAAGCCTGCAGGCGTGCAGGTGGCGGGCTCGTGGCAAATTGCCAATCGCATGCAACTGCGGACAAGGTTTATCACATTACCCGTCCTCTTACAATCGTTCGTGTTGATGTGATTTTAAAATTGTCTGCTATTTCTGTTTAAGTTTTATTTGAAGGTGTTGTTGAAGCCTAATGTGATTGTTTTATGTTTGCTTGAATCGTCTTTCTTTACCTTCTCAAAGGCAGAATTAAAAAAAAAAACCGAGACCCTTACACCTAGTAGTTGATATTTTTGAAATTTTACATTTTTTAATAGGTTATCCTTATTAATTTCATTCATTCTTGGTGTGCAATAAAGAATGCTAGAGTTCCCGTGCGCAGATTCACTTGCATATATTATATTTTCCAATTAATTTTTATTTGTTTCTGACACTTACGCGCATATTAGACATTGAAATAAAACTACTGTTTACGGATTTTATCGCGTTGTATTGATATTATTAAATTCCGGACGTTTCGGATCTTTTACAGCATCCATGGTCACGGGTAAACTAAGTTGTTGGACGTCTTAATATTGCAATTACTAACAGCTACCTTACATATACGTCGTCCTTACGTCGGGAATCAAATAATATCAATACAACGCGATAAAATCCGTAAAAAGTAGTTTTATTTCAATTGATTTTTATTGTTAACACAAATAGCTATATATTCAATAGATACTAAAATAAAATAATTTAACGATTCACAAAACAAACAAAAAGAACAGAAACAGAAGAATAAGATGCAGTTAACTATTAAGGGTAGCAAATGGTTGCAAATGCAAACTATTAATGGTTGCAAAATGTTTAACAATTAACTATTAACTTCGTTCCAAAACGCGCATAGTCGATGTGGGCGTTCAAACTGCGAGTTTAAAGTGGCGATGGGCTGCCCACATCAGCCGTATGCATCCAGACAGGTGGGCAAGACTAGCTACAGAGTGGATACCTCACAATGTATTTCGTGGACGAGGTCGGCCACGGAGATGTTGGCGAGATGATCTTGACCGCCGACGTAGTATGAGGAAGCCCAGGATAAAAAATCCTGGACTGAGTTAGGGGAGCCCTTTGCCCAGCAGTGGGACACAAAATAGGCTATTTAAAAAAAATCTATTAAGGGCATTACATCGCTCAAATCCAGAAAAACAGCTTTAAAGAAGTTTCTAGTGGAATCCTTATGTGCGTTTGCCATATAAAATGTATATATTATGTTATACTTAAGACCATTACAAACAAAATGCATTGTTTAAAATTTTTACAAATTTGCCCCAATTTTGGATAATAATTGAAGTAAATAGGCCTTTTTTAACCTAATTTGTATTTTTTCTCTTTAACGGCTTATTAGTTAGTTATGAATTTTATACCAAAAACTTATAATGACGTACGTAATTAACAATTTGTATTGTTTTATTTTCTTCTTTCTTTGAATATTTTGAAATAATAAAGAAATACCCGAAACAAGCACCCCCGTAATGCCTGTGACTAACAAATACTAGCACAAAGACTAAATCCTCAAGGTCATTGGGCAATGTAATTTCCCTTAATTTATGTAGAGAATATTCTATGTCTTTCTAAGTGTACGCTTATAATTATTATTTTCGACTTGAATACGTTTCAATATAATAAAAAATTGACAGAAAAATCCAACTTATATTCTCAAAATCCAGAGTTAGTCCTTTGGATTTTTGGAATACAATTTGGACTTTTCTAAAGGCAAAACGGAACTTTACCTTGTATTTACTCTCAACTTCATAGCATCTTACGCGCCTACCAACATATTGAGTTAATATTTTTCAGTCATTTTTCACCCGGACAGAGACCTAAGCGGCGATAAGATCCCGATACGAGATCGCCACGACATTTACGATGATAAATAGCGATAGATGAGCTTTGTACTTCAAAGGGATTTGGCCAAGATTATATTAAACTGAGGTTCATCAGTTTGTGAGGATCTAAGGATGTATGGAATTTTGTTACTCTTTCACGCCAAAACCGCTGAACGGATCTGGATAGAATTTAGCACAGAGATAGATTATAGTCTTGAATAAGACATAGGCCAATTCTGAAGTCCACGTAGACGAAGTCGCGGGCAGATCATAGTGGAGCATAATTTAACATACGTATCTCTAAGAGGTTACGCAGAGGTGTACTAATGTATCACCGGTATTTTAGGCCCATGTAATAGGGAGCAAGCCTATGTGTATCAATGGGGCACAAATCTAAATTCCGAGCTGCTATGTACCTACTCAAAATTTCACAGAAAAATCCAATAGCAATTTGTCATCAAAGCGGTCTGAATATATATCTCGTAGTCCATAATATTATGTTATTTTGTTGAAGCATGACTCAGTTCGGAGTTCCAGAAATGAGAAGATAAGTAAGCAACACGCAAAATAATGTATAAACACAGCTACGCTTCAAATGACTTTTTCCCTCCTTCGAACTTAAACGAAAATCTTCAAAATCAGGTTAAACAAATTAAAATTTAAATCGCATTTGCGACACGGTGACACAGTAGCGAGTAGAGTTGCGAGTGGCGAATAAATAACGAAGGCGTCACTTCCGGTTGCGTTTGGAACAACTTCCTGTTTAACTGAATTAAAAGCTTCGGCCCGAGTTGTCTTACTAACGAACGTACTGGCAGCGGGGGCCGTATTATGTTTAGACAAGATAGAAATTGGGTTGCGTGGTTTAGACATTTGTAAATGATTAATGAGATGAGCTGAGCTGAGCTGACTGTGGGACGGCCAAGTGCAAAGTTCGAAAGAGTTCAAAACCAAAGCACGCACCGCTGACTTTTAGAAATAATATGTGTATTATCTTATCACGCGCTTAAGCGGTGAAAAACATTGTGAAGAAAGGAAAGAAGGTCTGCCAACTTGTATTAGGCCAACGTAGTGGAGTCATTCTGACTAGGGACCCGTGCCAAGCAGTGGCATAGCGTAATGAGTTGATTACCTACGCTGATCAATCCATCTTCAATGATCTTCTGCGTTTGTGCATCAGTTTACGAATGGATAATCATTTTTAGGACATCTCTCCGTGTTTCGGAAAGTAGGTACATTAAATTGTAGAGCCTGGGTGTCAAATAAACATCTATGACATTCGTAAGTGGTAGTCAGTAGCCTGATATGCTAACAACTATCCTTAGGATATCGATATAGCACAGAAATTGGGGTGATTTAAGAACAATTTCTTTGCTATGCTAAATCAGAATGAGATTTATTGGTATTTATAGTGATATGACCATAGGACTGTCAAGTCAAACGCTTTTCGAAGTCATGTGCGTATTAATAGTAAAATATCACGCGCTTAAACGGCGAAAGAAAACATCGTCAGGAAACCTGCATACCTGAGAGATTTTCTCGACGGCGTGTGGAGTCTGCCAACCCGCATTAGGCTAGCTTGGTGGACTATAGGGTAATTCCTCTCATTCCGAGAGACAGCAGTGGGACAAAGTAATGGGTTGATTAAGTATGATTAAGTATTAAGAGCATAAAGTGTTGTATGGAGAAAATATATTCCCCGTGACCTTCAGAACTGTCTCGTGGAGGCCAAGACAAGGTTTGATGGTAAACACTTTGTGTCAAATGCAGACTTTAGGAAGACAGGACAATGTGTCTATTTAACAGGTGTAAGCCATAGATGGGTCATGGGAGATCTTGAAGCAGGTTTGGGAACAGCCAACGTGTGGCATTAGTCTGTTGGAGTTCTACATAATTCTTTTCCTTCTGAAGAGGGGATGATCCACGAGGATTTCCTCATAAAATAAGAAAAAAGAAGGTTTTGTTTTAGAGTAAAAATACTTTTTTCACAGAGTGATTATTACTCGCGCGTGGGTATTCTTAATGGTGGACAAAAACGATCGAAGGAAGTGGTGCTCTGTACATTCTGCCTACCCCTACGGGATAAAGGCGTGATAGTATGTATGTATCATCATAATCATTCATGCTCGCCAAAAGCTCCTATAATCACCAGTTGCCATCCACACGTAATTCATCCATTCATCTCCGAAGTCTACACGCCTACGAGTATCGCTTAGGTTGTGCTACATTCCTCTTAAACTCCGTTTTAAGTTTCGATACAAACATTAAACATGTAAAAGCTTTCACAATAAACTAAATTCTGCAAAAATACCAGTTGTAACAAAACTATTTGACGAGCAAGGTTAACAGGCAGATGGATGGGCGCTAAGGATGGGTGATCATTCTTAGCGCACCGAGACTCCTCCGCGCCTCAGAAAGAGTATTGAGTTGGTGGTCCCGGTTGTCATACGAGCAAATGTTTTTATTTCAACTAAGCTTTTACTATACAAGCATTTATGCAAAAGTTCATCCTTTGTCGAAGAATCCGGCAAGAAACTCCGAATATCAATGTTATAACATTTATTTAAAGGAGTATCTATGGAGTTTCTTTCCTATTCTTCGCCATAAGACCCACTATTTGGAACCGTGCACCTAGTTTTTGACAATTCAAAAATACCTGTCATTGTTTAATTGAAATAAAACATTTGACACTGACATTTGACATTATGAGGTGTTACATTCGTCACTGGTAAAATATTGCCTTCTGTATCTACTGGTGTTGTGGCGTCGGAACGTCGCTACCACGTCGCAGAGACGTCTCTATTCTCAATTATACCAACTAAGAATTTGATTACGAATCCTTTTTGAAGTTGGCAAGTTTGTTCTTTGTTTCCTTTGCGGTTGAAATTGAGTTGGAAGGTGTAGGAAATGGATGTGTCTTTGAGGTTGCCAGCCCTCAGTATGATGTGAAGTTAGTTTCAAACTGAGCATCAGACTGGCAGATCTAATTTTAATAATCCTTTGCTTGTATTACTAATTGAGAAGCAATTATAGTTACATTGGGGGGTTAACATCGCAACTATTTGGACACACGGCTACACATTGGGCTGAGTATTTTTACTTAGGGAATTATTACTTACGGAATTAGACAACATCATTGGTTGGTAGTTGTGTAGTCGGGTGTCTGTGAATATAAGTGTGATTAATCAAGTGTTAATTTATTTAAAGTCCGCCTTATGTACTATTATTGTGCATGGAAGTATAAATAAATAAAATGTGTATAAATAAATAAATAAAATGATATACGTGGTCGAGAGAAAGAATTTTTATTTTTATTTTTTTTGAAGAAAAAGTTTGAGTTACAGGCTTGTTGCCTATTTTATAATCGTTTGTGTGTGAATAAATAGAAATTAATAATTTTTTTCCTTTAATCACGCGTGCGTTGCCATTACCGTGCATTGTGGTGCGTTTTTTAGGATAGAAATCTCTATTTTGATATACAATTTTGGCCGATCATCAGTGTTGGCGATGCGTAGTACTTGTATATCGGTGTCATAGAACGTAGTATTTGTATATTTTTCTTTTAAGTAATAAAAGAGGTTTTCGTTGTTTTTAATTAATAAATCATAGAAATTTGGAAGGTGTACATTATTGCACCGCCGCCTTACCTCTCAGGAATACAGTCGTGCATGTTATGTATTAAATGTTTATTACAATGTCTTCTTACCAGAAAATATTGCTATTTTAGTACTCAATAATACAGCAACATTGTAATTTTATGATGAGATTCAGCTTAACGCGCTCCTGAATAACTTAGGTACCTACATATGTTGGTAGAGTGCATATTAAGTAAGTACTTTATTTCAAGTTTGCAACATAACTTCTCAAATATTGTCTCATTTTATATTTTATTCAATTATTTGACAAATAGGCTCGCCCCCTACAACATGGGACCTAAACATACCGGCGAGCTGTGGGTGTACATTAAGTACGCCTCTGCCTAACCCTTCGGGGAATACAGGCGTGATTGTATGTTTTGGACATGTTGAAAGAATGAATGAAAGACGATTAACGAAAGGAATTTATAAGGCGAATGTCAGCGGCAGCGCCGGTAGAGGTCGCCCAAGAAGGACATACGCCGATCTGATTGGCGAAATCCTTCAAAAAGGTCAGGTGCGTAGCACTCGCAACCGGCGTGTATGTATGAGAAGATGTATGAATGTGGAAGAAGCAAAAGAAGTATGCAAGAATCGTAGCAAGTGGCAGTCTATAGTTTCTGCCTACCCCTGTGGGAGAAAGGCGTGAGTGTATGTATGTATGTTATGACATACAATCACGTATGTATTTCATTTTATCACGCAATACATTATTTGACAAAGTATTGAATTGCATTATAGTGATCAGTTTGAGGTCACAATGTGAGCCTATTGCCATTAAACGGGCAGAAATTCTGACTCCGAGCTGTTAATGAGATTTCATAGAAAAACCCAATAACACTTTGCTTGACCTGGAAACGAACCCAGGACCTCTAGCGTAGCAGTCGCGCTTGGGACCACTAGACTAATGAGGTAGTCAAGTAAGTTTGTTATAAATATAGAAACGATTCTAGACTTGTGGTAGATATCGCTGTGTTGGTCTCAATTAGAGAATTGTTCCAGCTGTAAGATTGTTGCAAGATATATGAAATCAACAAAGGAAGAAAATAGCTTAATATTGCCGCAAGCAGGCGATGAGAGCTACTAGAAACTTGCCTCGTTCCAAGTTACTGTGTTTGTAGGCGGTTGTAGCCGAGTGGTTGCCGGTTCGAAACCCACCCATTACACTACCGACGTGAACCTACTCGTAACACAAGCATTTAGACTTTTATGTGGCCTACGTATCATCGTGCGACGGGTTGTTTAGCTCCCTAGATTATGGTCGAGCTACCCAATGACTGATGCATGCGTGCCGTCAGATGGGACTGGCCTACTCAAACCCACTATGGTTCTTTATTCAAAAGACCATTTCAAACATTGTTCAGAAGCTCATTGGCAACGACTCCCTTGTCCGGGCTAAACTTTAAAATTTTAAAACATTGGACCAGGACGCAAGTGTTTCCCTCTATCCGCTCCATGAAGTAGGGTCGGATAAATTATTAGTATTTTTTAGATTTTATTATGATTATGAATTATTCAATCATATGACATGTTTTAAAACGAATTAATGTGTACCTGAATGTACCTACCTAATTACTAACACTACTTTGTAAGTTTTTGGTGTATGTACCTACTAACAAAATGGATTCTACTGATCTGAAATAAATGGATTATTATTATTATTATAAACTCCAAAGTGTGGAACATCGCCGCAAAGTTGCTAGCTTATCGGTTTTTTATCGGATATATTTCGGTGAGTGTGCATCAGATCTCCGCGATCTTATAGGCCTAGGCCTTTTTACTATCGGACGACCAGAAGCAGGAAAAAGCGACTTCGCTTCATGGTGGATATTCCAAAAACCCAAACAAAACGCTTTAAATCCACTTTTATCGTGCGTACCGCTGGAATGTGGAATGCGCTTCCCGAGTCGGTCTTCCCTGATAGATATGATCTGGGTGTCTTTAAATCGCGAGTGAATCGGTTTCTTATAGGGAAGCGCGCTCCATCGTAGATCTCAGTATCGCTTAACAATATGCGAACCGGCGGTCAAGCGAAAGCCTATCACATAAAAAAAGAAAGTCTTTTGCTGTAAGACAGTAATTTCTGGAACATAATGTTCCTTTTCTAATCTTTTCCTGAGGCATGTTCTGTCTTGTGTCATATTATTTAATTACGATGGCAACACACACCCGCCGGCGTTCGTTAGATAAAGCGAATCATGTTGCTTGCAGTCGCGATGTCTTCGGGGACTCGCCTTCCGATGTTTTGATAAAATATTTCCGTGGTTCTTGTCTTTTTTTTTAATGATCGCTTCTCACTATCTTTTTCTCTTGACTTCTACTCGGGAAAATAGAAATCATTTACATTTCCTTTCCTTGAAATTAAATTTTTTAAATTACAGATTTTATCGCGTTGTATTGATATTATTTAATTCCCGACGCTTCGTATCCTTTACGGCATCCAGACATTCTTTTCATTTCAAAAAGGGGCTCAAAACTCTATTATCCCTAAAGTAGTTTAAGACGCTCAATAACTTTGGATTTTTGATAGTTCTGTCTATCTTTCGATCCTTGTGTTATTAATTGTTATCAGATTATACCTATCTATAGTTTTCCGATCAGGAGAATCTCACTACCAGCTTAGAGTTTGGTTTATACTCAGAATAATGTGTCATTCTTCTGAGAGTTTAAATATGATCAATGTCAATAGGAACTTACAAGGAACCTAAAACAGCAACAAATTGAGGTTATACGCAGAAACATATGGAATTCAATACACATATTTTATGATGCAATTTTTAACGCCTAAATTACAGACAGGCGTGTTACTGGGCAGTGAAAGGAAGGAAGGAAAGGATATGGGGGTTATCTACAATGTAAAAATAACATCCAAAAAGAATCACCCTATAGTCTATTTTGATTTCATAACATAAACATAACATAATCAACCCATTATACTGTCCCACTGCTGGGCAAGGGTCTCCTCTCAGAATGAGAGGGATTAGGCTCTAGTCCACCATGCTGGCCTACTACGGGTTGGCAGACTTCACACGCCATCGAGAAAATCTCTCAGGCATGCAGGTTTCCTCACGATGTTGTCCTTCACCGTTTAAGCACGTGATAATTAACTATTAATACGCACATGACTTCGAAAAGTCAGAGGTGCGTGCCTTGGGTCCGAACTCGAAACCTTTGATTTGGCAGTCCAACGGTCATACCAGTAGGCTATCACTGCTTGTGATTTCAATCTTCAACAATCATCAGTCACAGCGTACCTACAATACTGTTCAACCATATCTAAATGATTAAAAACACGTACCTACCTGTCTATCTACATCATGCACAGGTACCGTGTGCAGTCTGTACGGACAATTTTAACCCTGCATGTTTTGGTAATAAAAGCGGAGCGAAGCAAACGTGACACCGAAGCATAAAAGAGGAAATTACGTCACACTGGCTCATTCAGAAAGCGCCCCTGGTCAGGGCTCACCAACATTTTCCAGTTAAAGTAAAACTTTCTTGATTTTTATTCCTTTGATACGGATAAAAATAGAATTGAAATAAACAATATTTAAAAAAATATATAGGTATATTCAAATTCAAATGCAGAAAATATAATCTAATTTTACTACATCAAAAATTGCACATTGAAATTTGGAACCCAATAGGTACCTACCACAAAGAAAAACCAAACAAGCTAAGCTTTTGTATAATGTTTTGTTACAAGTATATATTTTTGTACATTTCCAGTGAGAAACACTGTACAAACGAAAACGCTTAACGGAGAAATAGGACAGGGTTTTGGAAAATGGATTCTTAAATTATTTTTTAGTAAAGGAAAAAATTCAATCACGGGCAGGATTCGAACCTCCGTCTTCTGGTTTGATATACCAGATTCGCGGTGGCTTAGAGGTCAGAGCGTCTGGTATATCAAACCAGAAGACGCAGGTTCGAATCCTGCCCGCGATTGAATTTTTTCCTTTACTAAAAAATAACTTAAAAATCTTAGCATGGAAATGCAAAAAAATCACAAAAAGATGGATTCTTAAATTTCAAATTTTATTGATATTGGAGATGCTTAGACAAAACCCGTACGGAAAAACTTTTAACATTATTAATAACTCATCGTTTATAAGTGAGAATTTTAATTATTTAAAAGTTGTCAAACATAGAGAAAAAATAAAAACTGTGTTACTGAAATTACACTAGGTTCAATTATAAGTACCTAGGTACCAAAAAACTCTAACACGTCGAGGTTACTTTAGCGTCGATTACTTTAATATTAGTTTTAGCCTCATAAACAAACAACCGTTGAGATAATCCTCAGACCTCACACATCTGATTTCAAACAATCATAATCCCCGATTCCCAATTCAAATTTAAATCGTGGAACGTTCGCGACGTCTGCACCAATCGAAAATTAATAACGGCCCGTGCTCATTGTTTATTGGACGCACTAATCGGATCGCCGGCTTTCGGCCGTCGGCAGTCGGCTTTCGGCGAATAAGCGATGTCCTACACTGTTTTTGTTTTAATTGACATCGCGCTTACATTTGCGATTTTAATTTGATACGTGAGTTTTAATTTTATCAGAATACTATTTGGAGAAACCCTTCTTATAATGAATAAGGTTGAAATAACAATATTATCGGACAGTTTGAAGTACATTTGGGTGACATAACTGCTATCTGCCACTAAGTACTATTATGCTAACGTTATTGTATTCTAGTTTCGAAGTAACAGCACGAATCCAGTGTTAAGTACCTACTGGACAAATGATGATTTTACGTGGGAAAGCCAGGCTTCGGCACGTATGGGCCGGCTCGACTGGAGTTATACCACGGCCTCACAGAAAACCGGCATTAAACAACGCTTACGTTGTGTTTCGCCGAGTGAATGAGGTTACCGGAGGCCCAACCCCTTTTAAAAGGTCGGCAACCCACTCGTGATACTCTGGTGTTACGGGTATCCATGGGCGGCGGTATCGCTTACCATCAGGCGATCCGTATGGTCGTTTGCCCTCCTATCCCATAGAAAAAAAACTTACTAACCAACATTTCAGGGTGTCAACGTGCGAGTGACAACCCTGATGTTGTCAGCCACTACCTATGTTTACCGTAATTGCAAGTGCAACAATTGTACACAAACACAAAATCGAAGCTAAAGTTATAATGCCGGCTGTACACGCTCGTCTCATCTCGTCTCATTCTCTCGCGTGCCTGTGTCGTCGCGTAGAGGTTCGACATGAAAGCACACCATGTACACACTCGTACTCGGCCTGTGTCTTAATGTTTCGATGAGCGTGTACAGGTGGCATAACAAAATAAAATAACCAGTATTTCGGACCAGGATTTCGGTATTGCCCAAAAATTGGGTTGCGGAAGTCTGACAGCAGACCATAGTGTACTGAGTTCTGAGACTTACGCAAATATTGGACCCACTTAAATGGGATGGGCAGAGATAGAATCCGTAAAGTGGTTTTGTTTAATAAGTTGGATTGAAACGAACCCAACGTGGACAAAAGCTAGGAGGATACTGAGGTCAATATAGTTCACCATACTAGGTACCGCTGGAAGCTATCGTACGTACTTCATTAACCTTCTCTCACTACATTTGAGTTCAGTTAATCGCTTGGAACGCTGAGTTATGGACGGTGCGATGGTTAGGGTGATTCAAATTACAAGTGACAGCGGGTAGGAGAAACGACTAAGGATGGCGATGATGGACGCTTCACGTAGGCGATGGTGACAACCACCAGGTGTTTGTAACCTCGACACCCGACTATTGGGCAAGGGAGCAGGTTTTTATGGGTACGAGTTCGACATAGCAACAAACACCTCAAAGCACGTCCGTGGTATCACTCCGGTCGAGCCGGCCCATTCGTGCCGAAGCATGGCTCTCCCACGTAAGACTGGTGACTCCCCTTGTTGACTTTGTGATTATTTTAGTCCTTAATGTATTTATATTTCTCGCCTGAAACATAGGATTACCCAGTTCAGGCACATAATGTTATGTAAATAATGTACCCAAGTAAGACTTTGTTACTAAGAAATATTTTGTCATGTAGTATTTAATAAATGATTTGATTTGATTTGATAGGTACCCTGCGCTCTCTTGTAGCGGCAGACAATAGCGTAGTTTGCTGGTATATTTAAGTTCAATGTAAAACTACGCTCAAATTACGTAGACGACACGTTTGTCGTAGCGGCTGAGCGATCAGCTTCTGCGCAACGTGTTGTTAGTTCGATCCCCACAGGGAGCAAATATTTTATGATCTACAGGTAGTTGTTTCGGGTCTGGGCGTTTGTGTATGTGAGAATTTGTGTTTGTAAACGCACCCACGGTACAGGAAAAACTACAAGCTTGGGGCAACGTTTTCTAAAAAAAAAACTCTGAGCTGCTAATGAGAATTTCATAGAAAAACCCATTAAACTTTGCTCGACTGTGGAAACGAACGATGACGCGCTAGCAACCCCTAGACTAACGAGGCAGTAAATATTGCACTTTACACTTTTTTGTACTGCACCACATTTCATTCCTTTTTTTCGCAAGCAGTGATAGCCTACTGCTATGACCGTTCGACTGTCAAGTCAAAGGTCTCGAGTTCGAACTCAAGGCTCTGACTTTTCGAAGTCATGTGCGTATTAAATAGTTAATTATCAAGCGCTTAAACGGTGAAGGAAAACATCGTGAGGAAACCTGCATGCCTGAGAGATTTTCTCGATGGCGTGTGAAGTCTGCCAACCCGCACTAGGCCAGCGTGGTGGACTATAGCCTAATCCCTCTCATTCTGAGAGGAGACCCGTGCCCAGCAGTGGGACAATATAATGGGTTGATTATGTTATGTTATGATATGTTACATTC
The DNA here is from genome assembly GCA_910591435.1 of Acronicta aceris. Lineage (NCBI taxonomy): Eukaryota > Metazoa > Arthropoda > Insecta > Lepidoptera > Noctuidae > Acronicta > Acronicta aceris. Next base: position 2,089,481 of record OU342759.1, on the reverse strand, counting down.
CTTTCATAAACTACAAAACTTTACTACCCAGGAATCGAATCGAGAATCTCTTACTCAGCAGACATTTTATGATATAAATGCAAAAGACGCTTAATACAAAGACCCGTGGAGTTACATCCAAATTCGCTCCGCGCCCTTCGCTTGTGCCAAATTTAACTAAATTTAGTTATAACCAATGACATGGCAAAAATTTTATGTTTTTGTTATAGGATCGTGTGTGTGACACCCGATCCAGTAAATTACGGGTTCCTTGAGAGATGTATAGAGTAGGGTTGATGATTATTATTCCTCATCCTGAAAATGCGGTAGTTTTGAAATGATTCCTCATTCTCTAAATAAGGCATAAAATATTACTCTTCCACTCACTTTTTTTTTCTAAAAATTAAAGGGTCGCAATCAATCTACTATAATTTCAAACCTCACATCCTCTCCTCCTCATCCTGATCCGGTTCCTCAAAACGTATTTCTACTACTTCCCCATAACCACTTACTCATCAATCCCAATAGAGCCCAACAAACATCTTGAGTTAAGAGTCCGGCAGACCGAATTTCTCTCACAAACGTAATACCGAAATAAATCGTAATTCAAACAAAATTTGATCAAATTCTGTAATTATTCGAATTCCGATACCGTTAATCTAGGTTCCTATTCTACCATTTCGTCCAAAATACTTCATTGGAAATAATTGTAAGCTAATGCAATTTTTAATAACTTTACCTAGTTTGGAACGATTTTTCGGCCTTTTATTTTCAGTGAAGTAGTAGCAGACGAAATAGGACCATAGGAACTTAGATTAGCAGTATCTAAATCCGAATAATAACATAATCTGATAGAATATTGTCTGGATTGCGATTTATTTCGGTATTACGTTATTGTGGGCAATTCACTCTCCGCCGGACGGCAAGAACAATGTGTGACGGTGTGTACTACGCTGTCCTGTTCATTAATTGTTCAAGTTATTTCCTGCTCGCTTTTACAACTTACCAGATAAATTTTATATAGATTTTGTGCGTTTAGTCTCTAGTCGTCCAGCAGTGTTTCTGGGTTTATCTATGAAATTCTCAGTAGCAGCTCGGAGTTTGGATTTCATCATCATTATCGTCATCGCCTATATTTGGATATGTACCCTGTTAATTTATTTATTTATATATTTAGATACATCAACAATATAAACAGAAACATTGGTTATAGTAGCAAAATAACAGGCGAGGACTAGTGTTTATATCAATTATAGATGCACAACATTTAGGTTATAATTAGTATAAAATCACAGTAGGTATTATATTATTATAATATTAAATAAGCTGTTGTTGTGTGTAACGTTAAAAAAGAACTAAATTGTATTATAATTTGTAAAAAAAGTAAGGATGAATTATCTTCAAATTATCTTTAGGTTAATGGTGATAGGTGATAGTTTATGTCCTATGCAATGGTAAGTCCATTGCATAGGACATAAATATACTGATAAACTGTGGGCGTACATTAGTACACCATTGCTTAACACTACGCCTAATACTTCCATTGTATAGTTAATGTCGCAATTACTACTGCTATGAATGTAGAATGTATTATACACTACAAATTACGAAAAAGCAATTGAAATTTTAATTTGACAGCTATAGAGTCGTGTCGTAATATCTCAATATGAAATGGTTAAAGACCGGTAGCGATTGCTGCGTTACTGTTACTACTCTTATTAAAGGGTATTCAGAGTGTGATTAATGTTACACCAACATCAAGCGACCAAGCGTCTTTCCTATAAAAATGCCATTTTAAATAATAAGAAAAAAAAATGCTTGAGGACGCTGCAGCGCTTTAATTAATCAATTATCTTGATGGCTTCGAGCGACGAAAGTTATAGCCAACTAACCAGTTCCACAAGACCTTCTCCTCTTCCCTCACCTGTGCTGAAATAGGAAGAGTCAAGGGAAAAAATTGGTTTGATGGAGGTCTTGCTAATTGGACGATTTAATGGCATGGCTTTTGATTGTTTTAACTATGAAGTTTTTATTACGTTAGAATAGTGAATGGGCTTTATATTAAGTTTCGAAAAGTTCTAGTATTATAGGTATTTATTTAATAATGTTTAATTACGTCATCGATATCATAATCTTAGTCCTTTTTGGGTCAGCTTTCAGTCCTACCAGATGTATTAATTTGGTCCAAGAAAAAGGGTTGCTTCATGTAAGGCGCCTTTTGATCCAACCGTCCCTAGTTGTCCCCCAACAATGCCCTAAGCCAAGGTCCGAGTCCCGTTAGGGAATGCCCTTAGCTGATGTTGCTTGGTATAAAAGTTGCTCCTGGCTGGAAGCATTTGGTGCCTCGCCACCAAGTCCGGTTACGCTGTGAAGATTCCCTAAATCAACAGCCTATGTCCAAGTAAAATAATAACAATAATGAGGCGCCTTTTCTGGGCAATATCTATATCCTAAAGGAGAACGGGTTGCAAGTCTTGCGAGACAAAGGATCATGATAACAAAAATTGTCACCCATCCACAGACTGATCACGGTAAGCCCAACTTAAGCGTTAGCCCACACTCTATAAAATCAAAGGTACGTAATAATAATAATTGTTACAAAATGTTATGTATAATTAAATCCTATTAGAATGATGTACTGCCTAATTATTTTGGCAGTAGGTACTCAGCGTGACCGCTACGCTAGGGGTCCTGGTTTCGATTCCTAGGTCGAGCAAAGTGAGGCTCTGCCCTTGTTTTATGGGAGCTAACTGCAACATACCGGCGAACTTTGGGTGTATATTTATTTATTTTTTACTATTAGGAAAGCTTACAGACTATCTACTATTTAAGTAAAATTAATAACTATAACATAAACTCGCTATTTACAGGTTTCCACAAATTAAATATCTTAATATTATTCTAGTATCTATGTTAACCAAAACGCTAAAACATAGTAGTAACATTAACTGGATTCAAGCTTAATTTCTAAGTAGCTTAGAAGCTGCGATCTTTACCAAAGATTATTTTATTTTATTTGCGTTTTATATAAAAAAAAATTATGTGATAGGAGGGCAAACGAGCAGACGGATCGCCTGATGGTAAGCGATTATGACTTTTAAAAGGGAATTGGGCCTCCGGTAACCTCACCCTCGGCGAAACACAACGTAAGCGTTGTTTAACGCCGGTTTTCTGTGAGGCGGTGGTATCACTCCGGTCGAGCCGGCGCATTCGTGCAGAAGCATGGCTCTCCCACGTAATATATATATATATATATATTACCTATATATTATATTGATTGGACTTGTTGTGAACATGTCAATATTTAATTGTGGGGGGAGATTATTAAAACTGATTGCACTGCGAGAGATGAATGCATTTCGTCTATAATTTCTTGTTGAAAATGGTATATGTTGTAGTGGCCGCAATCTGCAACGTGGGTGGTGCGTCTAAAGCTTTGTTTTTGACAGTAATTCGGAGCAATCTACAGTGCTGTTAGCGATGTTAAGTAATGTGTATTGTTACGATTTTGCCTTAACCTTCGGGGAATATAGGAATGACGGTATATTATCATAACATGTAAATCACATGATTGTTACATACATTTTTACATTTCGGAGAGTGTGCATCAGATCTCCACGATCTTATCCCCCCTAGCCCTTTCCACTATCGTACGACCAGAAGCACGAAAAAGCGTCATCGATTCACGGTGGATATTCCAAAAGCCCGAACGAAACGCTTTAAGTCCACTTTTATAATGCGTACTGCTGAAATATGGAATGCACTTCCCGAGTGGGTCTTCCCTGATAGATATAAACTGGGTGTCTTTAAATCACGAGTGAATCGGTTTCTTCTAGGCAAGCGCGCTCCATCGTAGATCGCAGTATCGCTTAACATCAGGCAAACTGGCGGTCAAGCGTAAGCCTATCACGAATTAAAAAAAAAAAATTTTTATGAAAGTAAGTCTATTTAATGTAATTAAATACCATGCTAATTTATTCACAATTTAATATATTGCAACACCCGTTAAGCTTATGATAGGTCTGTTTCAATTAAATAAAGTGGATGTTTCTGCATCTTGACCAAACATGTATTTTAATACATGTTTGGTCAAGTTAAATACTGAATCAGTCTCGAAACAATGAAGGTGTTTAAAAATTGTACGTCGAAGCCACAGAACAAAGAATATACCTAGAAGTAGAAAGTGGGCGTAACCTTGTTTCCACTTGTCTGGCACAATGTACGCACATGCCGTATAAAGTGCTCTCAGTCGCGTTCGCAGATAGCCAACGCGCAAAAATGCGTCGAACACTTTTAAAAATTAAAAAAATATATTAAAACGCCCTTTTGTACCATTTAAGAATGCAAAAACCATAGCTGCAGTAAAAATCTATCACATGAAGGGAATTCGTATCATCGGGAAGTATTATTTTCAGCTTATTACAATAAAATGATAAAATAAGTTTGAATTTTCTTCCGCCAAACATAGGACAAAAATGACAATCGAAAGCTATCCCTCTTCTTATAGAAATAGAGTTGTTTTTCTTGTATTGGCAATCAGGTGTTCTAGAATGTTTGCTTACATAACCAAATTGATTCCGTTATTCAATTAGTGCATGCATCATCGGCAAAATATTATCGACTATTTTTCATTTTTAAAATTACCTATATTACTTTCCAGTATACTAAGAAAAATGTAGAAGAAGTCAGCATGAATTACGGAGCTAAAACTATTTTATAATCCAAAATACATCACACAAATTGGTATCAAAACGGCAGGCTCTCACGAAATATGTTATATTTAAAGGACAATAAATAATTTTAAAAATTATTCTTGAAAACTTTATTTTTAAATCATTATTCCACACAAAATTTTATATAGCATGGGTGCGTTTACAAGAACAAATTATTACACACATAAACATATACACAAATGACTGTAAGTGTATAACTCATCAAGTCATCACTCTTCCTTTTTTAGTAGTCGAGTAAAAATACTATCACAAATGAATGTTAGCTAGGTACTCTACTACTTCATGTACTTTCCAATTAAAGTACCTAGGTATATCATTATGATTAATATAATTATTTGTGTAATTATTCCCATTATATTATAATTTTTTGATTGCCTCATTACTCTAGTGGTCCCAAGCGCGACTGCTACGCTAGAGGTCCTGGGTTCTATCCCCAGGTCGAGCAAAGTTTTATTGGATTTTTCTATGAAATTCTCAGTAACAGTTTGGAATCTTGATTTGTTACTGGTTAATGGCAATAGGCCCCTGTTACATACCTAAACATACTGGCGAACTGTGGGTGAACATTAGTACATCTCTGCTCAACCCTTCGAGGAACGCAGGCGTGATGGGATTTTATTGAAAACCGGTAATCAGTTATTTGAGGTGATATTTTTAGGTTAAATAATTTATAGAAACATTCGACTTGAACGATATCAACATAATTTAAATAATTATGTTGATATCGTTCAAGTTGAATAATTTAAATAATTATGTTGATATTGTTCAAGTCTAATGCTATTTAACTATATGTTTATGTCCTATAATAATAATATGGGAGCAAACTTATCACCTTTAACTGGGCACAGATCCAATCGATCCGAGCTGATACTAAGAAATTCATAGAAAAACCCAATTACCCTGCTCGGCCTGGGAATCAAACCCAGCATCTAGTTTAGAAGTCGCGCTTGGAACTACTAGACTAATGAGGCAGTTTAATTTGCTTGCTGTGTAGCTGATATCTCATCAAATTTTACAATGTACTATTTAATAACGTTAGTAATACATAATAATAATATAGTACCAATACGTAGTAAACTATATTAAACTTAAAAAAAACTGTTATTGCAATAAGAAACAATGTTTGGTATTTAAATAACTTTGTATCTTCATTTTTTCACTTATTTCGTAGTACACTTTATCGATAAGTTCACAAGAATGTATAGTATGGATACATCACTATTGTCAGTATGCGTGACATACTATTTGTCATTCAAAATCTTCTCTTATTACAAGCACCATAGAGTTTTACTCGAAAAAATATTTGTAATAAATGCCATCTAGCGTGGAGTAGCGGTACTTGTTCGTATTGAAATCGATTTTAACTCTAAAAGAAAATAGTCGTAAAAGGTTACATACCTATTTTGTAATGTGAATTATGTGCAATTATATATTTATTTATTATGCATAAGGTTGAATTTAATGCACATAGTTTTGTGTGTTAAATTTGATCGTTACTTACTCGTGATTGTTATTTTTGTACAGTCATAATCCAGTTACAATAGTGTGTGTAAGACGTAAATGTGTGAGTTTGGCTACACTGGATTTAATTTTTCATAGAAAATAGGCATTATGCTAATTCCACGTATTTAATGTTCCGTGGTCGAAGCCATTCGATTCCAGTTAAATCTTAACAAGACAAAACAAAAGTCTAATCTCTTTAAAGGCTGCAAAAAGAGTCGAAGTCGGAAATTAAAGCCGCCGACTTCCGCTGAGAGACAGGCTCGATTTGTTTCAGAAAACCAAGATGGCCGCCCGTCTACAGAGATTGGAGCATTGTGATTTTAAACGAATTCTTAATAGATGCAAATGAGGATTAGTTTTTCATTTGCCGCGACAGAGGGCGCCGTTTAAATCGGATGACTAAACTTGAATGGGAAACTAGTTGAATTTTGCCTTTTGTGTTTTTGTAATTGAACATTTTGTGAGTTTTTTTATTTCTGCTTTTTAGCTGTGAAAAGGTCCTTTAGCTCTTTCTCAGATCAGTAGCAACACAAGCATTCTCCATCCATAACCAATCCTCAGGTATATTCATCATCATCGTCAGCCTATAGCAGCCTACTGCTGGACGTAGGCCTCCCCCAATGTGCCTCATTTCACCCTGTCCTCAGCTTGTAGCCAGATTCCGCTAGCAACCTTTCACAAATTGTGTATTTTGTAGCTGTGAAAAAGTCCTTTAGCTCTTTCTCAGATCAGTAGCAACACATTCTTGCAAGCATTCATTCATAGCAAGCATTCTTGTAGCCAGATTCAGCCAGCACCCTTTCGCAAATTGTGTGTTGTAATTTCGGTTAATTTCGGCAAATTGTATGTAACAAAATTCTTCATTAGCCTAGTGCACTTGTGACTCCTCTGGTGTCCATGGACGGCGGTAATCGCTTACCATCGGGCGATCCGTCTGCTCAATTGCCCTCCTCCTCCTCCCATAAAAAAGGTATAAAGATAAAGTTAAATTTATTTGCATTATAAGAAATAAATACCTAAAGTACTACCTACAGTACTACTACTGCTCTAACCAATATCACGGAAGACATAAGGTCAGGTATGGAATGTGGAAATTTAACGGTTCTGTGCTTACTGGACTTTAGTAATGCATTTAATACCGTTGATTTTGACATCCTGCTTGCGATACTTGGCTCGCTTAACATATCTCCAACGGCGATTGACTGGTTTCGAAGTTACCTGTCTGGTCGCCGTCAACGTATATCCATAGAAGATAATTCTTCTTCATGGTGTAATACTTATGTTGGTGTACCGCAGGGTGGCGTTTTATCTCCTCTACTCTTCGCAATATTTATAAATTCCATTTCTCATAAACTTCTCTCTTCCTACCACCTATATGCAGATGATTTGCAAATCTATAGACAGGCTTCCCTTTCGGAGCTTCCAAATGCATTTCACATTATCAACATGGATTTAGTATCCATAAACGATTGGAGCAGGGCCTATGGACTTAAGGTGAATCCTACAAAGACCCAGGTCATAATCATTGGCAGCCCTAGAATGTCTGCAAGGATAGATTGGTCTCAGATTCCTCAAGTTAGTTTTGATGGGACTATAATATCAGTCAGCGAGAAGGTTAAAAACTTGGGTATCTCAATGGATAAACATTTGTCTTGGGATTCTCAGATAAATGAAGTCAGTCGTAAATTGTTCGCATCATCGGGGTCGCTGAGGAGACTACGCAACTTTTTACCAACTGCCACCAAAACTGCGTTAGCACAATCTCTTCTTCTTCCTATCCTTGATTATGCCGATGTCAGCTATCTAGATCTCACTGAAATCCAGCTAAATAAACTTGAGCGTCTCCAGAACTTCTGCATAAGATTTATATTTGGATTGCGCAAGTATGATCATGTATTGGATTTTCGTAAAAAACTCAAGTGGCTTCCAATACGTTTTCGCCGGAACTTACACGTAGTGTCCCTTCTCTACAGTATTCTGTTCAGTCCCATAGCTCCCCCTTATCTCAAAGAACGATTTCAGTTCCTTCATGACACACATACTAGATATCTAAGATCATCGGAAGATTTGAGGCTTGAGTTGCCAGTGCACTCTACAAATTTCATCGACAAATCTTTTACAGTGCAAGCTGCACGGCTGTGGAATGCCTTGCCTGTCTTAGTTAGGCGTGCACAAACATTGCCTACGTTTAAAAAAATGGTCAAGGAGCATTATCTGTCGCTGTAGATTATTTGTTCTCCATTATTGAATTAATATATTTATATTTATTATAATTATGTATATGTTTAGTAGTATTTATATATTTAGCAGTATGTATATATTTAGGTATATATTTTATTTATTTAGTTTTTTCTTGTAATTTTCGTGTTTAAAAATTAAGAATCCTGTTTCTATCTAAGTACGCCAGACTACCTTAGTATTCGCCTTTCCTTTTCTCACAAGTCCATCCAAAGGTTGTCTGTAAGAGATCGCTATTAGCGATAAGACCGCCCATTGTACCTTTCTATAAGTTACAAAATTGTACTTTACATTAGTTTTTTGGTGTGCAATAAAGAATACTCTATCTATCTATCTATATTTTGAAATTTCGATCTGTGGCATGAAAGTTCGTATGCCAGTCCAAACAAATCTGTCTATGATTACTACACGGATATTTATCGGAAGCATTTGTATGGTTAGTAAAAATACCGACCACGAAAATATATACACGTCGCGCGAGCGTTAACAAAACACGTAGAACTCTATAAAAAGCTGCTATTTACTAAGCTATTTACAGTAAACTACAGCAGGTTATTTGCAAAATAAGTATAGGGCATGGCAGAACAAGATTTGCTTACGCCCCAGATATTCTATTCCCAAAAATTGAATGCAGTGACGTCACGAAACTCACAAATTTCATGATCAGTGTTGCCGTTAGCTTCGATATCAATAAGGAAATTTATAATTAATGATGAATATAAAATAAATTGCTTACTAGCCCAACTATTTTTGTCTCGTGTTATTCATCTATTTAGAAAGTAAACTGAATAAAATTACTTAGTGCAAATTCCACTAATAAAGAAGCAAGATAATGAAAAATGCATCTTGCTCGCCTAGTATCATTTGAAACGACGTCACCGCGTTCCATCCACCTTTTTTGTTGTATGGAAAATCCTCATGGATTGGAGCCCGGGACTATTCCTGTTTCGGCACCAATTTTTTGAGCACCTATGGTTTTATAAATTATTCATCATTCAGCACCTACGGTAATTTATAGTGATGGGATGGTATGTTTTTGCACAAAATTCTTAAATAAAACTTCTCGATAAAAGCTAATTGCAGTTTAATTAATTATACGTCATCATTATATTTAACGTCACCAAACAGAAATATACAAACACACATACACTCACGCCTTTCTCCCACAGGGGTCGTCAGAGACTATACATACAAAAATATTAATAAAAATATCCCCTCGTTGCCGAATGTAAAGAACAATATATGTATATATAATTAAGTAGTGAAACTTCTAATAGATTATACACAATCAGTCAAAGAACTAATTTAAGTAATGTCAATATATGTCACTATCGTATGCCAACTTGTGGATTAAAGCAACTATTAGATAATCTTGAGACGAAAATTCAAAACTTCACTTACTCCGACTACTGTGTTATATTTATTGGAGAAGAAGATTTCAGAAAGATGCATAATTATATAGAATTAGTTACTTTCATTCGCGAAAAACTACAAATCTTAACCCACACGAACTTCATAATATGTCTGCCGATTTTTAAATATAGGTACCTACTGTTAACAAAAAAATGTTCAATAGTAGAATCGACACCTTTAATCATTTAATTTACATGGATGTTGAGACATATAAATATGCATATATTTTAGATTCCAACCGACATCTTCCGTACACCCACGAGACTCATAATCAAAGGTATGGCAGCTTAAATAATAAAGGCTTGAATATTATATTAAAAGACTTACAAGACCTAATCCTATATTTAAGCACAATTAATGTAGATGATACAAGTAAACAAATAACAGAATCTGATAAGGCATTGAAGTTAATCGTAAATGATAAATGTAGTGATAAACACAGCAGTACACAGCCGTATACATGGATATGACAAAAGCTTTTGATTATGTTGACCATGGACTACTAATAGATAAACTAGAAATATACGGAATTCGAGGTAAAGCACTCGAAATAATCAAATCCTATCTCAGTAATAGAATACAGTTCACTGAAATAACACAATTATGTCCATTTACTAAATAAGAAATTAGATATACATCGAGCCCAAGATTTATAAAATATGGCGTACCTCAAGGGTCGATACTAGGGACCACTACTATTTCTCATTTATATAAATGATTTACCTGATGCTATTCAGCACCCCATGGTTTTATTTGCAGATGACAGTACGGTTCTTTTCTCAAATAACATAAACAAAAATCATGAACAAGAAATAAATGATTCTCTATCTAAATTAATAAACTGGCTTAGAATAAATAATCTAAAATTAAATCTTACTAAAACTCACTACATAAATTTCAAGAATAAAAACGCAAAGTCAATTCCATTATCTGTTCAGTACAATCATGCAACTGTATCTGAGGTTACAAGCAAAATTTCTAGGTATCTATATGGATTCTAATATGTCATGGAAAACACATGTAAATAGTGTATCTAGCAAATTAAATCAATCCTCTTATGCCCTCTACATGCTCAAAAAAGTAGCTAACCAAACCACACTACTTAGCGCTTATCATGCCTATGTGGGATCCACTCTATCTTATGGGATACTATATTGGGGAAACTTCACTGATAAAGAGATTGCGTTCAGGGCACAAAAAAAGTGTATTAGAACAATTTGTGGGATACACCAAACAGATTCATGTAAACCTCATTTCATAAATCTCAAAATATGAACCCTTCCTGCTCTATATATCTATGAGGCCGCAATTTTAGTTAAATCAAACAATACACTACGCAATAAAACATCCCACTCTGCAGTATATAGCAATAGTATTTTTTGTATGGACATAAAAATATATAATAAGTTACCCATAGACATTAAGAACCTACATTTAATAGATATTTTTAAATGGAAGCTTAAAGACTTCCTGATTAAAAAGGCATACTACTCTGTTAAAGAATTCCTTGAAGAAAAATAATCAATAGTAAAAGGACTGTGATATATGAACTATAATGTGATACAAATTATAAGAAAAGGATGTCATAATTATGATATAATATAAAATGTATGATTATTACAATATATTAAAAATGAATATAAATTATTAGAATAGTAGGTATGTTAAATTATAAAATGTATGAATTATGATAAATAATATAAAATCATGTAAATGGATAAAAATTATAAGAATAGTAAGTATGTTAAAATATAAAATGTATGAAAAATGATAAATAATGTAAACAGTATAATTGTAATATTGATTATGCATATTTTATCTTCTATATTTAAAACTATCTTAATTGCCATGCCTTAACAGACAACTAAGTTCTAAGAACATACGTATCCATTGTTATCATCTTCAAATTTTTGTACACTTAGTTCGCAATAAAGTATTTGAATTTGAATTTGAAAAACCAATATGGGGGTCTTTATTAGAGCAATAGAAGCCAAAATAACACGAATTTTCGTCTGTCTATCTGTTTGTATGTTTGTACGCGCATCACGCAAAAACTACTGCATGGAATTGAACTTAAAATCTGGTGCATGTTTCATCTTGATACGACGCCTAGAATCGGACTTATAGTAGGTATGTTCATCTTTTTGGGACGTGAGTGAAACTGCGGACAACAGCAACTAGTTAATAATATAAATCCAATATGTACTATCAGAAACAGCAATTTTTATAGGAAATTACACAATATATTTCACAATATATGTTGATTATTCTTTGATGTTTTTCTTATGGCATAGGAGGGCAAACGAGCAGACGGGTTGCCTGATGGAAAGCGATTACCGCCGCCCATGGACACCCGTAACACCAGAGGAGTCACGAGTGCGTTGCCGACCTTTTAAAACCTAGGGGATTGGGCCTCCGGTAACCTCATTCACTCGGCGAAACACAACGTTAGCGTTGTTTAACGTCGGTTTTCTGTGAGGCCGTGGTATCACTTCGGTCGAGCCGGCCGATTCGTGCCGAAGCATGGCTCTCTCACGAAAAGAATTTTTGTTTTAACTTCATAAAAAAATATAGAATATCAATAAAAATGATAATTATCTAAGAGACTGATTGATAAGTAATGATAAGTAAGTAAGTAATGATAAGTGGCTGTAGCTTAATGGCTAGGGCGTCGTACTTGCGATCATGTCGTTGCCGGTTCGAAACCAACCCATTGCACTACCGACGTGAACCCACTCGTAACACAAGCATTTAATTTAGCACGTTTTACGGGTTAACAAGAAAACTAGTAATGTCCGATCCACATTGCTAATAAGCTTTTAAAAAAAAATGCAAATTTTATCGATTTATTATACATACCTATCATCACTAGAAACTACCGCACCATAGGTGCTGAATGAAGAATACGTTAATACATTTTTTTGTTCCACATTGAGCACCGAGCTACTACCTATTGGTGCTGTAAGTGGAATAGCTTAGGTGCTCAAAAAATTGGTACCGAAAGAGGAATCCGGAGCCCGCACGGGGTTGCGCCAATCGCGCTTTGCACTCCGCCACTACACTAAATACAGGCAAGACATGGGAAAGGGAGTAAATGATTGAGGTGACGGCTGATAGGGATGAATGGAAGAAAAGGACATGCGCCGAACACGAATAATTTGGGACAGGGGCAGGAAGATGATGATACAAGGCAAGATAACGTTAGTTGCAGAGTTGCAGGCCCGCTAGTTGCAGATAAAAATTCTTATCTTATCTTACTTGGGACAGTTTCTAACCTATATGTTGAATACAAATAGTGGCTTTAGTAATTAATTTAATCAAGTAAACACTTTTAGTTATCTATATAATAGAGACGAGTATTAAACCTACCCACTGTTTACCCCCTGATTTTAATTTTTTCCCTTCATTAAGGATGTTGTATTCTTTTGCTTCTAGTTTTTAGCATCCTTATCGGTTCGCATCTTATACTTAAAGGATACTAAAAGTTAGCAATACATGATTCATATCTATACCGTGTTTTTACACGCAGGCGAAACCGCAGCTATTAAAGAACAACGTACCAATATTAAGTATGGCATAGATATTACGCTGTATCGGGTAGAGTGCACGTATTCATGATGAGCTCGTTGTACTTTCGCACATCAGTAAATACCAGGATGCTTTGGCTGTCTCTAAACATAACAAAACTGCCGACTCCATACAGTTTGTAGTTCGATATTAAGGTAGCACTGGAACCTAAACCAGGGAAGTTGTCTAAATTAAGTATACATATGAAATGCCCCCATTCTCGTGGAAGCCAATTTTCGCAGTTTACTAATACGTCATGCAAGTCATACTCATTTGAACGGACATCCTTGTTTTTCACAATGTGCGATTCATCTCTGTAGCTTAAAGAAGCGAATTTAATTTTTTCATGCAATGGCTCGCCTGGTTGAGCGAGTTCTGTTAAAAAAGGGCCAGCTTTTGTTTTAGTGCCCACTTTTAAGGTTGGCGGGTACAGCTTTTCGTGTGTATATTCATGTGGTGGCAAAGTGTTGAAATTTTTCGCTTCGCCATCGATTTTTATCACCATTAAGTCATGAACAGGAGAGTGCTTTCGATCCGTACCGTGCCACTGGTCCTTAGTAATTTCATTGTCTGGCAAATACGCTACTTGCCGGGCGCACGTTATATTAAATAGTTGACCGTAGTACCCCATACGTACTGCTCCCGGAGGTACTTGCAGTTTCTCTGTGAGGAAAGAAGCTATAATTTTTCGTGTAAAATTCTTGGAACGTATCAGTTCTCTGAAAGCACCATATGAAGTGAGAACACGTGTAGAGTCTATTAAGACCCCTATTGCAATGGTGCTGTGCGATGATTTGTATCCTTTATAATCACGTACATTAAGATCCAAGGACACGAGTCTGTCAAAAAATGCGTCCGTCTCGTCGTCATAATCTATCAATCTGATTGGCCACCTTTCCCAACCCAAATTTCTTGCGTCAGTGACTTGCGGTTCACAGTAACTAAACAGATTCATTACGATGAACAAAAGCGTAGCAGTCCACCTGAAACATAAATAAAGCATATTTAGATGTAGATATTTTAATTAATTGGCAGTTTAACATTTAGGATTAATTGTTTACGGCTCAGACATCACGCACACACGCACGCACATACACACATACGCACGCACACACACACGCATGCGCGCACACACACCCACCCACCCACACACACACACACACACACACACACACACACACACACACACACACACACACAGGCGCGCGCGCCCCATGTTACTTTAACTTAACTTACTCTTTTTAAGAAGCCTATGTTCCTTTAGTTTTTTCTTTCAAATTCAAAATTGACATAAAGTAAAATCCCGTTTTGAAGAGAGAAGACTCACTTTTGACAATTATTACTCAGTTATTTTAGTAAAGGAAAAATTCAATCGCGGGCAGGATTCGAACCTGCGTCTTCTGGTTTGATATACCAGACGCTCTGACCGCTAAGCCACCGCGAACCCCACCCGCCTGATTGAAATTTGCCTTCACATTCTGAGTTTACGTCTTAAGGTGACGTTGGCGACATCTATTGAGAAGCAAGTTACCTTGTTTCTCAACCGACATAACTTACTTTACAGTAAGCTCGATATCGTACGATGCCACCTTAACCTTTAATTATCTTTTTGTGATTTTTTTGCATTTTCCATGCTAAGATTATAAAGTTATTTACAAAAAGTCCTTCATCCAGTCACCGAACGAGAGTTTCTTAAAATGTTGTTCGAGACTCTTGGCTATTCAACCATTGGCTGACATTATTTTACCCTTCATACCCCCGTGCGCCAAATCATAATCTTATTACCTACATATCACAATATACCTGCATACCAAACTTCATAGAAATCCGTCAAGTAAATCTTGAGTTATAAGCGGATATAAAGACAGACAGACAACAATTCTAAAATATATTAACTTCACTTCATTATCATTGCTCAATGAGCCTCTTCCGACTTATTTCTTTGCAATTGCAGACCTGACTTATGTACAAACTTATTATACCGCTAACAGGAGAGTCACACCACATAAAAATTTGAAGTTGAGATATGAGAAAAACAATCCTAAACTTTACCTGCAAAAAAGTCATAATTATAATGAAATTCCTCGCCGAGAGAAAGCAAATCTTGCAGCGTAAAGAAGAAAGACAATAAAGATTGATGATTTATTTTGCAAATATGGGTACAAAATGGAGTTACACATGAATAGAATTCAGCCATATTTTACCAATAGGTAGGCATGCCAAAATATTAGTGAGCTAGAAGCTCACTAAACACATTAAATAAAACAAAAAATAACAGAGAGAGAGTTCAGGATAAGGTGAGCTCGTTCTGCGTGAATCGGATCGCCAATAAAATAATAACAAAAATATAAGGTAGCTGTTAGTAATTGCAACATTAAGACGTCCAACAACTTAGTCTACCCGTGACCATAGATGCTGTAAAAGATCCGAAACGTCGGGAATTATATAATATTAATACAACGCGATAAAATCCGATAAAAGTCGTTTTCAATGTCTAATATCCGCGTAAGTGTCAGAAACCAGTAAGAAAGTTACTTATTGTTCTTATCTATACAAATTAATAGTCGAATAAAAAGTCCTTTTCATTTATGAAATCTAAAATATTGTTTCTTTCTTTTCTTTTTTTTTAAAAAACGTTGCCCCACACTAGGATTTTCTCCTGTGTCGTGGGTGCGTTTACAAACACAAATTCTCACATACACAAACGCCCAGACCCGAAACAACTACCTGATCATCTGAGATCATACAAATATTTGCTTCGTGTGGGGATCGAACCCACAACACGTGACGCAGAAGCCGATCGCTCAACCGCTACGCTAAACGTGTCGTCGTATTGTAATAACTATATTACATTGTAATAAATATACTTTACTAGCTAAAAAAATTCGCAGCTTATTTTTGAAAGGTGACAAGGGCAATACTTTCCAACCTTTAGGTGGTTTACTAAACACCATAGGAGCCATACAGAGGACACTTTTGCGCATAAGGGTTGTTCCTGCAATATGAAGGCATATCCTGCTGTTGTCGCGCCTTTTAATTTTTAATTAAATAAAATAGCTATTTCTAAAATGTATAGACATGGTAAAGTTAGTATTTTATATTTTTTTTAAATAGGGCACGCAACTATCAGCATATTTAATTTTGAACATTGAACGTACGCATTTCTTTTGAGACTTAAACACCGGGTCTTTTTCTGTAGTGTTGCCCCATAGCGTAGATGGGATTCTGCTAAACCATGGTATGCTGCAAATATTGCCTCCACACCTATTATAGATGATAATGTGTGCAGGGCGTAAGCAGATTTACGTATTTTCTTGCACAAGATTTCGATAAGGGGTTTCTAATTCAGTTTCTAGTCTATATCCGACCGAAACAAACAATTCAAAGTAAACAGTGTGACATCAATGTTGATCCAGGACATAGATAAGAATATGTGTGGTAGTGTCATAACCCATTTAAAGGCTCTACTACGTTATGTCATGTTCAATTGGAGCTGCCCGACTGGAGAAGAACCTCCACCTTGCAGAAAATCGTAGCCAAATAACATAGCTCCATGCTATTTTGTATTCCTAACGATGGGCAAGGTCGCCAGAGCTCCGCGAGGAAGCATTGTGTTACCAGATAGGATAAGTATCACGCTATTGTCTCCTATGCTGCCAGCCCAACTATTCTTCCTTAATTTACAGGGCAAGCAACGCGCGAGTGAGACCTCAAATTAAAATGAAAATTGCTTGGATTTTGGTAAAAAGACAGTCACATCATTTGATTATTTTTGATTTATTCTCGCTATTTTAAATAAAATTAAATAAAAAATTTAAAGAAACCGTTTAAAACCTACAGGTAAAATTTTTTTTACATTTTTGTAGGTACCTGTAGATTATGATCCTAACCACTCAGCTTGAATTATCATATGAGCCCAAACACAAGGTAGATGCCGTACACCGTTAGGAGTTCTCTCCTAGGAGTTCTTCTGTCTAACAAGGGACAGGATTTTAAATTTCGAATCGATCAGACCTGTGCAAGTTGTTTATATCTCTTCATCAAGAAAAGAGATGATAATCTTCAAACGGCCCAGCAGATATTCATAAAAAATAGCTAAGAACGGTCTCGATTAACACAACTAAAAAGCGTTTCGTTCGGGTTTTGACCCGAACGAAACGCTTTAAAACCCATTAAGTCCACTTTTATCATGCGTACCGCTGAAATATGGAATGCACTTCCCAAGTGGTACTTCCCTGATAGATATAATCTGGGTGTCTTTCAATCACGAGTGAATCGGTTTCTTCTAGGCAAGCGCGCTCCATCGTAGGTCGCAGTATCGCTTAACATCAGGCGAACTAGCGGTCAAGCGTAAGCCTATCACGAATAAAAAAAAAACCTGTTAAACAAAAAAAAAGATCATAATCGGTTCACCCGATCAGGCGCTACGATGCAACAGACAGATACACAGACACACACACAGACAGACATACAAATACACACCACAAACTTATAGCAAATCTTTGACGTCGGGGATTAATTATTAGAGAATAGAACTGACACGTTATGTGATAATATAATTATGTTTTATATTTATTTCTAAAAAAGTAACACGTTATAGGTATTGAAAAGTAAAAAATAAAATATTAAGTAAATGAAAACAAAACATCTGTAAAAATGTATAATACCTATACTCTTCTTAAATATTCGTCTAACATAATTCTCCGGATAATGCTCTCTCTAACAGATTAAAAAGGAATTGTAAATTATAAAAATATATATTTGTTTAAACTATATAGAGTTATGAGCACAGATATTCTATATTAAATTTCCGTTCTAACAAACAGATTTATTTAGATAAAGATATAGATACCATGTGGGTTAAATATGCTTCGCAAAAATTAATTCTTTTTTTAATCTAAAATTTTAATAGTAAAAGCAGATAATGTGAGTTATCCGTCGGAGATAGGCATATGGATATTGTCCTATCATCAATAGTTTTCGCAGCGCATGCGATGAAAGACGTCTTACGACATTTTTTTTCTACACCTTGGGTTAAATAATACAAGTTTTAATAGGGATTCTTAACTAGGTATTTCGGGAAATAAATTTAGCCTATGTTACTTTGTAAAGATGTAACTTTCTAACGGTGAAAGAATTTTTGAAATCTATAATTTTTGAGTTAAATACAAACGAACAAACAAACAAATCTTTCCTCGTTATAATATTAGTTAAGATAGTTTAAATTAGGTTTAGGAAAGTAGTACTTACATTTTAGAACGTTTCACTCACAGTGATTTGAATGAATGTGCTTCTTACTTGGTTTTAAGATACCAAGATTTGTTTGTTTATAAAATCTAGGGGAATATTGCAAGAATCTATCGGTGGAATAAACAAAGTTGACGACACGTTTGGCGTAGCGGCTGAGCGAGCGGCTTCTACCCCACGTGTTGTGGGTTCGATCCCCACACGGAGCAAATAATTGTATGATCTACAGGTAGTAGTCCGGGTCTGGGCGTTTGTGTATGTGAAAATTTGTGTTTGTAAACGCACCCATGATACAGGAGAAAATCCTAGTGTGGGGCAAAGTTTATTTAAAAAATAATAATAATAATAAAAAAAAGGTTGTTGTTGTTTGTTCATGTTACTGACGGGTGAATATTACAACCACAACACTGACTGACTTTTTACCCGACTACGAAAAAAGAATGGTAATGAGTTTAAATAGAATTTTATTTGATTTTAACAAATTAGGTGTCGTAAGATTTGTCTTGATCCCCAGACTATCGTGCGGTATTTTGTATTACAGGAAATCCAATATAGTAAATACTGGACGAATAAAATGTGTACCTGCTGGGACTTTCTTACTACTAGCGCCATCTCTTAAAAACTTAGATAAAATGGAAAGGAATGCTTTGGCAGTGTTACGCCAAGTAACTATTAGTACGGGGATGGGTCACGAAGATTCTAGATAAGTCGTAGAAACACGTAGAACATTCGAAGAAAAGCCGGGTTCAAGTTGGATGACCGTAAACAATAGACGATCACTTTATCGTCTATTGTTTATAAGTAGGTACTTAGGTACTTACCTACTCGTATTTTGTGGACCTATCGAGAATGTTCGATTCTAGAATCTTCGTGACTCATATAAATACAGGTCGTGAGGGTCGGCCAAGACAGTTTAGTTCTGAACACGGTAAAGTGAATATCGAAGTGAAGTTAAGTGATTACAAGTGCGACATTATAGTGCGATAAGTGATACTGTAGTGACTCTCTCAGTAATTTCTGTTGTGTGTTTGTCAAGTTGATTAAAATATTTGTTGTTTCGGTGAAATTGGTGTTAATTAAATTTATCCCGAACCCCAGCGCGTAACATTTGGTGTCAGAAGTTGTGGGATAAATTATGCCGGTTTTACCGAAGGAAGATACGGAAGGTATCCGTACCAGAAGTCAGCGGCAGCAAGAGATGGGTCATCAGCAACCAACTAGAGACCCAGTTGCTGGTCCATCTGGAACTTCTCCAGCACCAACGGTTGACCTGGCGGCCTTGATGGCAATGATGCAGGAGCAGGCCCGCCGTCAGGAAGAGCAGGCTCGCCGTCAGGAAGAGCAGGCTCGCCGTCAGGAAGAGCAGGCACACCAACTGCGGGAACAGCTGCAACGCGACAAAGAAGAGCAGGCACGTCTATTGCGGGAACAGCTGCAACGCGACAAAGAAGAGCAGGCACGTCTATCGCGGGAACAGCTGCAACGCGACAAAGAGGAGCAGGCACGTCGGGAAGAGGAGCATACCAGACGTCAAGAGGAACAGATGGTCCTCATAAAAGACCTTCATGGGACTCTTGGCAAACAGCTCGGTGTTATGAAGGAGCAGGTGGAACAGCACGAGAACCGGATTTGTAAAACTGAGGAACAGATTGCTGACGTGACAAAGGCGTTAGGTGATCTAAAGGCACGAAACGTACTTGCGACTTCCGTGAATGTTGCACCCATAACGACCTCCCTACGTGGATTTAAAGTGCCCCTATTTGATGGAACCTCCTCATGGTCGGCATACAAAATGCAATTTGAAGCCTTTATGGAGTCGAACGGATGGGACAACGGTCAGGCAAAGACAGCACTCACCTTATGCCTCCGCGACCAGGCCTTGACAGTACTGGAGGCCCTCGGCAAGGACATGACCTACGACCAGTTGATTGAGGCGTTGGACTCAAGATACGGTGACGCCCATCTGGAATACGTGTTTCGTGCTCAGCTAAAGGATCGGGTACAGCGTAGTGCCGAGACCCTACAGCAGTGGGCCGTGGAAGTTGAAACGCTGGTTCGAAAAGCATACCAGTCTACACCTGCGCTCATCGACGGTAATCTTGTCCAAGCGTTCGTCGATGGAGTTCGTGACCTTGAAGTCAGAGCTGCTGTGAGGCTTGGACACCACAAGACATTGAAAGACGCCTTAGCTCATGCCTTAGAAGTAGAGGCAGTTAGATAGGACCATCGGACTGATCGTATCTGGGAAGTCGTGTTACCGACATGTCATTACTGTGGGGAGAAGGGGCATATGCAGGCGGGATGCCCGAGGCGCAGTGACGGTCGAAGGGTTGGTGCAGCATCACCTAGATGCTACATTTGTGGAGAAAAAGGCCATTTCCAGTGGGGATGCCCTAAGCGCAGAGAGGGTCGAAGGGATGGTGTAGCATGGCCTAGATGCTACATCTGCGGAGAAAAGGGCCACTTCCAGGTGGGTTGTGCAAGGCGCAGTGAAGTTCGAAGGGAAGGTGTAATATCGCCTAGATGCTACAGCTGTGGTAAACGGGGTCACCTTCAAGCTAGTTGTTGGAGAGGTCAAATATTGAAAAAGGACCGAGTACATGAAGAAAGGAACAGGATGGCAGCTCCAAGATGTTACACCTGTGGAGAAAAAGGTCACCTTCGGATGAGTTGCCCTAAGCGAAGAAGTACCATTGGAAGTTTTTCGAGCAGACCGTGCTCCGAAAACTGGAGGAAGAATAGAGATGGCGATTATTTTGGCGTCCGACAAGAGGCTACAGTACCGGTGCCTGTGAGGATATTGAGAGCAAATTTAAGTGATGTACGAGAAGAATGCTCAGTGCATGTCAGACAACCAGGCTGCCAAAAGTCCGAGAGAATGAAGTCCCGTTTTGACCGCAAGATGAACAACAAAGGCAGATTTGATGAGGGCTCACTAGTATGGCTACATAACCCGGTTCGCAGCAAAGTGAAGTCATCTAAGTTACAGGCAAAATGGGACGGTCCCTATCGAGTCGTGACTAAGATCAACGATGTCACCTACCGGATTCAAAAAGGGCCAAGAGGTGCTCCGAAGATCGTTCATGTGGATCGTTTGACGCGTTATTACGGATCTAATCATGCTCGGGACGAGCATGTCTTAGGAGGGGGTAGTGTTACGCCAAGTAACTATTAGTACGGGGATGGGTCACGAAGATTCTAGATAAGTCGTAGAAACACGTAGAACATTCGAAGAAAAGCCGGGTTCAAGTTGGATGACCGTAAACAATAGACGATCACTTTATCGTCTATTGTTTATAAGTAGGTACTTAGGTACTTACCTACTCGTATTTTGTGGACCTATCGAGAATGTTCGATTCTAGAATCTTCGTGACTCATATAAATACAGGTCGTGAGGGTCGGCCAAGACAGTTTAGTTCTGAACACGGTAAAGTGAATATCGAAGTGAAGTTAAGTGATTACAAGTGCGACATTATAGTGCGATAAGTGATACTGTAGTGACTCTCTCAGTAATTTCTGTTGTGTGTTTATCAAGTTGATTAAAATATTTGTTGTTTCGGTGAAATTGGTGTTAATTAAATTTATCCCGAACCCCAGCGCGTAACAGCAGTATCATGAGACAGCATTTAAGTTTAATTTTATTGAAATCGGTCTGCTTTATCAAAAGTTATTACTTAAAATATTTAACGATTCAAATCGAACTTGAAAAATAATTATTGTACTAAATTTCATATTTAAGTATGTACTAGATTTAGTAAAAAGGTTAAAATATAACGAAATAAAGCATACAAAAAAAATACACTAACATAATATACCAATTAAGATAAAGTAAATGGCTAACTTACTGAATCTTTTTCTCTGACAACTAATACGATGGCATGATCATCTCATTTAATATGAATATTTGACATTACAGCTGTCATTTACTAATCTGGAGTTGACACACTGACCTCTATCTATATATATAAAAATTAATTGCTGTTCGTTAGTCTCGCTAAAACTCGAGAACGGCTGGACCGATTTGGCTAATTTTGGTTTGAATTATTTGTGGAAGTCCAGAGGTTAAAAAGGTGAATAAATATGAAAGTACGAAGTCTGTCGGGTCAGCTAGTATTACTATAAATAAAGGTACACTGGACAGACTACTGTCAACGGTTTTTAGCCCCCTTCGATTTTCGCCATTTTGGCGCAGATTTTTTTTTATGGGAGATGAGGGCAAACGATCAGATGGATCGCCTAATGGTAAGCGATTACCTCCGCCCATGGACACCCGTAACACCAGAGGAGTCACGAGTGAGTTGCCGACCTTTTAAAAGGGGTTGGGCCTGCGGTAACCTCACTCACTCGGCGAAACACAACGTAAGCGGTGTTTAACGCTGATTTTCAGTGAGGCCGTGGTATCACTCCGGTCGAGTCGGCCCATTCGTGCCGAAGCATGGCTCTCCCACGTAAAAGCTGCTCTCCCACGTAAAACAGTGAGCAGTAACGGAACAAATTTTAGAGATTGGACATTTGGATAATGTCGATAACTTGTTGATTTTCCATGAATGTTGTAATAGCAAAATGCTAGCCTTAAATATATATTTTTTTAAGTATTTTACCTAGCTAACAGCTACTAACATAACGTAACAGTAGGATATTATTGGGCATTCTACTCCACCTACGTCTCACTTCGTTCGCCTCCGTCACTGTCGGTGAGGTAGAAAGCCCAATAATATCCTACGGAGTAGGAGCCGTTCAACATTTCCGTTTTAAAACTTGATTTACTTACCGTTCTTACTTCTCACTTTGTTTGCCTCGAGACTGTATACAGTGATAATGGTACGTTTTGACGAGTTCTCTTAAGAGTCTCTTAAGACACGTGAATTTGCGGTTCTGAAAAGAGCCTTTTGTGAACACGGTAGGCTGTTTCACTACACTACTTTACTGTCATTCTTTCATAGTTTCACTACACATTTCAGCATTTTATAGACCCGAAATTATTACTTCTAGGTTTTACCTGAAAACCAAATTGGGCAGTGGTTCTGAACCACTATTATATCAGCACTAGAGAGTAATAACTGTGTAAGTCTGAACGTTTAATAAAATGAACTAATTGTTTGTAGTGATTAATGAATATATAAGTTCAAGGGGCTGAGCATATTATTATTACCGATGGCTTACCACGATCGAACGACGACCTTATCAAGTACCGCAGATCCTCGAATTGAACACTAAACCACTATAACTTTAGTTGACAAGTTTTATAACAACAAGTTTCACACATACTTCGTTTGCTAATGGAACTGTACGAGCGTAGTAAGCTAAAATTCAGGACAGATTGTCTCATGTCTCTTCACAGAGCAAGAAATAGCATGCACCTACAGGCACATGCACTTTCTATTTTTATGACCCCAGATTGGGCACCAAGGACATCCAAATTTTAATTTAATTAAATCACACAGTTGACACTAGCTTACATGTTAACAAATAAGGGCGCTCGCTGCTTGAACCGTTAGCCTAAAATTCAGGACAGATTGTCTCATGTCTCTTCACAGAGCAAGAAATAGCATGCACCTACAGGCGCACGCACATTCTATTTCTATGACCCCAGATTGGGCACCAAGGACATCTGAACTTTAGGATATCGTAAACATTAAACTAAAATTTGGGACAGATTGTCTCATGTCTCTTCACAGAGCAAGAAATAGCATGCACCCAAAGGCACACGCACATTCTATTTTTATGATACCAGATTGGACACCAAGGACATCTAAATATTAATTTAATTAATTTATACATTTAACACTACCTTAGACGTTAACAAACAACTACTGGTTGCTCTGCTGTTACTTGTTGCATTCTTTCGCACTCATACAATCGCATTCGAAACGGTTCATCTTAAGCTTAAACAGTATAACACACACCCACAGTGTAAATAATTCTTTAGAATCTCATAGATTGCAAAATTGCACTATGTAAATTTGCAGTATCCGACCTTTGTTACACGAACACGTGTATGTATGAGTAATTTCCATGTATTTAACAATTACACTGCATGGAAGATGATCATCGTGCAGGTTGCAGTCTCTGATTAAAATTGTTTTTTTTTGAGGATTTCCTAACCAATGCAATTAATTTAAATAGAAGATGTTCCTATACCAGTTTTGATAACTTTGCTTATTATTTTATAATGTTAAATAATAAATTGTTAGTGCTATCAATCTAGGAATTGTTTGAAAGATGAATCTTAATATCAGTACCTACCGAACATTTACATGAAATGATTATGAAAAGTTCGTTTTAGTCGTTAGATGATATTACTTATACTAATGTCAAGTTTTACTGCAGCATATTAGTGAACTGACTTATTGACGTCTTTGAAAAAATGATTTTTTATTTCACATCTGTGATGTCATGCGGAGTTTTGCATCAAGGTTTATTAAACAAACATACATACTTTATTACAATGTCATAATGTATTAATCATGAGTGTCATGTATCGTCTTCAGCTTTGTCGGCGAGGGTAAAAAGCTGGTTTTATATGTCATTTCCCACGATAAAATTGCAATTTGACGGAAGCGATTTTCAATCACTACGATTTAATTAGACGTAAGTAACTAACATAAATTAGCCAAACAACTGTGAGACCATGTAATTAAGGTTTAATTTTATAATGAAATAAATATTGCTGAAATGGTATTTTTTATGAATAAAATCAATCAATTTTGATCACAATATTACATTCGCTCCAGTATCTTCCAGTGATCAACACCGGTTACTTTCGTCGTTATAATAATTAATTCATTACATTATAAAACCTTCAACTTATAAAATGTAAGTAAGTACTACTAAGTTTACTGACCTGGTTTCTGCCTGCCGGCTGGTGTATCGGTAGTCTTTATTAAGTCACAGTTATTAGTTCCAAAATTAATCTTTATGTGTTCCATTTCAGGTCAGACTCCGATTCAGAATTTTCGACACGACCCGCAGCTGTAGCCGAGGTTGCGAAGGTGTGACCTAAAAAGAAGGTGACGAAGCGCAAAGCTTCCGAGAGCACCACGCCATCAGAATCGAAATCAAGGTAATTTTGTGTTACTGCTTATACCTTTAGGTGCTTGTTGTGTATGTTATGTCAATTAAATTGTTATACACAGTTATACGTTGATTAGTGGATTTAGAACTGTAACGCAGAGAGCGCTGAAATCAGTTTCCATTTATATTCCCTGCAGGAATGTTTACAGTTAGTTCATGAGGTATTGTTATTGAAATATTATAACATAACATCATGCCTTCTATCCTCGTAGGGTTCGACAGAGGAGTATATAATACACCCTCAATTCGTCAATTAACTAAAACTAATGCAATGTAATGTGTTGTGTAAATTATTATAAAGAACATTACAGTAAAAGAGCAGCAGTTCGGGCTCGGACCACTTTGGCTTGGAGGACTACATTCCGTCGTCGACCTCAATCATTGGAGACTTCGGTTCGACCCTCACCAGCCGTGTCGCCAACGGTAAAGTGCGGCGAACGGCGGACTTAACCGGGGACTTCTATGTGGAGGTAAAAGTGTATGATAAGGCCGAAGTTGCCTCCACCCTTAAAGAGGATCGGTGGAAGAAAGCCTCGGTGGCCTTAAAAGCCCAACTGAACCGTAACACGCCGCAGTGGGACGATCTACAAGTTTTTATGAGACGGACTCATGAATTATTCGATAATTCTGAGCCCGTCTTCTATAGCGATAATATAAATATAAAATAAATATTGAAGTTGTTGGGGCACCAGGTATTCTGTTATTGTATTTTTGCGATCGTACATCATAATCGTAATAATAATATATCAACATTTAATAGTAAGTTTAAAATTACAAGCTCGATCCCGCGTTCTATCTTACAGCACCAAGTCTATGTTTTGATGCAATGCTTTTAAAAACAGGGGTTCAATTAGAATTGATTAGTGATGTTGAAATTATTAGAATAATACAAAAAGGTATTCGAGGAGGTGTTTGTATGTGTTCCAAAAGACATGCCAAAGCCAATAATAAATATTTAGATACATACGATCCAACCCGCCCAAATTCATTTATCATTTATTGAGATTGTAATAATTTTATATTTTTATTCCGGTTTTAGATTTATGAATAGACAAGAAATTGATTTTTTACAATTGAACATAGCAGGCATCAGTGGTACTGCGGAAAACGGTTACATTCTTGAAGTTGATTTAATATATCCGGAGAATTTGCACATGGAACACAATGAATTTCCTTTTTGTCCAGAGAAATGCTTGCCACCTGGTGGTAAGAATAAAAAGCTAATACCTAATTTGTATGATAAATATCACTATGTTATTCATTACGTACATTTAAAAAAGTGTTTACAGCACGGTTTAGTATTGAGAAGGGTCCATCGCGCTATTACATTTAAGCAAAGTTGTTTTTTAAAGCAATATATTGATATTAACACCCAGTTACGCCAAAAAGCAGTATAATAGTATTTTTGGAAAGACCCTAGAAAATATTGAACATCGAATAGACGTTAAGTTAGTAAACAAGTGGTGTGACTGGAACAATAAAACAAAAAAGACTACTTGTGCTGAAAATGATGATGAGTATATGATGACAAAGTAATGACGTTTATAAAGACTTCAAGCTCCATTTTCTAAAATATTTTGATACCAGCAATTATGACTGTAACAACGACTATAACTTACCAATTATGAATAAGAAGGTTCCAGGACTGTTTAAGGATGAAATGGGTGGCAACATTATCAAAGAATTCGTAGGATTGCGCTCAAAGCTTTATTGTATTAAAACTTTAAACAAAACAATTAAAAAGGCAAAAGGTACAAAAAAAATGTATTACCAAAAATTTAAATATGTTGGATTATAAAAATGTTTTATACAATTAAAATGTTATTCTCAAAAAAAATGTATTGTTTAGGTCAATAAAACATGAAATATTCACTCAGGACGTAAATAAAATAGCACTTTCAAGCAATGATGATAAACGATTGCTATCGTTTGATAAAGTTTCTACTTTAGCCAGGGGTAACGCAACTATATTTATGTAATGCATTACCACAATTTAAACGTAATTACAGAAGTTACGTCACCTTATGACGTAAATTCAGAATTTTTTAAACTATTTAATTTAATAAACTATTCTACATGTAGGTGCATGTAACTGACAGCAGTGAACTATATATGGACAATCCACTCTGTCGGCTATCATATTTAGAACTCTGTTGGGACTGGACAAGTGATGACGTGTGCGACAAGTGATGCTGCACGTTTGCGCATTGTAGTATAGAAGCAGTCTACACGCACCGCTGCAAACATCCCTGACGCACTACACCGCTATGGCAACCCCATCAGTTTTCTGAAAGCGTTGTTATATTGGACACGAAGGGCTCCATACGACGTTTGCGAATATTTCTCCCACAGGCTGCATGTGTAAAAAGATGAGCAAAATGCGTAAGCTTTACTTCTGCAGTGCAACGCGCAAACCTGCGGGCAATCATGTTCGCCCGTACAGACAGAGCCCTCCGTTCCCTTTGGATGTCAGCATTGTCCCTAAGGTCAGTAGTGACCAGGTGCCCTAGATATTTAAATTGTTCCACTCGTTTAAGACGAATCCCATTGAGTAGTATGGGTGGCACTTCAATATGATATTTGGTGCCCGCCTCAAAGACAATGTACTGACTTTTCTTTACGTTATACAGTAACCCATGTTCTGTAGCGTAATTTTCACAAGTGGTCATTAATGACCTTATGCCGCTGACTGATGCGCTCAGCAGCACCATGTCGTCCGCGTAACTTAAATTATTGACACAGACACCGTCTATGTGACAGCCGACATGCTGACTGCTAAGCGCCTCGATCAGGGCATTCATATACAAATTAAAGAGGTTAGCCTGCCCTGTCTTACACCGCACTCCAGCTGGTATGGCTCCGGCAACATACCCGCCCACCGGACATTATTGACCTGATTTCCATACCAGTGCCTGAATATACTTATAAGCTCGAGAGGTAAGCCAATGGCCTCAAGTTTTCTCCATAATATATCGTAGGAAACCAGTGCAAATGCCTTAGATAAATCGAGGAAGCAAGCAAGAACAGGGGTTTTTCGTTTGTATAGTACCTGACGGCCTGCTTGAGACACAAAACTGCACTTTCTGTTGAGAGTCCAGGCCGAAACCCAAACTGATTGTCGTGCAGACCAAGATGTTGGTTTAAATGTGTATCAAGCAGAGCATCAAGCACCTTAGCAACTGTGGTTGCTAGGGAAATAGGTCTATAGTTCCCTATATCCGAGAGATCACCTGTTTTACTCTTAACAATCGGAATCACGAGCGTACGATACATAAATTGTACAAAAATGCTAAAACTCTTGGCAAGTGAGGACCGGCATATTCAAAATGCTCAATACTAAGCCCGTCATGACCATGACTTACCTTTGGTCGTAGACCTGATGACCCTGGCCACATCTTTGGCAGTGAAACGTGTGCCCACCTCGCCACAACGGGGCTCAGCATTCAGCACCGGTTATGATTTACCCAGTGGCGACTTTATGAAAAACTGTTTTTTAAAAAGATTTGCGATATCTTTTGTATCACTAACACCATTCACACTAACAGACAGGCTTGGTCGAACATTCAATTGATTTGTACTCTTCCAAAAGCCGCGGAAATTACGCTTCGTATGTTTAGAGGCAATGATGTCCATCTTTATTTGCTCTTCATGGTTCTGAGATTTGTGCATTACAAACAAAGATATACGAATAATGTGTTGAACACTAGCGGTCATAATATAAAACAAAATGGAATTTAGAATGGTATCATTTAACTGTAAAAATTTAAAAAGGTCTATGGATAGTATTAAAGAACTGTGTAGATCTTACGATATAATTGCTTTGCAAGAGACATGGTTGCTACCGGAGGAGATATCATATCTTAGCAACATTGAGAACAACTTAAGCGCCACATTAACATCAGCTGTTGACACGTCGGCAGGTATGTTACGTGGTAGACCATATGGCGGGGTCGCCCTGTTATGGAGGAGTAACGAATTCCAAAATGTGTCAATATTACAGTGCAATAACCCTCGTGTGTGTGCAATAAAAATAGTAACTAAGAACAGACCTATTATTGTGATGAGCATATATATGCCCACGGATTTGAGCCAAAACTTATCGGAATTTACTGACTGTCTCGGTACGGTAAGTGCTTTAGTAGACGATTGTAGCGTGGAATCGGTATTTGTTTTGGGTGATTTTAATGCGCATCCTAATACATTGTTTATGAATGAGCTATTGAGTTTTTGTGAGCTATTGAGTTCCAGGCGGTGGCTGGACCACTGTATAGTCACACAGTCTGCTTTAAGTTCAGTTATTGATGTTTGCGTGAAGAACGATGTGCTGTGGTCCGATCATTACCTTATGATATTGGAATGTAGGTTTGACTTGTTATCACCTAAGATTCCTGATAAAGTGATAACTCACAATAAAATTGTGTGGGGGGAAAGAACCAAGGAACAAATTAATGAATATTCTCAGGAATGTAACAAAAGATTAAAAATGGTCGATTTTCCTATTGAATTAACAGGCTGTGCTGATAATTTCTGTAATGAAAGTACCCACAGGTATATTATTGATAAGTTGTATTCGGATATTGTATGTGCTCTCAGTAAGTCATCAATTTGTAGTACCAATGTTAAATGTATTAGCCGTAGGAAAAAGGCACGAATTACACAGGCTAGCTAGGCAGAAGTTCCATATATGGTTGTCATGTGGAAAACCATCAAGTGGCCGAATATATGATGATATGCGAGAAAGCAGATCATTTTTCAAGTCACGGCTTAAATGGTGTCAGAACCATGAAGAGCAAATAAAGATGGACATCATTGCCTCTAAACATACGAAGCGTAATTTCCGCGGCTTTTGGAAGAGTAAAAATCAATTGAATGTTTGACCAAGCCTGTCTGTTAGTGTGAATGTTGTTAGTGATACAAAGGCTATCGCAAACCTTTTTAAAAAACAGTTTTTCATAAAGTCGCCACTGGGTAAATCACAACCGATGCTGAATGCTGAGCCCCGTTGTGGCGAGGTGGGCACACGTTTCACTGCCAAAGATGTGGCCAGGATCATCAGGTCTACGACCAAAGGTAAGTCCCCTGGTCATGACGGGCTTAGTATTGAGCATTTTGAATATGCCGGTCCTCACTTGCCAAGAGTTTTAGCATTTTTGTACAATTTATGTATCGTACGCTCGTGATTCCGATTGTTAAGAGTAAAACAGGTGATCTCTCGGATATAGGGAACTATAGACCTATTTCCCTAGCAACCACAGTTGCTAAGGTGCTTGATGCTCTGCTTGATACACATTTAAACCAACATCTTGGTCTGCACGACAATCAGTTTGGGTTTCGGCCTGGACTCTCAACAGAAAGTGCAGTTTTGTGTCTCAAGCAGGCCGTCAGGTACTATACAAACGAAAAACCCCTGTTCTTGCTTGCTTCCTCGATTTATCTAAGGCATTTGCACTGGTTTCCTACGATATATTATGGAGAAAACTTGAGGCCATTGGCTTACCTCTCGAGCTTATAAGTATATTCAGGCACTGGTATGGAAATCAGGTCAATAATGTCCGGTGGGCGGGTATGTTGCCGGAGCCATACCAGCTAGAGTGCGGTGTAAGACAGGGCGGGCTAACCTCCCCTGCCCTCTTTAATTTGTATATGAATGCCCTGATCGAGGCGCTTAGCAGTCAGCATGTCGGCTGTCACATAGACGGTGTCTGTGTCAATAATTTAAGTTACGCGGACGACATGGTGCTGCTGAGCGCATCAGTCAGCGGCATAAGGTCATTAATGACCACTTGTGAAAATTACGCTACAGAACATGGGTTACTGTATAACGTAAAGAAAAGTCAGTACAT
Source organism: Acronicta aceris (assembly GCA_910591435.1). Taxonomy (NCBI): domain Eukaryota; kingdom Metazoa; phylum Arthropoda; class Insecta; order Lepidoptera; family Noctuidae; genus Acronicta; species Acronicta aceris. The sequence continues at coordinate 2,057,884 of OU342759.1, read as the reverse complement.
TGTCTTTGAGGCGGGCACCAAATATCATATTGAAGTGCCACCCATACTACTCAATGAGATTCGTCTTAAACGAGTGGAACGATTTAAATATCTAGGGCACCTGGTCACTACTGACCTTAGGGACAATGCTGACATCCAAAAGGAACGGAGGGCTCTGTCTGTACGGGCGAATATGATTGCCCGCAGGTTTGCGCGTTGCACTGCAGAAGTAAAGCTTACGCTCTTTAGGGCATTTTGTTCATCTTTTTACACATGCAGCCTGTGGGAGAAATATTCGCAAACGTCGTATGGAGCCCTTCGTGTCCAATATAAGAACGCTTTCAGAAAACTGATGAGGTTGCCATAGCGGTGTAGTGCGTCAGGGATGTTTGCAGCGGCGCGTGTAGACTGCTTCTATACTACAATGCGCAAACGTGCAGCATGACTTGTCGCACACGTTATGTCCAGTCACACAAAGTTCTGAATATGATAGCCAACAGAGTGGATTGTCCATATATAGTTCACTGCTGTCAGTTACATGCACCTACATGTAGAATAGTTTATTAACACTTAGGATTAGATAAATTGTTAAAAATTGTTAACATCCCTTTAAGAGTCCTCGTGCTCGAAATAAAGATTTTCTATTCTATTCTATTCTAATTTAACTCAGAGGGCTTAGACAAGTGGCATGAACGCTAATCGAATAGAATAGAATAGAAATCTCAATGTATGAGAATGACACTAGCTTACGATATGTAATTTGAGCCAACGAATAGAATTAAAAATTGGTAGCCAAATGTCCATTTAGTCTATTCGTTTAAACGAAACGCTAGGGAAGTACATTATTCTCCTTAGAAATCCTAGCCAAGTGGCACTTTTGACAAACGAATTCGCTTGCTAGCGTTCGACACCTAGCGAACGCCAGCACCTTGTAGATAACGCTACAAAATGGCGGATCGTTGATCAGCTGAACGTGAAATTGTGTGATTGTTTTTGTTTAATTACGTATTTAGTTATATTTTTCATCAAAATGCATAAACTTAGACTATTGTGGGCTGCGCTTAATGAAGAAGTGTGATTGAGACGACGCCAAAGAAACATTTATAGTCAGTGTTTGGAGGAAATTAGTGTAATGCCCGATTATTTGTTTATCGAAAGATTTAGACTGGACAAAAGAACATTTAGGAAGCTTTGTCGGGATTTACGTGTTCATACATTGTTGCGAGGAACTAAAGAAATTCCCTTGGAAATAAAGGTAAATAAATAAATCATTACTACTTATAGGTAAGGTCATGTAATGTTATACAAAATAAGGTGCATAGTAACGTGTCTATTTACATGTTTGTAATTTTTTCTAGGTCCTTTGTACTCTGAGCTTCTTGGCTACAGGGACAAAGACAAAAAACAAATCAAATAATATATAAATAAATATATAATCTTATTAAAGAAAACTAATAAAACAAACTATTTCTCACAAAATACTATTCAAATTTTAGCGCACTTCACAATGATATTTAAGAACGACACCATAGAGTACGTCCGACTTTTAGCGTATGATGGAATAGACTGAGCGTTCGACAAGTCCTTGTACGCTTGTCTACCAAATTGTTATCGATATCGCTAAGGCGTAAGCGTTCTTCGATATAGAATAGATAGGGAGCGTTTGCCACTTGTCTAAGCATGCAGATTAGGTGGTGTAGTCATCTGTAGCTGAACTAGGCAGAGCCTGTATTTCGGCTATCAGCGCCAAACCCCTCGAGTATTTTACATATATAGTAGCTATTAACGACATTCCATTTATATCTTGTACATAAACAATTTGACAATTTATAATGTATTTACTTTACTTAGGTATTAGAGTAAATAAAAGTATATAAAAATCGTTTGTATAGTGTTTGCATGCATGTTTGTATGCAGGTCCTCTTATTTGTGTGAGATGGGAATGTACGAGTCTGATGTGTAAGAGGATGTGTGTGGTGTTGTCTAGTGTTCTGCTGTGTTGTGGTGTGAGTAAGCGTGCGCGCGTATTTGTGTATGTTATGAGAATGTATGTAGTATTGTATTGTATAAGTTTTTTATTAGGATGCTATATGCAGAAGAAGTTCAGTCTGTGATAATGTGTATGTAAATTGTAAAAAATAATCAATTTTTTGTGACTAAATATGTAAATATGTGAGGCAATAAATACTGTATTTTAATTTTATATTTTTATTTTGTTTGAAGTATGTTTACAAATAATTAAGTACTTTCATATTATTTTTTGTGTATATTAAATAAAATGAAATATAAAAATAAATAATGTGTATCTATGTAGTTCATAAGTTCCATTTTGATTAAAATAATCACAATGTTTTGTAAGTTAAGATGATAAAATAAATAATATATTATTACGATGTAGCTAGGTATAATTAGTTTATAACTGTAAATACTTATATGAGGTAATAAAGACTATATTTTAATTTTAAATTTTATGTTTTATTTTATATGACTTACTAAATTCAAATATTAAATTAGCTGTAAAATAAGATTAGATTTGCAGGTCATCCGTTTTTCAGTATTAATTTACATTTACACACCATCACGCTTGTATTCCTATTGCCTATTGTTATTTTACATTTATTGTAGGTATACCTCGAATTAAACATAACTACAGCTAATTTCTAATAAAAAACCATAAGTAGTTACATAAATATTTTTATTAAAAATAAAATAATTTGAATACAGACATATTATTATCGAAATACCATTTTCTTATACACACAGCATTATTTAGTGCACAATTCAATTTATGATTCACACAATTAAAATCAGTTTTATTTTTACAATATTTACTTTTTAACACTGAATAGTTAGGACACCCCCTCTCACCTATATCGATCACTTCACAGTTCGCACATTCGTTAATCCACTTTATCTTTTCCAAACCCTTGGTAATATTTTTTTTATTTTCCAAATATAGCACTATCACACCTTTAAACTCATTGTAGTCTATATAGCCCTCACTCCAGTAAATTCCACTATTTTTTTCCAACCAACTCACTTGCTTCTTTTCCTCTTTAGTCAAGTAATGGAACGAATATGGTGGTTTTACCAAGAATGTTTGTGAATGCTCTTGACTTACAATGGCCACTTCTTTAACAATACAATTGTTTTTAAAATTTTTAAATCCTTGAAATTCAATGTACTATGGTGTATGTATTATGGTATCCGATTAGGCAGTAGGCTGAAGTTTGATCTGGTATTTCGGAATCACTCTCAATTTCTACTCTCACATCCACAACTGGACCTGTCTTTAAGTTATCCACTTGTATAGAGCAATCAATGACAAAAAGCGGTGCTAAATCTTTAAATTGTTTCTCGCTTAATATGGGCTCTGGGCGACGTCCGTAATACGACTGTTGAAATCTGGTGTACTGCTCGTATAATAAAGCAATTCTGTTGTCAGCAAAGTTCATATTTAGGTTTTCATACGGGAAATACGTGAATTGAGATACACTCTAACGTCCCGAACATGACAGTGATCGAATTGAGACATGTCAGAACTTGCATTGTTTTTCCTATTGGTTTGTATCAAGAATGATGTATCTTGGTTTTTCTATTTGAGTTGATGTTTTGATAGACCAAGTATGTTTTGTGGTTTTAGGTAAAGAGGGATATTCGTACAGATCCCAATTTCTGTATATCATTTGAAGTGGTCGATTTTTTTCTAAGAGTCTTAACAAACTGATTTTTGCTTTGTCTGATACTTTAACATGCGGTACGCGCCATATGATTTTGTTGATCTGAACGTCATGCACAATTTCACCTGTGTTAAGTTTTACAGCGTTCAAATTAGTGTTACTTTGTAACAGTATCAGTTCATGTCTACTGTTTAACACGACTTTTTTTAAATCTTCAGCAAAACCGAGGATATTACACAGCGGCATATAAGCTGAAAATCTTCCTCCATTGATATTTTTTATACCATCAATATTCCAGCCCCAGGCATTAGATATTTTCGATTCGCTTTCATTCATGGATATTAATGATTTTATGGTCGTAGTTACACCTGCATTTTTTATTTTATCAATCTCCACTCCATTAAGCTCGTACCTAATATCTTGGAATAAGTACATTAGCGCATTGTTCGTGAAATTGACACTAGTAGCTTTGTCTTTCGTATCTTTTTTGCTAACGATAACAGTTCCTTCCAAATACAGAGTACTAGCAGATGGTAGTATGTATAAGTCTTGTTGGTTAATAGGTATACGGATTTCATCATTTCTATTAAAGCTCGTAACATAAGTGCGCCATTTCACCCTGTCCTCGGCTTGTCGCATCCAGCTTCCGCCCGCAACCTTTCGCAAATCATCACTCCATCTTGCCGGAGGGCGTCCTACGCTACGTTTGCCGAGTCGCGGGGTCCACTCAAGAACACGTCTACCCCAGCGGTTATCGGTTCTTCGACAGATATGACCAGCCCACTGCCACTTCAGCTTGCTAATTCGGTGCGCTATGTCGGTAACTTTGGTTCTCTGTCGGATAACCTCGTTGCGGATTTTATCCTTCTGAGAAACTCCGAGCATAGCACGCTCCATGGCACGCTGAGCGACTTTAAATTGATGGACTAGTCGTACTGTGAGTGTCCATGTCTCAGCACCGTAGGTCATGACGGGTAGGACGCACTGGTTGAAAACTTTCGTTTTCAAACATTGCGGTATGGGTGATGAGAAGACTTGACGCAGTTTTCCAAATGCTGCCCAGCCCAGCTGAATCCTCCTCTTGGCCTCCCTCTCAAAGTTGTTTTTACCTAACTGCAAAATCTGCCCAAGATAAGTGTACTCTGAAACAACTTCAAGAAGATGACCATTTACAGCAATAGGTCTCAGATCAATGTGCTCATTGAACATGACTTTGGTTTTATCCAAATTCATGCTGAGACCTACGCTTTGCGAGGCTGAAGCTAGGCTGTCCAGCATCTGTTGCAGCTCCTCTGGCGATTCTGCCATTAGGACAATGTCGTCTGCGAATCGTAAGTGTGAGATGTAATCGCCGTTTATGTTTATGCCCTTACCTTTCCAGTCCAACGTCTTAAACAAGTCTTCCAATGCGCTCGTGAACAGCTTCGGAGATATTACGTCCCCCTGTCTCACGCCTCTGCGCAATTGGATGGGTTTAGACTGTTGGTCCTGTACTTGCACATTCATAAGGGCAGATTCATAGAGCGATCTCAGCACCTCGATGTAACGATAGTCCACTTGGCACCGCTGTAAGGATTCCAGAACTGCCCAGGTTTCCACAGAGTCAAAGGCTTTCTCATAGTCCACTAACGCTAGACACAGGGGCCGATTATACTCTTCGGACTTCTGTATAATCTGCCTCACTGTGTGAATGTGGTCTATGGTGCCATACCCTGTGCGAAACCCGGCCTGTTCCGGAGGCTGAAACTCGTCAAGCCTCCTAGCGAGACGATTCGTGATGACTCTAGAGAACAACTTATAGACGTGGCTTAAAAGAGAGATGGGTCTGTAGTTCTTAAGGAGAGTTTTGTCTCCCTTCTTAAAAAATAGAACCACCACGCTCCCATGCCACGCCATAAGTTAAGTTATTGTTTATATCTAATAGCCTGATATATACGCAGTTTATATTGTTTTGATTTATTGGAAACTATATTGCGTTCTTCGGGATTTCAATAATCCTGTATCCAGGTGGCACGTTAAGTGCAAATTCGTAAATAATGTGACTTGGTTTACCGATTATGTACGAACCGCTAACAATATTATATTCAATCCTGACCACGGTCGTTGGTAAAATGTTGACTGGAGACTGTGACACATGCCATTTATTTGCTTTCAAGATTTGTTTTTTAAAGCCTAACATTTTTCTAAAAGATCCTTCTTTGATAAAATTACCGTCTTTTGTACAGAATATAGTAGTTTTTAAAGTGTTATTATTGCACGGTAGTTTGATAGATGCATCTTTTATTTCTGATCTTAGATAATCATTTATATCTTGTAATTCATAAGCGCCTTCAGGTATTTCTATAACTTCGTTAAGACCATAATAGAACTTATTATTACTTTTGTCAATGTTTGGTATAGAATTAAATTTTGAAAAGTGTAATAAAGCACATTCATACTCTCCATCAAGCTGTAAAGTATTAGGATAGTATGTAGATAAAACTGACGAGTTTAAAGTTATCGACAAAGTGAGCGACATCTTGCAAATGATTGAAATGAAAAAAAAAACATATATTTTATAATATATTTTTATTCCAAAAACTCCACAGTATTCTAAACATAAATGTAAAACACATTACAATTGTTAAAATATCGAATTAATTCCATCGAAGGTTTTAAATTTCCATAGCTACCAAAATATTCACAATAATCATATACTTTAACATACGCTACCCAATGTGTTCCTTCGTTCATAGAATTATCTAAGTTAACGATACCACATTCCACCCGTTTCGGCGTTCTGGGTAACCGATCCTTCATGTAGACCCCACGGAAATGAGGGATATTTCTTGAATATTTTAGGATGTCTACATTAGTTAGAGGTCTATTAGGTAAGATATTTTTCAGTTTTTTGAAGAATGAATATACAATCCTTTACCATTTTTATACGGCTTAATGTATAATCCCTTGCCCAACACTAAATCCTTAAGATTAATGGTATCGCAATCTGAATAATAAAATAATTTTATTAAATTGTGTTTGAATTACGATTTGTTTCGGTATTACGTTTATAAGAGAAATTCGGTCAGCCCGACTCTTAAGTATGGCATAGATACTACGCTGTATCGGGGAGAGTGCACGTATTCATGATGAGCTCGTTGTACTTTCGCACATCAGTAAATACCAGGATGCTTTGGCTGTCTCTAAACATAGCAAAACTGCCGACTCCATACAGTTTATTGTTCGACATTAACGTAGCGCTGGAACCTAAACAAGAGAAGTTGTCTATATTAAGTATACAAATGAAATGTCCCCATTCTCGTGGAAGCCAACTTTCACAGTTTACTAATACGTCATCCAAGTCATACTCATTTCTACGGACATACCGGTTAGTCTTAATATGCCATTCATTTCTGTAGCCTATAGAAGCGAATTTAATTGATTTTTGCAATGGCTCTCCTGGCTGTGCGAGTTCTGTTAGAAAAGGGCCAGTTTTTACTTCAGTGTCCACTGCCATGGTTGGCGGGTACATCTTTTCGTATATATATTCGTGTGGCTTCACTTTGTTGATATTTTTAGCTACGCTGTCGAGTCTTACCACCATTAAGTCATGAACAGGAGAATGCCTCTTATCCATACCATGCCACTGGTCCTTAGTAATTTCATTGTCTGGCAAATAGGCTACTTGCCGGCCGCATGTTATATTAAATATGTCACCTTTGTATATCACACTTGTTCCATGTCTTTTCACTCTTATTGTGGAGATAGCAACTACAATTTTACTTGTAAAATTTTTGGAACGTATCAGTTTTCTGAAAGGATTATATGAAGTGAGGACACGTTGAGAGTCTATCAAGACCCCTATTGCAATGTTTCTGAACTTTGATCTGTATCCTTCATAATCACGTATATCAAGGGTCAAGGACACGATTCTGTCAAAAAATGCGTCTGTCTCGTCGCGATGATCTACATATTTGATTGACCATGTATCCCAACCCATTACATGCTCAGAACCACTCTTTAGCGGTTCACAGTAGCTAAACAGATTTATTACGATGAACAAAAGCGTAGCAGTCCACCTGAAACATAAATTAAAGCATATTTAGAAGTAGAGATTTTAATTTATTGGCAGTTTAAAGTTTAGGTTTGATTGTTTACAGCTCAGATCAAGACACACTTGTTGTAGTATGGCATGAAATGGCGAAAATCACCCAGCTAACTTCGGCTATGACTTGTGTCTTTGGGCAATTTTTTTTTATTCCTGATAGGCTTACGCTTGACCGCCTGTTCGCATGATGTAAGCGACACTGCGATCTACGATGAAGCGCGCTTGCCTAGAAGAAACTGATTCAGTTGATATATATCGGGGAAGACCCACTCTGAAAGCGCATTCCACATTTCACATTTTTGCTCAAAAGCAATTGTTTTGCTTATCGCAGGATGCTAGATGCTAGCCCGAATGAACTCATGGTCCTGAGTTTTCATCCAGCAAGTGTCCGTTAATTTTTCCACACTTTGGTTATGTCATTCCCAAGCTCGGTCGTTCGGTGCGTTTCAATTTTATACTTATTAAAGTCAATACGCTCCATGATTCGGGACATACGCTCTGGAGGACTTATTACAGGTCTCAAGATCTCCCGAGGCACAAAGACTGGCAGAAACGCGAAAATTACTAGTGGGCGAGTATAATTGCCCTTTCTGAAGCAGATTACATGGTTTACCGATGAGCGAGTACGGCTGCTAGTATTTGTAACCTTACATTACATTACTTTTACCAACACGACATGCCACAAAGACCGCGCCATACAGAATTTAATCTTATTGTCTCCTCTACTAATTTTTACACATATTTAATTACTATTTTAAATATTTTCATAAAAAACAGAAAGCAAACATAAGGAATAGTATCCCACCGGCATCGGCAGCAAGATCCACTCTACCGGCGGTCAGGCCTCCAGAGGAAGAAACCTTCTAACAATGCGGGCCGAGTCCAGGAGTACTGCTTTTTGTATAAAGTCCTTCATCCAGTCACCCAACGAGAGTTTCTTTAAATGTTGTTCGAGACTCTTGGCTATTAAACCATTGGCTGACATTATTTCACCGTTCATACCCCCGTGCGCCAAATTATAATCTTATTACCTACTTATCAAAATGTACCTGTATACCTAGCTTCATAGAAATCTGTCAAGTACCTAAATCTTGAGTTATTAGCGGACATAAAGACAGATAGACAACAATTACAATAACATAAAAAAAGATAGACGACTTGTTCAGTCGATGAACAAGTCGAACTCTTCACAAGTACACTCGTGGAGCTTTACGACCGTCATGCACCAATTCGCCCAATTAAAGTGAAACACTTGCCGTCGCCATGGTTAACAGATCAGATAAGAGTATTGATGGATAAAAAAGCGGCGGCAAAGTCTAAATACAAGGGCCGACCGACGGACTTCAACCGAGAAAAATATGTCTCAATCCGCAATCATTGCAACAAGGTGTGTAGGAATGCTCAGCGCCAACACATTCACGACTCTGTTCAAAACGGAGATCCAGCAAAAGTCTGGAAATTTCTTAGATCGATGGGAGTCGGGAAAGCACGTCAAGAATCTGTCCCTAAAGATTTAGATATCAATTCCCTTAATAACCACTTTACTGCTTCGCCTGTTTTTGATAGGACAACTAAACATAATACTTTGAATTATCTTTCCTCTCTTCCGGCTCCCAATAACTCCACGTTTTCTTTTAGTCCATTCACCGCATGTGATGTTAAGAAAAGTGTAGTTTCAATAACTTCCAACGCTGTTGGTAGTGACTGTGTCAGCCGTAATATGATCCTCCCTGTGCTTGATGTTATCCTTCCCGTTATTTGTCACATCCTGAACTATTCCATCTATAGTGGTGTCTTTCCAAGTGCTTGGAAAGACGCCAAAGTAATACCTTTACCTAAGAAATGTCACCCTTCATCCTTTTCCGAATATCGCCCTATATCAATTTTACCATTCCTCTCCAAAGTCCTTGAACGGTTAATTTATAATCAACTGAGCTTTTTCCTTTCTAAATATAACCTCCTGAACTCCTTCCAATCTGGTTTTCGTCCAGGTCATAGCACAACAACAGCTCTTGTCAATATTACGGAGGATATCAGGTCTGGCATGGAAATCGGTAATCTGACGGTTATGGCATTACTGGATTTTAGTAATGCTTTTAATACCGTCGATTTCGATGTTTTGCTTGGCATATTACGCTCTCTTAGCATATCTCCATCGGCGATTGACTGGTTTCATAGTTACCTGTTCGGTCGTCGGCAATGCATTTGCATTGAAGATACTTCATCTTCATGGAGTAATACTTCTGCCGGCGTACCACAGGGTGGCGTTTTATCTCCTCTACTTTTCTCAATTTTTATAAATTCTATCTCTGAACGTCTACTTTCTTCCTATCACCTTTACGCAGATGATCTGCAAGTTTACTGTAAAGCTCTACTTGGAAATTTGTCACAAGCGGTCCACACACTAAACCGAGACCTTTCTAGTATTAGCAACTGGAGCAAAAATTTTGGACTTAAGGTAAACCCTACTAAGACGCAGCTGATTGTGGTTGGCAGTTCCAGAACCACCTCAAGAATTGATTGGAAAACCCTGCCCCAAATTTATTTCGACAACGTTCCTATTCCTTTCAGTGAAAAAGTGAAAAACTTGGGGATTTATATAGACCAAAATTTTACCTGGACTGCTCAACTACAGGAAGTTAGTCGCAAGCTATTCGCGTCTGCTGCAAGTCTGAAAAGACTTCGCAACTTCCTGCCGATTGCGACCAAAGTTGCGCTAGCCCAATCACTTCTTCTTCCAATCCTTGATTATGCGGATGTCAGCTATCTTGATCTTACAGAGGACCAACTTGACAAGCTGGAGCGCCTTCAAAATTTTTGTATAAGGTTCATATTTGGCTTACGCAAATATGACCATGTTTCAGAATTTCGTGCAAAGCTCAAGTGGTTACCAATTCGCCTTCGCCGGAATGCTCATATTCTTTCGTTACTTTACAATGTTTTGTTTCTCCCGTCTACCCCCCCGTATCTTAAAAACCGCTTTGATTTTCTTGGAGACACCCATACGCGATTTCTGAGGTCATCGGATAACTTAAGACTTAAGATGCCAATGCACTCCACCACTTTTCTTGACAAATCTTTTTCGGTTCAGGCTGCTCGCCTTTGGAATGCATTACCGGTACAAATCAGACGTGCTCAATCACTGCCAGTTTTTAAAAAACTTGTGAAGGATCACTATCTGTCACAGTAATTCTATGTACTCGTCGTCGATTTCTATAAGTATTTATGCATTTATTTATTTATATCTATATATATATTTATTTATTTAATTATTTATATTTATAATAAGTAGGTATTAAATATTTCTTGTATGTGTGTTTATTTTATTTTATGCTATTTATATTAATATTTAGTAAATGCACCGTAAACCCCATTTTTATTCAATTTCTGTTGTGTCCATCCTAAGGTTGCCTGGAAGAGATCGCTGGTTGCGATAAGGCCGCCCATTGTATATTTAAAAATCGATTTATGTCCTGTCTGTAACTTTTTCTTTTTTGGTGTACAATAAAGAGTATATAAATAAATAAATAAATAAATTCTAAAAAATATTAACTTTGCTTCATTATCATCGCTCAATGAGTCTCCTCCGACTTATTTCTTCGCAATTGCAGACACGACTTTTCTACAAACTTATTATACCGCTAACAAGAGAATCACAATACATAAAAATACGAAGTTGATATAAGTGTCCCATGAGAAAGACAATCCTAAACTTTATCTCCAATCTGAATCTGAATCTGAATCATTCCAACTACTCACGACTCACAGATTCAACCGTAAAAACAGTGTTTACAAATCGCAATTTATTAGCGGAGGTCATTAAGTCGCTGAGAACCTTAACACCGCGATTCAAAAAATGACGTAAACTGCACAACGCTGAAGTGTGGTAACTTTTTAATACACTCGCGCGCGGGCGCTTCGTTTCTTCAGACGTGCGTATCGCTGGACTTCAAAACCGGTTTTGAATCGCCCGGCCCGTGTTTATTGTGTGCTTTAACTACGATGTTCTTTGCAAATGGATAGTGATGATTTAGATGATGACGCATCTTTTGATCTAAATAATGTAAGTAGCTTTATGAGAGGGAACAGTGAGTTGACAAGCAGCATGGAAGACATAAATCAAGTAGTTGAAAAACCAAATTATAAGCGAAATAGGGACACGGACCACGATGAGATTTGGACAACAATCAGTAGAAAAGGTAAAAGATTTGCACGAGCAAGTGATATTAATGACTCGATTGTATTACCAGAAGAAAAGATCGAAATAAGTGTAACATCGATGGAAATTTTACCCAAACAATTTAAATTAGCCAAACTGTTGAAATCAGAAGATATAAGTGATATTTTACGAATTAAATATATAAACCCACATAAAGTGTTGATACAATTTACTAATGAAGTCAGCTGTGACAAATTGATAAATTCGAAGTTTATTAAAAATGAGGGCTACAGGTGTCAGAAAACATTAGAAATAAGTCAGTCATACGGAGTCATAAAGGATATTGATTTGGACTTGTCGGACGAAGAGATCCTGGAGGGACTGTTGTGTGACATTCAAATTATTGGAATAAAACGTCTCAAACGAAGAAATAGCGTTGATGGCAGGTGGGAACCATCAGAAGCTATCCGTATTTGTTTTAAAGGGTCTTCGTTACCGCCCCACATATACATATTCAATACAAGAACAGAAATAGCTCCATATAAGTATCCAGTTACACAATGTTCTCGCTGTTGGAGATTTGGACACACTATCAAATTGTGTCCGTCAAACAAAGTCTCCTTCTTCTTCCTACCATCTTTATGCTGATGATCTGCAGATTTACTGCCGGGCTCCACTAGGAAATTTGTCGCAAGCTGTTGACACTATAAACAAAGACCTGGCTTGTATCGGCGACTGGAGCAAGAGGTATGGACTTGTGGTTAACCCCATAAAGACTCAGGTCATTGTGGTGGGCAGCTCCAGAACCGTTTCTCGAATTGACTGGCTAACTCTTCCCCAAGTCTCTTTCGACAATATTGTAATCCCTTATAGTGATAAAGTTAAGAACTTGGGGATTTATATTGATAAAAAATTTTCCTGGACTGCTCAGTTACAGGAAGTTAGTCGCAAGTTGTATGCAGCTGCTGCGAGTTTGAAAAGGCTCCGTAACTTTTTGCCTACTACAACCAAAGTTGCTCTTGCTCAGTCACTCCTTCTTCCCATCCTTGATTATGCCGATGTCAGCTATCTTGACCTTACAGAAGAGCAACTCGATAAACTTGAGCGTCTCCAACATTTTTGTATAAGGTTCATATTTGGTTTACGCAAATATGACCATGTTTCTGAATTTCGCGTTAAGCTCAAGTGGTTGCCAATTCGCCTTCGCCGGAATGCTCATATTCTCTCTTTACTTTACAGTGTGCTTTTTCAACCTTCCACCCCCCTCTATCTTAAGAAACGTTTCGACTTCCTTGGTGACACTCACACCCTATTCTTACGGTCATCGGATAACTTGAGACTCAAGATGCCAAAGCACTCCACAACTTTCTACGACAAATCGTTCTCAGTGCAGGCTGCGCGTTTGTGGAATGCGTTGCCAGTGGCAATTAGACAAGCGCAATCTCTGCCGGTGTTCAAGAGACTTGTGAAGGATTATTTTGTGTCGCTTTAATCTTGTCACCATCATTGTTAATTCGTCCACTTTTCCTTTTATTCGGATATTATAATATATATATATATATATATATTTATGTATTTAGGTATTATATGTAGGTATATGTTGTATTTATTTAAATTTTTAGTAGTATTAGTGTTATGTTAAGTATAATTTATTTTTGGTATCATTATGTCAATAGTTGCACCAGTGACCACCCCATTTATTTATTTTTTCTGTACCGTAATGTCCATCCTAAGGTTGCCTGGAAGAAATCGCAGTCCACGATAAGGCCGCCCATTGTATATTTGTAAAACTGTTGGGTCCTCTAAATTTGTGTTTTTATTGGTGTACAATAAAGTATATATAAATAAATAAATAAATAAAGTCATATGCCCGAAATGCAGCAAAAACCACGCCAACTGTGACAGTACTACTTATAACTGCAATAACTGCTCAGGAAAGCATATGGCTTTGGCGAGAAACTGTCCTATTTATATGAAAGAGAAACGAATCAGGGAGCTCATGTCCGAATTCAACTGCTCATATAAAAGAGCCTTGACCTTGTATATTCCCGTAGAACCTACTCCTACACATCATCACTCTCTAGAATATCAGCACCAAAACACCACAAATGACAATAATATGAGAGAGGTGAACTCTGATGTCGCCATAGCAAGTAACCCCGAAAGTACCTGTACATACGCGGATAAAGTTAAGTTAATTCGACAAAATAACAAAGTATCACCTAATGAGAGAAAAAACAAATTAAAGAAACGAGATTACGGAAATAATCGGGGGGAAAGATCTTCAGATAGTGCTCAAAGAAATACTGATTCAGATGAGGATAAAACGAATCACAATCAAAAGGTGAAACAAAAAATAGATAGCGAGGGTAAGCAAAACACAAAACGCAAAATCTCATGGAATATGCTGTATAGACAGCTTAAAGAAAAAATATTTAATAAACAGATTGAATGGGATGACAAAATCAAAAGTTGCGCAACCATTGTATTGGACTGGGTTATATCTTTTACGATGCAATACATTTCAGATCTGCCTTTGGTTTACTATTTCAAACAATGGACCCAGAACGCTGCATGTTATCAATAATTAATATATTCCAATGGAATGCTCAAAGTTTTCGTCCTAAGTGTATAGAATTCGAAGCTTTACTCAGTCAAGAAAAAATACATATAGCCATTATACATGAGACATGGTTTGACCCGGATAGTCACTTTCGAATGAGTGGATATAATGTTTTTAGGGAAGATCGGAACGATGGCTATGGAGGCGTCGCAATATTTACACACTGGTCTCTTAAGGTAACTAAATGCCACATGAATATTACCAACCAAGGGATTCAAGTCTTACACATTAAAATATTTAACTGCGAGCACCTAGAAAACATCATATCCATTTATTGCCCGTCATCTGTGCATACCAGCAAAACAGACTGGGATCAAATTTTCGCATACAAGTATAATAAAACTCTAATAGCGGGAGACCTAAATGGCCACCACTCTTACTGGTCAACAAAAACAGATCTACGAGGCTTACAGCTTTTTGAATCCATCACTGAGAATAACTATGTTTCTCTTAATAATGGTACTCCTACACGCGTAAAGTATGTCAATGGAGTGCTCCAGGAAACATCCCCAGACTTAACCTTGGTATCCCCAGATTTAGCATTATCATTCAGATGGCATGTAACGAATATGAATTTAGGAAGCGATCATCTGATATTGAACATAAAAACAGAAACAACTAACCATAAGACCCTTGTAATTCGAAGAAACTATAAAAAGGCAAACTGGCCAAAATATAAAAAAACAATTGAAAATGAAATAAAAAACTTAGTCTTGCCAATTGATCACCAAATAGCATTTGACACTTTCATAGATATACTGAATCGTGCAGCTGATGGAAATATACCTTGCATTAAAACTTGTAACAACCCTATCCGGCAGCAAGATTTCAAGCCAAAACCATACTGGGCACCAGGTTTATCGCATTTAGTTGCAGAAAGACGACTGGCATTGGCATTGTTCAGAAAGAACCCCACACCACAAAATTTGGATACATTACAAAATAAAATCCGTGTCGCCCAAAGAGTGATACGAAACACCAAATATAATTCATGGAAGAATTTTTGTAACAGCATAGACCATACAATTTCTACAACAGAAATGTGGAGGCGCATGAAATGGCTCAAGGGCTACAGGTCACCAAGAAATACTGTTGATAGGAGAAAAGCGGAAGATTTACTTCAGGGTCTGACTCCAGACCATGTAACACCTCCTACACCAGTTTTTACGTCCGAAAATGAACACTTTTCCACCCCGATATCGATCCAGGAACTAAATAACACCATAAAACAAACTGATTCTGCACCTGGTGCGGACAAGATATCGTATTCAATGATAAAACATCTTCCGGATACAGGTAAAATACTTTTAATATCGTTATACAATAGGTTCCTAATGACGAAATTCGTACCGAACCAATGGCGACATGTTAGCATAGTCCCAATACCAAAACCTGGTTGCGACGCTGGATTTATATCGGGTTTGAGACCTATTGCTTTAATGTCATGTCCATGTAAAATATTCCACTCAATTATTACCAGGAGGTTAGAGTGGTTTCTCGAGAAAAATAAGTGCTTTTCTGACGAAACCACGGGGTTCAGAAGAACAAAATCCTGTGCTGACAACCTGGCCAGATTAGTTTCTCGCATTCAGATAGGATTTTCGAAAGGAGTTAGTACGTTGGCATGCTTCGTGGACATAGACAGTGCATACAACAACATTAATTTAGAGGCCCTTTTAAAAATATTGGACAGTTTGGGGGTGGGATCGCTTTTGTGCAATTATCTATGGGAATTTTTACATAAAAGACATCTATCGGTTCAAGTTAATGATAATACTACCGTATGTCGGACTACCGGGACCGGAATCGCACAGGGTGACCCTTTATCCCCTATACTGTTTAACGCAGCTACTTCTATAATCTGTCGCAATATTGATAATGTCTTTGTGTCGCAGTATGCAGATGATTTTACTCTATATGTAAGTAGGAAAAAGATTTCTCAGTCAATTATAGACATTCAGAGTTCTCTAAATATATTTCAAAATTTAATAGAACAGCTAGGTTTGCAAATTTCTTATAGAAAAACTAAAATCTGTTTGTTTAGCAGGGGTAACAATAGAAGTAACATTTCTTTGGCTATGGGTAATCACAGTATTGAACGGGTTGATAATATAAAATATTTAGGCATGTGGTTGGACAAATCTTTAAAATGGAAAAAACACATAAATGAAATTGAGGAGAAATGTTTAAGATTTTTGAATATCCTGAAAGTACTTGGCGGTTCAAAATGGGGAGTCCACCCTAAGCATCTCCGAAAATTATATATTTCAATCATACGTAGTAGATTAGATTATTGCAGTTTTCTATATGATAATTACTTAATAGGGCAATTATCTAAATTAGATAAAATACAAAACCATTGCATGAGGACAATAGGTAGATTTATCAAGAGCACGCCCATCCATGTTTTGGAAAGCGAGCTATGTCTACAACCATTACATATCCGAAGACGCTACTTAGCTAGTAATTTTGGCTTAAATCCAGATCTATAGAAAATAATTTAAATATAAATATTTTTAATGAATTGTCCAACCTGTGCGATAGTCAATACTGGCGAAAGAAAAAAATACCTTTATTAATAGTAATACACAGATCACTTCAGAATATACCCATCTACTGTGGTCCCTCATTGGAGATGTTTTCTCTATATAGCAACATTGATCTGTCTACAACTATAAGACATATTATTGATGGGGTAAACTCACCCAAAAGATCCATTAATATAACAAATCTCAGAGAAATATGTACTGAATACTTAGACAATAATTATAAAGATTTTTATCAGCTGTATACTGACGGGTCTAAGGACGATCATGATGCTGGAGCAGCAATTTTTGATCCGCAGACTAACATTGCAATGAAATTCCAAATTAACGCAGACATTTCCATTATGTATTGTGAACTGTTAGCCATATCAGAAGCCCTTTCATATGCATTATCCCTAAACACTAATCGTATTGTGGTTTTAACAGATTCACAAAGTGCTGTTCTGCATTTGGCTCGGCTACCCTCGAAACTTCGAGGTTCCCCGATAGCCTATGTCATACTTAATACTATCAACGAGTTGCGTAAATCCAACAAGACCTTGATTATTCAGTGGATACCGTCTCATATTGGCATCACGGGTAACGAGATGGCGGACAATGCAGCAAAACAGGCTTCTAGCGAGGGACTTCTTTATGGGTGTCTCCCACTACACACAGATCATTTAAAAACTATCAAAAATAAATGCAGAAATATGTGGCAGGAATATTTCGATGAGCGGTCGCGTACGAAAGGCATATGGTACAAAACCATACAGACTGAGCTCCCCCGTTACCCATGGTTTCAAGAGATGAAAACGCACAGGGAATATATTGTTACACTGATGAGACTTCGTTCCGGGCACATTCCATCAAGTAAATTTTTACATTTAATGGGAAAGTTAAATACACCGAATTGTCCAGATTGCGATATCATCGACGATATTCATCATGTTTTGTTTGAATGTGTCCGGAATGAATCTCAACGCAGATTGATGATTGTGACAGGATATAATTTAGGTATGGGTAACAGCATCCTCGCATCCCCGTTTTCTAAGGAAGCTAGGTATCTGTGTGCCTTATATCTTTCGAGGTGTAGAAATATTTCCCAACCTATATAGTAGTTGGGTGATACTCCTAAACTAAACCATCCTCTCTTTTAGTTGAATAAGATAGATTAATTTTGTTTTGTACAGTTTGATGTTAATATGGGGCGACATAGTCAAGATTGACAAAGTCCCTTGAATATCAGAATAAAAAAAAAACTTTTTAATAAACCCCGATACCCCGATAGAGGACGATAGAGGACGGTTGTTGTCGGTAAATTTTATAAGTTTTATGTGACACTATGATTTAGGATAAAAGATTTTGTTACAAAATATATTTATCAAATTTTTTCCTAAACTTGTAGTATAAGATGGTATTACTTACAAAATTTCATAGATCTAGGTCAACGGAAAATACCTTATACATTTTCGTTCCCTTGAAAGTGTCGAAATATACGTTATTTGCGGCATAAACGGCCGTATCTTTATTTAACGTTAACTTAGAAGTTTGATTATATTTGTAATTCTATCAATACTCACATTGATAGAATTAAAAATATGTAAACATCAATTATTTATTTAAAAGAGTATCTATGGAGTTTCTTGCCGGCTCTTCTCCATAAGACCTACTATTTGGAACCGTGCATGTAGTTTTGACATTTCAAAAGTACCTGTATATGGTCTAATTGAAATAAAAAATTTTAGTTTGAGTTTGAATACAGCCAGATAAACGGAGAATTAGTAACACCACACTCGCAATCCAGAATAGAAATATGTACTCAGTCACAGCTACCTGCAACACAAAAGCAGAATATAAACAACAATATGAAGACATTTCGTTAACAATCTCACAATGATTTTCCAAAACTTCAAAGCGTAGGAAATAAAATTGAACAACTCCTGTCAGACTCTAATATCTGATGATATCATTATCAGAATTGTGGAAAAATGAACATTATTGCCACTCTATTATGCCCATAGGATATAAAATAACGTCTATATTTTGCCGTAAATCTCGAGAAGGTGGAGGAGTATGCATAATTGTTAAAGATAACTTAGAATGTATTGATAGAATTGATATTGTAAACCTTTCAAAGGAATTTATTATAGAATACAGTGCAATAGAGATACCAAAAATTAACTGCATATTTATAGGATTATATAGAGCAGATCGTTGCATAGATATATTTTATAAACAAATGGAAAAAGTATTACATAGGTTGGATACAAAAAGCTCACAAAAATATCTAATTATAGGAGGTGACTTTAATATTAATATACTTAACAAAAATAAACAAACTCTAGACTTTATAAACTTCATGCGAACACACGACCTAAAGCAAATAATCCGAGATCCAACACGTGTAACAAAAACAACATCCACCTGCATAGACTTATTGTTCACAAACTATAGACCTCTTATAAAAAAAATATCTGTCCAAGACTATGGCCTAGCTATAAACATAGAACTAAATTTAGAAAAAAAATATGGTACATAAAAAAAGGTTCTTTAGCAAAAATAAAATTGAGAGTTTCAAAAATTCACTAAAAGACAAACCCATATTATGTTGATGATGAACATAAAATGAACAGAAAACAAAAATAAACAGAAAAATGAACAGAATGATGAACAGAAAACAAAAATATTAATAGTAACTATGAATGCTTTATCACATTAATAACGCAAAGACTAAACAAATACATACCAATACAAAAAAATAGAATAAAAAATAAACCTAAAAAAGGATGGCTCACATCTGGCTTAAAAATATCATGCTTACATAAAAGAGTCCTAAAAACAATCTTAAATGACACCAATAATGAAGTAATAAGAAAATATTACAAAAAAATTAGTAAAACGCTAAAATCAGCAGTTAAAATATCAAAAAAGCTAGAATATACAAGGCAAATGAATAATTCAGATAATAAGGTAAAAACTATGTGGAAAATTATCAACGCGAAAACAGGAAAATCAATAGTAAAAAAACAAGAAAATATGATACTAAAAATGAATAACAATATAATTAAATGCCCAATAACGATATCTAATATATTTAATAATTTCTTTGCCACAGTAGGAGAAAACCAGAATAACACCAACTCTAAAACACCCACCGGACAGCCCGTGAGAAATCCATCTACACGCTCTATGTACCTAAATCCAGTAAACGAAAAAGAAATATTCAAGATCATAACATCAATAAAAAACAAACATAGTAGCGGTATAGATGATATCCCACCGATATTGCTAAAACAGTGTAAAATGCAATTTTCCACCCCATTAACATTACTAATAAATCAAAGTTTTCAAAATGGCCAATTCCCAGACTCACTTAAAATTTCCCTAGTAAAACCCATACACAAAAAAGGTGACACACTTAGTCCTAGCAACTACAGACCTATTGCTTTTTATTTCCCCAAAAACTACACAAAATGTGTAGTGACACTCTCGTTGCCGGTGTGCGATATGTATACTCGTAGATAGATTATTAGGTTTATGAAAGTAGTACTTACATTTAAGAACCTTTCACTTACAGTGATTTGAATTAATGTAAAGGTAACTTGGCTTTAGGATACCAAGATTTCTGTGTTTATAAAATCGAAATATTACGCGGATCCAGCGTCGGAATAAACAAAGTATGTTGTGGTTCCTATTACTGACAACACTATTATATCTGACTGATATTGTTGATGTTTGTGTTTGCTTCATATTTTTGGCCGACCGACGTGCATTGAGCATCTTACGGTTGGTATTCCGCGTAAAGACAATAGCTCTAAAATGCATGTAGTTAGTGTTGTATACATACTACCTTGGGCGACTACCGATGCATACAGGATGCCCCAGACCGAGTGGCCCAAACGAAATCTGGGATAGGGGGTCCTATTATCTGTATCTATTCAATAACAGAGAGATTTACCATAAAAATAAAACTTACGTTGGGGTGTGTGTGAAAAAGTGCCTCCACGAGTGGCGATATACAAATGATCGTCCGGCGCACTCTGGGCAGTCAGCCTCGCTATTACCTTGCTGCTTGGCTAATCTTTTTCATTTAGGGCAGGAACTGACTACCGTTTTTATGAACCAGAGGGATGGGCAGCAGCGTCTCTCTGTAGAACAACCACCATACTGCGCTCACCAACCCACCCGCCAAGCGCGGTGAGTACTGGCAATTTCCCCTCAATGGCGACACAAATAAATAACTGGCCCCCAGTCCCCGGTGGCCCCGCTATTCCTAGTTATGGTAGCGGCTATGGTAACGACAGGGCAGGGGGTGCTAAGAATCTCCAGCAGAGATCCGGCTACCACCCCAAACGAAAACTGGCCCTGGTAAACTATAATACACGCACACTGAGGACAGACGAAAAGATTGTTGAGCTGGAAGAAGAAATAGAAAAGTTGCATTGGGATGTCATGGGTTTATCAGAAGTCCGAAGAGAGCGCGAGGACTCGTTGACCCTGAAGTCTGGCAACCTTTTCTATTACCGGGAGGGCGACCATCAGTCCCAAGGTGGTGTCGGGTTCCTCGTCCACAGGTCCCTCATCAACAACATCATTGCCATCAAAAGTGTGTCAAGCAAGGTAGCATACCTTATACTCAGGATATCTAAGAGGTATTTCTTGAAGGTCATCCAGGTTTACGCTCCGACCTCGACACACCCAGATGATGAAGTAGAGTGTATGTATGAGGACGTCAGTAAGGCCATAAATACCTCCAAAACACACTTCACTGTTGTGATGGGGGACTTTAACGCAAAGCTGGGCATACGATGCGACAGTGAGTTGAGAGTGGGGCAATTTGGTTATGGGCAACGGAACCCCAGGGGACAGAAGCTGGCTGAATATCTGGAAAAGGAGGGACTCTTCGAGATGAACTCCTTCTTTCAAAATGGACCTACATGAGTCTTGATGGTTCCACGAAGAATGAGATGGACTTCATTATGACCAATAAAAGACAAATATTCAATGATGTCTTTGTGATCCATAGGGTGAAACCTTGTAGCGATCACCGCAAGGTAAGAGTCACATTGAATATAAATCTCAAAGTTGAGAGGTCTCGTCTAATGAAGTCTACGCTCCGGCCCTCTAGCGCTCATATCGAAAACCCCGAGAGCTTTCAACTCGAACTTCAAAATCGCTTCGAGTGCCCAGAACATTGCGTTACTGTGGACGACATAAATTGTAGTTTTGTAGAAACTCTCCAAACGGTTGGGTCTAAGTTCTATAAGACCCACCGTAAAGGCAGACCAAAAAAGCTTTCCGACCACACTCTCGATCTTATGGCAGAAAGACGCAGTATGACGCTCCAGTCCTCCGGTGATGCTGAAGCATACCGGCTGCTCAATAGACGGATTTGGGAATCCTTGCGTCGCGATATCCGCAACTTTAACACGAATAATGTTGAGGAGACGAAAACAAAACATCCTCATACTAATTTAGCAGTCTACGCAGATGATACAGCCACCTATACACTTCAATTGATACGGATATTGTCATTTGGTGTCTTCAGTTTTCTTTGGAACTTCTTATCTCTTTCTTTTCAAAGTGGAAACTTAAATTAAATACAGCAAAGACAGAAAGTATCACAGACTCAAATTATGAAAAATTTGGGCGCGTTCAGAACACACCCGTAAAAACGTTACATCACAGTATTAAGTACCCATTTATAAAAGATTATAATTATATTAAAATTATCGCGGAAATTTTACAATTGCACGAATAAGTCACATCATAACATGTTGATCTCAAAACTAGGTGTAACCAAAATAACATCGTTACCTTATCGACAAACATATAGACTCTACCGTTTGCCCCATCACTATTTCTTAGATGATACGTAACAGCAGCTCGCTTACCGACTGATCGGCAGTCACAAAAACTGTTCCGATGTACCCTCAGTTAATTTTCTGTTATGAATTATAAATACTATTTGCCGTGAATTTCATAAATAAGGTTATTTTGTTGGATTTGTTGGGTATGTATTGTACTTCCAATTTACTTTTGTAATTAAATAGTTTTCGCAGCGCATGCGATAAAAGACATGGGTTATTATTACATGTTGTTACATGGACTTGGGTTACATTATTCAAGTTTTAATAGGGATCCCTAATTATTTCTGGAAATAAGTATAGCTTTTAATACTTTGTGAAGATGTAGGTTTCTAACGGTGAAAAAATTGTAAAAATCGATCGCGTAGTTTTTGAGTTAAATACGAAAAAACAAAAAAATATTTCCTCCTATATTATATTAAATTAGTTTAGATTAGTTTTATGAAAGTAATACTTACATTTAAGAACCTTTCACTTACAGTGATTTGAATGAATGTGAAGGTAATTTGGCTATAGGATACCAAGATTTCTTTGTTTATAAAATCGAAATATTTAAAAGCTATTGTCGGAATAAACAAAGTATCTTGTTATTTGTTCATGTTACTGACGGATGAATATTCGAACATTATTTAACAAAATATCATTCTCCTTATCATATTAATTCTCTTTCATAGTTCAGACTGTTTTTATTTTTGTCTTATTGCTTGACGGCAGTAGTGTACTGTAATTTAATTTTTAATTACTTATCATTATTGTGGTTTTAATCATCTACATTCTTAACTTTGGGATGACAGTAATGACGTTCAAATTGTTTTCAAATATTCACCCGACAACACTATGTCTGGCCGATATTGCTTGATGTTTGTTTGTTTGCTTGATATTTCTGGCCGACCGAAGTGCATTGAGCATCTTATGGTTGGTATTCCACGTAAAGACTCTAGAGTTCTAGACCACGTAAATGCATGTATTTAGTGCTGTATACATACTACTCGTACCTTGGCGACTACCGTTGTATATACATCTCACCTTGATACATTGCAGGACATGCTAAATGAACCTTATGTCGAAAATATATTTATTTTTGGTGATTATAATATGATTATAAATTTACAAAATGGCAAAGAAGGAGGGGGAGGTTTATTAGCTGTTAAAAAATCGATCAATTCGAAACGAACTGCGCAATTCGAAAGTAATTGTGAAGACCTTTGGGTAAATTTAGAACTTCCTGTGGTTCGATCTGTATGTCGAGTGGCTCTCTGTGTAGTATATTTACCACCACCTGTACGCATTTCTTACTTAGAACACTTTTTGGACAAATGTAACGCAGTTGTTGAACAGCTTCATGATTCATACGTGTGCATGTTAGGTGATTTCAATTTGGGTAATATCGACTGGGAAATGATTGATTCCTCAAAGAATAACCTTAAGTTACCTAACACCAGTGAGGCTCTGCTAGACTTCATGTATGTTAATGAACTAAATCAATTCAACAATATTAGAAACACTTCAGGACGTATCTTGGATCTCGTATTGTGTAATAAATAAAATAGTGATTTCTCTGAATAAGAAGGCTAAACTTCCATATAACTTTGTCAATTGGAGACCAAACTTTCATAAAACAAGCTACATACCAATTCGAAAATACTTAAAAGAACTTAACTGGGAGAAGTTATTAGGGACACACCACGGCGTCGATGAGATGTTGGAGGTTTTTTATGACGTTGTTAATTCAGGTATTCAACAATATATATCCACTAGAATACCTAAAAATAATAAATATCCACCATGATTTAACCGGGATCTTATTAAAATGTTAAATTGTAAAAATAAGATCAGAAAACGCTTCAATATTTACAAGAACCCATTAGATCAAATTGAATTAAAACTTATCAGCAAACGATGTGACAACCTTGCAACTGTCTGCTACAACAATTATATAAAGCGATTGGAACAGGGTCTCAGAACTAACCCAAAACTCTTCTGGACTTACGTAAAAAGCAAACGGGGTGGTTCTAGTGCCTATCCTATAACCATGACAGATGGCATCGCCACGTCCTCTGATTGCTTAGAGATCTGTGAATTCTTTGCATCTTATTTTTCCTCAGTTTATAGCCCTGCTAAAGATGAATGCGACACAAGTTTCATAAATAACTTTCATAATAATAGCTTATGTCTATCGAATCATAGTATTAGTCACGAAGCTCTATACAAGAAACTGAAAAATCTTGATTGCAATAAGGGTGCGGGGCCGGACGGACTACCACCTATCTTTATTTATAAGTGTGCAACTGAATTAGTTATTCCACTATCAATTATTTTCAATAAATCTTTGAGTTCTGGTGTTTTTCCCTCAAAATGGAAGCTGGCAAAGGTCGTACCCATCCATAAATCAAACAATGAGGACTTAATTTCGAATTATAGACCCATATCAATCCTATCTACACTCGCAAAAATTTTTGAATCTCTGATCTGCCCATTAATTCAAAACCACCTGATACTGTACTTAAGTGACGAGCGACATGGCTTTGTAGAATCCAGATCCACAAGTACTAACCTTATATTATTTACCGAATTATTAACGAGAGCAATCGATTCAGGTTATCAAGCTGATGTCATTTATACTGACTTCAGGAAGGCTTTCGATAAAGTCTCACATAAAGTACTGATTCACAAATTACAAGCGTACGGTATCACTGGATCGTTGCTTTCATGGCTGGGCTCCTATCTGGCGAAAAGGTCCTTATTTGTCGTGATCAATGGGTTCCAATCAATTACGCGAGATATCTCTTCTGGTGTGCCTCAAGGATCCCACTTGGGCCCGGTATTATTTAATTTTTTATTAATGACGACCCAAACTGTTTCCAACACTCAAATCTATTCATGTATGCTGACGACCTAAAATTCGTCAAAGTTATTAAATCTAAAGCTGACGCCTCCAACTTACAGACAGATCTAGACAGGCTCATACAGTGGCGTGAACTCAATGCTATGCATCTTAATTCGAGCAAATGTTACCATGTCAAATTCACGAGAAAACACAACTTTATGGAACACGATTATTATATCAATAATGATAAAATTTGTGAATTAGACATAATAAAGGACCTAGGCATCACATTTGACAGGAAATTAACTTTTATCCCACATGTAGACAATATAGTAAAAAAGTCCGCTAAAATGCTTGGATTTGTTATAAGAAATTCTAAACAATTTAAGTGTTATAACACCAAAATTATGCTTTACAACATCTTGATTCGAAGTCCAGTGGAATACTGCAGCATGGTCTGGCGGCCTGGCGCCTAGAGCGTGTTCAAAAGCGTTTTCTATGGCACTTGGCGTTTTCTAGCGGAATATCGAAAAAAATTCGTTCGTACAACGATAGACTGAGACACTTTAAAATGATATCGACGCAATGTTTGTGTGCAAAGTGATGACCCACAAAATTTACTGCCCACAGATACTGAGCCTTTTTAACTTCCGTGCCCCCTCAAGAATTCCTCGCCGGGCAATAACACCACTCTGCCCGCCACAGAGTAGAACGGTTCTGGGTGCCAACTCTCCTGTGGCGAGGTTATGTAGGGTTGTGAACAGCTGTGGTGACCAAATTGATCTGCACTTTGACTCTTTACACAAGCTGAAAGCCAACTTCTATAAGTATCTCAACCTAGATTAGCCATTAACAAACGATTTCGCATGTATTTAATGTTGATTTAATAAAGCATTTAATGTTAATACTTAGTATTTAAGTTTAATTTGTAATATTAACCATACATCTTTGTGATCCATGCTCAACGCTGATTGATCGTTGATCCATATTTACTTCTGTTTTGAGATGTCAAGGTGTTTATGAGCGTAAATTAATATAAATTAGTATAGCATATTAATGTACGACTTAAATTAATGTATTTTCTTTAATATTGCATGCAGAGTTTACATATAAGTGATTGTTACACTTTCATATGCTTTCTAACATGTTACCTTTGTCACAACACTAGTGTAAGCAATTGTTGGTGAACCAATTTAAATAAATAAATAATAAATTATAATCTCCTTGAAATTACATGGAAGGTTAAACAGACTGTCGGTTCATATCAACGGTATGATATGCTCTAGAACGTTCCCTGTATACTCACAATTGGCACAGCTCATGTCAACCCTGAATGCATACTGTTCGGGATTTGAAGAGATATTATCAGGAGTTCAATAAAATACGTGTCTTTGTTCCAATGAAAAAATGTATAATAAAAATTATTAATATGAGTAGGGTAGAAGTACATTAAAATTACAATTTCTTACAGCTAAATGTGTATTGCGCGTAACAAGATGCTTTTAACATTTGGGTAGGCGTTTTTAACCAAACACATACCAATTTAATAACATACCTACCTAATGCTAATGGGAAAATCTTAGATTTGTTTATCTAGAACACCTGTCTGCCTTTTCTTCTCTTTTTATATTCAGGGCACCATTCCGTCACTATGTTCGTCTGCTTTTCCGTCTTACTTCTTGTTAGGT
Organism: Acronicta aceris; assembly: GCA_910591435.1. NCBI lineage: Eukaryota > Metazoa > Arthropoda > Insecta > Lepidoptera > Noctuidae > Acronicta > Acronicta aceris. The sequence continues at coordinate 2,030,446 of OU342759.1, read as the reverse complement.
GTCCTGTCCATTTCCGTTTTAGTTGTTTCATTCGGTATTTTATATTTATTGGTTTGTTTTCTTATTGATTTTAATCTAATTTTTTCTTTTAATTTTATGTTGAGTATGCTATCATCCGGTTTGGCAAGTTTCTAGTGATTTGATATTTTTCTTTGTATACAACTCCATGTCTGACATCCGTAAGTCATGCTTGGTAGAATGCATGTATTCAATATTTTCTTCTTCCTTTCAATTAGTATATCCGAGTTTTTTATTACATCTTTTAGAGCACAGTAACTCTTCCATCCTATTTGAATGTGAATATGCGTGTGCCTGTAGGTGCATGCTATTTCTTGCTCTGTGAAGAGTCATGAGACAATCTGTCCTGAATTTTAGCTTACTACGCTCGTACAGTTCCATTAGTAAACGAAGTATGTGTGAAACTTGTTGTTATAAAACTTGTCAACTAAAGTTATAGTGGTTAAGTGTTCAATTCGAGGATCTGCGGTACTTGATCGTGGTAAGCCATCGGTAATAATAATATGCTCAGCCCCTTGAACTTATATATTCATTAATCACTACAAACAATTAGTTCATTTTATTAAACGTTCAGACTTACACAGTTATTACTCTCTAGTGCTGATATAATAGTGGTTCAGAACCACTGCCCAATTTGGTTTTCAGGTAAAACCTAGAAGTAATAATTTCGGGTCTATAAAATGCTGAAATGTGTAGTGAAACTATGAAAGAATGACAGTAAAGTAGTGTAGTGAAACAGCCTACCGTGTTCACAAAAGGTTCTTTTCAGAACCGCAAATTCACGTGTCTTAAGAGAACTCGTCAAAACGTACCATTATACACTGTATACAGTCTCGAGGCAAACAAAGTGAGAAGTAAGAACGGTAAGTAAATCAAGTTTTAAAACGGAAATGTTGAACGGCTCCTACTCCGTAGGATATTATTGGGCTTTCTACCTCACCGAAAGTGACGGAGGCGAACGAAGTGAGACGTAGGAACGGCAGGTGGAGTAGAATGCCCAATAATATCCTACTGTTACGTTATGTTAGTAGCTGTTAGCTAGGTAAAATACTTAAAAAAAAATATATTTAAGGCTAGCATTTTGCTATTACAACATTCATGGAAAATCAACAAGTTATCGACATTGTCCAAATGTCCAATCTCTAAAATTTGTTCCGTTACTGCTCACTGTTTTACGTGGGAGAGCAGCTTTTACGTGGGAGAGCCATGCTTCGGCACGAATGGGCCGACTCGACCGGAGTGATACCAAGGCCTCACTGAAAACCAGCGTTAAACACCGCTTACGTTGTGTTTCGCCAAGTGAGTGCGGTTACCGCAAGCCCAACCCCTTTTAAAAGGTCGGTAACGCACTCGTGTCTCCTCTGGTGTTACGGGTGTCCATAGGCGGAGGTAATCGCTTACCATTAGTAATTAATTTTATATATAATAATAATTTTATAATAGATAGTGTGTCAACTCCAGATTAGTAAATGACAGCTGTCATGTCAAATATTCATATTAAATGAGGTAATCATGCAATCGTATTAGTTGTCAGAGAAAAAGATTCATTAAGTTAGCCATTTACTTTATCTTAATTGGTATATTATGTTAGTGTATTTTTTTTGTATGCTTCATTTCGTTATATTTGAACCTTTTTACTAAATCTAGTACATACTTAAATATGAAATTTAGGACAATAATTATTTTTCAAGTTCGTTTTGAATCGTTAAATATTTTAAGTAATAACTTTTGATAAAGTAGACCGATTTCAATAAAATTAAACTTAAATGCTGTCTCATGATACTGCCAAAGCATTCCTTTCCATTTTCTCTAAGTTTTTAAGAGAAGGTGCTAGTAGTAAGAAAGTTCCAGCAGGTACACATTTTATTCGTCCAGTGTTTACTATATTGGATTTCCTGTAATACAAAATACCGCACGATAAAATCAATTTTTTTTTTTTCTCATAACTTTTTTGTGTTTTTCCGTCTATATTGTCATGATTTCTCAAAAATTCATAGCCTGTAATGATCTTACTGCAAAGACGAATCAATGGCCACCTCATTTGCTAAAATCTGATGAGTAGTTTTTGAGCTAGGATCGAACATACATACGATACTTATATACATACATAGACTGTTAAACTCATTACCATTATTTTTTCGTAGTCGGGTAAAAAGTCAGTCAGTGTTGTTGTTGTAATATTCACCCGTCAGTAACATGAACAAACAACAACAACCTTTTTTTTATTATTATTATTATTTTTTAAATAAACTTTGCCCCACACTAGGATTTTCTCCTGTATCATGGGTGCGTTTACAAACACAAATTCTCACATACACAAACGCCCAGACCCGGAACAACTACCTGTAGATCATACAAATATTTGCTCCGTGTGGGGATCGAACCCACAACACGTGACGCAGAAGCCGATCGCTGAGCCGCTACGCTAAACGTGTCGTCAACTTTGTTTATTCCGCCGATAGATTCTTGCAATATTCACCTGGATTTTATAAACAAATAAATCTTGGTATCATAAAACCAAGTAATTAAAGTAATGAAGCACATTCATTCAAATCACTGTGAGTGAAACGTTCTAAAATGTAAGTACTACTTTCATTAACCTAATTTAAACTATCTAAACTAATATTATAACGAGGAAAGATTTGTTTGTTTGTTCGTTCGTATTTAACTCAAAAATTATAGATTTTAAAAATTCTTTCACCGTTAGAAAGTTACATCTTTACAAAGTAACATAGGCTAAATTTATTTCCCGAAATACCTAGTTAAGAATCCCTATTAAAACTTGAATTATTTAACCCAAGGTGTAGAAAAAATGTCGTAAGACGTCTTTCATCGCATGCGCTGCGAAAACTATTGATGATAGGACAATATCCATATGCCTATCTCCGACGGATAACTCACATTATCTGCTTTTACTATTAAAATTTTAGATTAAAAAAAGAATGAATTTTTGCGAAGCATATTTAACCCACATGGTATCTATATCTTTATCTAAATAAATCTGTTTGTTAGAACGGCAATTTAATATAGAATATCTGTGCTCTTAACTCTATATAGTTTAAACAAATATATATTTTTATAATTTACAATTCCTTTTTAATCTGTTAGAGAGAGCATATCCGAAGAATTATTTTAGACGAATATTTAAGAAGAGTATAGGTATTATAAATTTTTATAGATGTTTTGTTTTCATTTACTTGATATTTTATTTTTTACTTTTAAATTCCTATAACGTGTTGTAACAACATCGGACCGCACGGCTACGACACCTAACGAACTACGCCACCCGAGCCTCACGTCCACGCGGGCCGAGATGGCGACCGCGCCCCCCCCGTCGCACGCGCCGCCCGCCGAGACCGTGACCGCCTATATAAACGCCTGCAGCGGCTCATTGCGCCAGCCCCCTAAATAATTTAACCCAGATCCAGCCGTCCCTAGCTGTCCCCCCAGCAACGCCCTAAGCCGAGGTCGAGTCCCGCAGGGGACGCCCTTAGCTGCTGTTGCTTAGTTATAAGATGCTCCTGGCTGGAGGCATTCGGTGCCTCGCCACCAAATCCGGTTACGCTGTAAAGATTCCCTGAATCAACAGCTATCACCATTCCAAAAAAAAAAAAAATCATTGCGCCAGCCTTTCTTTTTCGCTGGAGGCATTCGGTGCCTCGCCACCAAGTCCGGTTACGCTGTAAAGATTCCCTGAATCAACAGCTATCACCATTCCAAAAATAAAAAATAAATCATTGCGCCAGCCCCATCATGACCTATGCGAGCGTTGTATTCGCACATATCGAAGGGTCTGGTATCCAAAGGATGCAAACTCTCCAAAACCGATTCATGCGTAAAGCCACGGGCGCCCCCTGGTTCGTGCGCAATAGGGAACTCCATGTCGATCTGAAACTGCCCACCATCAAGCAGTTTATGAAACGCACCTCCAAGCGTTTCTTCGATCGGGCCCCCCATCACCCCAATCCCCTAGTGGTTAGTAGCGCCGACTACAAACCCTCCCAAATCAGTAGAGTCCGCCGTCCACGGCACGCTCTGACCTACCCCGACGACCCTATCACCCTCCTACAGGAATCTAACCGAGAGACAAGCACTCTCAAAACTCACACACACAGACCAATCAGATATACCGTCCTCGCCGGCGAGGCCCGTCGCGAAGACCCTCTAATGGTAACCCTCCCCGTCCCTTGCTCGAGCCGGCCCGCGCCGAGCCAGTAGCTTTAAATTAGCCCCTAAATAATTTAACCCAGATCCAGCCGTCCCTAGCTGTCCCCCCAGCAACGCCCTAAGCCGAGGTCGAGTCCCGCAGGGGACGCCCTTAGCTGCTGTTGCTTAGTTATAAGATGCTCCTGGCTGGAGGCATTCGGTGCCTCGCCACCAAGTCCGGTTACGCTGTGAAGATTCCCTGAATCAACAGCTATCACCATACAAAAAAAAAAAAAAACATTGCGCCAGTCTGCGTTCGGTACGCTCCGAGTGTGCACCACGTATCGACTTAGGTCGGTCTGACGTACCTCGCCCCTTGCCGAGCCCAGGCTACCGCTACTGTGTGTCTGTACGACTGCAGTGTTGGCGTCGCTAGCGACCCGCGCTCTGTCCTATGACACGCATCGCGCTCGCTTAGGTCCCTTAGCGTAGACAGATTAGTGTTGCCTACTTATTTATATAGATGCATTACTTTGTATTACTGTTATAGCCTGTTATCTTCTTCTTCTTCTATCTATACTTATAATAAATCTATAGAGAGGTCAATTCTGTACATGAAATATATTTCCAAAATAACTATCAGCGGGTGATTAGTGATCGATACTGACGCCAAAAATGCAATCAGTAAAATTTTTGTCTGTCTGTCTGTCTGTATGTTCGTTATAGAAACAAAAACCACTCGACGGATTTCAACGAAACTTGGTACAATTGTTCTTCATACTCCTGGGCAGGTTATAGTATACTTTTCATCACGCTACGATCAATAGGAGCAGAGCAGTGAAGGGAAATGTTGGGAAAATGAGTGATTCATGAGAAAGGTTTCAAGCTATAAAACACATCACGCTACAACCCTTAGGAACGGGGCAACGCAGGTGAAACCGCGGGCGAAGAACTAGGGAACAAAGTAACTATTCCACGCGGACGAAGTCGCTGGCAAAAGCTAGTACTTAATAAACCTTTTGTAATTCTGTATTGTGAGTTTAGTTTCATCTCCTCACACTAAACCCCTTACAGTGTTACTTTTTTAGAAAAAAAAATAAAACATAATTATATTATCACATAACGTGTCAGTTCTATTCTCTAATTAACCCCCGACGTCAAAGATTTGCTATAAGTTTGTGGTATGTATATGTATGTATGTCTGTGTGTGTGTCTGTGCATCTGTCTGTTGCATCGTAGCGCCTGATCGGGGTGAACCGATTTTGATCTTTTTTTTTGTTTAACAGGTTTTTTTTATTCGTGATAGGCTTACGCTTGACCGCCAGTTCGCCTGATGTTAAGCGATACTGCGACCTACGATTGAGTGCGCTTGCTTGAGATTATATCTATCAGGGAAGTCCCACTTGGGAAGTGCATTCCATATTTCAGCGGTACGCATGATAAAAGTGGACTTAATGACCTTAAAGACCTTAAAGACCTAAAAAGCTTTTTAGGTCTGTTAATCGAGACCGTTCTTAGCTATTTTTTATGAATATCTGCTGGGCCGTTTGAAGATTATCACCTCTTTTCTTGATGAAGAGATATAAACAACTTGCACAGGTCTGATCGATTCGAAATTTAAAATCCTGTCCCTTGTCAGACAGAAGAACTCCTCAACGGTGTACGGCACCTACCTTGTATTTGGGCTCATACCATGGGTTTTGACGAGCACATGATAATTCAAGCTGGGTGGTTAGGATCACAATCTACAGGTACAAAAATGTAAAAATTTTTGTACCTGTAGGTTTTAAACGGTTTCTTTAAATTTTACATCTATACATTTTAGAAATGGCTATTTTATTTAATTAGAGGAAGTAGTTCCTTTAATAGCAATAGGCGCGACAACAGCAGGATATGCCCTCATAGTGCAGGAACAACTCTTATGCACAAAAGTGTCCTCTGTATGGCTCCTATCGTGTTTAGTAAACCACCTAAAGGTTAGAAAGTATTGCCCTTGTCACCATTTATGTGTAACTCCATTTTGTACCCATATTTGCAAAAGAAATCATCTTTCTTTCTTTCAGGGTTCGTTACCTGAAAAGGAAAAAACGGAACCCTTATAGAATCACGTTGTTCTCCGTCTGTTCGTCCGTCCGCCTGTCTGTCGGTGTCGGTGTCTCGGGAACGAGCGGAGGTATCGAGTTGAAATTGAAACCATATACTCAAGTCCCTTGAAGCTGTGACAAAAATCAAACTTCTAAGTTAACGTTAAATAAAGATACGGCCGTTTATGCCGCAAATAACGTATATTTCGACACTTTCAAGGGAACGAAAATGTATAAGGTATTTTCCGTTGACCTAGATCTATGAATTTTGGCAAGTAATACCATCTTATACTACAAGTTTAGGAAAAAATTTGATAACTATATTTTGTAACAAAATCTTTTATCCTAAATCATAGTGTCACATAAAACTTATAAAATTTACCGACAACAACCGCCCTCTATCGGGTAATTGGTTTATTAAAAAGTTACCACACTTCAGCGTTGTGCAGTTTACGTCATTTTCTGAATCGCGGTGTTAAGGTTCTCAGCGACTTAATGACCTCCGCTAATAAATTGCGATTTGTAAACACTGTTTTTACGGTTGAATCTGTGAGTCGTGAGTAGTTGGAATGATTCAGATTCAGATTCAGATTGGAGATAAAGTTTAGGATTGTCTTTCTCATGGGACACTTATATCAACTTCGTATTTTTATGTATTGTGACTCTCTTGTTAGCGGTATAATAAGTTTGTAGAAAAGTCGTGTCTGCAATTGCAAAGAAATAAGTCGGAGGAGACTCATTGAGCGATGATAATGAAGCAAAGTTAATATTTTTTAGAATTGTTGTCTATCTGTCTTTATGTCCGCTTATAACTCAAGATTTAGGTACTTGACAGATTTCTATGAAGTATAAGTATAATAATTTGGCACACGGGGGTATGAACGGTGAAATAATGTCAGCCAATGGTTTAATAGCCAAGAGTCTCGAACAACATTTAAAGAAACTCTCGTTGGGTGACTGGATGAAGGACTTTATACAAAAAGCAGTACTCCTGGACTCGGCCCGCATTGTTAGAAGGTTTCTTCCTCTGGAGGCCTGACCGCCGGTAGAGTGGATCTTGCTGCCGATGCCGGTGGGATACTATTCCTTATGTTTGCTTTCTGTTTTTTATGAAAATATTTAAAATAGTAATTAAATATGTGTAAAAATTAGTAGAGGAGACAATAAGATTAAATTCTGTATGGCGCGGTCTTTGTGGCATGTCGTGTTGGTAAAAGTAATGTAATGTAAAGTTACAAATACTAGCAGCCGTACTCGCTCATCGGTAAACTATGTAATCTGCTTCAGGAAGGGCAATTATACTCGCCCACTAGTAATTTTCGCGTTTCTGCCAGTCTTTGTGCCTCGGGAGATCTTGAGACCTGTAATAAGTCCTCCAGAGCGTATGTCAATCATGGAGCGTATCGACTTTAATAAGTATAAAATTGAAACGCACCGAACGACCGAGCTTGGGAATGACATAACCAAAGTGTGGAAAAATTAACGGACACTTGCTGGATGAAAACTCAGGACCATGAGTTCATTCGAGCTAGCATCTAGCATCCTGCGATAAGCAAAACAATTGCTTTTGAGCAAAAATGTGAAATGTGGAATGCGCTTTCAGAGTGGGTCTTCCCCGATATATATCAACTGAATCAGTTTCTTCTAGGCAAGCGCGCTTCATCGTAGATCGCAGTGTCGCTTACATCATGCGAACAGGCGGTCAAGCGTAAGCCTATCAGGAATAAAAAAAAATTGCCCAAAGACACAAGTCATAGCCGAAGTTAGCTGGGTGATTTCCGCCATTTTATGCCATACTACAACAAGTGTGTCTTGATCTGAGCTGTAAACAATCAAACCTAAACATTAAATTGCCAATAAATTAAAATATCTACATCTAAATATGCTTTATTTATGTTTCAGGTGGACTGCTACGCTTTTGTTCATCGTAATGAATCTGTTTAGCTACTCTGAACCGCTATTGAGTGGTTCTGTACCTGTAATGGGTTGGGATACATGGTCAATCAAATATGTAGATCATCGCGACGAGACAGACGCATTTTTTGACAGAATCGTGTCCTTGACTCTTAATATAAGTAATTATGAAGGATACACATCAAAGTTCAGAAACATTGCAATAGGGGTCTTGATAGACTCTCAACGTGTCCTCACTTCATATAATCCTTTCAGAAAACTGATACGTTCCAAAAATTTTACAAGTAAAATTGTAGTTGCTGTCGGCACAATAAGAGTGAAAAAACATGGAACAAATGTGTGGTACAAAGGTGACGTATTTAATATAACATGCGGCCGGCAAGTAGCGTATTTGCCAGACAATGAAATTACTAAGGGCCAGTGGCATGGTATGGATCAGAGGCATTCTCCTTCATGTTCATGACTTAATGGTGGTAAGACTCGACAGCGTAGCTAAAAATTTCAACAAATTGAAGCCACACGAATATATATACGAAAAGATGTACCCGCCAACCATGGCAGTGGACACTGAAGTAAAAACTGGCCCTTTTCTAACAGAACTCGCACAGCCAGGAGAGTCATTGCAAAAATCAATTAAATTCGCTTCTATAAGCTTCAGAAATGAAGGGCATATTAAGGCTAACCGGATTCTCCGTACAAAAGAGTATGACTTGGATGACGTATTCGTAAACTGCGAAAGTTGGCTTCCACGAGAATGGGGACATTTCATTTGTATACTTAATATAGACAACTTCCAATGTTTAGGTTCCAGCGCTACGTTAATGTCGAACAATAAACTGTATGGAGTCGGCAGTTTTGTTATGTTTAGAGACAGTCAAAGCATCCTGGTATTTACTGATGTGCGAAAGTACAACGAGCTCATCATGAATACGTGCACTCTACCCGATACAGCGTAGTATCTATGCCATACTTAAGAGTCGGGCGGACCGAATTTCTCTTATAAACGTAATACCGAAATAAATCGTAATTCAAACACAATTTAATAAAATTATTTTATGTCTGCGCGCCTACTATATTATTATAATTGCGAATGCAATTAGTTGTAGCATTATGAAAGTAGTTGTTAAGTTTCTGTCTTCATTTTTATCAATCATTAGTTTTTACTCCCACCCGCAATTACTTTTGTTAGTTCGAACAAAATCATTGTACGCGATCTTGTCAGGATAAAAATCACTGGAAGAATTTATTTGTCTTTATGTTTAATACAACTCATATTGAAGAAGAACGAGGTTTTTATTATTTAAAACTTCCATTTGTCCAATACGTGACAAAAAGTGGCGACCGTGACAGGACTACATGCAAAATTCGAACCGATAAGAAGACAAAGAATTTCAATTAATAGGACAACTACTACTTGTACCTATATTACAATATACTCTCGTGGAGGTCTACAGACGCAAGAATTATAGAAGACGACTAATCCAGTTGGGTCTGTCAGCACAGAAGGCGCAGCGCCCAGCCTTAGCACCTACGTCGACATACACAGTCAACCTATCCACGCAAAATTGAACATTCCATCAACTTCCAACTGCAAGCAGCTCGTGTAACAACCTGTGCAGCTACCAGTCAGGAGCGAGGATCCGAAAGCATCTGGCTCGCCCGTCACTTAAGTGCCCTTCCTATAACCTTAATACCTACCTAAACCTAATTTCATACATAATCATCAAAAACATTATATATTCAGCAGTTTAATACTCATTTCAGTGTAATTCATTTAAAAACCAAAAAACTATTCGATAATTCTGATTTTTTCGCATTTCGTATCTACCTACTCAAGTTATTATAAAACCATAATTTCATTAAAATAACTATAAAATCATTAAAATAACCTTGTAAACATACAATATTTTAGTATCACAGCATAATTTAGTGTTTATCATAACGCTACAATCAGCCCACGGGGTAATCTGAAGCCCTCAACTTAGTCGCTCATCCTTTCTTCATATAATTATTTTCTATTTCCTCAAATATTTTCGGCCGACTATTCCAGGGCTGCCTTCGCTTCGGCTGCCAAGCGCTGGGATCACTGGTTCCATTGCGCCGCGCATTGCCGTGCCGCTGCCGTGCCGCTGCCGCGCTCGTACCGAGTCGTGCCCGCGCTCGAGCCCCAGGTGCCGCCGAAGGAGTGTCAAATAAGATTTGAAAATCACATAACTTTATTCCTTCATTCTGCATTAGTGTGTCACTTGAATTTGTTCAATCAACACTTAAACATAAATATTTTAAATTTCCTGCGTTCGTATATAGCTTGTCTTACTTCAAATAATAAACAAAATGTCTATAAGCGATGATATTAATGCAAAACAATTAAAGGAACTATTTGCTAAACGTAGCTCGATCAAAGGTCGATTAACAAAGTTTAAAAAATACTTAGATATAGTTTGTTCATCTAAACTATCAAGAACACAAGTTAAGGAAATAGAAATTAGTATTGTAAAACTTCGAGTTATGTCAAGCAAATTCGACGATTTACAAGCTCAAATTGAAGTAGTGAATTATGATAACATGGCCAGTGAAATTGATGAACGAGATGAAATTGAACAGATCATTACTTCACATCTCGCGATTGCTCAAGAGCAGCTGGACAAATATAGTAACAGTTGTAACAATTCCGATTTGCACAATTCATCACAATGTCATCACGATCGATCATCTCACAGTCAACATGTTGATTTAAAATTGCCACAAATTCAAATAGCGAAATTCGATGGCGCTTATTTCCGCTGGCTTGAATTCCGAGATACCTATTTGTCACTTATTCATAATAATGAACGTATCAAACCGACGACACGTTTGGCGTAGCGGCTGAGCGATCGGCTTCTGCGTCACGTGATGTGGGTTCGATCCCCACACGGAGCAAATATTTGTATGATCTACAGGTAGTTGTTCCGGGTCTGGGCGTTTGTGTATGTGAGAATTTGTGTTTGTAAACGCACCCACGATGCAGGAGAAAATCCTAGTGTGGGGCAACGTTTTTAAAAAAAAAAAAAAAAAAAAAAAAACCCATTCATAAATTTCATTACTTGGTATCGTATCTTGAAAGTGAAGCTGCGCGAATCATTTCTAACCTTGAAATTTCTGAAATTAACTATGAAACTGCATGGAATCTTCTTTGTGATCGCTATGACAACAAACGCCAACTTATTAATCATCACCTTAATTCATTATTAAATATTGGAGCATTTACACGCGAATCAAACAGATCACTGAGATTTCTAGTTGACCATGTTACCAAAAACTTGCGAGCGTTGTCAAGCCTAGGTCAACCCACTGAACATTGGGACACTTTAATCATTCATATACTTTCATCGAAACTCGACAGTTGTACCATCATTAAATGGGAAGAATATCGAAATAGTTTGCCCGATATTCCCACTTTAAATGAATTTAATAAATTTCTAACAGATCGCGCTGATGTCCTAGAAACCCTATATCATACTAAATTCGACAAACCAAAGATCACTCAAACACACCCACAATCACGCCACATAGAAAACACCACTTCCCGGGCTATAAAATCTTTTACATCTTCAGCTCAGAACACAGGCTCCATCGCCAACCATTGCGTCATATGCAAAGGTGACCACCGGATTTACGACTGCCCTATATTCCTTGCGAAGGGTGTTCAGGATAGAAAGGCTGATATATTTAGATTGCATTTATGTACCAACTGTTTAAGAGCGGGTCATGGCGTACGTGATTGTAGAATGGGTCCCTGTCGTGAATGCAAGTGCAGACACAACTCACTCTTACATTTACCTAATGTTAACAACACTAGTTCAAGCCACGCTAACGCAAGTAACTGTAATCCAAGTTATACTAGTACAGATCAAGACTCAACCGAAATATCAGTCAATAATTCGATTAAAGGAAATTTAGTAGAAAATCACATTTTAATAACAACTGCCATGGTAAATGTTATCAACCCACACACAAATAATCATATTCAAGTGCGTGCTCTATTAGACTGCGGAAGTCAGTCTTCGTTTATCAGCCAGTCACTTATGACCAAGCTTTCATTACAAATATGCCCAATAAATACCATCAATATTATAGGTATAGGCAACAACTTAGCCGAAAAATTCTGCGACAACGGGCGTAATTTTGTTGCAGCAGCTAAAGAGATAGGATTGTTACAGCTATTCACGAACCTGTAGTTGATTTTGCAACCAATGAAGGCATAAAGTTTGTTTTTTGTCCCACTTATGCTCCACATTTTGGCGGCATCTGGGAGGCTGGCATTAAATCAGCGAAATTTCATATAAAACGCGTAATGGGAAACAATCATTTAACATTTGAGGAGATATCTACACTTTTCACACAAGTTGAAGCCGTATTAAACAGCCGACCTTTGTGCCCACTCTCACCTTCCCCTAATGATTATCATTTCTTGACCCCTGGGCACTTTTTGATTGGACGTGCCCTCAATGCTTTGCCAGGCCCATCACTTGAAACCCAGAATGCGAATAACCTCAACCGGTACATGAGACTTCAACAAATCAGCCAACATTTTTGGCAACGATGGCGAAGGGAATATGTACCCGAATTACAACAGCGCTCCAAATGGCGTACTAACTCAGCATCCCTACAAGTGGGAGATTTAGTACTGCTGCAAGAAGACAACGTCCCTCCGCTCAGCTGGCGACTGGGACGAGTCAGCCGCCTGTTTCCTGGGCCCGACGGCGTCACAAGGGTCGTGGATGTTGAAACTACGAGAGGCTGCGTTCGAAGACCCCTTACACGGATCTGGCCCTTGCCTAGCCCAAATGACAATGACGTTTGAGTTGAAAGGAGTCTTTCAACGGAGGGGAAGATGTCTGCGCGCCTACTATATTTGCGAATACAATTAGTTGTAGCATTGTGACAGTAGTTGTTAAGTTTCTGTCTTCATTTTTATCAATCATTAGTTTTTACTCCCACCCGCAATTACTTTTGTTAGTTCGAACAAAATCATTGTACGCGAGCTTGTCAGGATAAAAATCACTGGAAGAATTTATTTGTCTTTATGTTTAATACAACTCATATTGAAGAAGAACGAGGTTTTTATTATTTAAAACTTCCATTTGTCCAATACGTGACATTTTATTATTCAGATACCAATACCATTAATCTTAAGGCATTAGTGTTGGGCAAGGGATTATATCCCTTGCCCAACGTGCAATAAGCCGTATAAAAATGGTAAAGGATTGTATATTCATTCTTCAAAAAACTGAAAAATATCCTACCTAATAGACCTCTAACTAATGTAGACATCCTAAAATATTCAAGAAATATCCGTGTATCCTCATTTCCGTGGGGTCTACATGAAGGATCGATTACCCAGAACGCCGAAACGGGTGGAATGTGGTATCGTTAACTTAGATAATTCTATGAACGAAGGAACACATTGGGTAGCGTATGTTAAAGTATATGATTATTGTGAATATTTTGATAGCTATAGAAATTTAAAACCTTCGATGGAATTAATTCGATATTTTAACAATTGTAATGTGTTTTATATTTATGTTTAGAATACTTGTGGTGTTTTTGGAATAAAAATATATTATAAAATATATGTTTTTCTTTCATTTCAATCATTTGCAAGATGTCGCTCACTTTGTCGATAACTTTAAACTCGTCAGTTTTATCTACATACTATCCTAATACTTTACAGCTTGGTGGAGAGTATGAATGTGCTTTATTACACTTTTCAAAATTTAATTCTATACCAAACATTGACAAAAGTAATAATAAGTTCTATTATGGTCTTAACGAAGTTATAGAAATACCTGAAGGCGCTTATGAATTGCAAGATATAAATGATTATCTAAGATCAGAAATAAAAGATGCATCTATCAAACTACAGTGCAATAATAACACTTTAAAAACTACTATATTCTGTACAAAAGACGTTAATTTTATCAAAGAAGGATCTTTTAGAAAAATGTTAGGCTTTAAAAAACAAATCTTGAAAGCAAATAAATGGCATGTGTCACAGTCTCCAGTCAACATTTTACCAACGACCGTGGTCAGGATTGAATGTAATATTGTTAGCGGTTCGTACATAATCGGTAAACCAAGTCACATTATTCACGAATTTGCACTTAACGTGCCACCTGGATACAGGATTATTGAAATCCCGAAGAACGCAATATAGTTTCCAATAAATCAAAACAATATAAACTGCGTATATATCAGGCTATTAGATATAAACAATAACTTAACTTATGGCGTGGCATGGGAGCGTGGTGGTTCTATTTTTTAAGAAGGGAGACAAAACTCTCCTTAAGAACTACAGACCCATCTCTCTTTTAAGCCACGTCTATAAGTTGTTCTCTAGAGTCATCACGAATCGTCTCGCTAGGAGGCTTGACGAGTTTCAGCCTCCGGAACAGGCCGGGTTTCGTACAGGGTATGGCACCATAGACCACATTCACACAGTGAGGCAGATTATACAGAAGTCCGAAGAGTATAATCGGCCCCTGTGTCTAGCGTTTGTGGACTATGAGAAAGCCTTTGACTCTGTGGAAACCTGGGCAGTTCTGGAATCCTTACAGCGGTGCCAAGTGGACTATCGTTACATCGAGGTGCTGAGATCGCTCTATGAATCTGCCCTTATGAATGTCCAAGTACAGGACCAACAGTCTAAACCCATCCAATTGCGCAGAGGTGTGAGACAGGGGGACGTAATATCTCCGAAACTGTTCACGAGTGCATTAGAAGACTTGTTTAAGACGTTGGACTGGAAAGGTAAGGGCATAAACATAAACGGCGATTACATCTCACACGATTCGCAGACGACATAGTCCTAATGGCAGAATCGCTAGAGGAGCTGCAACAGATGCTGGACAGCCTAGCTTCAGCCTCGCAAAGCGTAGGTCTCAGCATGAATTTGGATAAAACCAAAGTCATGTTCAATGAGCACATTGATCTGAGACCTATTGCTGTAAATGGTTATCTTCTTGAAGTTGTTTCAGAGTACACTTACCTTGGGCAGATTTCGCAGTTAGGTAAAAGAACTTCTAAAAAAGGAGGCCAAGAGGAGGATTCAGCTGGGCTGGGCAGCATTTGGAAAACTGCGTCAAGTCTTCTCATCACCCATATCATGTTTGAAAACGAAAGTTTTCAACCAGTGCGTCCAACCCGTCATGACCTACGGTGCTGAGACATGGACACTCACAGTACGACTAGTCCAACAATTTAAAGTCGCTCAGCGTGCCATGGAGCGTGCTATGCTCGGAGTTTCTCTGAAGGATAAAATCCGCAACGAGGTTATCCGACAGAGAACCAAAGTTAAGAACATAACATAGTTAGAGAACATAGCGCTCCAAATTAGCAAGCTGAAGTGGCAGTGGGCTGGATATGACTGTTGAAGAACCGATAACCACTGGGGTAGACGTGTTCTTGAGTGGAGACCGCGACGCGGCAAACGTAGCGTAGGACGCCCTCCGGCAAGATGGAGTGATGATTTGCGAAAGGTTGCGGGCGGAAGCTGGATGCGACAAGCCGAGGACAGGGTGAAATGGCGCACATTGGGGGAAGCCTATGTCCAACAGCGCACTGCTATAGGCTGATGATGATGATGATGATGATGATGAATAACTTAATAAATTTTTGCGGTGAAGAAGTGCAGCTATATTTACATCTTAGAAAAAAAACATGATTGATTACAATAAAAATGCACGTCCAGAACTAAAGAATATCAGTTCTCTTCGAGCTACATACCAAATAAGACCTTGTTCTAAGAAGAAAATAAAATTAACTAAAGAAAGTAAAGCTTTCCTCAGAGCGATCGGATTGCTAAAATGAATATCGATGTTTTATCTGCTCCAACTTACGATAACATTATTGAAGGAATCGAATTTCATTTCTACAAGCCTTATGTGACGAGCTTTAATAGAAATGATGAAATCCGTATACCTATTAACCAACAAGACTTATACATACTACCATCTGCTAGTACTCTGTATTTGGAAGGAACTGTTATCGTTACTGATACTGATACTGTTACAAAGTAACACTAATTTGAACGCTGTAAAACTTAACACTGGTGAAATTGTGGATTCAGATCAACAAAATCATATGGCGCGTACCGCATGTTAAAGTATCAGACAAAGAAAAAATCAGTTTGTTAAGACTCCTAGAAAAAGATCGACCACTTCAAATGATATACAGAAATTGGGATCTGTAGGAATATCCCTCTTTATCTACAACCACAAAACATACTTGGTCTATCAAAACATCAAGTAGTCAAGTTAGAGTGTATCTCAATTCAACGTATTTCCCGTATGAAAACCTAAATGTGAACTTTGCTGACAACAGAATTGCTTTATTATACGAGCTGTACACCAGATTTCAACAGTCGTATTACGGACGTCACCCAGAGCCCATATTAAGCGAGAAACAATTTTAAGATTTAGCACCGCTTTTTGTCATTGATTGCTCTAGACAAGTGGATAACTTAAAGACAGGTCCAGTTGTGGATGTGAGAGTAGAAATTGAGAGTAATTCCGAAATACCAGATCAAACTTCAGCCTACTCATTCACAAACATTCTTGGTAAAACCACCATATTCGTTCCATCACTTGACTAAAGAGGAAAAGAAGCAAGTGAGATGGTTGGAAAAAAATAGTGGAATTTACTGGAGTGAGGGCTATATAGACTACAATGAGTTTAAACGTGTGATAGTGCTATATTTGGAAAATAAAAAAAATATTACCAAGGGTTTGGAAAAGATAAAGTGGATTAACGAATGTGCGAACTGTGAAGTGATCGATATAGGTGAGAAGGGGTGTCCTAACTTTTCAGTCTTAAAAAATAAATATTGTAAAAATAAAACTGATTTTAATTGTGTGAATCATATATTGAATTGTGCACTAAATAATGCTGTGTGTATAAGAAAATGGTATTTCGATAATAATATGTCTGTATTCAAATTATTTTATTTTTAATAAAAATATTTATGTAACTACTTATGGTTTTTTATTAGAAATTAGCTGTAGTTATGTTTAATTTGAGGTATACCTACAATAAATGTAAAATAACAATAGGCTCGCCCCCTATTACATGGGACCTAAACATATCGGCGAACTGTGGGTGTACATTAGTACGCCTCTGCCTAACCTTTCGGGGAATACAGGCGTGATGGTGTGTAAATGTAAATTAATACTGAAAAACGGATGACCTGCAAATCTAATCTTATTTTACAGCTAATTTAATATTTGAATTTAGTAAGTCATATAAAATAAAACATAAAATTTAAAATTAAAATATAGTCTTTATTACCTCATATAAGTATTTACAGTTATAAACTAATTATACCTAGCTACATCGTAATAATATATTATTTATTTTATCATCTTAACTTACAAAACATTGTGATTATTTTAATTAAAATGGAACTTATGAACTACATAGATACTCATTATTTATTTTTATATTTCATTTTATTTAATATACACAAAAAATAATATGAAAGTATACTGGTTTCTGACACTTACGCGAATATTAGACATTGAAATAAAACTACTTTTTACGGATTTTATCGCGTTGTATTGATATTATTTGATTCCCGACGTTTCGGATCCTTTACAGCATCCATGGTCACGGGTAGACTAAGTTGTTGGACGTCTTAATGTTACAATTACTAACAGCTACCTTACATTTTTGTTAATTATTGGTGATCCGATTCACGCAGAACGAGCTCACCGTATCCTTCGGTCTTGCAGTTTTGGGCTTGGATTTTGATTTTATGGAATCTATAATGGGGTTCAATAACTTAGTCTACCCGTGACCATGGATGCTGTAAAGGATCCGAAACGTCGGGAATCAAATAATATCAATACAACGCGATAAAATCCGTAAAAAGTAGTTTTATTTCAATATGAAAGTAATTAATTATTTGTAAACATACTTCAAACAAAATAAAAATATAAAATTAAAATACATTATTTATTGCCTCACATATTTACATATTTAGTCACAAAAAATTGATTATTTTTTACAATTTACATACACATTATCACAGACTGAACTTCTTCTGCATATATTTGTTGTTTATACTTTGGGGGATATTGAATATGTTTCTTAGTGTTTTGCTCTGAAATCTTTCTAAAATGTCGATGTTGCTATTGCTTACTGTACCCCATAGTTGAATGTGTTATATATTGAACTCTATTACATATTGAACCGTTATATCTATTACATATTACATATAAACCTTATCATAAATCATGTATTGATACATAAACATGGATATCATATTCACATAAGCACTAGTAAATAAGACCATGTAATTAGACTAAGTAGATTGTTATTGTTTACCTAAATCAGTTAGTTAGAATCATTAGTTATCCTTGTATACTTTTACTTTGTACCTCATTAGTTAAAAACATCCTTGTTTACCTTTACATTATACCTCATTATCACTAACTATGTATAATTATCCCACGTCCTATTTATTATATAAACTTAGATCGTAAGAAAATAAGAACACTTCTATTTCCGAACTCAACGAAATCACTCTAAATCCAAACTCCTTAGATTAGTAAATCTTATAATTCTAGTAAAATTAAATATAATTTTAAAAAAACAAGTTTAAGTTATTTACTGCGTAACAATTTTGGCGCAGTCGGTAGGATAGCCTAGGGCAGTCAGACAGGGATAACGTACCTGTTAGGTTGTGTGTGACAGCAAGTACGGTACCTGAAGGGTTTTAAATTCCCTGCCGAACCAGCGATGTCTATCCGCATTTTTGTTGTGTTACTGTGGTAAGTGGCTTAGACATATATTGCTCTACGTACTCCCAATTCCATTGTTTTAAACCTCATTTCACCTCTCTATATCATATTTATACATATATATATATATAATATATTCAATAATCAATGACAATGCCAGAAACGAAAGTCCTCTCCAGCTCACAATTAGACTTAGGGACTCTCTTAAAACTAATTCCTGATTTCGACACCTCGCAAAACGCTCAAGTCTACCGATTCATTAGATCATGCGACGCCGCGTTTCAACTCGCTTCAATCCCTCAAGAGACAGTTCTCTTAACATACGCATTAAATAAAATCACCGGGCCAGGATCTTCTGACGTCCACTCTAAACAATTCTTTAAATGGAACGACCTCAAACCATTTCTCATTCAAAAATTTTCACAAACTAAGACATTAGCACACCTCAATCTAGAACTACAATCTTTGTTCCAAAAACCACAAGAAAGTATAACAGAATTTTTCCTTAGAGTAGATCTATGTAGGAGCAAAATAATAGAAAAGTTAACGGCAGAAATTACAGATCTCACGTTAGAAGGCCGCAAAACAACTACCGAGGAAACGGCACTTAACGTTTTTGTGAACGGCCTCAGCTCAGACATAGGTATGATGCTCCGGGTTCGCGAATTTCAAACACTTTCCGACGCAGGAAATTTCGCAATACAGGAAGAAAAAATAAGGAATATGAATGTCGCTAGACAAGCCTTGTATAAAAATTCCTTATCTACAGGTTTCCCTAAACAACCGACACTACAGGTGCGGCAACAGCTCTTTCCGCGACAACAACAACATAACGTTCCAAACATTTCAAAGCACTGTAATTACTGCAAAAAATCGGGACATTTAATCATTGAATGCCGCAAACGCGCTTACAATAATAACCTAAGACAATCAAACTTTGAGCAACAATCACGTACATTACCTGTCCCTGCTACAAAAGTAGTGCACAATTTAAACTCAGAGGCGGCCGGAGTGATGGACATGTCTTCGGGAACCGCTTCAGCCCACTTCTCCAATGTCCAGACACCCATTTCGAATCCCGACATGTCCCAACAAATAGAGACACTTCAGCTGAGCTAATAACACATACGAACCGCATTTCTACTAACTCTAAGAAACATGTTTCCATTTATCCAGTCCATCGGGGACAAGAAACTATTCCTAGAGCCAGTACCGAAAATATACAGGTAAAAGACCTGTCAGTCCATCGGGGACAACTTCGCGATGCTTGTACTCAAACTTATTCAACAGATCTAAAATCAATTCAAACTCAAACAAACTCTATTTCTAAATCTAACCATAATTCTTATTCTAAATCAAATTCTAATTCCAAATCAAATTCTAATTCTAAATCAAATCCTAATTCTAAATCAAATCCTAATTCTAAATCAAATTCTAATTCCAAATCAAAATCTAATTCTAAACCAAATTCTAATTCTAAATCAAATCCTAATTCTAAATCTACTAATTCTACTAAATTTATTACTATTTCAGCACTAAACGTACCTCCAGAAAATCTATTACATTGCAAATTTCATATCGAAGGTAAACCAGTAACCTTACTAATCGACACAGGGGCTGCCATATCTGTCCTCAACAAGGAAAAGATTGGTAATGCTCTTCTAGATCAATCGAGTATCGTGTCAATTGTAGGAATATCAGGTGATCAATCTTCTATTCAAAGCTTTGGAAAAGCTCAAATTTCTCTCGATAATTTCCCTAAATTCAACTTTCACGTAGCAAATCTCAATATCAAAGCAGACGGTATTCTTGGTAACGATTTCATGAGTCAATTTAACGTCAACATCTATGTGCAATCGAAAACTATGCGTATACGTGATCGCACTTATAAACTATTCTTTATTGGAGAGAATCCTACAGAATCCGTAGATAATAAACATTTTATAGGCCAACGATCAGAAACCGTTATCACATGTTTCACCGACGATATTCAAAACGGTCCCGCCGTAATTGAAAAACAAGTTATCGGCGACGATATCACTATTCCTAATGCATTAGTTACTGTAAAAGATAACATATTCCTAATTACTTGTGTAAATTCGGGTAACGACGACAGATTATTATTAACTCCTAAAGTCCGAGCAACAAAGCTAATAACAATCAATGAATCCGCGAATAACACTACAATCAACTTAACAAACTCACATATAACAAATACACAAAACAAAGTAGACAAACTCATCCGAATGAATCACCTTAATGATGAAGAACAACAATCTCTCTATAACATTGTTACAGAGTTTTCAGACATTTTTATTACAGAAGACGAGCCGCTAACATTCACTAACCACACTAAACATACAATCCCCACTACATCAGATACGCCAATTAATACGAAAACCTATCGATTTCCCTATGTACATCAGCAAGAGGTAAAATCACAGGTCCAAAAGATGCTAGACCAAAATATTATTCAACCTAGCACGTCCCCTTGGAGTAGCCCCATTTGGGTAGTTCCGAAAAAACTAGACGCATCAGGGAAACAAAAGTGGCGCGTGGTAATAGACTACCGTAAACTTAACGACGTCACTATAGGCGACAGCTATCCCTTACCAAACATAACCGATATTCTAGACAAGCTAGGTCATTCAGTATACTTCACTACCTTAGATTTAGCCTCTGGATTTCACCAAATCGAACTCGATCCTAAAGATATTCCAAAGACAGCCTTTAATACACCGTACGGACACTACGAGTTCCTTAGAATGCCATTCGGTCTAAAAAATGCACCTGCTACATTTCAGCGTGCTATGGACAGCGTCCTCTATGGTTTACAAGGCGAACGTTGCTTCGTGTACCTAGATGACATCGTAGTATTTGCGTCAAGTCTCCAAGAACACGAACAAAAGCTCACTGAAGTCTTCAATCGACTTAGAAAACACGGTCTAAAAATCCAACCCGATAAATGTGAATTTATGCGAAAGGAAGTAGCTTATTTAGGACACATCATTTCAAGCGAAGGTGTAAAACCCAATCCCGATAAAGTTAAAGCTGTCAAAGAATTTCCAATTCCTAAATCTTGTAAAGACATAAAATCATTTCTGGGCCTTGCAGGCTATTATCGCAGGTTCATTCCAAACTTCAGTAATATAACAAAACCTCTAACAAGCCTCCTTAAAAAAGATGTTCCATTCGTATGGGGCGATAATCAACAAAACGCTTTCGATACCTGTAAAGATATACTCACTACGACCCCTCTTTTACAATATCCCGACTTCAGTAAAGAATTTATCCTTACAACCGATGCCTCTATACATGCGATCGGAGCAATCCTCTCTCAAGGTCAGATCGGCAAGGACTTACCAATAGCATATGCCTCACGAACTTTGAATAAAGCAGAATCAAACTATTCTACTATAGAACGAGAATTACTGGCCATTGTGTGGGCGGTCAAACACTTTCGACCTTACCTGTTTGGACGAAAATTTAAGATCGTCACAGATCATAAGCCTTTAACATGGCTTTTCTCTATTAAAGATCCCGGCAGTCGTCTAGTTCGCTGGAGACTAAAATTAGAAGAATACGATTACGAGATTATTTACAAAGCAGACAAAGTAAATACAAACGCGGACGCTCTCTCTCGTCCACCTATTATGAATTCTAATATAATCGATCTTACGCAAGACGACTCTACCTCTAACGAATACGATGACTATCTTCAATTAAATTATGAACATTACACATCCATGAGTACCTCAGAACGCCTAAACATCTGTAGTCCCAATTTGAAAACTTCTGCTAATCAATTACTAGATTATCGACATAAAAATATCTTCGTTCCCTCACCTTGCAATCATCATGACCAAAACAGTTTATTTAATGAAGCCATAAGCTTATGTTCACAAGTAGGATCTTACCTAGAAAAAACAAAATCACTTTATGACGTAAACCTACTGATCTCAGATAAAAAACAAAACATATATTTCTGTTATACTAAACCTAATCACTTTGATTCTTGGGACAGTGAAAGTTATTTTAAAGCCCTCTTATCTTGCCTTCAAAAACATAAACTAACCCAACTTTATATCCCCGACCTGAAAAATGACCATACTTGTAAACTATTACCTAACGAACAACAACGTATTACAGCATATTTAGCCGAAACCTATGATTGCGAAATTTATATTTGCGAAAATAGAGTAAAATACCCATCTCCAGATGAAATCCCCAATATACTAAAAAACTATCACGATGAACCACTTTCAGGACACCGCGGCATAATTGAAACGAATAGAAAAATCCGCGATGAGTTCTTCTGGAAAGGAATGACCAATGATATTAAAAATTATATTGACTCTTGTATCGTATGTCAACAGAATAAAATTCAAAGGAAGACTTTTCAAGCCCCTATGGTCATTACTTCCCAATCAACTGAACCATTTGAACGCGTTTCAATAGATTTAGTATCTTATTCCGAAGTTAGTGATAACAATAATAAATATGTCCTAACATTTCAAGATGACCTAACGCGTTATGTCCAAGCATATCCTATACCTGATAAAGAAGCATTAACTGTAGCTAGCCAATTACTTCACTTCTGCCAACACTACGGCATACCCAAGAGATTCCATTCTGATCAAGGTACTGAATTTATGAATAATGTGATAAAACAATTAACAAAATTTTTCGGCTCTAACCACACCTTTAATACAGCATATCACCCACAAACTAACGGTGCCCTCGAACGATTCCACGCAACCTTACGTGATCATATACGTATGTATCAAAAACGACGCCAAAGAAATTGGGATTTAATCATCCCATTTGCGATAATATGCCATAACACATCAGTAAATAACTCCACAGGGTACACTCCTCACGAACTTCTATTCGGATTCAAGCCTCGTTCCTTCTATTCACTAAAACCAATCCCTGATTACTCCGCCTGTGATTATTTAAAAGATTTGAACGAACGCCTTAGGGTTTCTAGAGACACCGCCTTACAAAACCTCGAAAAAATGAAAGAAAAAGCCAAGGAACGCTATGATAACCAAATTAAAAACACGATAGAATACAAAGTCGGTAATAAAGTTATGCTACGTGTTCCTAACCCTAATAATTTAGATGCCAAATGGGACGGTCCCTATGAAATAATACGTGTAGGTTTTAATGAAAATTATCTTATTAAAAAGGCTGGCAAGAGCCAACTAGTGCATGCCAACCGCTTACGACCATTTATACTGAGTAATTTATAATTTAAGAATAAATAAAGATATTAGTCTAGTAAGTTAAATTAACATTAGTTTACTTGTTTTCAGGGCCTGTCATTTTACAACAGCCCAAAACACTGTTTCCTTATTCCAAATATTCCAAGATCCGAACTATATTTACAATTTTATTATTTGCTCTTTAATAAAACTCATAGTAATAATCATTATTTACAAACTTTTTATTCTCATCAGAGACTTTGTTAGAAATAAGTTTAAATCAATTAACTCTAACCCAAGTATATCTTCTATTACAGGGCAACCACGGGTATCGTTGCCAATATAAACATATTCCAATCCCTTACTTCAAATGCCGGTATATTTTACAATGAGGAAGGAAAGATATACGTATCCGACGAGTCATGGAAGTTAATAATTTATCGAGACCTGAAACCTCTTTTCATATCCCATGAATCCTTACTACGATTATCGAATAACTTCCAAGCTATGTCCTCCCAATACAACAACCTCCCAAGCGTTCAATCGACGAAATCGTACATTGACGTTAATCTTAATAAAATTGAAAATAGGCTCTCGGAACTTAATATGTATTTAGGCAAAAACTCGCGTTCTAAGAGAGAATTGTTAGACGGTCTTGGCTCCATCCTTAAATGGTTAATTGGCACACCTGATGCTAAAGACGCTCTAAGATATGACGAATGCATCGATCGACTTGAAAAACAGGAATTAGACTTAACCGAGCTCATACAAAATCAAATTCAAATCACTTCTTCTACGATTAAAAACTTTAATGAAACCATTTTTAAAATATCTTTCGATGAGCAAATTATAAACGAAAATATTAATCGCCTCGATAACTACCTGAATAAAACTAAAAACCTTATTTTTGATATCAAAGTAAGTGAAGATATCTCGACAATCTCATTACAGATCCTAGAACTTGTAACAAGTCTAGAAAATGAAATCAACGATTGCCTAACTAGTATTTTATTCGCCAAATCTAACATCGTTCATCCTTCAATTATTACCTTAAAGAAATTACACCAAGAACTTTTATTATCTAACAAAATTAGGAGAAACAAGAATCTAGTCACTTCAGTATCAGTCGACAATATCCATACTTTACTAGATTCATCCTCTCTATCAGCATATGTCTATTCCAACCGTTTAGTTTATATTTTAGATTTCCCTCTAATTCAAAACGATTTTCTTACCTTATATCATTTATATTCAATCCCCATTAAACACTCTAATTCCTCCTTCCATTCCACTATCCTTCCTGAGCATATATATCTAGCTACGAACCCTAGTGGGCAACACTATGTGTCGACAAGCTCACTGGAAACCTGCAGCACCTTCGCAACTGGAAGAAGCGTCTGCAAAAACCTCGTCGTCTACGAGTCCGAAACCCGACCGATCTGCGAGATTCAGATCCTGTTCAGCAGGTCTACACAAATCCCGGAAACTTGCATCGTGTCAACCTTTCCTGCTGAAATCCAGACATTTCAACCATTAAATCACAACAGATGGCTATATATCCTCGACCGTGAGATTAGCTGCGTACTTCAATGCAATGAAGATATTACGAATCATAAACTTCAAGGCTCTGGAGTCCTCTCATTACCTCAAGGCTGCAAGTTGCATACTGGGTATAGCACACTAACAGCATACCATACAGCTGAAGAAAACATTACACTTCCTATCATAATCCCTGATATCAGAACAGATGATTGTTTCCAGAAACCTATGGACGTAGAAACTCCAAGTCTAATACCCATAACAATCAACGAGACTCCACTAGATTCATTGAAGAGTATCCAAAACCATCTAGATAAATACTCCGAAGAACTAAGAAAAATAAGAACAGCCTCATCTCAATCTTTTCTCCAGAAAAACCATGCAAGCTTTTTATGGGTTTACTTTATTATGGGCATCATGCTGCTCACATTCCTTCTTATAAAACTTTTCAAACAATGCCCGAATAGATTCATCCGCTTCAACCGACGACGACGTGCAAGCAACGGAGGTTGCATACAAATATTCAATAACTGCTTCGACAACTCATCAAGGCGAAGGACAACACAAGTGGCTATTCCCATGAGGAACCTAAATCAGAACACTACGTGCATATCTGAAGATGAAGACAACGACGACGTCGGTAGTGGGTCATCAACCCCTAACTCCCAAAGATCAGGTGCTAACACCCAATCTTTATTCTAAGGGGGGAGGTGTTATATATTGAACTCTATTACATATTGAACCGTTATATCTATTACATATTACATATAAACCTTATCATAAATCATGTATTGATACATAAACATGGATATCATATTCACATAAGCACTAGTAAATAAGACCATGTAATTAGACTAAGTAGATTGTTATTGTTTACCTAAATCAGTTAGTTAGAATCATTAGTTATCCTTGTATACTTTTACTTTGTACCTCATTAGTTAAAAACATCCTTGTTTACCTTTACATTATACCTCATTATCACTAACTATGTATAATTATCCCACGTCCTATTTATTATATAAACTTAGATCGTAAGAAAATAAGAACACTTCTATTTCCGAACTCAACGAAATCACTCTAAATCCAAACTCCTTAGATTAGTAAATCTTATAATTCTAGTAAAATTAAATATAATTTTAAAAAAACAAGTTTAAGTTATTTACTGCGTAACAAATGCCATATGTCCAGATTGGCTTAATGATGGCTTTGTATACCATAATTTTGCTCTCGTTGCCTAGGTGACCTGTTAGCCAATATATTATTATATTCCGGAGTTTGCTGTCAAGTTGTTTACGTTTTGTCCAGATGTGCTTCTGCCAAGTTAATCTTGGATCCAAGTATAGACCTAAGTATTTTGCGTGTTCTCCTTGTGGGATGTCTTCGTTGTTTAATTTTACTGGCGGACAGGTTTCTTTTCTGAGTTGCCAGCTATGCCAATAATGATTCATGTTTCCTGTAGTCTAGGTATTTACAGGAAAAATTAGCTAACATGAATTGACTGTGGACCTACATAAAAAATAGACGAACACATATTGTTAAATTAAACACACCCGGAGCTAGATATCTGCCTGTAAAATAAACAAATATTTTGTTCTATACGGATATCTAACCTGAAACCCGTATCACAACAGCTTATTGCTCAACTAATAATTCCAATCATACGTACTGTCATTGTTATGTTAAAGGTTCTCAGCTTCTAACCCAGAAAAGGTAAACGACAAACCAAAACACAGCATCTATCACCCGTCAAACGTGATTAAATACCGGAACTGGTAACAACTGAGTTGCAAACACCGCCATCTATTAGGCAGCTATGAAAAACTACATTTGACAGTTGAGATAAAACATTGACTCACTAAATATTCGTCGTTACAGAAGGTCTATTGTTGCAGAATAGCGAAAACATACGTACACACCGACATCCACTAAACCCAAAATGCATGCATTTTTAGAAATGGTTTTCATAAATAGGGTTCGAAGATTTCATAAGATTGACTTTTACGAAAGCCTCAGCGGTTCGCTCAAACCTTGCGAAATCTTGTCTAAAATCTATTCAACTAGAGAGTGAGGAGATAGAGTATTGTCCTCTGACATTCTTACGTAGCACAGTATCTGACCGATGGCGACTACGAGCCGCTAATCATCAAAATAATAATAAAAGTTTATTTGTTAAGACACAATGCAAAATCTATCAAGAATATTATCTTGGGGCCCCGGAGACATAACACAATTAAATATAAGAAAGAAAGAAAATATTTTAAAGACATTGACCCTACATTTTAGCTACGCGTTCTAAATACTGTGGTGAGTAAGATTTCTGCTTATTTTTGAGGTGTAGCCCGCACAATACCATCACCGGTCATTTAGACCGATAACGCAGATTTATGCGAAGTGATTTTTAACCCTTTATAATGCGAAAGCTAACGGGTTGGGTCGCATGACGGATGACATGGTGGACTGAATACCCTAAAATTGTGTATTTCGACAGTTTTTTATCGCTGTTATGCTATTTTGTTTATTATAAATTCGTGATTGATTGCGGTGTATTGATGCTATGTCAATACCGTGCATTAATATGACTGATATTCTACGAGGAGAGAAGCAAGACTTGGCTATATTTTGCATGAAATGTTATTTATTTTATTTACTTTACCGGACCAATAGAACATCGATGGTGTACGTTTACCCACCAAAAA
Organism: Acronicta aceris; assembly: GCA_910591435.1. Taxonomy (NCBI): domain Eukaryota; kingdom Metazoa; phylum Arthropoda; class Insecta; order Lepidoptera; family Noctuidae; genus Acronicta; species Acronicta aceris. The sequence goes on along the minus strand of OU342759.1, from coordinate 2,002,064 downwards.
CCAATTAAATTGAGCCTTGTAGAAACACATAAGTACGCCGGCAGAGAATTCCATTCCTTGACGGCACCAATCTAGCTTCCTACCACACTATTTCGTCTACTACTACTTCACTGGAAATAAAAGATTGTAAAATCGTTCCAAACTTGGTAATGTTAACAAGAATTGCATTCGCTTACATTTATTTCCAGTGAAGTATTTTCGATAAAATAGTAACTTAGGAACCTAGATTAACGGTATCAGAATCCGAATTTGAATAAATTGTTTTTGAATTACGATTTATTTCGGTATTTCGTTTCTCCCGAAGAGAAACCGGTTCGAAACCCACCCATTGCACTACCGACGTGAACACACTCGTAACACAAGCATTTAGATTAGCACGAGTTAACAAGAATACTAGTAATGTGCGACCCACATTGCTAACTAGTAAGCTTTCAAAAAATAAAATATATTATATTTTAGCTGTCTATAGATCATCCGGATGCTTATCCGGATAGATTTTTAACAACATAAAGTTAGCGCCTATGGGCTCCGGTTCTTCGACCGTACCACGTACATTTGATGTGCTGTTTGACATAACTACGTAACTATGCCATTATTTTGATTAAGCCAATTTTTTTAATGGTAAACGCTTATGCCGACGATAGATGAGCACGTAACCTGCCCATCTATCGCCGGCATTATATAATATATCATGATATAATGGCGGCATATCATATGATACGATTTTGATTTGATTTGATTTGACGTCGAATTCAAACGAAAACCTGAAGTTGATATTAAAAATTATCGATATTCTTTTGTATGCTGCGAATATTTTGGCTTACGATGTTTAAGTAGCCCTCGCCACCTGCTTATTTAAAGTGATTCGTGGTAGATTACATAACTCGGGCGTTTAACAGACGCTCCGGCTATGTGTTCCTGATAAGTACGTGCGAAGGCGGCGGCAGCCACTGCTGTTATATGTTTAACTATACTATGAGTGAATTCACACGGGCCTGGTACCTATATACCTAATGAAAATACCAATTTAAATATTTTTTTCAGAATACGATTTGTATTTAATTTCATTTTTCACTCAAGCTAGTATTTTTAATTATTCAAACATTAGTCAAATCAAATACCCTATTTCAATAGTTTTGCACAAAAACCAAAATCCGCCATCCTCGATATTTTTCCGTACCCACTATTTGCGTACATCCCTACTTTTCCATATTCATACTAATTAAAATTCCCAATGACTCATCGCGCTTTACAACCAGTTGTAAAGCAGTTGCGTGACTAGCACCAAGTTAGGGCGGTTGCCCATTGCCCTGGGGAACGATAAATAGCACAAGTTTATTGCACACGCCGTGTTTTTCATCTGTGCGTGCATTACGCCATGAGGGTTGCGTAGATTATTTTTTTATAGACATAATAGTTTCTTTACTTATGACGTCATATTTATAATAATACTCAGAAACCGTCAGATAGACACGTAACGCCGTCGGTCTCGGTTGTAGTGTTGTAAAAACGAGCGCTGAGGCCGAGCCTTGAGCGCTAACTCGACGCTCAAGACACTTAAAGACTCGAGCACTCAACATTCAAGTCTCACGAGCGTTGAAAGCTTGGATTATAATGCTTGAGCATTATTGTCGCTGGAGTCTTCAAGGCTCATAGGCGTCAACTCAGCACTCGAAAAACCCAATAACACCTTGCTCGACCTGGGAATTGAACCCAGGAATTCTAGCAGTCGCACATGGGAATACTAGACTAATAAAGCAGTCTAATTTAAATATGTGTAATAAAACATTATTTTTTCCTTCAATTCGGAAGGGATTTATTATTAAAATACACAGAAGAAAGTAATTTTAGTACGTATTCTTGGAAAAACATGTTAAACCCCATTGATTTATTATTTATGGCTCCTAATAATCAAAGTCAAAGTCAAAGTCAAAGATATTTATTGCTTAAAACTGTGTACATATGGTGTTTAACAATTTTTTAGTAGGTTTCAACAGTCTACCCAATCGGGTGTAGCAATATTAAAATGTTAAAATTTATTAAGGTAGGTATGTCTGTGCTAAAAATCTTATAAACAATAACAATAATTATTTTTTGGCAAAATATTCATTTAATTTTCATTTTAATCATATTAAAACAAATCCCGCTTGACATAATATGAAATGAAATGAAAAGGAAGTGAAAGAAAATAGAAGCCTCCAGCCTCCTCGTGAAAATACATAGTCGAGTATCGTTGTGATCTCCGTAATCTGATAATCAACATACACTTTATGGGATAGGGGGGCAAACGAGCAGACGGATCGCCTGATGGTAAGCGATTACCGCCACCCATGGACACCCGCAACACCAGAGGAGTTACAAGTGCGTTGCCGGCCTTTTAAAAAGGGGTTGGGCCTCTGGTAACCTCACTCACTCGGCGAAACATAACGTAAGCGTTGTTTGACGGTGGTTTTTTGTGAGGCCGTGGTATCACTCCAGTCGAGCCGGCCCATCTGTGCCAAAGCATGGCTCTCCCACGTAAAAAACGCAACCTACGTGGTATCTAAATCTAAATATATATAAAACTCAAAGGTGACTGACTGACATAGTGATCTATCAACGCACAGCCCAAACCACTGGGGGGATCGGGCTGAAATTTGGCATGCAGGTAGATGTTATGACATAGGCATCCGCTAAGAAAGGATTTTGATAAATTCCACCCCTAAGGGGATAAAATAGGGGATGAAAGTTTGTATAAATCTTCTTAGATTTTCGACTGATTGAACTGAAATTAAAGATTGGAGCTACTATGATGAAGACGTCCGCTTTAATAGGATTTTGATAAATTCAACCCCCATGGGGATAAAATAAGGGATGATGGAGGATGTAAATGTATTAGTTTGAACTATCAGTACCTAATGGAACGAATAAATTAACACGAACAAAATATTAATAATAATACTTCTTAACGCGAGCGAAGCCGCGGGCAAATTAATTATTAAATTTCGACCTATGTAGGGGTGAAATAGGGGATGAAAGTTCATATGGAACAAAGTAACTATTCCACGCGGACGAAGTCGCGGGCAAAAAGCTAGTCTATGTATAAAACTGAAATATTTAATAGTTCTATTTTATTGTATGCTCGTGTTTTTATTTTATTTATTTGAAGTTCAAATGTTTTATTTCAAACTAGCTTTTGCCAGCGACTTCGTCCGCGTGGAATAGTTAGCCCAGGAGTATGAAGAACAATTGTACCAAGTTTCGTTGAAATCCGTCGAGTAGTTTTTGTTTCTATAACGACGCCCCCAAGCAATAAGTCGGTAATGTGCTATTATGGAGTTAATGCTGTTATGTCAAATTCGGCATCTATGGGTTGGGAGACATCTCAATTTTTTTTTTCAGATTTTTCCAAGTGATATTAACGAAGTTATAATGACATACACTTTTATTGTAGGGAAATATGCAAACAAAATTATGACGGTAAAAGTATTGTTACACATCAATACAAAAGTTTCTTTCATATTTTATTTTGGTAAGTCGCGGTTACCGGATTATTGGCGTAAATAAACTTCATAGAGTTTTTGGTAAACCCTTACACAGATTTCTTGTCGAATTATTTAACATATTCTTACTCCGTAATAAACACTAACAATATTTTTAAAGTAAATAATTGGCTGATAATTATGCGTAACATTTCAATACGTATCATTTATTCAAAATTTTAACACATTTAGTTCCGTTATCAGTTTTTATTTTGCCGCCCGATAGTTTGCAAGATGCATTTCTCAGTAATAGACATATGCCACCCCCCCCCCCCCCACACGCGATGGCCGTCCGTCGACCGGTGCGTAATGTTTTTTTTATGGGATAGGAGGGCAAACGAGCAGACGGATCACCTGATGGTAAGCGATTACCGCCGCCCATGGACACCCGCAACACCACAAGAGGGGTCACAAGTGCGTTGCCGACCTTTTAAAAGAGGATTGGGCCTCCGGTAACCTCACTCACTCGGTGAAACACAACGTAAGCGTTGTTTAACGCCGGTTTTCTGTGAGGCCGTGGTATCACTCCGGTCGAGCCGGCCCATTCGTGCCGAAGCATGGCTCTCCCACGTGTAAAATGTTTGTTTACACAAACAGTTGCAAATTTTCGTTTCATTTGATGTGGCATGTTACTCTAAAATAATATTGTTACCTACTTCGAGTTAAAGATTTTATTAGTATAATTTAGGTGTCAGTGCTTTATTGGTTCATTTGTGAAGTTAATACTTTTTTCCTTTAAATAATGAAATAATAAGTGTCTGCAAGACATTTTTTTTAAATACTTTGCAAATCGGTGAACAAATGGTATACACAGCAATTGAAAAAAATACAAAATCAGATGAAGGCTTAAAATATAAAAGGGGGATGCATGACAACCGACCAAATAAAATGAATACTGTCACAGAGGCTACTATTAAAGCACACATTGAACTATTTCCTAAAGTGGAATTCCACTATGCGAGGAAGAGTTCTAAAAGAGAATATCTCTCAAAATATTTGAATATATCAAAAATGTATATTCTATATTGCTTTTATATTATGTGGTTTCCACAACAAGATTACACCGATGTTGTAATGGCAACAAAGCGCCAATATGAAACCGTTTTTAATTCACAATTTAACTACTCATTTTTTAAACCAAAAACCGACCAATGTCCTTCATGCTCTGTTTATGAGCAGGCTGATTCTACAGTAAAAGCTACTCTAGAAGAAAAACATAGATGCCATTTACAGAAAAAAGAAATGATTAGATTATTAAAAAAGAAGGAATAGATACAGCTGACCAAGACAATACAACAATAGCCATTTTTGATCTACAAAAAGTTTTAAATATACCCCAGTCGTTTCATTACAAACGAAAATATCCTGTCTACAATTTCACTGTCTTTGATGCTCTACTGTACTGTTATGTTTGGCACTACCAAATAGCAAAAAGAGGCAGCACTGAAATAGGAAGCGCTTTGTTACTTTTTTTAAAAACTGAACATGAAAAAGTCATTATTACAATACAAATTTTTATTATTCTCAGACGGCTGTTATGGCCAAAATAAAAATCGATACATTTTTGCCCTTTACGTTTATGCTCCCAAATTACTCGGCATTTCCATCACGCACAGGTTTTTTGAAACTGGACATAGCCGAAATGAGGGAGACTCCATGCATGCATGTATAGAGAAAAATCTAAAAAATAAAGTTTTATATACTCCTGATCAAATATACAGTGTTGGTGGCGTGATATAGGCGGAAATGTAATCCACTAGGCTAATGTAATGGAGGTTAATGTATCAAATTTGGAAGAAAATAAACTTTTTTTAAATACAATTTTGAAGATACATATTCGGAGCTGGATATAAATAATCCACATTCTTCTACCTTGAGTGGTAGAAGAAGGGAACGAAAACGTACTCTAGATGTATCTGGAGGTCTAGATAATGTAGAGTTGAAACATGCATGCCACCAACCCCTTCCGATTAGTAAAGCTTTACATACAGACCTACTTAGTTTATGTAAAAGTGGAGCAATTCCGAGATGTTACCATCCCTTTTTTGAGTCGTTGACGTATACTGAAGCCACGAATGAAAACATCAGTGATACGGATGAAGACTGAGACTTCGGTGTTCAATTAATGTTGCTAAAACCTAACATGATTTTGTAATGTCATTTTTTATTCTGTTCAATTATTATACTTGCCGTATAGTTAATATTTTATGAAGCTGACTTGTTTTCTAATAAATGACATGTTTTCTAATTCAAGTTACCTATAATTGTTTCAATTGTTATCTTGATATAATTAATATTTTTGATACTCAAATATTTTTGAAGCCTTATAATTTAATTTTTCATTATTAAACATTATTAATATACTGATCATCTGTATTTTATTCTAATAAACCCTGACCTATTGCATTTTAAACAATCCGAAAATTTTAATGGCATCAGATGGTTGTATAAAAATCTTATTATGAGTTATCCTGGAAAAACAATGTTATATAACAATACTGTTAGTATATCTATTAAAAATTACCACAATAACATCGTATTAATACGTTACGCATCATCTCTACTACAAAAAATAACGTTAGAGAAGTCCGTAATATATTATTACTTTTTAACAATTTTGTCAAATTTACTGCAATAATCCCGTAAGTACCATTAGTAAAATAATTTAATTATCACATTTCTTGTAATATATATTTTCTTAGATTGCTAGGTTTAGCGCCTACATAATTCCATGTTGATATGACAATTACATTTCACAAAAAAATAGCTTTCATTTGATATATCAATGACCGCAGTACTCCGACTAGTTGGAAAGATATTTAAGAAAAACAGTAAAACATTTCTCCTGTAAAATTTGGATTTTACGGTTACCGACTTATTGCTTGGGGGCATCGATAAGGAACATACAGACAGACAGACAAAAATTTTACTGATTGCATTTTTGGCGTCAGTATCGATCACTGATCACCCGCTGATAGTTATTTTAGAAATATATTTCATGTACAGAATTGACCTCTCTACAGATTTATTATAAGTACTAGCTTTTGCCAGCGACTTCGTCCGCGTGGAATAGTTACTTTGTTCCCTAGTTCTTCGCCCGCGGTTTCACCTGCGTTGCCCCGTTCCTAAGGGTTGTAGCGTGATGTTTTATAGCTTGAAACCTTTCTCATGAATCACTCATTTTCCCAACATTTCCCTTCACTGCTCTGCTCCTATTGATCGTAGCGTGATGAAAAGTATACTATAACCTGCCCAGGAGTATGAAGAACAATTGTACCAAGTTTCGTTGAAATCCGTCGAGTGGTTTTTGTTTCTATAACGAACATACAGACAGACAAAAATTTTACTGATTGCATTTTTGGCGTCAGTATCGATCACTAATCACCCGCTGATAGTTATTTTGGAAATATATTTCATGTACAGAATTGACCTCTCTACAGATTTATTATAAGTATAGATAAGCTTTTACAAGCGTTTATGAAACGTTATGATTCTAGTTGCACGGTTCCAAAAGGTTGATCGTATGGCGAAGAATCCGGCAAGCAACTCCATGGACATTTAAAAAAAATATATGGTGATACAATCTTCACTGGTACAATATTGCGATATGAGGATGTGTGAACATTGAATGTCAAAGATGGACCAAAGCCGGTTAATACAAGAAGGTTCTCAGTATTTGAGACCTCCATGTCATTATAAGAAAATAAATGAAATTAGTGGTAAAATACACACATATCGAGTGCGTCAATGTGAGTGTAAAAAAATAAATACTTTTTCTTTCTTTCTTTCAAATAACTTAAAACGTCTCTAAACCCCATTATTTATATAGGTATACCCCAAAATAGACGCAATCTTGTTAATTTTACTTGAAAGACGTTAGTAAAGGGGACATCACAATTTTAATTCCAAAACGCACCATCCATTTTCCTAAATCGAACACGTCATCAATTAAATTACGTACCCCTATTGTGACGAACAGAACATGTTCTTGTTTTACCAACTTTAGAGGAGTTATGATATTCTAAAATAAACCGTAGCCCAAAGGAATAAAGGCAATAGTGACTGCAAATGTAAATTTGTGAGGGGAGGTTGGGGTAAGTTGGTACAGTGAAGAAATTTCCCCCGAATTTTCTCCGGAGGGAAGCTCTTTATGTGGTCTCATGGGAGCTATGGTGTATGCAACTTGTACTCCTGCATCGTCTGTGTTTGCCTTTGTTAGGGGAAATTTTGTTTGGACCGTAAACATGTCGGAACGATATCCATAAATGATATGGTGTGTGTGTTCAATATTTCTTTTTAGCAGCAGTTTGTCATGTTTTTACTGTATAAACACCCAAATATATATGAATAAATAATAATAAATAAAATAAAAATGCGTTTATTTCATCTCCACAAATTACAATATTAGGGATACAAAATTGAGAAAAGTTTTACAATTGGTAGGTCTAGGTAGTAGGTACTTATTTTGAACATTAAGAAAACATGACAAGTTTGATCTGTAATTTGTGGGAGATCTCGAGTCTAAACTAAGCCTAGGCCTGTATTTTAGCACTCCAGGCCCCCCAAAACTCTAAATGTCGAATGAATAAACCTACTAAGTTTTGACTGTAATGTTAATTTAGCCCCCGCCGCCAAGTTTTTTAATAAATAATAATATTGATGGGTTTGTGAAACCTGAGTTATAGTTTAATGATCGCAAGCATGGCTGTCGCGAGGTCTCGGGTTCGATTCCCAGAAAAACCGTCATTGAGTTTTTTTATAAAATTCTTAGTATTTGTGCCCGGATAGTAGTATTTAGTACAATGTGTGTGTTTGTAAACGCACCCACTATATAGGAGAAAATCCTAGTGTGGAGCAAAGTTTTTTTAAAGAAAATGAAAATAAAGAAATTACAATTTCTTATTAGATAAGCGAGTAACGGATTACTTCACTGTTCATATAGAATGACGAAATTATACGATTCGAATCTTTTATTATGTCAATTCACTCCATTTCGTACTACTGGGGGACTTTATTGATGGTTTACTCAAAACTAGGAGACGATCAGTCCTTTATAGAGTAGGCCGGACTCAAATGGAACACAAAAATAAAATAATGATTGTTTTTTTTATGAAACTCGCATTAACAATTCAGCTTATTTTAATGGCAATGGGCTCTCCTCATACATCTGCCTAAGTTTTGGAAGATTATTTATTTTATAGGTATTAATAAATAAATAAGTATAGAAATTTAAATGCAAAATAGTTTGTAGTGGTGTACAAATTAAGAGATATTAAACAAGTAGGTATCTATCTAAGTTCAATAGTTGCCACAATATTATGTAAATGTACAGATTAATTTAGAACCAAACAACTGAAACACGTAATTCTGTAATCTGACATTCAAATTTTGCAAGATCTCAAGCTGTGGCCGTTTTAAATTATTATAATTTTGTTATTTTAAAGTCATATTCCAAAAAATTTAAATGTTACTTACGACTTTTTGTTGTTAAGCGATTCTTTTAGAAAAGTTGCATTGGTGACTCTAGAGAGCGTAGCAGTCGCACTTGTCCAGGTTTCAATTCTCAGATCAAGCAAATTGTTATTTTTTTATTTAAAATTCTCAGTAGCAGGTTATTTCCCGTGTGGAGGTTAGTATACAGTTCCTCACTGCCATGCAGATAGGCATTTCGTAACAGCCGAGAAAATATCTGTCTTGCTCGGTGGTAGGACCTCTGGAGGTCTGACTGGCTGAACCACTTTTACGTCGGAGTCTGTCGTAAAGCACCTTGGTGTGTGTTTCGACTTTTGCAAGAGCCAGTTCCCCCTCGGTTGCTGCAGCTCTGGCAGTCTGCAGTCCGTAGGGGCTTCTTAAAGCTCGACAACGTATCAGGAACTGCTCTGGTGTTGCAGATGTTCATGGGCGGCGATGACTACTTACCATCAGGTGGCTCGCCTGCTCGTTTGCCGACCTAATCAATAAAAAAAAGCAACTCGGCGTTTGGATTTATGTCCGGTCCAACTCGCAACCTATTACCTTTATTACTTGATTGTAGAATAGTAAATCTATGCCTAACCCTTTTAATACAGGCGTAGAGGTATGTTTATGTATTTAATTCAACCCTGAAAATAAACAATAGCAAAAACGAAATCCTAATATTAACACATCAGTATCACTCATATTTTTTCTCACATGAGTACGTCCCTGCCTTTTGACATTGAGTTATCTGTCGTGAATTGCCCCTATAAGTTGCACTGGACACTTTAAGGCCCCCACACCAATTGAAGAGCTTACAAATAGATTTTTTATCCATATAATCCCATATGGGGTAAATCTTTTGGGGCTCTTTGTGATTGAGTGCGTCGGAGATATTTCCTTTTTTTCACTATTTGTTGGTAATTGGCTGCTTACGTCCAGAAAACTGAGGGTGGGTTCTGGTGTTTTCACAAGGGTTCAATTATAATTTAAAATAACAGTCATGTTACTGATTAGTTAATACAGATTTTTTATATCTAGCCTCATTAGTCTAGTGGACCCAAGCGCGACTGCTACGCTAGAGGTCCTGGGTGCGATCCCCAGGTCGAGCAAAGTGTTATTGGGTTTTACTATGAAATTACCAGTAGCAGCTCGGAGTCTGGATTTGTGCCCGGTCAATGGCAATAGGCTCGCCCCCTAAAGAACCCCTACGGATTACAGACTGCCAGTGCCGCTGCAACCAAGGGGAATTGGCTCTTACGTACCAAAGTCGAAACAGACACCAAGGTGCTTTACAACAGACTCCGACGTAAGGGTGGTCGCCAGCCAGTCAAACCCCAAGAGGTCCTACCACCGAGCTAGTCATATATTTTCACGCCTCTTACGGGATGCCTATCTGAAAGGCAGTGAGGAATAGTATTCTAATCCGTCCCCACACGAGGAACCAACTTGGGAACATCCCCACACTTCAAGCCGAAAAAAGTAAACAAAACAAATCATGCTAGGTATTTAGATACATCAATTCATAAATTAATTTGCAGTAGACAAACGTATATTTATTTTGTCTATAAATTAATTACTTGCCTATTGGTTAATAACTCCTCATGAGCGTCTTTATAATGCTAACGAAAACTAGTAAGAATATTATACAATTATTAATATCAAAAGATAATTGTGTAATTACGTGGGAGAGCCATGCTTCGGCACGAATGGGCCGGCTCGACCGGAGTGATACCAGAAAACCGGCGTTAAACAACGCTTACGTTGTGTTTCGCCGAGTGAGTGAGGTTACCGGAGGCCCAATCCCCTTTTAAAAGGTGGGCAACGCACTTGTGACTCCTCTGGTGTTGCGGGTGTCCATGGGCGGCGGTAATCGCTTACCATCAGGAGATCCGTCTGCTCGTTAGCCCTCCTATACCATAAATATAGATATAATTAATTATTGCATTATGGCTACACTATCAGATTAATTGTTTAAAATCCTTAGTACCCATTTAATAGAAAATAAAACACGAAAATATAATGTCTAATAATCGCATTATATTAATTGTTTTTCTGCTAAAATAATTTAATTCAATCAGCAGATCTAAGGGAATCTTAATGAATCAGTTTAAATTTTGTGATATCTATCTATCTGTCTTTGATCACTAGAATGATTGGTAAAATTCTAGATTTTGTGTTTACGTTTGTGATTAAGTGTTAACGTTTTAGTTTTAAACAAAATGATAATTTATTTGAGACAGGTAAGTAACAAAAAGGTACCTTGCTAAAGTATCCCTAAATATAGTGATAGCCTAATAATAAATTCATTTATTTCAGACAATAATTGTCCATAAAATGATAACTTTATAATTATAATACACAATTCTTACTAATTTATAAACGTGAAAGCTCTTTCACGCCAGAACGGCTGAACGGATCTGGATACAATTTGGCACACAGATAGATTATAGCCTGGAATAACACGTAAGTTACTCAGATAGGGTCTAGGTCCACGCAGACAAAGTGGCGGGCAGAAGCTAGTATATAATAAACTAAGTAATAAATACACTTAAAAAAATGTATCTACATGAGTTTACAAAATGACTAATTCACAATACATTTCACTTAATTATGGACTCCCCTACTTTAGACACAAACAGGATTATCAATCGAAACGCAAATAAAACGGTTAATTATTACACAAAGGCATTCCGACAAAGACTTGTATTTAAATACGACCCTTCCGATACCCTAATTCGAGGAAATCTTTAATTCCAGTGTTCACCCTTGTATCTCGAATTCCTCTTTCTCTTAATCCAGGGAGGTTAAACCTTTGCTGCATTTTTTACTATCGTCTCGCACTGCCCGACACAGTAGTACGAATCGTCCTCCCATTATACTTGATCTCCAAGTATCCTAAGGCATCGTGCAATTTTCTCACATGCAACATGTTTTAAATATGTAGGTAAAAATGACAATCAAGATAAAATTATTAATATTATAATATGAAAATTCTACAGTGCTGCATCATGCGACTGCTCAAAGCATTTAATATTATCGAAATCAATGATATTTTTGGACTTGAAAAAACGTCGTGCCTTTTTGGTTGATTACATTTTTAAGCTCAGTGTATAGTGATAATTAATGTATTAAATAAGTATTAATTAAATTGTATTTAATAAGCATTAATTCACAAGTTTTATGAAAAATGTCGTCAACCCCTGTAAGTATGCAAGTTCCGTACACCACATTTGAAATAATTCACCTAATATGCACACAAGTTCTTACTGCTACTCTGCATCCAAATCACCTGAGGGAATAAACACGATCGTTGAAGATGGTGAATGAATGGAATGGGCCAAGTCAGATAGAGTTTCAGCAGTACCTATGTGTCACGCTGGTGTCCAGCTCCGAGTCCGCTAATATAAAAGTGTCGGTATATTAGCTAACTTTAAGGATTGAAATACTATTTTAAGTAATGATCATCATCTTATTTACCTACTGTCCCAATGCCGAGTATGAATGAAAGGTGAAAAGGCTATTAGTCCTCCACTCACACTGACTTACTGCGGGTTTTTATTGTAAGAAAACAAATAAAGAGTGATAAGAAGCGTTTGCAGTTTCCGATTTTGTTTATATTTATTTGTGTTTTATGAAATTAATTTACCAGGAAATGTCCTGCTCATTTATAGTACCTACCTAGGTACCCTTTTCATAGTAACTAAATCGTAGTTGTAATTCTAAATCGCGTACCTAATTATGTCACCGCTATATATATTACATAAAATTATATTTTGTACGAGAGGCGGATGGCGCATCCAGACCCGACTGATTAAATATTAATAATCTAGTTTAAAGTTTCGATAGATATATTTTCTTTTACTGTTCCCTTTCCGTTTGCTGTAGATACGACAAAAAGAAGAATACAAAATTACTATAATATAGTATACCTACCCGACTACCATTATGCCAGCAGGCACTATTTTGGGTAAAAAAATCATCCAATAATGTACTCGTACAACTAGGTATTTACCTACATAACTTTATTTTGACACTTCCAGTTATTTTTAGGCAGATAGACAGGTACATTCGCAAGCATAATTATTCTAAATCGAGAACAAAGTTCACTTAACTACGCGTTGCTTTATCTATAAAAATATTGTTTCAAAAGAAAACAGTTTCTTTGATCATTGTACCGCTGCGCTCTGTCAAAATTTTAAAAAATCAACAGCGCAATTCTCATTTGTGTCTATTGTTGCTATTATAATATTGTAAGGCGCCAGTGATATAATTTTATACGAGTGCAATATTATCATAAGGTAGGTACCTAAATTACATAACATAACATACCATCACGCCTGTATTCCCAGAAGGGTTAGGCAGAGGCGTACTTAATGTACACCCACAGTTCGCCGGTATGTTTAGGTCCCATGTTATAGGGGGCGAGCCTATAGCCATTCACCGGGCACAAATCCAGACTCCGAGCTGCTACTGAGAATTTCATAGAAAAATCCAATAACACTTTGCTCGACCTGGGGATCGAACCCAGGACCTCTAGTGTAGCAGTCGCGCTTGGGACCACTAGACTAATGAGGCAGTCATTACCTAAATTATGCTAAAAAAATGAACTTTTAATCTATAGAATTCTAAGATTAGCAATACAATTTAGGATCCAAAACGCATTACCTACTTAATTTGTTTGTTCAATTCCTAAAATAAGGTTAGTCTGCTGGAATCCTCCGATTCAAAATTGGAAAAGGAATGCCACGTAACTTACATACTGTACCGAAATCACAGACATTATAATTATTGTCAACGTCCATTGGATTCCATGTTGAAAACACAGGTTCTCGTCCGATCACCAAAGATAATCAACATCGGGAGCAGTCAGTACTTGGATGGGTAACCGCCTGGGAATACTGCATGATGTTGACTTTTCTAAAGTAGGATTTTCAAACACACATTACTGTAATCGAATACTGATTTATATTGTTTTTTTTTCGGATTACTTTTTCAATATGAATAGTTTGTTCTGGAAAGTCTAAAAATAACTACGCACGTTGTTACCATGAATTCTCAACATGTACTCAGTCGCATCGCATAGGTATATGTATTTCAAAATCAATAATTATGTATGTACTTCAATGACATTATATAGTTAAAAAGAGGTAGACACGTTTTCATCCTTCAAATTCGAATATTGTTTCGTGGGCAACGTGTAATTTGTAGTGTGACATAAGTGGTTCACCGACCTAAGGTGCAGAAGTGTGTTTGACAGCGCTATTGACAGCAATAAATTTTAATTTTATTTACATGTGCCGTCTTGTGCTGCGATACTTCAGAAATTATTATACTAAAGTAAGAAGATGGAGTATCTTATCATGGAGTATCTTATCACAAATAAGTTAATAAATTCTTAGCTTCCGTACAATTTATTTTATTTTTTTCGTTGCAAATAAAATTTAAAATGAAAGAAAGAGTCAGCGTATGCCTTATTAGTATGAGAGAAAGGGAGCCAATACTTTTCATGGCACACGTCACTATATACGGACATAATGGACATATCAAATGTGTCATATATGACAACTGCTTAGTGCACGCTTAGTGCTATTTCTTTTCATCTTAGGCTGCCTGTATGTATGCGCGCGCTCATTAGGAAAGCCTAAAATGTTTAGTTTTATAGGTATGGACATGTAGCGTAACTCAATTTTAAATGACATATTTTACTATGTACATGGCGTGTCTAATAGTACCTACGAGTATTATATCATTGATTTACCTATTAAATATATTGTGCCATATAAAATCTACATTTTTTTATCAATCAATACAATATGAAAAGTAACCTACCTGTCACGAATACCTACGTATATTGTACCTAAATTACACATGATTAATTGTCAACGTCCATACCATGTTGAAAACACCGGTTCTCGTCCGATCACCGAAGTTAAGCAACATCGGGCGCGGTCAGTACTTGGATGGGTGACCGCCTGGGAACACCGCGTGACGTTGACTTTTTGATTTTTTTTTGTTTTTTCAAGGTTAGATATAGTTATTATGGCCTTTTCTGTTGATACATTCATTGTTATAGGTAGGTACCTAAGGGTTTTTTTATTAAATAACAAAATACGTCACCGGATTCCTTTCAATTGGAACAAACACATTAATATGGTCAACGCTTTGTTTGGCGTGGACCTTTTTAACGATTTTCAGGGTCATTAAACTAAATACATTAGGCGAAAGGGCGCAGAACTGATCAAGTGTGAATATCTAATGTTTTTATTTGCGCCATTCGGAGGGTCACACCCCGGGAATCAAGAATACTGGAATAGAATTTGTATAAAACCTTTGTCGAATCCAGATAGGACATTTAATCCCACCCACAGCAAGGACAGTTTTAAAGGCTCCAAAGTATTAATTTTAGATGATGAAAAAAGATTTATTCCTTTCGAGGTTCTTTTCTGTCCAACATCCTTTGACATTGCGGGATTTAATTTTTAAAGAAATAAAAATATACTTACTGTCTTTAAAATAGGATAGATAGGAATTAAAAACGTTTTTTTTATTCATCTAGTACAAAATAAGTAAAAAAAATACAAGACATCTACGAATAAAACGTCAACGTAACGTCACTCGCTGACTTACCTACCAGGCCTCACTATTTTATTGTGATGTCATAAAATAATAACTAAGATTTATATATAATAAGATTATCAAAAAATAAAAAGTCAACGTCACGCGGTGTTCCCAGGCGGTCACCCATCCAAGTACTGACCGCGCCCGATGTTGCTTAACTTCGGTGATCAGACGAGAACCGGTGTTTTCAACATGGTATGGACGTTGACGATGAAACACATGTAATTTGGATACAATTGGATTTGTACCTATGTAGATACTCATGGCCATTATATTGTTATGTTTATGATGATTTTATTTTGATTTTATGGCGCAGTATGGTATTGATTTTGGTTTACATTTCATTTTTTCAAACCTGGTTGGAATTCGAATCTTTTTATTGTAAGTGACTATGTAAATAAAACATCTCAGCTGGGTAAACATTTATTTGAGAGTTCATGGTAATAATGGGAGCATTTTTATAATTCAAAGAATTGGATATTTTTAATGAACAAGCAATAAGTTTTTTTTTTTAAATTTGGAATACAATTTCAGTATCTAATGTAGGTTTGAAAAATCATAAAAGTAAAAAATCAACGTCACGCGGTGTTCCCAGGCGGTCCATCCATCCAAGTACTGACCGCGCCCGATGTTGCTTAACTTCGGTGATCGGACGAGAACCGGTGTTTTCCATATGGTATGGATGTTGACAAATATATGAGCAAAATATAGGTACTTACTATACAATGATCATTTTATAAGAACTATTTCAAAACCATAGCCACTACAATTGGCTGCAAACGATCGATAACTATAAAAAGTATGGTGAAAAAGCCTAAGAGTAGAAAGGCCTAACAGATCAAGTTGGTAGAGGGGGCTTCTTATCCAATTTTTATATTCTAGGCTCGCAGCAGGGGCTCTAGTGTTGGGCATTTATTTGACAAAATCGAGTGACTTTTCGGAACATTTTGGCAGATGTTAGCTTTAAAACGCGAACGTAATTGATTTGAGTACGATACAAATACTTTTTTGTTTTTGAAGTCACTGTATAACTAATGTCGTGGATGGAGCCGCAAGTGTCAACCCTAATTGTAAAAAACCCTAGTTGTAAAAAATTTAAAGCGGCGGTAGCCTAATGGCTATGGCGTTGGACTTGCGATCATGTGATCGTCGGTTCGAACCCCACACATTGCACTACCGACGTGATCCTATGATCCCTATCATTTTTGACTCATGAATAAATTTTATACATGAAACTGCAGAATTCTCAGCAACTAGTTATTTGGATAAAAGTTGAAAGCTTAATATTATTGTAATCATGGAGTTTCTTGCATGCTGTTCTCCATATAACCCACTTTTTGGAATGGTACTTGACTAATTTTGACTATTCAAAAATATCTATTTTAGTGGTCAAATTGAAATAAAACATTTTTACTTTTTTGACTTCTTGAACCAACTTGTAACACAAGCATTTAGCTTAGCACGAGGGGTTAACAAGAATACTAGTAATGTGCGACCCACATTGCTAGTAAGCTATAAAAAATATTGTGTAGTTTGAAGATAAATTATCTTTATAGAAAATGTAAATAGACTATGACTAGACATACATACATACCATCACGCCTGTATACGCGAAGGTTTAGGCAGAGTGGGCAGGACATATTGCCCGCTCCGACGGTACAAAACGGGTTAATAGAATCACAATATGGACGGTACCAAAAGGAAAGAGACGGCAAGGATGGCCACAAGAAAGATGGGCCGAAGAAATTATCAAAACAGCGGGACAAAACTGGATAAAAACGGCACAAAACAGGAAGCAATGGAACTTAGTGGAGGAGGCTTTACCCAAAGAGGGGTCCTCTAAGCCTATGTAACTATATAAACTTTTTTTTTTCTTAGTGATTGCCTCATTAGTCTTAGGTTCCAAGCGCGACTGCCACGCTAGAGGTCCTGGGTTCGATCCCCAGGTCGAGCAAAGTGTTAGGTTTTTTTAGTGTTGGGTTTTTCTATGAAATCGGAATCTGGATTTGTGCCCGGTTAACGGCAATAGGCTCGTCCCCTATTACATGGGACCTAAACATACCGGCGAACTGGTAGTGTACATTAGTACGCCTCTGCCTAACCTTTCGGGGAATACAGGCGTGATTGTATGGATTTTTTCATAATTTGTGTAACAAAATTGCAAGTGAGGAATAAATGAGGCTTTATTATTATTACCAGCGGCTACGCCCGCTTTATCAACGACCCATGTCACTTCCTAGAACAAAATAATCAAATAATTTTCCCGTTTTTGCAACATTTTTTAATTGTGCTCCGCTCCTATTGATCGTAGCGTGATGAAAATTATACTATAACCTGCCCAGGAGTATGAAGAACAATTGTACCAAGTTTCGTTGAAATCCGTCGAGTGGTTTTTGTTTCTATAACGAACATACAGACAGACAGACAGACAGACAGACAGACATGTACAGAATTGACCTCTCTAGTGATTTATTATAAGTATAGAAGATAATAATGTACAACCACAGTTGTCGATATATTTAGGTCTGCAATAGGTTGCGAGCTTATTGCTATTAACCGGGCTCAAATTGAAACTCCGAGGTGCTATTGAGAATTTCATAGAAAACCTTTAAAACAGTGCTCGCCCTAGGAAAAAGGAACTAGGACCTCTTAATCAGCTATCGCATTTATTACCACTAGACTAATGATAATTGTCATAAATTAGTAATACTAAATAGCAATAGTAGAAATTAAATAAGAATATAATCTGATACAAACATTAGATAATTCAACTCATTCAAACTTTATTTATATCAAAACAAAATGCTAGCAATTACTTTAAAACGAAAGTCGGGGCTCTGGAGTTGAATGCAAATATAAAAAGGAGCTATGTTACCCTCTTACCCCGGTTCCTCGTCCCCGGGGTAAACATGGAGATGAATTAAAATTATAACGAGTGCTTCCACTTAAATATATTATGTAAATTATTTTGATTCTTATAACTTATAGGTAGTGGTGTAACCATGTACCTACTCACAACGTAATAATAATGTGAATCATTAGTGTGTGTGTGTGTGTGTGTGTGTGAGAGAGAGAGACAGAGAGAGAGAGAGAGAGAGAGAGAGAGAGAGAGACGCATCTCCGTCTCTCTATGCCGATATTAATAGCCATCTGGCAATATTAAATCGGTATAAATAAAATAAGATAGCTGCATCTCTTTCTAAAATCCAAAATATTTACCCTTTCTTTTCTTATCGGCTAATCACTAGTAGCAGTGCATATAATTTTTATATTTTAAGGTAAGGTAAATTATACCTTTAAGCAAAACAAATTTAAATACATAATTATATAGGTACTTGTATATGAGTCACAAAGTAAAATGTTCAATTGCTTTTAAATTGAATATAAAAGTCATCTTCTTCATCGGGTGCCTCTCCATTACTGGAGGTTGGCCGTCAGCTCAGCGAACTTTCTCCCGATCTTATGCCAGGCGAAACAGATGTTCGACGCTGGTAATACTGGTCCACTCGCGGATGTTTCGCAGCCAAGATTCCTTTCTCCGTCCAGCACGTCGCTTGCCTTCGATTTTGCCCATCATGATCAATTGGAGAAGGTCATATTTCTCATGGTGTAGTACATGGCCAAGATACGCCACCTTTCTCTTCTATATCAAAAACATAAAATGTACATATTGCAAGAAACTTTAGTAATAATTGTAAGAGTAAGGTACCTAGTAGAATAAAGACACGCGAAGCTTTCAAACGTTATGATAATGACACTTGTTAATGTTCAAATCAATTAAAAAAATCCTTGATTGTTTTAAAATAATCATTATTCTATTGTCAATTTTAACGTGAGCATAATAAACCTAATAAGATAACATACCTAATTTAATATTTCCTGTCATTCGCATAAACCATCTAGGTAAATTTGATTTCAGCTAACAATCTCAGTATGGATGTAAATGTAATGCATTCCAACTCATTAGTTTCAATTTAATGAAAATAGACACGTTAACACGAATAAACTGCTTTAATTAACGTTGGAATTGTAAATATGAACGAATCGTCAACACACCCCAAAACTAACATATTTTATAGAGGAAACCATGGATTAATACATTAGATACAACACAACGAAACAAGTTGTTCCAGTTGTAGTGTAAGTGCCACATCTCATTTGAGAGGCGAATGTAGAATTTGACGACGCAGCCATCCTATTCATGTAACAGAGTCACGACTTAGCGAATGGTGCACATACTTAGGTAATACGGAAAATAATTGAGGCAAAACTCTCTCATCTAATGTTGAAAAAGAATTAATAGTTGATGGTTGTTCGTCCTCTATGCACGGTGAATAACACTGATTAACAAAGATGATGATCGTAAATTGTAAAAAAACAAAGGTCACACTTTTATAACTTTCTATTGGTAGGTGAAATATATTCAAAATATAGGGGTGTTCATTCATTAAGTTTGACGTGTAATACTCTATTACCATAGCATATAATACCTCACTGGTAATAGAATCTAAAAAGTTTGCGTGTCAGAAATATATTGAGAGTTGATAGTGAATTGAGCGGAAAGGGCGTAATAAACGGAAACAATTATTTTTTAAATGTAGGGGAGGGGTAAGGTTATAGCTGTATAGAGTTTGTTATAAAGAGAGCACCATTTGAATCGATTATTGAATGAGCCTGAAATGTGATGATTCATAATTTGTTTAGTTTTAGATATACATAGAAATAATATAACTAGCAGTACCACGCGGTTTCACCCGCAAAAAAATACAGTCTTTCATACAAACTTTCACGCCCCTTTTCACCACCTTAGGGGTTGAATTTCCAAAAATTCTTTGTTATCGGATGCCTATGTCAAACAAAGAACACACCCTCCAAGTTTCAGGTCTCTACGATCAGCGGTTTAGGCTGTGCGTTGATCCGTCAGTCAGTCATTCAGGATAAAGCATTTTACATGTATAGACTTGTGTTCCCCAAAATATGCAGAATGGCGTAGACAATGTTTTCCAGCCTCAGTTTATCAGTCATGTATGATTTTTCATTTAAAGTACCATCACGCCTGTATTCCCCAAAGGGTTAGGCAGGGGTGTACTAATGTACACCATGTAGCCAGTATGTTTTGGTCCCTGCAATAGGGGTCTATTGCCGTTACAAATAGAAACTTCGAGCAGCTACCGGGAATTTAATAGAAAAACACAATAACACTTTACTAGACGACCTCACAGAAAACCGGCGTCAAACAACGCTTACGTTGTGTTTCGCCGATTGAGTGAGGTTACCGGAGGACCAATCCCCTTTTAAAAGGCTAGCAATGGGCTGGTGTTGGGGGTGTCCATAATCGCTTACCATCAGGCAATCCATCTGCAAGTTTGCCCCCCTATCCCATAAAAAAACTCGACCTGAAAGTTCAACCTAGATCAGTGCGTTCTCGCTATGTGTATGAGGCAGTTCTTCGGTTGCTTGATTAAAAAAGTCAGGTGCGTAGTTCTCGCAACCAGTGGGTATGTGTGAAGATGTATGAACGTAGACGCAGCAAAAGATGTATTCAAGAATTGTAGCAAGATGCGTTTTATACTTGACTACTATGGGAAAACAGCAGAAGTATACAATGTACCTATTTTGAATAAAAATAATTTTGTTAGAAGAGAAAATACTTACATGAATTCTAGCCAGTCTCCTCCGTTCTCCAAACCGATTCTTAGAAATAATTCTAAACATAACTAACAGTTGTAGGGGCCCATAAATTTGGCCATAATCCGACTGGATACAAGTTGAGTGGGGAACTAATGGCTCGTCTAAAACACAGCGAAAGTTTTAAATTAGTACCGAATCGCAGTGTTATCGTGCGGAAAATTGACGTTCTTCGGGAAAAAACGGAACCGTCCTATGTAGTTCTCGATGGAGAATTTGTGGCTTTTAGGCATAGACAAATAGACACAAATTTACATTTTGTAGTGTAAAATATCGTACGCATACCATTTTTTATTTTTTCGGGTGTGGAAATGCGCCTTGTGCACGCCGCCCTGGGGTTGCGGGACGGTTATGTCGGATTCTCCGGCAGGTGGCCAACATACCACCACTACCACCTTCCGCATTAATAGACACGACATATTAAAATATATGATTATAATTATTATAACAAAGAAAATTTAGAACACGTGATTAAGAGTCCGGCGGACCGAATTTTTCTCTTACAAACGTAATACCGAAATAAATCGTAATTCAAACAATTTAATCAAATTCTGTTACAATTCGGATTCTAATACCGTTAATCTAGGTTCCTACTCTACCATTTTGTCCACAATACTTCACTGGAAATAAATGTAAGCTAATGCAATTTTTGATAAAATTACCAAGTTTGGAACGATTTTCCAATCTTTTATTTCTAGTGAAGTAGTAGTAGATAAAATAGTACGGTAGGATTGATGGTATCCAAATCCAAATAATAACATAATTTGATATTGTCTGGATTACGATTTATTTTGGTATTACGTTATTGTGGGCAATTCAAGCTCCGCCGGACCCTTAAGGGAAATAATTATACTTTTTTAGTACCTATTATAAAGAGAGTTCGACAACGTATCTGCGCCTCTACTGCTACTTTTCTCGTGAATAGAAAAACAATGGTAAATGATAATAAGTACAAAGCACGTAGTACCTAAATATCTGTGACGGACAATAAAAATGGATGTCTTGCGATGGGATCTAATCACTTTTTTTAAGCTATTGCATAGCTTTTACCGCGGGCCTTGAGCGTGGGGACCGAATCCAGAAATTCCGTAACGAAAAAAACCTAACACCCTCCACTCCGACCGGCACAGCGGTGATACTTTTTAGTTTTTCCATCTATCGATAAATACCAAAACTTCTAATGACTTTTTGAAATATCACGCTTGTCTCTTTAGTTCAGCAACCCGCCTTTAGGTGGCATTGGTTGTATTACTTATGTTGATAAAAAACGTTATGCAATAGCTTTACCGCGGCAGTCCCCGAGTGCCACACGTCTTTTTTAATTATGGAAACACAGTTGAACAGAGCTTCGAATTGCACAATTTATTTTAATCGAATGCCATCATTTATGCCAAGTACCCGCCTTTTATACAATTCTAAGAACGGAAATTAGGTTATGTCAATTACAAATTAAGTATACTTTTATGCCTGGTTGATCAATTAAAATAAATTATTGTGATGAGAATACTTAAAATAATACATAATGATCTTCTAAGCTATATAACACTAAATATTCAACCATTATTATTTTAAATAACGGAAGGAAGGATCGTTTCTGATTATTATACGTGTGTGGGTACATTTACCGATTATAATTTAAATAATAGACAACTAACTGGCTTATGCATAAGTTAGCATATGCAAGCAGCATTGTTAACATATCTGTGTAATGGATTGACAGAGCGCTCGATTATCTACTTTGATACTTGCTTGAAATTATTAGTGTTTTTTTTAATATCGATACCTCATGCTACCTGACGACAATTACCTTATTTTGCACTAAGATAATATTTTGGACAATTTATATCATTGAAATTACATTTTAAAATGAATAAGGGACTAACCACAGTAATTTTAGCTTTTGTCTATAGAAAACAACGATTTTGTGTGGGAATGCATACACATCCCTTTAGCTTTCCGCGTCTATTCGGTTTTCGCGGCAATAGGTATAAAATGAGGACAATGTTTTTATCATGCGAATGCTATAGATAGAATTCAGCGCTGTTCCACCGCGTTCAGCGCTGTTCCACCGCGTTCAGCGCTGTTCCGCCGCGTTCAGCGCTGTTCCATTACGATCCGGCTGTACGCGGTCGCAACTTGTCGACGATGAGTCAGGAACAGTCCACGTTCAGCGCCGAACGTGGCGGAATAGCGCTATACACGGCGCTGTATCAGCGCGGTTGATAGAAGCAGAACTGTATAAGTGTGACCAAAATCGTTTAGCAAAACGCGAATGGAGCTGTATAAATTTAATTAGTCCCTAAGTAATGATTACTGACCCACCCATTTCGATTTGTCGCATGTTACCAAAGCCACCCTGTAGTTTATATTCATCTTGTTATCTATTTTGCAAAGCGAACCATAACTACAACCCGTGAAAAGGAATAAGATGTGTTAGAAATGATTTATTTTCATAGTTTTTTCGTCATACCATAATAATATAATCATAATTAAGTACAATTCTAAAAACCATATTACCGAACCAAAAACTAAGTATATTGAACTAAAAGTACTAAAAAACAAAGTCATGTGGCTTGTATAAAGCCTAGCTTCTTATACAATATCAACTCCCACCGCTTGAGCTTTGCTATGGGCGCGTCGTTGTCAATCTTCTTGCTTCTCTTGTATTTCTTAAAGAAGTCTGCATCGACCTGACAAAGAATAAACAAAATATAAATACTGTGAAAAACCTCTATTTACATAAAAGAAGAACCTGACTGACAGACCTACTGACTGATGTAACACAGCCGAAGTTACATGAGCTAGAGCCCTGAAAGTTTGCATGCTGGTTCCTTGTGCACTATAGACGAGCACTAAGAAAGGATTTTGGCAAATTCAACCCCTGAGGTTTTGAAAAGGGGGGTGAACAAATACGAAGGTACACACACAACCATGCGTTTGACACACACATCGTCAAGATATATACAGCTGTCATTCGCTGTTGACATTTTAACTATTGTTTTCTTCCATAAAAATTAGACTTAACGCATTTTATGATATGGAACCTCCATGGTGTAGGTACAGTGGGCTCAGTTTACTTAGAAACGAAAATTATCTAAGTACGCAGGCGGAGCTGCGCACGGGAAGTCTAGTCACAATCGTTTGTTTTTAAGAATCAATCGGACACTTTAGCCAACTATGATGCTAAGATGCCCAATCTCTCTTCCAAATTGTTCACACATACTAACATCGGATTATATGATTATAAAATATTATAATTGAATTTACTTATCTTGTATATTTTGATTTATAATCGATAGATGTCGGTAACGCAGTAAAAGGAACATGGATTTATTTATGGAATCGTATTGATAATACGAATTCATAAAACAATCTAAATAGAAAAATGAGAAGAGAAAAAGTTCATTCTTAATACTTAAATAACAATTTGCTATTACAAAATTTCAAAGTCTGAAATCCATCCAATCCTCACCTTAATTCTCTGGTCAACGTTGTCCCTGGTCCCTGCCACGGCACCAACTGTAGGCTCACTCTGGTTCTTTGTCCGAGGATAAAACAGCCATTTCTTGGAACCCAGACCATCGCTCTTAAGAATCTCCTGGATGCGATCCTGTTTCTTCTTCGTAGCCAAGTATTTTGAGGGGTTCTTGTGTTTACTTGCTGCATAGATATAATTGAAATTCGTAAATAATATATTATTATGAACATTGGAGTTTATTGAGAAAAATGTATGGTTCATAAAACTTAATCTAAAGAGATCTTTCCTCAATTTAAAAAAAAATCCACCATCCAGTCACTTGATTTACGAATCTACGATATAAAGTCTTCATTAAAGAATCAAAAGGTCGGAAATGAAACATAAAGAAAAGTACTTACGAGC
The DNA here is from genome assembly GCA_910591435.1 of Acronicta aceris. Taxonomy (NCBI): domain Eukaryota; kingdom Metazoa; phylum Arthropoda; class Insecta; order Lepidoptera; family Noctuidae; genus Acronicta; species Acronicta aceris. The sequence goes on along the minus strand of OU342759.1, from coordinate 1,976,900 downwards.
AAGATACAAAACTCTGAAAGCGTCTAGAAATCCAGGCTCCTTATAGTTCAGTTCCCGAGGGCGTGTGCCAGAGTGAGTGCGACTGCGACTTCGAGTCCTCGTACGAGTCCGCGATCGTGATCGGGATCGGGATCTCGACCGTGTCCGCGTCCGGGACTTAGATCGAGTCCGGGAACGTGATTTTGACCGCGAACGGGATTTCACTCGTAAACTACCGCTTCGAGATCTAGAACGCTTTGATTCTCTAACTTTGCGCTTTCGTTGTTTTGATCGACTTCTTCTGAAATTGTAATGTTATGTGCAATTTTATTACTCTCGATAGCCTGAAGTTTAATTATACATTAATAATTACAATTAAATTTGTTAACAATCACTGCACTACGACTGAAATAGCATTTTAAAATATTATACATTATATAATTTAATGGGAGGACATTACGACTACTTACCACCTTTATTCTTCTATCGTAAACATAATTATGAACAAAAGCAATTAAACATGGAAACTGTACTGTACTGCAGTCTCGAAGACCAAATATGTAACTCGAAGATAAAATGTAAATCTTACTTACCTCCCTCTTTCCCGATCTTCATTCAGGGTTCCAAGTCCATAATACTCGCAAAAACCATCTCCATGGTCAGGGTACTCCCCCTCAGGTGGTCGCATCGGTGGGAACGGCGGTGGATATGGATAACCATAACCTTCCATTAACAACTCAACACCATAAAATACAAAAAATCACAAATAATTTTTAGTAATTTTCATTTGGACGCTGTCACTGTCAATTTTTGTCTTTTTTTGGTTTGGAACAAAGAGAATATAATGTTTGGAACTACTTTTCATGATTAGGTGGACGTATGGAGGATTTTATCCTTTTATCTGTCAGTGAATAAATTGATTCAGCACTCATTTGAACTTGCTACCTTATTTTAAAACCTTAACGTTCATACTGGTTTCTGACACTGAAATAAATAAATAACAAAAATGTAACGTAGCTGTTAGTAATTGCAACATTAATACGTCCAACAACTTGGTCTGCCCGTGACCATGGATGCTGTAAAGGATCCGAAACGTCGGGAATTAAATAATATTAATACAACGCGACAAAATCCGTAAAAAATAGTTTTATTTCAACCTTAACGTTCAGCAAATCCTCTAAATTAATTTATTCGTAGCAGAAATTAGCAATTTCCTAATGTGAATCAGATTTTGATTCATCTAAAAGCGGCCTTTTATGATAAAAAATATAACAAAAACGAATTACTTACCTACTCTTCTTAAAAACATTTCTTAAGATTTCAAAACAAACCAAAACCCCTTTGAACTTTTAAAAATAAACTTTCCCCCAAAAGTCATTAGGGCACGCCATCAATACGATAATCTGACTCGAAAAATTTCTACGACATTATTATCGCTAAGACTTACGACATTTACCGAGTTTCGAATCGATTGTAATCGAGTAAAAAAGTTCTTGAGCAACTTATCGATTTGAAAAGAAAGAACAATTAAAGAAGTAAGATAAATTAGGAATCGATGAATGCTTAATGGTTCCCTCCATTAGAGGGTTTTGAGTTGGTGAAGCAGATTTTTTAAAAGGAAAAATTTTAACTACTCCCCTATAAAGTTTGAGGGAGGATGTAGATGTAGAGAAAAACGTTGCGACATATTATACCTATTTATTGTTTATTATGGACCCTGTCTGTACTTTCTGAGAAGATCTAGTATATCTGAGAAGATGGAGCATGCAATTCAAATAGATACCGTTCCGCCGAGCACATAACACCTACTCCGCTCTGACTGTACTCACCGTAAAGCATTGCGATTGTGAACGGTGGAATTAATGAGAATTCCATTATAAAAACTGTCTGGCAGCGTTGTATTTATTTATTTAGTATTTCATGGAGGACTTATAGCGAATAAAAGTGGCAAAAAAGGAAACATAGTCACCAGAAAGCCCATTACAAATCCTCACGTATAGACTTATAATACTTATATGTGAGCGAGTAAGTCAGGAGCATCACTAGATCCCATCACAAAGAGTGCTGGGTCGAATCGATTTTTACAACACGCGTTTCTTTCTAGCATACTGTATTACACTTGTAAGAACGGAATTTATTGAAGAGACTGGGTTTCTCATTCTGTTTGTCAAAATCTTTCTCTTCTTTGCCACTTCCATGAGTCGTAACTCTTTAACCCTGCGAAGGCACTACAGTGTTCCTTAGCTCGCCTGTGAGCAGCGGTCTATTCTTCACTTACTTTTTAATATTCCGCAAGTTTTCAGCTCATTTAGATTTTATACTAAGTGTACTTTGTTATAACCGGCTGTAGCGTTAGTGGCTTTTAAAGTGCGCCCAATAAGGAGAATTTATTTTTAATGAATTGCTACTGGTGCAGTGTGGTTCGTTGAACATAGAATAAAATACAACACCATAAATTGACGACGATGACGACACGTTTGGCGTGGCGGTTGAGCGATCGGCTTCTGCGTCACGTGTTGTGGGTTCGATCCCCACACGGAGCAAATATTTGTATGATCTACAGGTAGTTGTTCCGGGTCTGGGCGTTTGTGTATGTAAGAATTTTTGTTTGTAAACGCACCCACGATACAGGAGAAAATGATAATGAGGGGCAACGTTTTTTTTTTAAGGCACATTCTACACATCTACAGTACTGCTGTATGTCAGTAAGCTGATATGTTTTAGGTCCCATTCAATAGGAGGCACGCCTATTGAAATTAATTAAACCAGGCACAAATTCAAGCTCCGAGCTGCTGCTGAGAATTTTATAGAAAAACCCAATGACACTTTACTCGACCTAGGAATGAACCCGGGACTTCCTACTGGGTACATAATTATATAGCCATGATTGCGACTTCTATACTAATTAAGTAATTTTGTTCATTTAACTGTCATATCATAAAGGTTTTTTTAATGTTGCCTCGCTAGAGATTTCCCGTGTTGTTCGTTTACAAACACAAATTTTAAATGCACAAACAACCAAACCTGGAACAACTCAGCTCTACAAATATTGGTATTGTGCGGGATTCGGGCCGTAGCATAAAAGACAACAACTGTACCAGACGAGTACGTAAAAAATTGAGATTTAAAAAAATCAAATAATTTCATTTATTTGACCAAATGTGGTCAAAATCAAGTGTTCCATATTCTATCAAATCGATCGACTGCCTCATTAGTGTAATGGTCCCAAACGTCGAGCAAAGTGTTATTGGGTTTTTCTATGAAATTCTCAGTAGCTGCTCGGAGTCTGGATTTGTGTCCGGTTAATGGCTATAGGCTCGCCCCTTAGAACATGAGACCTAAACATACCGGCGAACTGTGGGTGTTACATTAAGTACGCCTCTGCCTAACCTTTCAGGGAATACAGGCGTGATGGTATGTTATGTTATTCTATGAAATGTGGCAATAACATTGTTTTTGTTAATAAGTAAATTATGTAGGTACCTATTCGGTATAAAATTAATCTTCTATACTTATAATAAATCTGTAGAGAGGTCAATTCTGTACATGAAATATATTTCCAAAATAACTATCAGCGGGTGATTAGTGATCGATACTGACGCCAAAAATGCAATCAGTAAAATTTTTGTCTGTCTGTCTGTCTGTATGTTCGTTATAGAAACAAAAACCACTCGACGGATTTCAACGAAACTTGGTACAATTGTTCTTCATACTCCTGGGCAGGTTATAGTATACTTTTCATCACGCTACGATCAATAGGAGCAGAACAGTGAAGGGAAATGTTGGGAAAATGAGTGATTCATGAGAAAGGTTTCAAGCTATAAAACATCACGCTACAACCCTTAGGAACGGGGCAACGCAGGTGAAACCGCGGGCGAAGAACTAGGGAACAAAGTAACTATTCCACGCGGACGAAGTCGCTGGCAAAAGCAAGTATTAGATAAGTACCTACTTATGAATTTCACAATATTATTAAAATCAGCACATTTTTATAAATCTTATCTTTTTTTTAACAAAAATAATAAACAGTTTTTTTTTATTTGGTGAAAGAAAAGATGGAGTCGGGAACTCGGGAGCATTCAGTCCATCATCCTGATATAATCCATTAGTCGCCTTTCACAAACCCCACGGGAAGGGATCGCCTTATCTTGGACGAGGTCTTAATGGCTTGTAACCCTTTAATTAACTAATTTGTTGTTGTAAGCTTAATTAGATAACGCAATTTATAACATTTTGCTATGATGATACGCTCTCTTTGAAATAACAACTAGTGAAAATATTAAAAGAATGTGGAAGAAGCAAAAACGTATGAAAGAATCGAAGCACGCAGCGGTTTGTAGTTTCTGTATCCCCTGTGAGCCATTTGTAGAAATTATCCTTTATTGACACACATATTCAGTACTAAAGATACTATCTAGACTTTAAAAGAGACCATGAATATTTTAGTATAATTGTTCTTATGTAAGTCCCTTCTTGTTTTTTTTTTGTTTTATCTACAATAACGAACTTTATCTACAATATTTTCAACTGTCTGAGAGGGTCTGGAGACTTGTAACTCAGGGTAACCTGAGTTACAAGTACATGGTACCGGCGTAGTACCGGCTCCAGTCGATAAAGACATTTGTTTTTTTTTTTTAAATAAAGCTTACTAGCAATGTTGGTCGCACATTACTAGTATTCTCGTTAACCCCTCGTGCTAAGCTGATTGCTTGAGTTACGAGTGGGTTCACGTCGGTAGTGCAATGGGTGGGTTTTGTACCGGCAACCACATGATTGCAAGTCCGGCGCCCTAGCCATTAGGTTACCCACGCTTATATTTAATAACATAATGTACTTTAGTATATAAAATGTAAGAGAAAATAAAAAAATGCAGAAAATAAACGCAATAACGATAACTTGCCTTTCATAGATGTCATTCATGACGTAAATGAAGGCAAAATTTTAATCAGGCGGGTAGGGTACGCGGTGGCTTAGAGGTCAGAGCGTCTGGTGTATCCAATCAGGAGACGCAGGATTGAATCCTGCCCAAGATTGAATTTTTTCCTTTACTAAAAAATAATAAACGATATTGTATTTATATTTGTATTTGTCTGTTACGGCCTTTCTTCTATGACGTTAGTTAGAAAATACCGATGTAGTACTTAAAATCTAAAACATTTACTTTCAAATGAGTCTTGTTCAGAATTATTTATAGCAATCAATATCTTTTGTTCTTGTATGTAAAAAATAAGACAACATTACACAAATATACAAGTAACAGGAAACTAAGTCATATCGGTAGAAAGGTAATAACATCACAGACAATCTTCGTAACCAAGAGGATATAAGGATAATGATGATTCGTTTAAATTGCTGTATTTGGAATACTGTAACACTATAAATAGAACGTGTAACTTACTTAGTCGTAGAACTAAATAACCTCATAAATATTCATGTTTTTACGAGAAAAGTAAATAAGCCGCGAAATTCTCGACATCGCTCACTCGCAGTCAAAGCGCGGCAACTTTTTTGAGTGGTTGCAAAAAACTTGCAAATCATACTAATTAACTGAAAATACTACCTGCCGGCTGTAACCTACTTTACTAGGGTAACCTTTATACGATTTGATTTTTTCAGGATGGCTAGTTTAAGTGGAAATGGGCTGGCCATGTCTGTTCCATGTTCGATGATCGGTGGCCCAGATTTACCACTAAGTGGAGACGTGAGAAGAAAAGATGGGGTGAAGATTTTAATACCTTTAATGCAGATTGGATCCAATTAGCACAGGATCGAGATAGTAACTCCTACTAACGCTCCCCTGACGTTAGTAGGAGTTCGAGAATCGACTGAGAGGCGGATCTGAGTGACGCTTCTAGCAATGGACTCATTGACGCAATTTTTTGGTTAAATGAGTAAAATAATTCCTCGTTATCCTCATAAACCTTTGTTTAGGTACAATGATTTAAAATGAAAATGTTCATATATTATTTTTTTAAATGCTCAAGTTTTGTTAAACATTAGAAATCCGAGAAAAAACCGCATAACAACTAAAAAAATTCTAAATTAAAAAGTTATAGCTCCAGAACTCATATTTTTAGTAATTTCGCAGATGGCAACCCTAGATTTTTCTTATTTAAATGTAATTTATGCCGCAGCAATGTTCAATTGAATATCGACTCTAATCTTTAGATGTAAGGTTTGTTTTATAATATTAATGTCCTCCTACTTTACAGTTCTTCATAACTATTTGGTTGAAAACCCGCGTCATAATATCGCCGGCGGGTATATGACGTCACTGTCAAGAGTGACGTCATTTGGGAGTGTTTTGGTCTATTTTGCGGCGGTGGCGGTCCGTTTTTGCAATTTCGCCATCCGGAAATATCTACGGAATACGAGTTTTACTTTGGTAGGTAAACATATAAGATCAATTACCAAAATTATCCATACTTCATACTAGTTTAATTATTCGTAATCTTATCTTACTAATAATAAAATTATAACAGGCCGATTTCTGTACATTATAGATAGGACCTACTTATTGAAGAAAAACTAATAATGGGGGTCTTTATAACAGCAACAAACGTTGCCCCACACTAGGATTTTCTCCTGTATCGTGGGTGCGTTTACAAACACAAATTCTCACATACACAAACGCCCAGACCCGGAACAACTACCTGTAGATCATACAAATATTTGCTCCGCGTGGGGATCGAACCCACAACACGTGACGCAGAAGCCGATCGCTCAGCCGCTACGCCAAACGTGTCGACCCGTTTGTTTTTTCTTTTCTGGAAGAAACGCAAAGGTTGTACTCGAAATCGTCTACTTTCTTATTACTTAATTACTTATTACCTACTTATTACCTAATCACGTTTGTAAATCGATCAATATCACACAAAAAATTCTTGCATGAAATTGGATGCGGTTGCCACAGTCGTATTACTGGATATCTAACTTAAAATCTGGTACATATTTTATCTTAATACGCCATCTAGAATCCCGGTTATAGCAAATCCTTTTTGGAAGCGAACAACTAGTATTAGAAGAGGAAGGACATTTTTTTATGGGATTGGAGGACAAACGAGCAGACGGATCGCCTGATGGTAAGCGATTACCGCCGCCCATGGACACTCGCAACACCATAGGAGTCACAAGTGCGTTGCTGACCTATTAAAAGGGGATTGGGCCTCCGGTAACCTCGCTCACTCGGCGAAACACAAACTAAGCGTTGTTTAACGCCGGTTTTCTGTGAGGACGTGGTATCACTCCGGTCGAGCCGGCCCATTCGTGCCGAAGCATGGCTCTCCCACGTAAAAAATTAACATTAACGTGTGAAAATTAGTAGGCCTCTGCCTAACCCTTTGGGGAATACAGGTATGATAGTATGTCACTTGAGTACAGTGTGACGTAATACTGCAATATTGCCATTGAGAGGTTGACATAACTAATTGAAAAAAAAAATTAAATCCGTGTCATCATTCCTAGAAATATAAATAATTATTATTTAAGTACGGAAACTAGCTAAGTTACTAAGTTACCATAAACTGTCCTTTAAAATTTCGATATAGTGAGTGGGACTCGCGGTGGCTTAGAGGTCAGAGCGTTTGGTGTATCTAACCAGATGATGGAGATTCGAATCCTGCCCGCGATTGAATTTCTCGTTCACTAAAATAACTTTATAAACTGTCTTTTCCAAATGGATAATAAACTCTATTGTTTGGAGATTAAATTGAATATCGATTGAAGAAGTTTTACAACAAAGATTAAACTGAGATAAAACAGTAAAGGACATTGGAACCAACTTTTCGAAGCAAAAAAAAAGTAAATGAGACGGTATTTTTTCTCAGAAATCCAATAAAGACTTTTATTAGAAAATCTTATTACTGAAATCAAAAATTGTCTCCGTGATTTACTAATAAATTAAACTAGTATTTGCCTGTGGGTTTTCTTGTATAAAATTTGGATTTTCTCCCGACCTCCCAAGGGTACCATATCAAGTTTTTAAGACGAAAATGTTGGAAAAAGGATGCCTTTTCCATTCTTCTCTATTTAAACCGAGTAGAATTTTCAACTTCATATTTTGGTACCTATTACTTTTGGAGTAAAATTTTAAAACATTATATTTAAGGAGTTTCTTGCCGGTTCTTCTCCATTCTTCTCTTCTCTGTCGTCACACTCTTGGCAGAGTGGTCGTGGTCGTCATAATAGGGGTGGTTCTTCTCCATAAGACCCACTAAAAACCGTGCAACTTGTTTTGGTTATTTAAATAGTACTTGTGATAATGGTCTAATGTAAAAAAATAATGATTTTGATTTAGACTTTATTATTCAGAATTCACTTCCAGATCAAAGGTTAAAGGCATGTTAGGTCGAGTTGAGACGCCACACGTAAGAGAACTTTCTGTTATTTAATTAGTTCATTACTTTCTTTACTAGCAATTATAAAATACTCATAGGGATGCTAAATATTACCTAATTTATCACATTCTACGACGACGTGTTTGGCGTAGCGGCTGAGCGATCGGCTTCTGCATCACGTGTTGTGGGTTCGTCCCCACACGGAGCAAATATTTTTATGATCTACAGGTAGTTGTTCCGGGTCTGGGCGTTTGTGTATGTGAGAATTTGTGTTTGTAAACGCACCCACGATACAAGAGAAAATCCTAGTGTGGTAATCCGTTTTTTTTTTTAAAAAACTAGCTTCTGCCCGCGACTTTGTCTACGTGGACTCTTTCAGACCATCATCTATCTCTGTGCCAAATTTTATCCAGATCCGTTCGCCGTTCTGGCGAGAAAGAGTAACTAACATCCATACATCCTCACAAACTTTCACGTTTATAATATTAGTAGAAAGTAGGATTACTAGGCACATCATAGTTTTTAATAAATTAGATATAGGCAGTTATAGAAGCACAGTTCAATTATTTTAAGTCTTTTTAAACAGGTCTTGCACAAGCTATGTGTCGCTAGGGAATTCACAATATAATATTAAGAGACATAAGATACACCCAGGCTTGAAACAAATATCCGAGGAACTTGGACGGGAATCCACGACACGGGGGCAACGGTAATGCTGAGGTAGGTAGGTATACTAAACATATCCGCAGTAGACGCACCGGGCGCAGGAGGGCGCAGACAGACCTCCGGCCTCCATGAGCTGTGGCCTGCGGGCGGCTGACTTGGGGAGCCTGCGGGCTGCTTGGACGCGCATGCTGGGCACCTGCGCGTAAGCGAGTGGGATGCGAGGATAAGGTTCGCCCTTTGAAGAAGTGAGTGTCACGAATCGCATGGCTACAGGGCATGGAAGGCCAACAAGTAAGGTTTTTAGTCGATACGAGTCCGACATACCCTGCCGCTTCCCCAGTGAAATCGGAGTTCTCTAGCTATATTAAATTACTGCTTACTTCATTTTGCTATAAAAAAATAACGAATAATATACTGGTTTTATTTTAACAAGATTTCACCTATCCTCTTACAGCTTCACCAATTCCTTTGATAAATATTTTTATACACAATCTTGATAGCTATTGACAACATTCAAATAAAAATCGATCTCGTATCAGATCAAACAATCTTCAGGTAAAGGTGTTTCTTTGAAATAAATAGGGATGGGACTTTGTTGTAACCGCGGAGAAAATATCTGCTCGGATAAAATTCTTTATGTGAAAGAAATTATTATTCCATATTACAAATGTAATAAAATATTCTACGTGATTAATTCATTGTACAATCGCTACATCAAGATATCGACGTAATATCAATGTGAAATGTGTTAGTTGATGAGATTGTAATCTACAGTGTGTTTAGAAAACCCCTTCCGACCCGTGAAGATATTGTTAGGTATCGAGATCCGGTTATATTTATAAATAATAATATTTACTTTAGAAGAAAAAAAAATCTCCAAAAAAAAAAAGATAATAAATCGAGGAAAGCGGCAGCGAATCCGTGGGTGTCAAACATACTAAGGAAAACGGATTTTATTATCACATCGCGTGAATTTCATAATTCAATTTTTGATGTTTCTTATACCTATTATATGGTGATTTATGATTGAGATATCTATATGCTCCTTTCGGATCGGATAAGGTTTTTTATCATATTGTACATAGCTTAAGATTTTTTTTCATACCGACTATAAGAAAAATAGGTAGGTATGATTAATAATTTTAATGTCTGTCCTGAATTACAATAAAATTATTTAATTCATCAAGGAACAAAATAAAAACAATAGATCAAGCCTCGGGAACTATGATTGTGTACGTACTTTACCTACTTTTATAAACTCGTATTTTAATTCTAAAGTTAAAAATAAAAATATCCGCACATTTTTTTGTTAACACTTTTGCACATCACTGTCCCGAAATCGTTTGAATCAAGTGCGAGACCAAACGAAACAGGCAAGATCAACGCACTTGTAAGGTTCGAGGACTTTTTTAAAACGAGACGAACCTCCGATGGTCCTTAGTGCCCCTATTAGATTCGCGCGAAAAGTGCTTGGTGAAAAAAAATTTGCGAAAAAAGAAATAAAGATATCTTAGGTGACTGGTAAAGGTGAGAAATATTCTTATTCTCGGACATATTTTTGTTTAAGGCTTACCTCACATTGGGCGTGCGCGTTTCTCGAGCGTGCGAACAAAGCGAACGTCGCTTGCGCGACGGTCGCGTCGTTCGCGAGCTCGAGAAACCCAATGTGGAATAAGCCTTATACTACACTAGATGTTCGAATGTCTGCGGCCTTACTAAAACCACATTAAAAAGTGCCAGCCCATATTATATTTAATGTGTAATTCCTTCCCCTCAATATCAAAACGATTGCAATAACACTTCATTAAAATTCTAAATTCCGACACTATGTAGCATCTACTAAAAGTTCTTTTTACAGATTAATGGTTAAAAAGGGGGAAAAAGAGTTTAATAAGTATATATTTTTTTTATTCGTGATAGGCTTATAATTGACTGCCAGTTCGCTTGATGTTAAGCGATACTGCAATCTACGATGGAGCGCGCTTGCCTAGAAGAAACCGAATCGACCGAATTGGATTTAAAGCGCTATACGAGTATATTATGAAAATACCACGGATGATTAGGAAAAAAACGATTTAAAGAATATAGTTAATTTAAAAACCCAGCTATCTTCTATTGTCTCTATGGTCTAGTGTCGCATCTACGAATAACTCTTACGATAGAGGATTCGAATCACTGATCGAGCTAGTGTTATTGAAATTTTCTGATGCTCAGTAGCAGCTTGGAGTTTGGATTTAAGTTTGAAATTGAAAGTGCCCTCTATTACATGGAATATAAATATACCTTCGAAATGTACACCTCTGCCTAACCCATCGTAGAATACAGGCGTGATGGTAAGTATACCTTAAAGTTCGATACCAAAACAATATTCGGTAACGAGAAACAATACCTACATGTTCGCACTCTAGTCCTACAAACATGGTTCAGTTACCAGCATCAAATACAGCCGTCTCGAATTCGAAACTCCAACGTGCAGAGTACCCGGTAAGCATAGCAACTTGCCACTTAGCCACACTCAAGCGCGCACTCCCTAATGACGCGTCTCGTATTGTACCAACTTTTTCATCCGGACTTGCATGAATATGGACTCGGACGCCTTTGTAAGCGTCCCTCCTTCCTTGCAAATCTACAAAATTCATCCTGCATCCCGCAAAATCTTTACAATCCGAATTTAGTCTTTGCTGCTCCGAGTTTAGAGACTTCACCTGATTGAGTGCGCTGAGTCTGTAAGTTTGGTAGTAGGGTTTTTTTTTATTTATTTTTACGTTATTTTTACACGAGCCTCGTCCTTTCAACGTGGTCCATTCACGCTTCAGAGTATATAAAGAATCTCGCTCTAATTGAATCTTCATTACAGCAACTCAAGAAGATATTTTTTCTATTTCGTTTTTTTATTTAGAATTTGGGTTAGTATTTTGTTTTAATTTTACTCCTATTGAACTCTCATTGAAACAAGAACTTATGCTTTAAAGTAAGGGCAGTGGAATAAACTGGATAATTTGACGATCTACTTAGTATACTATTGAAAGAATCTTTCAGGTAAGTAATTGACAACAATTTTGCGTGGGAGAGCCAAGCTTCGGCACGAATAGGCCGGCTCGACCGGAGTGATACCACAGCCTCACAGAAAACCGGCGTTAAACAACGCTTACGTTGTGTTTCGCCTAGTGAGTGAAGTTACCGGAGGCCCAATCCCCTTTTAAAAGGTCGGCAACGCACTCATGACTCTTCTGGTGTTGCGGGTGTCGATGGGCGGCGGTAATCGCTTACCATCAGGCGATCCGCCTGCTCGCTTGCCCTCGTATTACATAAAAAAAATTAAATAATTTATAAGTCGTTGGAGCACGTTAGACTATCAGGATTTATTATTCCACGTAAGTAGATGAATAAAGAATATGTGCTTGTTACTTAGGTAGTTACTTGAACTACTTTGGTGACGCCGAATAGCAGCACTCAAACTGTAATTATTGGCACCTTATAATTGTACCTAATATTAGGTAGGTATAGCAAAATAAGTAAATTATTCGCATTTTCTGATCCTACATCGAACATCGATAGCTTGTAATCTATCTGTGGACGCTTATTATCGGCAATTTGAATGACTATACTTAATGTAAACAATAATTGTTATTAGATTGTAAGCCTTCTTAATAATAATATAAAAAAATGGAAAATAAAGACAAAAATCTCTTGGTGGTAGGATCTGATGCTCCGGTGGAACCACATCACAAGACCACCACCAAGCAGTTTTCACTGCGTTCCTACAGTGAGTTCTTAAATCCCGTTTAAGTTTTTCATCAGGCAACACTTAGAGTCAAACGCATTCAAGACGATGCTAAAAATAATAATATTTTTTTTGTAAATTCCATAGGATAATATGCGTACAACCACCATATCTAACGAAGATTTTCCGTCAACTTTCCATATATGCTACAAATCTTCTTATAGTGTTAGTTTATAGCCCTCTTGAGATAAAATTCCATATCGTTCGCAGACAAAGCCGCGAGTGGGTGCTAGTGCGTTGGCTTCAGCGTCCATATATCATACGCTGCTCAGGTAATTGTACCAAGAGCGATGTTATTCATTCTAAGTGTACTGTTAGAAGGTTGGCAACACCTGAGGCAGTGAGAACTCTTTGGTATGGCCTTGTTTTATAGTAGGTGTCATTATAATTCTTTTTTTATTAGATAAAGGTAGAAAAAATATATTTGACTACAAAACTAGCTTCCTACGAAAAGAACTGAAAATCAAATCGATATGCTTGTAGATGTATAATATATTTTAGCACCAATTTACTGAGTCTCTAGTATGACCCAATTTCTAGGAATAGGAACAATCAATCAAATCTACTAATTATGAAGAGAAAGGTATATGAATTTGTTAAAAAAAAATATCCGAGGCTCTTAAAAATGTTTTATTTTTTTTAAAAAAAGCTTACTAGCAATGCGGGTCGCACATTACTAGTATTCTTGTTACACCGCGTGCTAAGCTAAATGCTTGTGTTACGAGTGGGTTCAGGTCGGTAATGCCATGGGTGGGTTTCGAACTGACAGCCACATGATCGCAAGTCTGACGCCCTAGCCATTAGGCTACCGCCGCTTCTTTCATTAATTCATTAATTATCAGTTTTTTTTAAGATTTGGAAACACAAGTTAATGAAAAAACACGATGCCTTTATGAGCTTATCATTGATAACTTTTTCTGTTTTAATTTTTTCCCAGTCACTTTCACAAATGCCTCTACAGCCTTCATTCACATAATAAGCATTTACAAATATACAAATAATATAAATATATAATATACAAATACGCAGCTATACCAAAAAAATCTACCTATACAAATTCTTGCCCACCCTCTGTGATAGGAATCCCCTTGTTAGTCCACTCCTTTATAAACACCGTGATATATCATTAGCCGAAACGTCCACAATTCGTAACTCAGCTTTCATAGTGACGTTATCTTATAAAATAGTAACTGCGACTGATTGCTCAACTTTAAACAAAAGTTGTGACAGTAAATTATGATTTGTAAGAGGTCGCTAGTGATGCAGGATGCGTCGCGAGTTGAAACACAAAATTAATGTTCATATAGCATACTAATCGTTGTCTGGTTCGGATTTGTGACTATAGATGTATCAGTAATAAAAAAGAAATCAGAAAAGCGATCAAATAAATTCTAGTCAACTGCTATTGAACTACGGACCTACAATTGCCGACAACAAATTTATCTATTCATAATATACTACTAGCTAAGTAGTAGTTTAAACACCTCAAAGCGCCCGCCATTCATAGCCAACTAAAACAGAATTGTATGTTTACTTTGAGTAATTAACTATGAATTATTCATTGCTACATTTTATATTATAAAATTCTTTTGATATAATATTATACAATGAATTATTAAAACAATTTATTTAACAACGGTCTAAAAAGCAACCGTCACACGATAGTCGCAAGACCGTTTCTATCGCTGCACTCATCAGTAACTCCCCAGATTTGAATACCGACCAATATGTTTGTTAGTTCACACGATGATGGTGACGTCACAACCCGTGTCACACTAACAAGGCGCCGTGATACGACAAATTGTAAACGTCTTTTATCTAAACCACCACATTACGTATAGTATATTACCATAAAATTGCAAGCGAAAATAAACTTTATGTGGTTGCCCCCAAGGTGTGTAGTGATGTTGAGAAATGGTATTCGTATGGTGGTTTATAGTATTTTGTTGTTTGACGTGGGATGGAGTCGCGATTCCATGCAAAAAGCACCGGTTTATGGCATTTGCTTAATGTGTAATGTTTGATATATGGATTCAAAATATTGTGTATTTTATCTTCCCGTGAGATTGTAAAGGATTTTATAATAATGAATACTTTTATTTCAGCTTAAAAGTGTAAAGCGACTTCAAGCTTTTTGTAAACTTCAAGTATGGGGAGGAATACAATTCCACACTGCCATTCAGACAAGCATATCGTAGAGGCGAGAAAATATGGGACTTGCTCTGTTGCACCACTTAGCAGGGATAACCTAGTGATATGGGCATTGAACTGAAAGGCAACGTAGGTACCTCTGACTTTTCGAAGCCATGTGCGTAGTAATAGATAACTATCACGCGCTTAAACGGTGAAGGAAAACATCGTAAGGAAACCTGCATGCCTGAGAGATTTTCTCGACGGAGGCGGCGTGTGGAGTCTGCCGACCCCGCTAGCGTGGTGGTGGTCTACTGATCTCTCTCATTCTGAGAGACCCGTGTCCAATAGTGTTTTAGTGGGACATTATAATGGGTTGAATATGTAAGATCTCTTGGTGATTGTGAGGTATCGTGAGGTCGTTGACACCATTCTCAGATCATGCAAAATGTTATTGAATTTTTCTGTTGGAAAATTCTCAACGGCAACCCGTAGGTACTATAAAAACAGAATAATATTTTGATCTGGTTCGTTCCAACAAATATCTTGAAGCATAGGATTGCGTGCTTACTTATTAATTCGGTACTTGGCAACATCAAAAACAATTATTTTGGACACGATCAGAACCTTCGTGTTATAAAAGTAATTAAAGAATTGCTATTACTTAGAAGTAGATACCTAAATTATTATTATTATTTCTTTCACACTAATCTGTGAACGAAAAATAATATATAATATGTTGTATTTATGTAATTTTTATTTGAATATTTTTACTCCCTCATTAGTCTAGTGTTCCCAAGCGCAGAGGTCCTGGGTGCGATCCCCAGGTCGAGCAGTGTTATCGGGTTTTTCTATGAAATTCTCAGTAGCAGCTCGGAGTCTGGATTTGTGCCCGGTTAATTGCTATAGGCTCGCCCCCTATAACATGGGACCTAAACATACCAGCGAGCTGAGGGTGTACGTTAAGTACGCGTCTGTCTAACCCTTCGGGGAATACAGGCGTGATGGTATGTTATATTTTTATTCAATATTAAAGTCTTTTTTCCAAATATTTAAAATATTAGTTAGAAGGCAAAATTTCAATCATGCGGGTAGGGTTCGCGGTGGCTTAGAGGTCAGAGCGTCTGGTATATCAAACCAGAAGACGCAGGTTCGAATCCTGCCCGCGATTGAATTTTTTCCTTTACTAAAAAATAACTCAAAGTCAAAATGTTTTATTTCAATTAAACCATTAAAAAAGGTACTTGTGAATAGTCAAAACTAGTTAGTTTAGTTACTTTGCGTTTTTATTTTCACAATAAATTACAATATACGGCTTAATAATCACGTAACAAAACAATTGTTTCGAATAACAATAAATTAATCGTTAATACTATTAATCATTGCAACAATCATGTAATTTATATTAATTAAGGAAACAGACTGAGTAGGGTGACCATGCTAACGTGAATTATGAAGATTATCATGGGACCTAAATCAATCGATCTTCAAGAATAATTATTTGTATATACTTGTAATAATATTTTACATAATTATTGTAACCTCATTTATCTAGTAGCGAGGTTACTGAACATGAGATCCTGAGTTCGATCCCTAGGTCGAGTTAGCTGTTAGATTAGTAGCAAGACCCACCTCCCAGCTGTGGGTGTACATCAGTACATCTCTGCCTTAAACTTCGCCGGTGGCGTTCCAGTTCAAATGTTTTATTTCAAATAAGCTTCAGGATCAACGTTTTGGAAATACTTGAGTACATTTATGAAACGGTTCCAAAAAATTGATCCTATGGAGAAGAATCCGTCAAGAAACTCTATGGACACTCTTTTAAAATAAGTTACATTCTTCTCTGGTACAATAACGGAATAAGGATGTGTGGACATTGATGTCCAAGTTTTTTTTTATTAAGTCGTAAAACAAGCTGAGGACCGACTTGGTCGTAAGTAGTCATCGTCGACCGAGGACACCTGCAGAACCAGAGAAGTTGCTGATGCGTTGCCGAGACTTAAGACCTGACGGGGGACTGGCTTTTACGCGGAAAAGTCGAAACACACACCCAAGGTGCTTTACGATAATAATACGACTTTAAGGGCGGTCGCCAACCAGTCAAATCTCAAGAGGACCTACCACCAAGCAAGTCAGATATTTTTTCGCCTCACGATATGCTTATCTGAGTGGCAGTGAGGAACAGTATTCTAACACTCACCACACGGGACACCGAAGTCGATATTATTAAAAAAAGACGTGAGGTGGAGAACTTATTTCCAAGTCTTCTTATCCCGATATCCAGAAAACCTGGTCACAGTACAAACGATGATGGATAACAACAGTCGTTGCTCAGAGGTCCGGCTCGACAATAAATCATTACAAGTCCGGCCCCGAGGCCCGGCAGCCCGACGGCCCGTAAAAAAGTAATTCCTTCATCACGCCACTTTTTTCACAATTCCTTCCCCACTTTCCTCTTGAGTGAGTTTAACTAAGAGAATTAATTAGCGAGTAGCAACAGGTCACGGGAATTGGAATTTTGGCTCAGTAATACGTTTTGTTCTCAAACGTGATTAAGAAAATCTTTAATTGCGTTTTTCTGTTCTGTAAATCACGCTGTGTATTCAAAATTTCAACACTTCAACCAGGGTTCGATTGTAAGGTCACGTAGTTTATATGATATTCTCAGTAATAGCTCAGAGTATGGATTTGTGTCTGCTTGGTAGCAAAAGGCACTCCCTAATAAATGGGCCTTATGAAGATATAACTGAACTGTGAGTAATTATCTTCGACTACGGAAAGGAGTCGAGGAGGAGTTTTAGAGGAGTTACTGATGCGATTTCGGCCTATTGGAGTGGTAGACATAGACACCTTAATACCTCGTTCGTCACAAATCCTGAATACCTTAATCCAATCGGAAAACTCGCTAAAAAGACTATTCTGCATCTTAAAGTGAGCAAGAGAAGAAACTCGATAATGTGAAGAAGCGCGTATTCACCCAGACTCTGAGAATCACACAAATATTTTTGTCAGGTGATGAAGGTGGTGGTAAGGTGGCTAGCTTAACCGCTACGCCAAACATGCAATTCAAATAGTTACGTGCAATTTGTTTATATACACACACTGAATAGACTTACTAATATTATAAATGTGAAAGGTTGTGACGATGTATGTATCGATGGCTGTTTGTGACTTGATTACGCCAGAACAGCTGAACGGATCTGAATGAAATTTGGCACAAAGATGGATTATAGTCTGGAGTAGCACATATGCTACTTTTTATTCAGGTCGAACAAAATACTGAAGTTAACACATTATGAAAATTTGCACCACTTACAGGTTACAGGTCTCCATAGTCGTACGTAGGATAGCTTTCTCACCGAATAAAGAAAGTAATATTTTTCTCTTCGCTTTTTCAATTCATCGTTTTTATCACCACTCGGTAATACCCAAAATTGCTCTTTGACGAAATTTATACCGCAAATTATTTTAATAAAGTCGATCGCTATGATTTACAATCCAAAGTTTCATAATATTCTGTAAATAAACTTGTTAATTTTAAGTCTGAAAAGTGAATTTTTAATGTTAATTATGCAGTTTTGAACGTTTAAGCTTTATTTAAATTAAGTACTGGTAAAATCGAAATGCAGGGGATGATGATATATTATTCCAATCAATGAATATTTATTAAAAGCTTTTGTTTTTTAACGGACTGTGCAATTAGTGGCATCAAATATAGGTGTACGAACGTCTCTACCTATCAGCTGTCAATTGTCAAATCTGTCACTGTCATCGTATTCTCTGTGAAGTCTATGGTCTGTGAAACTTTTTTATTCCACTCAACAAAATCCGCCAAAATGTCCGAACAATAAATTATGTAAAAACCTACTTGTCCTGTACCAAATAAAGGCAAATCAGTTTTAAAACAACACTAGTTTCATTATTCAAGCATTCTTGTGCCTATATAATATGCAATTTTTGGACATATTTATGACTGCATGCATTGGCGTAAATGTCCAGTGCCTAACCTCAGAAGAATGACCATTATTCTAAGGTCCTAACGACTGTCATTGGTGTTCATGTGACAACCGGGACCAACGGCTTTAGGGATTGAGGGGTCCCATGAATGCCCAACTGCAACTTAACCTACTAGCTAGCGTAGTTAGATATTACTTAGCCACAAGCCCCTGTTGAACGGCATCTCTGATTAATTATCTACGTTTTTAGCCACACTTTTTAACCCCCCAGTGTCTCATCCAATATTCACTAATAAACCTAAATCACAGGATTGAAAAACCTGCACGATTTATTGTAGGCACTTTAGGTATTGTAACGAGATTTCGTTGGATAAAAAGGTCGCCGGACCGACACTTCGTCTGTCTTATAAATCACTTTACATCTCTCCTTGCAAACTTTTCAATTACAAGCTTTGAGTGGGAATCTGCGGTGGAGGTAGCAAGAGTGGATACGGCACTTTTGGACACACCTTTAAGTGTGAAGTGTACTGCGATGGAGAAATGATATATTAAAGCTGGGTAAGGAACCTTTGCCTAGCAATCTAATTTAAACTCTAATAATAAGGATAATGAGAAATTGATGAATTAAAATATTTTCCTACCAATATTATAAACGCGAAAGTTTGTATGGATGTTTGTTACTCTTTCAAGTCAGAACAGCTAAACGGATCTGGATAAAATTAAGTATTGAGATAGATTATAGTCTGGAATAATACATAGGCTACTCTTTGTCCAGGTCGGACCCAATTCTGAAGGCCAGGCAGACAAAGTCGCGGACAGAAGCTAGAATAAAATAAAATAAAAATCTGTAAATTTTATAGACATACTTTAGAATTTATTGGACTTTAACGTGTCCGTCTTCGAAATACGACTACTGAGTTTAGAGGCCTTGAGTTAAATTCCCGGCTCAAAATAATGTTAATATTCCGAGGAATAACGGCGAGATTGAGGCGATGCCTTCCTGAACTTACGCTAATTTCAGTTAGGCAACGTCAAGTTATAAAATCACCTTAACCAAGTATTAGGATGCAATCTTCAAGTCACATCCACGAATCATTACGTTTCTCACCTCCCGTATAACAAGACTGGGCCCGTAGCAATCTCCAGAAACAGCGAGCCGGTGCCTTAATAGAAATTTGAATAAAATCAATTTATTTCAACGCAGCCCTCGCTTATCGCACCCTTAATAGATAGCTGTTCGGGAAAAATAAATGAATTGAACTCTTACATACTTATTTTGCGTGAGTTATTGAACGTGTGCTGGCGTTGTATTAACGAGAAAAGTGATACGAAATTTTACGAAGTCAGTCTTAATTATTGTGATTTGATTGTTCATTTTTATTTATTTATTTAATTAAAGATCGCCAACAAAGATACATTAAATTCTAAATTAATTCGTCTTATTTGTTATATGTATATATATATATAACAAATAAGACGAAATGTACCTTCAATTATAAGCAATCACAACTTATATAATGATTGTCGAGTATACATTAAAAATTAAAATAACAATTGTGATTAAATAAAATACAAATAATAATCTCAAAAGCTAGTTATACAGTAAAGATAGTTATACAGTTTGAATTTAAATTTCTTTTATTCTTTATTTATCTATATTTTATTTGTTCAATATACCGCGATAAAATAAGTAAAACAATATTCAATAACGTAAGAATCAAAAATCAATATTCTTCTTAGCTCCAAAGTATCAACTACTGTCCTGCTTTCTTTTATTCGCATAAAATATAATCCCATCAAATATCAACGGCGAACAAAACTTTATATATGTATTAAGCAATCTTTGGAGCAACGTAGTTTCTTATCTAACAAGTCCATTTAGCCAAGGTCATGAGCAATGGAGCAATATATAACAGTATATCAAAGTCGGTAACTTATTCAAAACATGTTCAAGCTACTGTGTGGGGTATATTTCAACTGACATCACTGTTTTGTCTATATGGGATCTCGTCTATGAGTCATGATAATTTTTGTTATTAAATGCTGAAATGGGATTTCGAGGTTAAACTAAAGATATAATTGGAACATCATAAATAATTTGGATCTATTGGGACTGTGTTGATAGTAAAGAGTTAAATGGGTATATGTGGTGTTGTAATCTTAAAGAAATATCTTCACTTTAAATGGTTTCTACAAAACAAAACGTTCAGTGCAGCTTGTTAAAATTTAAACTATGGACAGACGATAGTATTTTATCCACTTACGATTTTTAGACAAAGTAGAAGTTTTACGAGTTTAATGGAGTTGTGATAAATTTTAATGGATGATGAAGTCGAGAACGATCATGAATAGGTAAATACTTACCTACTGCCTTTATTGTTACACGTACATATAAATAATATAAGAGTGCTTACATACAGTAGATTGTCTTACTAGAGATAGGATTTTGACTTATAGTCCTTTAAAGTAATGTTAAAAAACCTATTGCTAGTAAGGCAAATCTATCGACAGATTTGAAACCGCAGAGGATGTATAAGATTTATTTCGACTAATATCTATAGACTAGCTTTTTGCCCCCGACTTCGTCCGCGTGGAATAGTTACTTTGTTCCATATGAACTTTTATCCCCTATTTTATCCCCTTGGGGGTAGAATTTATCAAAATCCTTTCTTAGCGGATGCCTACGTCATAACATCTACCTGCATGCCAAATTTCAGCCCGATCCCTCCATTGGTTTGGGCTGTGCGTTGATAGATCACTATGTCAGTCAGTCACCTTTGAGTTTATAAGTGCATCTACATTAGGTAGGTATTGATCAGAACTATGGGTTTTGGGAACACACTCTTTCACGAGTCAAGTTTTACAAGTCTATTGCAAATTTTAACAGCCATCATACTCTTCTAACCCCAGGAAATGGATACTACTCCTTTTTCATCACAAGGAGTTTTACTGCCTTCGGATTATTCATGCTTGTGTCTAATAATTTTATCTTTAGGGTTACCACTTCCTCGGTGCTTCAAAATATTATTATCAAGTCTTTACTTGCTAATATTTCCCAAATTCATCGGGTGATTTAAATCAGACAGAACCGCGGGACATTTCCGTCGTTGTATAAAATTACGTATAAATTACAACAGATGTTTGGGAAACTTGCCTTCCCACAGAACGAGTGGCTTGCCCGTACACTACAGTACCCTAATTGAGTTTCGACAGCTATTTATTTACGCAAACGATTATCTAAATTGCGTTAACAGCATCTGCTACTTTTCGCACCCGGGTTCTTGGCCTATCTCAAGGTCATAACACAGAGCAGTCAAGCCAGAGTTTATGTGCTCTTAAAAATCAATAAACCGAAGTTTACTACTGGTATAACAAGAGAAAATATGTGTGACTTTTAGCAAAATATTTCATACTTACTTTTTGAATATTATAAATTGTGTGAGCCCTGTTTATAAGGACAGCACTGTCTTATGATAAAGTTCTTCGATTAATCTTTTGAAGGTGTATTAATACACTATTGATCCACACTGGGATAGGTTTATTTTATTTTAATCACTGGATGTTTCCTATGGTTTATCAAGGAAAACGTTAAATTTTTGCATTGAATATTCTCTTTGATAGATAAATAGGAGACTATACGGTAAAAAATAACAAACAAATTAATTTACGGAAAAAAATCTCATTCCTAAACAGTTTCTCTATTCTCAAGGGCTCCATAATAAAGCACAATCTACTGAATCTACTTCCAAGCAGCCTCTGTTATATAACTACTCTATGCGACTAGACAAGGAGTTCGTCGTAAATTGTACCCAGCGATAGAACTGAAATTGTTGTATTGTTCAAGTACAGGGGCCAGACCCCACGGCACCAAAGTTATGGATTTTGAAGGGCTCTCGTATTGCTGAGGTCACACCATAAGTGTATGTATTTGAGATGCAATTTTATGGCTATTACTGCGAGAAAATATTGCTACTCCCTGTAACTGTGTTTTGCAATAAATTGGGTGGCAATATAAACTGTATTTTAATTCTAATATTTTTTAATTTAGAGCGTCTGTATATTACAACTTAATTTTACTTCAAAACATGGATAAAATAGGATAAAACCTCTTATAAAAATGACAAATTTTTCAGATTCTAAAACGTTAGATGAATTGAAATAAAACTACTTTTTACGTTTCGGATCCTTTACAGCATCCATGGTCACGGATCCAAAACGTCGGGAATTAAATAATATCAATACAAAGCGATAAAATCCATAAAAAGTAGATTTATTTCAATGTCTAATATTCGCGTAAGTGTCAGATACGTTAGATGAATTTCAATTATCTTTAATACATTATTTATTCTCACCGTGGTCTATAAAGACGATTAAGAGTTAATTTCTTTTAATACTTGTAGGATAAGAAATTATAATTAAGCAGATACTTTGTTATAATCAAAATGTCTATTAGGTACTTAATAATGGAACGACATCTTTAACTTAGTAAAATCTTTCAGAATAATAATGTGTCCTACGTTGCATGTATGTGACAGAGCGTATGTAGTAGGTACATATTTGAGAAAATGTACCAATACATTACATAATTTTATTTTTACACAATTTATTTCTGCAGTCTATATTAGGGTTGCTCCGCAAGTCCGCATATCAAAATATACAAACAAAATCTTTTCTTTTTGTTACCGCAGCCTATGGTCGCTTGCAACACTAGGGGTATCACTCGCGCATTGCCGACCGTGTAGATAAAGGAAGAATAGTTGGGCTGGCAGCATAGAAGTCAATAACGTGATGCTTATGCTATCTGCCAGCACAACGCTTCCTCGCGGAGCTCTGGCGACCTTGCTTACCGCTAGGAACTCAAAATAGCTTAGAGCTAGCACAGCTAGCAAAATAGCACTTCCATAATAAGGCAGCTGAGTGGAATTTTTCGATACCACTATGCCCTAGCTCTCTTAAAACAAAAAATAAACATTTAAAATTAAACATATTTAAAGTAGAAATTAAATTATGCTAATATTCGAGGGCGCGGCGTTAATAAAATGCGATTTCTCCATAAACTGTCAACTTTAGGGGTAGGAGAATGTATTAAAACCGAACTCTATTTAATCGTATGCCCAAAATTCAAACAAATTATCTTCACGTCCAATTTTCCCGGTCCTCCCCATATCCAACCCTACACTGCCGAGCAATATTACTAATACACATATAAGCGATATCCACTTATTTGTCTCGACGCGATCACGTGCCAATTTTATAGCATCGCCACTCGTAAATTGAAATTGCCGGCCGTTTTCTCGACAGTGTACGGACAATGTTGCTGATGTAGTGTCCGAATTTTTCGGCCAGCTTTCGTATTATATATTTTTGCTTCCTTATTTTTATTGATTCTTTATTACGTCATCATTATTTGATTAGGTTGTTTGTCATTAAGTTGTGGAAAGATATGAATTTGTAATGACTTAGGATTGCCCTTGTCACCCTCTAAATAAATATCAATTCTGTTAGATGTACAGTAAATAACAATTGAATATCCATTTAGATGATTCTTCTTTATGTTGATGATATAAGTTTTACTTTTTATTTTGCTTTCCCAATAATTTTGGATTGTATACCGAATGTAATATAAGGCAAAAGCTTATAGGTAGGTATTTAAATAATATACTTTCAAAAT
Organism: Acronicta aceris; assembly: GCA_910591435.1. NCBI lineage: Eukaryota > Metazoa > Arthropoda > Insecta > Lepidoptera > Noctuidae > Acronicta > Acronicta aceris. The sequence continues at coordinate 1,952,378 of OU342759.1, read as the reverse complement.
TGTAAGAACTAAGATCGCATCGCATCACATATGCTCAAAGTTCCCCCATCCACTCCCCTCACAGTCCGCTTAAACCATCCTAGTATTTAAAAACTATTCAAACTAATATCGTTTAGAGTTTAGCTCAGCAACATATTGGCACAAATTTATTCACCCTGGACGCCAAACGGTGGTTTAATTTGGCGTTAAGTTTCTTCAGTGGAAAAGCTGTTGCTTATAATAATATGTTCTTTTGATTTATGAGTACGTTTAACGTGTGGTACCATCGGGCAAAAATTTTTGTTAGGTAATGCGGGGGTTATATACTTTATATAGAAAAACGGTTATATAAAAAAAAAAGAAAATAAAAGATGGCCACGCGCTGGTCACTAAAGAAATAACAAAGTAAATAAAAACAAATCTATTAATCAGGAAGGCAGTATAAAAGCCTAAGTTATAGGGCTGGGCCTTTTTGCAATAAAGTGAGTTCAAATAAGGTAAGTACCCAATGAAGAAGAACTGGCCCTGACTTGAAGATAGGGTCAATAGAATAAGGCCACGGGTTACTTAGGTATTATTACCTGAATTGGTCGGTGTTTTATATAATTCCCTTAAAGTAAAAAGATTATTTTTATTTTTAACTAAAATTCAAACATACGAGTTACGCTTTCTAAATGCCCGCGTAGGTACTGTCGCAGAAAAAAGTGGTACCTATCGTGCAAAAATAAGATGGTACGAAAAAATATTACCTACAAATGTAAAATATCTATGGTTAAGACTGTCTTCTGCACTGAGCGAACAGCATATAGTGCAACGGTCCGTAAAAAAGTGAAATAGATAACACGTGACGATCGCGTTCCCATGATTCTTGACTTCAGATTCTATCGTAAAATTTACTTCTGTTCGGCGACTTACGTATAACTTCAGAAAAACACAGTTAAGTTACCCTTTCAGTAAATTACCGGTTTTGACATTACAAGTTCACTTACCTGACAGATAGTAGTTGCTGATGGAGTCCTGCAATAAAAAAAGGCTAATCAGAAATCAGAAAAAAAAAGTTAGGTAATTAATTATATTGTCGATATAGTCTCAGGCTGGAACCACTGATAAATCTTTCAAACTGGAGTAGTAACAATGATGGACGGTTATTCTACCAACAGGTGATACTTAGTCTTAGCACAATGCAGCAAAATGAAAATAGAACCATATCTAAAGTGGAGCAGATTGTTTTATTATTTATGTTTTTTTAATGGATAGGGGGACAATCGAGCACACAGATCGCCTGATGGTAAGCGATTACTGCCGCCCATGGACACCCGCAACACCAGAGGAGTCACAAGTGCGTTGCCCGCCTTTTTAAAGGGGATTGGGCCTCCGGTAACCTCACTCACTCGGCGAAACACAACGTAAGCGTTGTTTAATGCCGGTTTTCTGTGAGGCCGTGGTATCACTCCGGCTGAGACGCTAATGTTTTGATTCCTAGTTGTTAGCTACCTATTTGCAGACCAAAGAAATCAATGAAATTACAATTGATAGTTTAGTGCTATTCCTTAAGTGTATTTTTTTTTATAAAATTATACCGAGGCCCACGCTCCATACGATTCGATGGATCGATTATAAAATAGTAGGCATCGATAAAATATATCGAGATTAATTTAAAATCCCGTCGTTTCAATACCGATCGGCATTTCATATCCACCAAGAAATCACAAAGGTGACCCTGTTATTAACCTGACAAATATACCAAATTTCATCTTAAATCGGTTTTCTTATATTAAAGTAGGACGAAAATCACCTCGGTGTGACGTTCGAAGAGAAATTTATAGTCAGCCGTCACCCCGAATTTTATCGTGGAAAAATACTTCTTTTTCACCGAAAACTGTTTGTCAACGTCCCGCGGCGATTCAGTGGGAATGGCGGCCATTTTATATCAACTCAACGTTGTATATACTGATGGAGGAATGATTCTTTTTTTCAGATACTAAGTGCTTATTGTTGGGTATTTGGATGTTAGCCTCGGGCTGTCTTATCTGAGTGAAAGATAATACATTATTTACGTCATTAATCTTTGGTTGTAAAGGTTCTAAGATCACTAGATAATTGTAAAAAGAAGGATTAGAAAATTGATGGTGCATGTTTTTTATAGTTTACATTACGGGTTTTTCCTAAAAAAAGTTATCAATTTTTTTTTTTCTTTTTTATGAAGCTTGCTAGGAATGTGGGTCGCACATTACTAGTATTCTTGTTAACCCCTCGTGCTAAGCTAAATGCTTATGTTACGAGTGAGTTCACGTCGGTAGTGCAATGGGTGGATTTCAAACCGGCAACCACATGATCACAAGTCCGACGCCCTAGCCATTAGGCTGCCGCCGGCCGCTTCAATCATAATCATTTTATTTTCATTTCCTTCGTTTTCATGGTAAAGGAAATTATCGAAATTGTGGGAAAGGAATGAAATGTGTTTTTAACTGTGTGTGGGTGCTTTAAGTTTAATGCGTGTATCTGTCGTGTGTATTTACATGTAGATAGACTGTTTGTGTCCTGGTAACTCCCAATCGAATAGACCGATTTTGATTCTGTTTTTTTTTTTGTTTAAAAGATGACTTGATCGAGAGTCAGCCACGATTTTAGAAAATTTGGTAAAAAGGAAAGTTATCAGCTCTTTTCTAGTTAATGAAGGGATGTGAGCAAATTCCACAGGTCTGATCTATTTTAAATTTGGTATCCCGTTACCTACTTCAATGAAGTAAGAACATGGTAATCATGATCATTTTACATTTTCCATGCTAAGATTTATAAAGTTATATTAGTGAAGGAAAAATCCTGCCTGAATTTCTTCTTCACAAAAATAACTTTATAATGGTAACCATGACGTGATGCTGCGGAGGGTTTTTCAAATTTAATATTGACCAAGAGTTTTTTACCAATGTTGGAAAATTATAAAACTATACTACGGTTTACGAATTTTATTGCGATATTTTCAATTTCAATTTCAGAGCCTTTATTTCCATCTTGCACAGTATTACATTATCTTAATGAAGCCTTATTTATATTAACTATTATTTTTATTCAAGTGAGTAGTAATAGCACATCGGTTGCCGTTTCCTGCTTAGTTGGTGTGTCTTGTCACACATAGGCCTCCTCCAGCTCTCTCCAGCATCTCAATCTTCTCATCTTTTTTTTTTGTTTTTGACTGTGTATCTTTTTATATTAATTTTGACATTTTATAAATTCCTAAAAATATTTGTACGCCATATAATGTGGCAAACATATTTGAGCTACCAAAATTATGTAACATCCTGCATGCATTTAGTAATATTTTTGAATGCATACACATGTTTATACAAATAAATCTTATTGTATTCTATTCTATTCAATCTCAAGCAAGTCGTAACCACAGTGGGCCAGCTACTCTTTTTATATCATCGGACCATCTTTTTCGTTGTCCGCCTCTTTTTCTTCTGATGTTTTTATCGCGATATATTGATAACTAAATATTTTTCAAACTCGTCTTTTTGAATCCTGGTTTTGGATGAGTCTACTTAATAATAATAAATTAATTATTACATACATACATACACTCACGCCTTTCTCCCACAGGGGTAGGCAGAAACTATAGACTGCCACTTGCTACGATTCTTGCATACTTCTTTTGCTTCTTCCACATTCATACATCTTCTCATACATACACGCCGGTTGCGAGTGCTACGCACCTGACCTTTTTGAAGGATTTCGCCAATCAGATCGGCGTATGTCCTTCTAGGGCGACCTCTACCGGCGCTGCCGCTGACATTCGCCTTATAAATTCCTTTCATTAATCGTCTTTCATTCATTCTTTCAAATTAATTATTATTATGATTTAATAAAATATCTACCGTGAAATTCGTAAAATCTTGTCAGAAATAAGTACGAACTAGTAATTTTAATACATACTTAGATATAATTATTATATAAACTATTGCACATTTGAATAATTGATGTTTCTTCACTAAACGCAAAACTAAAATTAATAAGGAAACACATCACGACGTCTCCAGTATTAGCTTCCCAGTCAATTTCCGTAAGCGGCATATAAATCTCTTAGACGCGGCGGTCTCATCTTCACGCGGAAATGCAGACCCGACCCGTTAGAGTTATAGTGTGTTTTAACAAGGGAAATGTTGTAGTTTTTCACTTGTCTCGTACTCCAACTGCTTTATTTTCAATTCGGATTTTGTGGTCCGCGAGAATAAAGTAATTTTGTAGAATGATGATTGTTTTATCTTGAAATATGTGCGGAGGAAGCAAATTATTAATCTTTATTGTTGATTAATTATGAGATAAATATTTGTGGTGTGACCACATATATATTAATATTTTTAGGCTTAATTTTGTTGGCAATAATCCATTTTTTTTTTCTTTCTTTCATAATCACATTAAATATGTACTTGATTTTAGATCGACTGAAAATATAATGTAAGTATCTTTTTTTGTAAATCGTTTTGATAACATTTTGGCCCAAAGAAAGCCCAACCAGTGAATAATATTATGTATTATGCAAGTGACAGGCAACATAGCACGATGCCGGGTTTCTATTTCACGCGCAAACGGTCTGAGCGCATTTGGATTTATGCACGACCCGCGATGACGTGCTGTCGCGTCGCCTCTGTTAGATGCATAACCCTGTGCAATTTATTATGCAAAAATATTTTGTATTTTACATTAATCATAATTTTAAATCTCATATTATTAGTTTGCAGATCGATAATAAAGCTATAATAATTATGTTTCAATGAAAATATTACATATGGTTAAACTAAAAGCTGAACCCAACATAGTCGATGATAAAAATAGCGTTAGAATTGCAGGCATAGTAAAAAAAAATCATACGCCTAAAAAGTCGCGGAAGTAAACAGGGATACCACACTCAAAAAAACAAAAGGCCTATCGTGACATATTGACACTGACAACTTACAAAATGTTTGGCCAAACTTAGTATCTGAGATACCGAAAATATGCCGCCGAAGACAATATTTTCGCTTATCTAATATAATTTATGCGAAAACTTATCGAAACTTGGTCACTTAGAGAGACGATTCGCTCGAGACGTCGATCCCGATAATATCATACTTTTGTAGTTACGTTTCGGTGAAGTTTGTTTGCCATTTTGTTACGTTAATATTCAAATTGTTGACTGTTCTGCTAGACATTTCCAGTTTCGTTTAAATTGTTGTTGTGGAAGCAGATAAGGGTGTTAAGATTTGAGTTTTTTTTACTACATTTTGTAAGATTTCTATTTCACTTTATCTTGACTGATGCGTACTTACTTATCGTAATTGAACAACTCGCCATATTTTTCTTCATAATAACTAAGGTAATATCAAGCTTCGTGGCCTATACTCAAAGAAGTATAAGCAATATCTATCATAAGTACCGCTGAAATGTGGAATGTGCTTCCCGAGTGGGTCTTCCCTAATAGATATAATCTGTGTGTCTATAAAACACGAGTGAAACAGGTTCTTCTAGGCAAGCGCGCTCCATCATAGGTCGCGGTATCCACATTAGGCGAACTGCCTCTCAAGCGTAAGCCTATCAAAGAATTTTAAGAATTTGTCTATAGTTTTGCATTTATGGTTTTTGTTTTTATTTTACTTGTTTTTAAACAACGAAGGAATTTTAATGTGTTGTCGTCAACTGTACCTATTTCATTCTACAGAGATTTTCAAGGAAAAGTGTGGTAGAATGGTAAATGCCATAGACATTTTACAACGTCCTCTTGTGCCCTTTATGGCCCTTATGGTCGTGGGACAAGTGATCACAAGTGAAAAAGATGGCCGACATTAACTTGGAGAAAGATGTTTACCGAAGTGCAAACAAGGAAGTAAACATATTTCAAAGTCAACATCCACGATGTTTTTTTTTTTAATTATAATTTGCTTGCTATAGTATCACCGCGACCGCAGTCGGTCTATTGTGATCGCAACTGGTTGAGTTACAATTCACCGCTGAAGCCTGCAACTACTATGAGGATTTTCTTAGGGGCGAGATCCTTTATTTCATCTGGGCAGTGCAGAGCAATATTTATTTTTACTTTAGAAAAGTCAAAAACGTATAAAAAGTATCTTATTCAGCAAAACCGGCAAGAAACTCATAGACACCCCCTAAAAGATATCTAACTTTATTTCTGATTGCGCGAAAAATCCATAAAAAGTAGTTAGTTTTATATCTCTGTACTGCCTCGTTAGTCTAGTGCTCCCAAGCGAGACCTTTACGCTAGAAATCCTGGGTTCGATTCTTCCCAGGTCGAGCAAAGTGTTATTGGATTTTTCTATGAAATTCTCCATAGCAGCTCGGAGTTTGGACTTGTGCCCGGTTAATGGTAATAAGCTGTGGGTGCAGATAAAATACCTTCTATCTACATTAGTACACCTCTGCCTAACTCTTCGGGACACACAGGCGTATTTCCAGAAGCATCAGTTTCGTGTCAACTGAATCTTTCTTTAGATACAGATAGACAGAACTGCCTTTACAGACTTACAATTTCCTTCAATTTTGATCACCACAGGAACAAGTGATATTCGTGGGCATACCAACATACTTAACACATTCCTTAGGGGTGTCTCGCCTCATAATTTAATATAAATAACGTCGAATTTCTCCGGCCATTTTTATAATGTACACTATATAATGCAACAAGAGAGGGCTGCTATTTCTAGACATTGTTTAGAGCTGTTATTACCATTACTGAGGAACGAGGCAAAAGTACCTGTATTAAAAGTTGAAGCTTAAAGCGAGTAGGTACCTTTTCTAGATCAATATTGTTTAAGTATATTGTGATTATTTAATAAAGTAAAATAAGGTAAACTTAACGAATAAATAACAAACAATATCGTATTTTTCTGGATAATTTTCCTGGTAAAGAACAGGATAAATTAGCCAAAACCGAGTATTTACGTTTTTTTGTAAATAAAATTCTTTGTTTATTATACTGATTTCTAAGACTTACGTGAATATCTATATATATAAGAAGAACCTGACTGACTGACTGACGTATCAACACACAGCCGAAACTACAGGAGCTAGATCACTGAAAGTTTGCATACAGGTTCCTTTTGCACTGTAGACGAGCACTAAGAAAGGATTTTTGGAAATTCAACCCACCTTTCACACTTTAACCCCCCCTTTTCGTCACCTTATTACGAAAAGGGGGGGGTGAAAGTGGACATATTGAACTAACACCACCTTATGGATTTTATCGAGCTATGTCTACTTAACAAAATCCCGACGTTTCGCACCTTTTACAGAGTCCAAGGTCACGGGCAGACTACATTATTAATGTAGATATAACGTGATAAAATACCTAAAGTGATTTTATTTCAATAAGTCTTTGTTTATTGATACCTGTTCTCTTTTTTAGCGGCTTTATTCGTTGTAAATCCGTAGTCAAATGGTGAATGATCAGCTCATTTAATTATTAATTTATTACATCTCATACAAAACGTGAAACAATATCATTGAAGTGCCAACCAATATTTTTGTTTTTGCATTCTTGTATTTGTAATATTAAATTAAAATAACATCAAATATACCTACTTTTAATTTTGCGCAGACACACTAAAATTATACACTGTCACTCCCACCGAACTCAATACACATACAGCAACCAGATGTCCTACCCTCACGATACCGCAAGCGGGGGTCGGCAAACATCATAGCTCCGTTCATAATCGTTGGAAGCAGACACGTTAAACACAGCAGGCTATAAAAATTGTGCAAAAGCGATAAATTATCGCGCGTATGCAATTATGTGGGACGGTGGCAGTTTTTGAAGGGAAGAAGTAATGACGGGCCATAATAATATGTGGTACGCACTTGAGTTTTGTGATAAATACGTTGTGGAGATCATATTGTAATGTAAGTATTTATATAAAAAAAAATTTAATTAAAACACACCTCTAGTAGTAGGGAACAAGCCATGACACGGGAGAATTGACTAATATTCAATTAACATTAGAACTAGAATCATAATCAATTCATTATACTGTCCCACTGCTGGGCACGGGTCTCCTCTCAGAAAGAGAGGGATTAGGCTATAGTCCACGTTGGCCTAGTGCGGGTTGGCAGACTTCACACGCCATCGAGAAAATCTCTCAGGCATGCAGGTTTCCTCACGATGTTTTCCTTCACCGTTTAAGCGCGTGATAATTAACTACTTAATACGCACATGACTTGAAAAGTCAGAGGTGCGTGCCTTGGGTTCGAACTCGAGACCTTTGACTTGGCAGTCCAACGGTCATACCACTAGGCTATCTCTGCTTGCTACACTAGAATGCAGTCTTGTAAATGAGACTATAAACCTAAGTTTCATCTACATCTTTAGAGTCACGGGAAGAAACTCGGTCTTTAAATCAATATGGTTAACGGAGTGTTTTCGACTTTTCTCTCCAAATGAGAGACACGGATATTGAAATTACATCTTAAATATTTTTTTTATAATCAGAATTAGCCTTCAGTCCCTTCTTAGTACCTTGAAAATAAGATATATGATCGAAAACCTTCACAAATCTCACTAAAAACAAATTCCATTTTCAATCGATAAACCCTATCACTAGCCGTCACAATAGTACGCGCCACGTCCGCCCGGCTCACGCCACGGTCACGCCGCGCGGTCGCAGTGCGGCCGCATTTGTCACGCAGCTCAACCGCACTCGCTGCCATCTGTCATACGCTCTTGACTACATCGGTTACGGCAGATTATGGGATGGCAGAGGCGACAACGATTATTGTGTATAGATTAAAATGCCTATACTCTATTAAAATTATGCGTGTCATCATTATTCCGGCTTTATTTCGACAGGTCTGCTTATCTAGCATAAAACCTAAAATAAGTGTTCAATTTTTTTAAAAAAAATTTATGATCATTGATGAAACGTTGAAATTATAGTTACCCCGTTCAAAATATAAGTTGATCGTTCATAAGGAAAAAAATCAACTAGGGACCATGGATGTTTTAAAGTAACAGGTATTATTAGAGAGATTTTTACTCTATAACTCTTAAGAAATATTTCAGCCACATTTCGTCAGCTTTCACAAGGATATCAAAGCCATTTCTTTTTACATAATTAAAATAATGATTTGCATGCAAATCTACCAACCTTGATTTGTCAATTATAATACCTATTTTTAGTGTAAGAGTGGGTGTGTTGTGTAGCTGTTTCTACAAGCCAGCATTTTCGAGTTACAATTCCAATCAGTACCTAGACTGACGATCATGCCGCACGTTTATAATCAACATGATTTCCAATTTCTAATCTACACTGACCGTATAAAAAATCATAGTACTGTACCATCTGCTCAACAACTTAATCTATGCCACCCTTCAAGCAGACATCTGTTAGGTATCGGTTTATTACACGTCTAACCGCAAGTGTCCCGTTAAAATATTACCCGGTATTACCCAATATTACCGGGTATTACCGACGCGTGTCGAATATTACACGTCATTATAGTAGTAATAACTCAAGTGTTTGTGATATGTGATGCATTGTCCTAGACTTTTCTTAATTATGTTGGGGTTGGCATCCAGTATAACCAGATGGGACTGAATATCAATATTTTACACGAAGCGACTACCATCAGACCTTTGCAACACAATTTGTTAGTATGTTAAGCGTCCGGCGGAGCTTGAATTGCCCACAAAAACGTAATACCGAAATAAATCGTAATCCAGACAATATTCTATCAAACTATGTTATTATTCGGATTTGGATACCGTTAATGTAGTTTCCTACGATACTATTTCGTCTACTACTTCACTGGTAATAAAATACCGATTTTTTTTTCCAAACTTGGTAAAGTTATCAAAAACTGCATTCGCTTCCATTTATTTCCACTGAAGTATTTTGGATGAAATGATAACTTAGGAACCTAGATTAACGGTATCGGGATCCGAATAATAACAGAATTTGATTAAATTGTGTTTGAATTACGATTTATTTCGGTATTAGTTTGTAAGAGAAATTCGGTCCGCCGGACTCATAATCAGATTCGACGGCTTTATGTATTTTCTGAGGCTCGGAGGGGCCCTGATTTGACTGACAGACCGCAGACTGACAGTGGTAGGCGCAGCTTAACTTTGTAGAGTAAAACTTTTTATTAGCTTTAGAAAATACGAGGTTAATGATTATATTTTTATCTAAATATATAAAAGAAGAACCTGACTGACTGACTGACTGAGGTCAACGCATCAACGCACAGCCGAAACTACAGGAGCTAGATCCCGGAAAGTTTGCATGCTGGTTCCTTATGCACTGTAGACGAGCACTGAGAAAAGATTTTTGGAAATTCAACCTCTAAGGTGGTGAAAGTTTGTATGAAAATTTGCACACACTATAATGCGTTTGACATACACACACATACACATATTTAATAAACGATGAAATTGTCAAGATATGTACAGCCACAGATAATATAATCGTACAGCTGTCATTCGCTGTTGACATTTTCCCAGTAGTTTTCTTCCTTATAAATTAGACTCAACACATTTTATGATATGAAACCTCCCTGGTGTAGGTACAGTGGGCACAAATATTTTAGAAACGAAAATTACCTAAGTACGCAATAATTCAAAAAGATATTTATTTAATTTAATATTTAATTGTCTAGACTCTAGGATATGTCCAAAAAATCTATTATTAATTATTAAGATTATTATGCCCATACTTTTGACAGTTGACAGCAAACGTCATTCAAACTAAAACCTTTAATTATATAACTCCATCATAGCAAAGAAAAATATAGGAAAATGTGGGTTGACTGAAGATAGGCAATCGGTTAAACTAACCAAATAATTTAACTACTATTAAACCATAACTATTCACATCAACTAGATAATAGCCGATATTAAACATAATTCTACCCCATAGACGACACCATAAAGAACGATCATAGGGGAGTTATAATCATAAAAACTTGACAAGGGGATTAGTACAATACGATGGTTATAGAGAATACGCAGGTGTATATGGTCACCATGCTTCAGTTTAAAGTCTGCTTATGTTACCATAGAATATAGGATTATCATAGATATCTACATTTGTGGTTACCACCGGAAAGGACCGCCTGTATTCTCCGAAGGTTTAGGCAGAGGCGTACTTAATGTACACCCACAGTTCGCCGGTATGTTTAGGTCCCATGTTATAGGGGGCGAGGCTATAGCCATTCACCGGATGCAACTAATTATTATTATGCATCTCAATTTTCACAATGGCGGAGTTATGATACACGTGTAAAAAACCTAATAGCTATTGTTTTAAGTATATATATTTTTTAATTAAAATAAACTGATATTATTGAAATAATGCGACTGCCTCATTAGTCTAGTGGTCCCAAGCGCGACTGCAACGCTAGAGGTCCTGGGTTCGATCCCCAGGTCGAGCAAAGTGTTATTGGGTTTTTCTATGAAATTCTCAGTAGCAGCTCGGAGTCTGGATTTGTGCCCGGTTAATGGCAATAGGCTCGCCCCCTATTACATGGGACCTAAACATACCGGCGAACTGTGGGTGTACATTAGTACGCCTCACCTAACCCTTCGGGGAATACAGGTGTGATGGTATGTTGTATGTTATTGAAATAAAACCACTGTATGGATTTTTTTTAAAGCTTACTAGCAATGTAGGAGAAGAGACTAGAGGAAGGAGAGTGGGGAGGCCTTTGCCCTGCAGTGGGACACTACGGGTTTTTAATAATAATAATAATAATAACTAGCAATGTGGGTCGCACATTACTAGTATTCTTCTTAACCCCTCGTGCAAAGCTAAGTGCTTGTGTTACGAGTGGGTTCACGTCAGTAGTGCAATGGTGGGTTCCAAACCGGCAACCAACATGATCGCAAGTCCGACGCCCTAGCCATTCGGCTACCGCCGCCTTAAATGTTATCGTAATGATTTTATCTTTGTATTCCTATTAGCATGAACAAATCAAGTCGTTTCGAAACCTTTACAGGGTCCATGATAACGGGTAGACGACGATAAAACTGTAAAATCGGTATTATTTCATTATAATTTAATATTCTCGTAAGTCTCAGAAATCAGATAACTGATAATTTCAATATTATTATAAAGGCCAATCAAATGTTTAATGTTAAACTTTTAATATATATCTCTTGAATTATATATTATAATTCAAGAGTTTCAAATCTATTATATTTTGTTTACTTTCAATGATTTGCTTTTTTACATTTGTTTTATGGGTTAAGTCGGCAAACGATCTGACGAACCACCTGGTGGTAAGTAGTCATCGTCACCCAAGGACACCTGCAACACTAGAGGAGTTGCTGATGCGTTCCCGATTTAAGAGCCTTTACGGACTACAGACTGCCAGAACCGTAGCAGCCGAGGGGACTGGCTCTTACGTGCAAAAGTCGAAAAACACACCAAGGTACTTTACGACAGACTCCGACGTAAGGGTGGTCGCCAGCCAGTCAGACCCCAAGAGGTCCTACCACCAAGCCTGTCAGATATTTTCACGCCTCTTACGGGATGCCTATCTGAAAGGCAGTGAGGAACAGTATTCTAACCCGTCCCCACACGGGTAATACCTATACCTAGATAAAGTTCAATAACTGCAATAACGAGTTAAAAATACGTCATCTAGTTTATATACATGAAAATTAAGGTTGTTTTTGTTATCCATTTCTAAAGCTGATTTTATCTTTTTATTTCAGACACGTACACAAGACAAAACACTCACTTAACTACCTCATAACCCGGAGTCGCTCTTAACAATTACTCTATGTAAACATAATGGTAATTAACACTATGCGTATCGCAGAGGTAACGCAATCATCTGCTTTAATGACGTCGTTAACTTGCATGCGATGTGTGGCGAGCCTGTACTTGCAATACGCAGGTCGCACAGTGGGGCGTCCATGAAATTTGTGAACTATTAACTACGATTATTTTTACGTAAAACAAGACTTCAGGTAGTTTTTCGAGAGCTGGATATGTTTGTATGCGAGAAATTGTGTTTGCAAATGCAACCACGATTCAGGGACAAAATATAGAAGAGAGACAAGTATTTAAAAAAGCATGGAAAATAGCATGGTGGACTTATAACCTACCTCGTGGCTTTTAATGGTCACTTACATATAGGTACCTAATTCTTTTTTATAAAATTTATGTTATTTCAATTGGGTTGATGTTGAACATCATAATTACACAATCTGTTCCCAATACAAAATGTATGAGAAAATAAATTATCTTCATAATTTTCTTTTTCGTGAATCTTTTCGATTTTACTGTATTCTGTATTATAGTTATTCTGGTATTCGGGGAGGAGACATATCCAACAAACCAAAGATCATACAAATCGGTCCACCCGTTCTCGAGTTATAAGGTGTTATAACAAAGCCGACTTTATTTTTATACATATGTAGATTAGTATGCTTGTGTGAATTTTCGTTTGTAAACGTACCAGCAATTCAAGAGAAAACCCTGGTGTAGAGCATCCAACCGTTGCTTTTTTATTGACCCACCTTTTTTTATGGGATATGGGGCAAACGAGCCGAGGGATCGCCTGATGGTAAGCGATTACCGCCGCCCATGGACACCTACAACACCAGAGGAGTTACAAGTGAGTTGCCGGCGTTTTAGAAGGGGGTTAAGCCTCCGGTATACGGACCTTCTTCCTAGTCTGTGGGCCTGAGGTTTATCTTAAAGTTATGTGGCACCCAACGTGGGACTTATATTGTTTTCATTATTTTCCAATGCTTACAACACTTGCACTATGAATGAATGAAGTGGTTACCAGGAACAGCGAACCGGTATAGAACAATTAATTATATTTACTATTTCTATTTGTGTGGTTTTAGCTAACTTATACATATCATCACGAATGTATTCCCCGAAAGGTTAGGCAGAGGTGTACTAATGTACACCCACAGTTCTTCAGTATATTTAAGTCCCATGTAATATGGGGCGTGTGCTATTAACCTTGCACAAATCCAAACACCGAGCAATCCATAGGTACAGAGAATTTCATAGAAAATCCAATAACACTTTGCTGGGATTCCAACCAAAAAATCCCAAGACCTCGCACACCTACAATCAGCGTAGTAGTCGCGCTTAGGATCTAATAAAGCATAATGCATAATGCTAATGCCATCAAAAGTGCACTTTCATCATTATTCGGTTGCACCGCCTCACTAAAAGGGGTCGCGCGTTTCTAACAACAGTAACTACCCAGTACCATCAGACTCGTTCTGTTATTAACATGTAAATGTGACGTCATGTATGTTTGTCTGACACTACGTCACAGTTTACTGCTACATATGTTTGGGCAATTATAACATAAACAATATGAATAAACAGTACGTTGCTGTTACTGTTTTAGACTGCGACACATGAACTGTAGTTTTTGCCCTGACTTTGTCTGCGTCGACTTCAGAATTGAGTCCAACTAGTTAAAAAGTTAAAAAAATATCCTATGTGTCTCGGTTATTAACTGTGTGCCAAATTCATCCAAATCTTTTAAGCCGTTTTTGCGTGATTGAGCAACACTCAAACAAAAAAATTGTAAGAAACCAACAATAAATTAAACGCATCGATGTGACGTCAATCATTAAGGTGCAAGGTATACCGACATTTGGATGATGCCATCGTCAACGTCCATACCATGTTGAAAACACCGGTTCTCGTCCGATCACCGAAGTTAAGCAACATCGGGCGCGGTCAGTACTTGGATGGGTGACCGCCTGGGAACACCGCGTGACGTTGACTTTTACATTTTGACACCAATTGCAATATATTTTTTTTTATGTTGACGTTATTGGATATTTTTATTTCGAAAATTTATACAGGAACATTAATAAAGAAACATATCAAAATATTCAAAGTTTACCAACAGATTTTATTGTAAACATATTGTCCAGCATTACATAAGCCAGTTTGCATTGCAGACAATCTGCAATGCAAATACTAATAGATGCTCGCCATTGTACACTGCGGGACAAAAACATGTCGTCCATGGAAAATTGAATTTCCATAGATACGCCCTCTGTGACGTAACCGGGATGGGTTTACAATGGATCCTAATTTTATTGTCTTTGTGTCTACCAAATGGTACCGAATCGACATTTATAACTTAATATACATTTATACAATAAACGGGCTCGTGCCTAAGTAATAACGAGGATAACCAATCAATGTTAAGCTTCTCTTCTAGAGGCCATTTTTTAGATGGGTGAATATTATTAGGACATCGATACTCCTCTGTGCCTCGGATAGCAAGTTAGGTCATTAACCTTATCATATAAAAAAATATCATTAAGGTGAACATGTCGAGAATAAAGTGTGAGACAGTCCCAATATTTTATAAAACCTAAATATATACATACTTCGTTTTTTTTTTATTTGAGATTACATTTTATACGAATATTAGTAATAGGTACGTAATAAATTTCTTCAACATTCCGTGTTGAAAAAAAATACATAAATTAATAGATACATTAATATTATTAAAAGAAACGAATTATTAAAATATAATATTAAAAAGTCAACGTCACGCGGTGTTCCCAGGCGGTCACCCATCCAAGTACTGACCGCGCCCGATGTTGCTTAACTTCGGTGATCGGACGAGAACCGGTGTTTTCAACATGGTATGGACGTTGACGACTATATGGCTAAAATTTAAGTTCCCAAAATATGATCGAACCTGCTAATGTTATGCTGGTATGTTTTAAGTTTTTATGTTATCTAAATCAATATAAGTAGGTATTATCTTTAAGAATAATTATTTTGAAGTCCATTTTATGAAATTAGAATGAAGTCAACTTGTAACTTTTGAACGAAATTTTGATTTTTAATTAAGAGAAATGAGACTCGTGATTTGGTATATGTCAATTTCTTTTGATTTTTATTTACAAAATGATATTATAATATAACAAGTCTAATAATTACAATTAATAAATTTAATGTAAGTACCTACATACTAAATCTCAACGGATGAATGTAAAAAAGTCAACGTCACGCGGTGTTCCCAGGCGGTCACCCATCCAAGTACTGACCGCGCCCGATGTTGCTTAACTTCGGTGATCGGACGAGAACCGGTGTTTTCAACATGGTATGGACGTTGACGACTATATGGCTAAAATCTAAGTTCACAAAAAATTATTGAACCTGCTAATTAAATAAGTGTAAATGGTAACAAAATATTGTTATTATAATTCTGAACACGTCATGGTTTGCTAATCATTCATAAATTTAGACACATTTCTTGGATAAGATATTTTTATTTCAACTAAATCAATATTATCTTTAGAGTATAATTATTTTGAAATACATTTTATGAAATTAGAATAAAGTCAACTTTTATCTTTTGAACGGTGGCTTTGATTTTTAAGTGAAATGAAACTGTCCTGATATTATATTATGTCAATTTGTTTTTAAGTTTTATTTACAAAAAGATAAAATACGGATAAACAACGGATGAATGGGAAAAAATCAAAAAACTCAACGTCAAGCGGTGTTCCCAGACGGTCACCCATCCAAGTACTGACCGCGCTCGATGTTGCTTAACTTCAGTGATCGGACGAGAGCCGGTATTTTCAACATGGTATGGACGTTGACTACTATAATAATGTGGCTAAAATCTAAGTTCCAAAAAAAAAGTTAAATATGAGTAAGTAGCAATAAAATATTTTATTGTAATGCCATGACGTGTACAGACGTCATGGCTTGCTAATCATTCTTAAAATTTGACACAGTTCTTGGAAAAGACGTTTTAAGTTTTTAATGCATGTACCTAAGTCAGTCATCTAATATACTTATTTAATTATTTTGAAATTCAATTTATGAAATTAGAATGACGTCAACATAAATTTTGAACGATGGCTTTGATTTTTAAGTGAAATGAGATTGTCCTGATATTTTATAGTTAATTTGTTTTTATATTTTTATGTAAAATGATATTAAAATATAACAAAACTAATAATTAGAAATAATAAATTTTATGTAAGTACTAAATCTCAAGGGATGAATGTAAAAAAGTCAACGTCACGCGGTGTTCCCAGGCGGTCACCCATCCAAGTACTGACCGCGCCCGATGTTGCTTAACTTCGGTGATCGGACGAGAACCGGTGTTTTCAACGTGGTATGGACGTTGACGATTATCTTAGCAAAACTCACATATACTTTACGCTGCTTTTTCCACATGTCAAGGTCTTGATATTTTGTTGCGGTTGATGCGGTCGTGATCCGCCACCCTTGCTACCTCTAAGCCAAAATGAGACATTTGACACTCAGTTACAAATAAAAAAAACATCTAAACATGTTTCTTATAGAAACAATAAGACTACAATCTAATTAAACAAATATATCCTAATAAAATTATAGCATGGTATCCCTACGAAAAAAATTAACTACACGCGGTGTTCCCAGGCGGTTACCCATCCAAGTACTGACCACGCCCGATGTTGCTTAACTTCGGTGATCGGACAAGAACCGGTGTATTCAACATGATAGACCTTGAATATCAAACTACAAAAATATTAGTACACTTAAAAAATATCAACCATGTAGGTGCAGTCACGCGTTGAAAATCCAGTAGCACCTCTATTCAGCGACCTTACAAAAACAATAACCGAACTTTGGGGAAGTGGAATTAGCCGACCGATTCAGTAATATTTGGTTTCCATAACAGATCGAATTTTGACCTAATATTTTGTATGGAGTTTATGTCAAATTCCTAGTGGGAAAACAGAAAAAATATAGTGTGGTTATTGAATGTGGATGTTGGTCAAGAAAAGTGTTAGATGTCTTTTGAATTTTTGATATATATTTTTTCAGGCTAATACTAAACTAAAACATAATTATAGGTAACATAGAAATACAAACATGCTCGTTCTGGGAATCAAACTCAGAACCTCACACTTGGCAGCTGTGCTTGGGACTACTAAACAAAACAGGCAGACATAATATAAACTGTACTAAAATTACATTATTTCAATTAACAAGCAGAACGTATTCTCTCTCCATTTTGAATAAGCTTTTGTCCTGGATCCAAACGCAAACATATTTTAACCAATTCACTTAGTCATAAGTTTAAAATAATTAAGCTTGCACCCTAGGGAGTCTGGCAGAGGGAGAGGTGTACAAACAAAACTTGCTATGATCGAATCAGTTGCAATATTAATCATATTTGAGTTGGCGAGAGGGCTCCGTAGTAGGGACACCATACTATAAATTTGCTAGGACAGTTTTACATTTTTCACTATGAAAGAATTCGTTTAGATGCTTTTTTTTTATTTAATACTGATTAATAACTCCTCAATTTTTCTTTGGCTCATTGGGTAGCTAGCGTAGCATGAAAGAATTTATTGTCAAATCGTGCAGTATAATTGCTTTTTCTGATACTTATGAATTTCTCAGTGGCAGCTCAAAATTTGTATTTGTATCCAGTTAATAGCTATTATGCTTGGCTTATTACACGGGAGTCATGGGACCTAAAAATATACTGGCGAACTGTGGATGTACTAACAATTCCAGGAAATACAGGCGTTTTATTAGAGTACAGTAGAATTATTTTGTCTCAGAAACCAGTAGGTAGTAAATTAAATACTTAACTTAATTTATTTTGTCGTTGTAAATCAAAACGAAATAAGAATGCCCAAAAAGCTGTTGATTATAATAAAGATTGATTACAATTGTATCACTATGTAGCCGTGAGCAGTTATAACTTGTTCTAGACAATAAGCCGTTTAAATAACGACAGCAAAAGTGCGAAACAAAAGATTATCAAGAAACCCGAACGTGAGGCCAAACATTGTGATTTTAGGAATAAAACAAACGTTTGTATATGTACTTCAATTTTACACTTGCAATCGTCAACGTCCATACCATGTTGAAAACACCGGTTCTCGTCCGATCACCGAAGTTAAGCAACATCGGGCGCGGTCAGTACTTGGATGGGTGACCGCCTGGGAACACCGCGTGACGTTGACTTTTTACTTTTTAAATTCTTATTCAGTATTTATACATTTAATATATTATAATAATGGGACAGTCTCGCTGCGGCTGTAATTCTTATGCAACTTACACATTAGGGGAGAGTTGGATATTACCGAGCCCCTAAGGAATTTCACCTATAATTAGGAAACTGTTTGATATTAAAAGAAACAAAATTTTGTAATTATTAGGACATTTATTCAGGTACGCATACCATATAACAAGAACTTCCAAAATTCAAACAAAAAATAATTATCGTCAATTTACAAAAATAACTAAAGGCGCGGTATTGTCAAACTGGTCCGATAATATCGCGCCCAAAAAAAAAATACAATTCTAAGTAATTTTTCTTGTGGAAAATAGGGAGACCCAAATCTTTTTCTAGAGATTAAATCAGTAAGTATATAAAGACTCATCACACAATAAGTATTAACAAAAACTTATAATTTATGACAACAAAACGTAAATCTTTTTTTATAACTAGAAATTAATCAAATTTATACAAAATCGGTATTTTCGCTTAGGATATCAAATACCACAAACAGATTCAAATAAGTTCAAACTCTTTTGTCGAGGTAAAAAGAAGTTAATGTAAATAAAACGTACTTTTCATAGTTTACAATTTTGACCGATAATACCGCGCCCCCCGGCGCGGAATTATCGAACTTGGTCATTTTATTTTTTAACCTCAAAATGATGTGGATTATATTATAGCACGTAAAAACTTACTCTGACATTAATTCTACAGTACAAAAGCATTCAAAAAATATAGTATCAAAGTATTACAATATAAATACAGTATTACTTACCTCTTAACGAAAGTATACGAAAAATTATAAGGAATGACGAAAAAAACTTCTAGAGCGCGTGCTATCTACGTCGTCGCGCGGACCGTAATGGCGGTGCGCGGGGGAGGGTGTGGGCATGTCCGGCTTCGATGAATACGCACTACAGCGCAAACTAGTGGATAGTTTTTGAATTACGCTGACGCACGGAGTTATCAACCGCGCGGTATTATCCAACTCTCCCCTACATCTTTTTTTAGAAGCGGCGATGCAATGCGGTCTGTAGATATACATGTTGTTTCATAAAAATACGAGATACGTAAATTAATTAACTTATAGAAGTAATAGTTCATCGTTACCATTTTACCAAATAGTTTTAATTATTAAGTATAAAGAATCACGTATAGTTTTATTATTAAAATGTATTACCTATCATCCATAATATTTAGACCACGAAATTGAGACTTTCTGAACTCGGCTTTTTATATAGTAATCATCAGTTACCAGTTACCTATTAACTTTATTCTACAGAAGCATGCACTGTTTCTAAAATAAATAATTAAGTAAAAACTGATTAATCAACATTTATACTCCTCTTAGACAAAAACTAGTAGTTTGTATGAATATATTAATATCTTCGCTATGAATAGCCAAACTTGACGAGCTCTCACAGTTAATAAATTGGGACCGAAAAGACTTGGTTATAATACGTCACAATACTATACATACGTGTAATGTTACGATGTGAACTTATATTTTACACTCACAATCGTCAACGTCCATACCATGTTGAAAACACCGGTTCTCGTCCGATCACCGAAGTTAAGCAACATCGGGCGCGGTCAGTACTTGGATGGGTGACCGCCTGGGAACACCGCGT
This sequence comes from Acronicta aceris, assembly GCA_910591435.1. Taxonomy (NCBI): domain Eukaryota; kingdom Metazoa; phylum Arthropoda; class Insecta; order Lepidoptera; family Noctuidae; genus Acronicta; species Acronicta aceris. Next base: position 1,931,754 of record OU342759.1, on the reverse strand, counting down.
GACGTTGACTTTTTAATATTTATATTTAGTATAAAATTTACTAGTTTCGACATATTATAATAAAATAATGGGACAGTCTTGCTGCAGCTATAATTCTATTGCAATTTACACATTATGGTTTATTTTTTTAGAAGCGGCGAAGCGTTAAGATATGTATACATATTATTGTTTCATAAAAATACGAGATATATAAATTAATTAACTTTCTTGAAATTTACCGTTATCTTATAGCTTTTATTATTATAAAGAATCTCATGCTGTTCTTAAAACAAATAGATATAGACATGTATCAACGTTCACAGACACATTCTGAACTCGCATTTCATTTTAGTCAGTTATTAGTTATTTTACAGAAACTTTTTTTCTATAAGATGAATTGATACCTTTCAGAAAAAAAACCGAATTAAAATCAGTCCATTCATTTGGGCGCTACGATGCAGACAGACACACAGATACACACGTCAAACTTATAACACCCTTCTATTTGCGTCGGGGTTTAAAAATTATTATGTACGTTACACATTAGTCTAGTAGCCCCAAGCGCGACTGCTACGCTAGAGGTCATGGCTTCGAGCCCCAGGTCGAGCAGTGTTATTGGGTTTTTCTAAGAATTTCTCAGAAGCAGCTCGAAGTCTGGATTTATGCCCGGTTAGTGGCCATAGGCTCGCCCTCCCCGTTACATGGGACCTAAACATGCCGGCGAACTGTGGGTGTACATTAGTACGCCTCTGCCTAACCCTTCGCAGAATGCAGGCGTGATGGTATGTTATGGTACTAGTTTACTTACTGATCTAGAAACAAGAGAGACGTTATAAGTGTGTAACGTATTTAATGAGTACCTATATTCCAATAACATACTCGTCAACGTCCATACCATGTTGAAAACACCGGTTCTCGTCCGATCACCGAAGTTAAGCAACATCGGGCGCGGTCAGTACTTGGATGGGTGACCGCCTGGGAACACCGCGTGATGTTGACTTTTTGAACATTATTGTTCTGTGATTTAAGTGATTGTTATGTCGGACAATAAATAATGGGACGGTCTCACTGCAGCTATAATTTTTATGTAACCTACACATTATGTGTTCATTCATTTTTAAAATCAGCAATGCGGTGATTTATAATATTGTTTCATAAAAATACTAAACGAAAATGTATTAACTTTTGTGTAGTTGTCAGTTACTTAATAGCTTTTATTATCGTTAAATAATCGCGTGCTGTTTTTTTAATAAATAGATACAGACATTGTATCAACGTTCATAGAAAATTAAAATAAATAATTATGTAAAAACTGACTTATCAACATCTATACTCTTCTTACACGAAAACTAGTAGTTTGTATGAATATATTAATATCTTCGCTATGAATAGCCAACCTTGACGAACTCCCACAGTAAATTGGGAATGAAAAAACTTGGCATAATACGTCACAATACTATACATACGTGTAATGTTACGATGTGAACTTATATTTTACGCTCACAGTCGTCAACGTCCATACCATGTTGAAAACACCGGTTCTCGTCCGATCACCGAAGTTAAGCAACATCGGGCGCGGTCAGTACTTGGATGGGTGACCGCCTGGGAACACCGCGTGACGTTGACTTTTTAATATTTATATTTAGTATAAAATTTACTAGTTTCGACATATTATAATAAAATAATGGGACAGTCTTGCTGCAGCTATAATTCTTATGCAACTTACACATTATGGTTTATTTTTTTAGAAGCGGCGAAGAGGTGATATATGTATACATATTATTGTTTCATAAAAATATGAGATATATAAATTAATTAACTTTCTTATAGTAGTCAGTTATTAACTTTAGTTATTTTACAGAAACTTTTTTTCTATAAGGTGAATTGATACCTATCACAAAAAAAAACTGAATTAAAATCAGTCCATTCATTTGGGCGCTACGATGCAGACAGACACACAGATATACACGTCAAACTTATAACACCCTACTTTTTGCGTCGGGGTTTAAAAATAATTATGTACGTTACACAAAATACTGCGTCAATAGTCTAGTGGTCCCAAGCGCGACTGCTACGCTAGAGGTCATGGGTTCGAGCCCCAGATCAAGCAGTGTTATTGGGTATTTCTATGAAATTCTCAGTAGCAGCTCGGAGTATGGATTTGTGCCCGCTTCATGTACAATAGGCTCGCCCCCTGTTACATGGGACCTAAACATACCGGTGAACTGTGGGTGTACAATAGTACGCCTCTGCCTTATCCTTCAGGGAATACAGGCGTGATGATATGTTATGTTACACAGAATATTGGAATTGTCTCACTCGACCCTAATCACATGTTCGTCCTACATACAGATTTTTTTCGGTATTGAAACACCGAATAGGCTATAGAATTGTTGTAGGTACCTACCGAAACACCGAATGGATAGCCTGTACACTTATACATTCCTAACGCTGAACTGAGACTTGTGACAGAATTATGTACCATGGTACTACTTTACTTAGATACCTACTACTTACTTATCTAGAAACAAGAGAGACGTTATAAGTGTGTAACGTATTTAATAAGTACCTATATTCCAATAGCATACTCGTCAACGTCCATACCATGTTGAAAACACCGGTTCTCGTCCGATCACCGAAGTTAAGCAACATCGGGCGCGGTCAGTACTTGGATGGGTGACCGCCTGGGAACACCGCGTGACGTTGACTTTTTACGTTTTAATATTAATTTAAGTGATGATTATGTCGGACAATAAATAATGGGACGGTCTCACTGCAGCTATAATTTTTTTGCAACCTACACATTATGAGCTCATTCATTTTTAGATTCAGCAATACTAATCACTGTTCGAAAATCTATTCACTTTTGTGTAGTTGTCAGTTACTTAAGAGTCCAAATTTCTCTTACAAACATAATACCGAAATAAATCGTAATTCAAACACAATTTAATCAAATTCTGTTATTATTCGGATTCCGATACCGTTAATCTAGGTTCCTACTTTATTAATAACAATTTTATTATCATGTTGATCAATGATTAGCTAACTACGTCATCAACACTTTCTGAAATTTACAGAAACGCGCACTGTTTCTAAAAAAATATGTAAAAACTAACTTATTTATTTATTTATTTACCATATATATATTCCTCTTAGACTAAAACCAGTAATTTGTAATAATATATTAATATTTCCGCTATAGAAAACCTTGACGAACTCTCACGTTTAATTGGGAATGAAAAGATTTGGCATAATACGTTACAATACTATACATACGTGCAATGTGTATGTGATGTTACGATGTGAACTTATATTTTACATGCACAAACGTCAACGTCCATACCATGTTGAAAACACCGGTTCTCGTCCGATCACCGAAGTTAAGCAACATCGGGCGCGGTCAGTACTTGGATGGGTGACCGCCTGGGAACACCGCGTGACGTTGACTTTTTGCTTTTTACTTTTTAATATTCTTCTTTAGTATTACTATAATAGTTTCGACATATTATAACAAAATAATAGGACAGTCCCGCTGCAGCTATAATTTTAAATACCATGACATACGATTTGATGGAAATATCGATTAAACGTTTAAAACTTATCTTTAAGAAATAAACAGAAGTTTCGTCTAGGACTTGTTAAGATGTGCGTCATAAATGTTACATTTTATTAAAATAAGATAATGTATAGATTCAAATATATTTTATTTAATATTTATTTTAGTACCGTATTTCCAAACTAAGGGCCACTCGCTTCAACTTTTAAACATGTTTAAGAAGTTGGTACAAATGGGCCTAAGCTTTCTCAAATTTATATATTTAACAAAAATATTTAAGTTTTGAAATACGTTCCCTGAATGATATTATAATACACCCAGTCCCTTTGAAATCCTGGATAAATAATTAAAATGTGAACACTGCGCGCTTTTGTTACAGCGTAATTATTAATAGTAACGTGTACATTTTAACGTAATTAAAATAGTATAGTATGTATATAGGTAATAACGTGTTAATAAAAAAAAATCACATTTCCCAATTCGTCCCGTTGGTGTTCTTGACCCATTAAAAATTGTTATCGATGATTAGCTAACCACAAACTGAACACTTTCTGAACTCACATTTCAATATAGTAGTCATCAGTTAGGTACCAGTTATTAATTTTATTTATTTTACAAAAGCGGACTCTGTTTCTAAAATAAATATGTAAACACTGACATATCAACATTTATATTTTTTCTAAAAAAAAGCTTACTAACAATGTGGGTCACACATTACTAGTATTCTTGTTAACCCCTCGTGCTAAGCTAAATGCTTGTAGTAGTCCTCTTAGACCAAAACTAGTAGTTTGTATTAATTTATATTAATATCTTCGCTATGCATAGCCAAGTTTTACGAGCTCTTACTCTATAATACGTAACTACATTATACATACATGTAATGTTACGATGTGAACTTATATTTAATGTTTATAATCGTCAACGTCCATACCATGTTGAAAACACCGGTTCTCGTCCGATCACCGAAGTTAAGCAACATCGGGCGCGGTCAGTACTTGGATGGGTGACCGCCTGGGAACACCGCGTGACGTTGACTTTTTAGTATTATTTTTAATAATGCGTTTCTTTAGTATTAACTTACTAATTTAGAATATATTTATACAAACAGGAAATAACAATTAAAAATTAATTTAAATCATCAAAACATAAATCTAGATTCATAAAATATTGGGAATGTCTCACTCGAACCCAATCCTATGTTCATCCTACATATAGAATTTTATCGGTACCGAAACACGAACACCGAATCGGTAATCGGTAACCTTTCTAACGCCGAACTAAGATGAGTGACAGAATCATGTCGATGAAAACATAAAATTAATTATGGTACTACTTTACCAAGGCACTTCACACACGGCAGCTGTAAAGATGTATATTATAGCATAACAAGCTACACCCCGCGGTTTCACCCGCTAAAAAATGACAGACTTTCATACAAACTTTCACCCCCCTTTTTACCACCTCAGGGGTAGAATTTCGGAAAATCCTTACTTATCGAATGCCTACGTCATACAAAGAACACACCCTCCAAGTTTCAGGTCTTTACGATCAGCGGTTTAGACTGCGTTGAGCCGTCAGTCAGTCATTCAGCACAAAGCATTTTTATGTATAGATTGTATACATCTTATTACATCTTTCCACAGAAATTGTACATCCCGGGATTAATACTCATTTATACATTAATATACTCGTACATTATACCGTATATTAATATACATTATAGCTGCCGTGTGTGAAGCGCTTTCCTGATCTAAGAACAAGAGAGACGTTACAATACCTGTGTATCGTATTTAATAATTATTTATACATAATAAGTACCTATATTTCATCAGCACACTTGTCAACGTCCATACCATGTTGAAAACACCGGTTCTCGTCCGATCACCGAATTTAAGCAACATCGGGCGCGGTCAGTACTTGGATGGGTGACCGCCTGGGAACACCGCGTGACGTTGACTTTTTTTTTATAATAACCCGATTTTTTTATTTTTACCTCTTTTATGTGGGGTTTGACTAGCTGGCCACCACCCTTACGTCAGAATCTGTCATATGCCATCTTGATTTGTGTTTCGGATTTTGCTTTGCGTGTGAGGGCTTTTAAGGCTAATGCATCAGCATAAGCAACTAATGTTCCAGGTGTCTATGACGGTAATGGCATTTACCATCAGGTGGCGTGTCTGCTCGTTTACCGACAAAAGCAATCGAAATTCGGTAAGTTTTTTTAACTAGGTGTACCTCGTAGGTATTGTGTTTTATATGCGAACTTGATTAAATCTTATTACAAGAAACGTAACTAATTCAAATTCGAATTCACGACTAATCAATCGCCACTTTTTTTATTTTTAAAAACGTTGCCCTACACTAGGATTTTCTCCTGTATCGTGGGTGCGTTTACAAACACAAATTCTCACATACACAAACGCCCAGACCCGGAACAACTACCTCATAGAAGTCAGAAGATCATACAAATATTTGCTTCGTGTGGAGATCGAACACATAACACGTGGTGCAGAAGCCGCTGGCTCAGCCGCTACGCGACCCGTGTCGTCTATGACGATTTAACCGTTCGGCTGCCATCGCAAGTTTTCGAAAACAGAAAATTGTATTGATATCACTCCTGCGCCGACCCGTACGTACCATAGCCGCACATTATTTGCATTTTCATACATGGCCAATCTGCATTGCAAACTTCCACGACAGATATGCTAACTTGGCCCAACTAATACATCACATCCATCGAAAACTACACCTTATCACATAGATGTTACAGTTTATATTCACTGTATATTGTTTCAGGGTATATACAGGTTGGTGTATTTGCTATACGTTGGGTTGTCATAGGCTTTGACGCGCCGGACAAACAATTGCTCAAACATTGTTTGGTTGAAGGCTCGTTTGTCAGAATCTGCCGTTTAATTCTCATGTAATCGGATATATCTAGTTGATATGTTTGTTTTGTTGTTTGTTTTAGAAATGTGGAACGACGATTTTAATTAGTAAGTTGACATAGATTAAACAAGAGCGCTTATTGGGTGATCATTAATTGATTTATGTTCTGAATTCAGACATGAAAATGTATCTAAAATGAATGTTACAGGGGAAAATCCTAGTTGGTAACTGTAGACCAACATAATATTAAAAAAATACTACGACATACGAATACGAAATCATATTAAGGCAAGCATCCTGTGTACCAAACCACGCACAATCCTGCTCACGATTGAATATTCCTTTTACAAAATTAGCACTGTACGTACATACAGTGAATCAATACAAGCATTAGTTTTAATAAACTTCATGTAATTTTAAACCACCCATCAAATTTACACTTAGTGCCAAAACATTGGTACACACGTCACGTCATCTATCGATTACAGTGCTCGCTCGTAAACTTGGCACTTTCAATTGCTAGATTGTGTAAACTTAGTGTCTAGAATTTGGATAGACTAAATTCAACCGTGTTGCCCCGCAATAGGTTAGTTTTAAGATGCTAAAGTTAATGTGGTTTCGTCAAGAAATCGAAATTTTATGGATCAGTGTCTTGGGAGCTCTTAAAATTTTAATAGTGGTCATTTAAGATTAGGGTCGGTAGATATAATTTTAAATGTGTATTTTCATAGTTTTTATTGCATTTCAAAGTGTACTTGAACAATGGAATTAAATAATATACTTATCAAACATGTATAATTTTTTTTATTTTATTCATTATTAGGTATACGTGTTACTTTTTGGTAAGAATTAGACAGCTAGGAATAAAATCCGATGGAATTGCTTTTACAACGTTACGATTTGTAAAGCTAGGTAACTGAAAAATATGTCTGTACATGTATTGAAGAAATTATTAGGGTTTCCACAAAAAAAAATGGATTGCACAATTCACCACTAAATGTATATGTCAAAATGACAACCCAAAGTCCATAAAGTTCGAAACGCAGAATTTACACTGACGTTCAAATTAACGTAGGCACCGTCTAATATTAGCGCTGAGTTTGTAGTTCGCATAATTTCGAATTAGGAATTCGCATACAATTAGAAGATGATCAGCCCGCTGCCTGTGCAAACTGGATGGATTAGTGAACTTTGTGCAAACAAGCGATTGTGGACGCGTGCGATTCGTCTGTGTGTGTGCTCGTATGTGATTGCATTTGGTTGTGGAAACTAGTTAGGTGATGTGAGGTAAGCAAATATTATTTCGATAATTATTGCGGTTCATGGTTTTAGACCAAAATTGTCATACATTTAACACAAACCAAAGTTCGCACTTTTTTGGCTTGAAGTGTAATCTATTTAAATAAAAATAAATGACACCATGTATGCAAGATCATCACTAGAACGTTTCGACCGCTTTGGCTGTTTCCATTTTGTTGTGTTCGTAATTGTCAGAGCAAGGTTTGTATGAAAGATATTTTTTTGAAAATCCACCTGTAGGTATAATTGGGGATGAAAAAATTTATATATTCCTGCATAAATCATTCCAATTTCAAATACCTATTAGACACTGAACTCTATATTTCTCTATGCTCTTAGAGGAGTATAGTATTATATAGAGGTCAATGCTATTAATGTAGTTTTTCCCAATATGTTGCCCACATTTCCGATAACACAGTATTCACAGACGGAATACGTAATTAAGCGCCATTCATATTCGTTGCTCCTGCTTATTGGTCGACATAGTATTGACTAATTTTCTTTAATTTATACTACCTACATCATTATTCTCATAGTCTTGAGCACAATTACAACGCCAATATCCTGGATTAGTTAGTTAGTTAGTTAGAGTTAGTTAGTTATTGCGTTTTTTTAATGAAATCCTAGTATTCTTGCCATGGGAGAGCTTCGGCACGAATGGGCCGGCTCGCCCGGAGTGATACCACAGGCCTCACAGAAAACCGGTGTAAAACAACACTCACGTTGTGTTTCGCCGAGTGAGTGAGGTTACCGGAGGCCTAATCCACTTTTAAAAGGCGGGCAACGCACTTGTGACTCCTCTGGTGTCCATGGGCGGCGGCGATCGCTTACCATCAGGCGATGCGTCTGCTCATTTACCCCAATCCCATAAAAAAATGACCTACGAAACATATCGGTGAACTGTGGTTATACCCACAGTTGTATTATGTCATTAGTATACATTTATGTATATCATTATTACCTATAGCTCTGCTTAACCCTTCGGCGGATAAAGGTGTGGTGGAATACATGTTTTTAATATACAGTTTGAGTCATTCATTATGCTTAAGCATAGGCGAGTGAATTAGTTTAGTCAGTCCCTAGCTAGTTCCTAGGTATACAGGACTGTCTTTGTATCCTTAGACTAACCTTAGTGTCGAAATATACGACATGGCTAGTTCATAACGTGGATTTCACTCAGCAAAATACACCGACATACAAGTTCCTCAACTCTACTTAAATCCATTTAAAGTTCACCAAACTAAAACTAAAACCGCTAACCATTGCCCTTAATACCGGGCGCAAAGCTTACAGACACATAAGAGAAATAGGGGGCCTAATAACAAACCCTTAAAGCCGAAACGGCATCAGTAGTAATGATAACAAATGAACGACGTCGTAAGCGAGGGCTTCGTGGACTCAGGGATCCTGGTGGTTGAGGACAGGTAGCTTGGACACACGGACAAGTAAGTTGGCGAACATGTTGACGTAATGTCTTATTAAAAATCTGGTCCGATTAGCATATTCAGCATAAATTATCAGTAGCAGAAGGGTTTTTGAATTTGTGTTGTAGATCATAATTGGCACCCTTTAATATGGAATCTTGATAGATACCTAACGGTGCGTGTTCATCAATATACATCTGCCTAAACCTTGAGTATACAGACGTGATGGCATGGTATACTATGTATATAATTTTTAACCACTTTCTGGAATAAAACAACTTCATTTACACTCCCACCACTAAATAGTTCATAAATAAATAATTCGAAAAGAGGACTGGCGAACCCCCATACATGTTTTTGTTGACAGTTTTTTGTTGCGTCTGCACATGGAAAATATGTAAAAATATTTAGTTTCAGTTTCGGAACAATTTTTGTTTCAGTTTCAATATTTTTGGAACGTTGGAATTAAAGATATTCCAGTTTAAAGTATCAGAGGTTATGTTTTGTCAAACATTAAAAGAAGTCTAAGTAAAAACTTGTTTAAAACAAGTGAGTAGAGCTCTATTAACACATTTGTTGCCATACTAAATACATGGTTACAATTATTGCAATTCCATTTTATTTATTTTTTAATTATAACTGTGTGAATTCTTGGCACCAAAATAATATCGATATTTTGGTATTTATTCTGTAAGCCAAACACTTCATATAACTCTGATTCATACGAGTACATATGGCAACACTAAAAGATCAACTGCGATTCGACAAAGAGATCAAGTCAATTGTGTTTATAATTATGATGATTTTGTTGCCAGACTTAGACAAGCTTTATGAATTACTTGAAAAATCTTGAGAAATTATTTTATATACATCTATAAAGATTAAGTTCATAGACGCTTATAAATTCGGCCAATTTTTTTTTTTCCATTGTTCTTTATTCCATCATCACTATCAAACGTATTATAAATATTTTAGAAATTGATAAAAAATCACTATCTGAAAGGAAATTGATTGTATCTTTCATGATCTTTAAATATTAATTACATTTATATATACAATGTTCTTAGAAAATAGAATTTACATGATTAACTTGATATTGGAAACAATTGCTATTGACTTAAATGCCACAGTAAGGTTTCTGAAAAAAAAAATTACCCAATAATTATTTATATTATTATTGTTATTTTCTTTACTTTCCGTGTGTCACTAATAAAGACAAATTGGCTTCTTTACATAATAATCAAAGCGCCTCTTGCTATGTACAACGGTAGACGAGGTCTGATCAGCAAAACTGTTCTATATTATATATTTTAATGTTTTGTATTATATGTTCCACTAGTCCAATTAACCTTTCTTAAGTATAATTTGCATGACTTTGTATTTATTTTTTGTAAATAGACCTCTTAAAGTCACTTTCTAGTCAATTTTAAAATATTTACTTTGTAAATAATAATTATATAATCTCATCTCATAAGCAGTGATAGCCTAGTGGTATGACCGTTGGACTGCCAAGTCAAAGGTCTCGAGTTCGAACCTAAGGCACGCACCTCTGACTTTTCGAAGTCATGTGCGTATTAAATAGTTAATTATCACGCGCTTAAACGGTGAAGGAAAACATCGTGAGGAAACCTGCATGCCTGAGAAAGTTTCTCGATGGCGTGTGAAGTCTGCCAACCCGCACTAGGCCAGCGTGGTGGACTATAGCCTAATCCCTCTCATTCTGAGAGGAGACCCGTGCCCAGCAGTGGGACAGTATAATGGGTTGATTATGTAATTATATAATCTCTGTAAAAATGTATTATAAAGACGCTTTTGCAAGTCACTATTTAAAATTAATACGAGATATTAGCTATGTTTGCGTAAATTATTTAAGTCTTTCTGTTTTTAAGGAAAAAATAGCAGACACAATAGCAAAAACGATTGTCGACCGTATAAGGGTGACCCTTCTGTCATGAATTAAGCAAAGGTTTTAGTACAGTGTTGTGAAAATAGAATAATATTAATGGCGCAATTACTACGACTACGAACTCATAATAATGTATATATAGATATATAATAACATAACATACCATCACGCCTGTATTCTTCGAATGGTTAGGCAGAGGCATACTAATGTACACCCACAGATTGTATGTTTAGGTCCCATGTCATAGGGGACGAGCCTATTGCCATTAACCGAGCACAAATCCAGACCCCGAGCTGCTACTGAGAATTTCATAGAAAAACCAATAACACTTTGCTCGACCTGGGGCTCGAACCCAGGACCTCTAGCGTAGCAGTCGCGCTTAGGACCACTAGACTAATGAGGCAGTCCTGTATTATATATTTTACAATATTTAACTTTCTACATAATACAGAGTGGAAAATAAAATTGACTTAAGCAGGCTATGCTTTAGCCTTAATTCAAGCTTTGTAAAAACTTTATGATTTAAAGGGACTCTAGTTTTCATGAAAATATAGTAACAAAACCATTCTCTTTGTTCCCATATGGGTTAAAAACTAAAACTTAGTACTTAAGGTATTGTTACATAACACTTTGGGACATAAAGGGGATGACACATTTGCATTTAAAACGCACAAGCGACCTATCTACTATCATCTACAATTTATGCACCAAGACTTTGTACCTATTTAGTTTTAAATCTACACAGTCGTTGTTGAATCACCCCCATATATATTTTACATTTATTTGAAACTTTATTTTATAACTAGTTTCCGCCAGCGGCTACGCCCGCTTTATCAACGACCCATGTCACTTCCCAGAACAAAATAATCAAATAATTTTCCCGTTCAGACAGACAAAAATTTACTGATTGCATTTTTGTCGTCAGTATCGATCACTAATCACCCGCTGATAGTTATTTTGGAAATATATTTCATGTACAGAATTGACCTCTCTACAGATTTATTATAAGTATAGATTAGATTAGCGGCCCACCCTATACTCTTCCTAGACGAAAACTAGTAGTTTGTATGAATATATTAATATCTTCGCTATAAATAGCCAACCTTGACGAACTCTCACGGTTACTTGGGACCGAAAAGACTTGGTTATAATACGTCACAATACTATACATACGTGTAATGTTACGATGTGAACTTATATTTTATGCTCACAATCGTCAACGTCCATACCATGTTGAAAACACCGGTTCTCGTCCGATCACCGAAGTTAAGCAACATCGGGCGCGGTCAGTACTTGGATGGGTGACCGCCTGGGAACACCGCGTGACGTTGACTTTTTACGTTTTAATATTAATTTAAGTGATGATTATGTCGGACAATAAATAATGCGATGTCTTACTGCTGCTAAACATACATTAGAATCAGCAATGCGGTGATGTTTATTGTTGTTTCATGAAAATATTATATAAAAATTAATTATTTTTTATGTAGTTTCCAGCTTTTATTATTAGTAAATAATCTCGTGCTCTTCTTAAAATAAATAGATACAGATATATAATAATAACGTTCACAGATAGTTGTAGATAATAATTTTATTATTTAAACTAGCGACCCGTCCGCGGTTTCACCCGCGTTGCTCCATTCCTAAGAGTCGTAGCGTAATGTTAAATAGCTTAAATTCTTCCTCTTGTATCACGCTATTTATTAAAAAAAAAACTGCTGCAAAATCCGTTGCGTAGTTTTAAAGATTTTAGCATACATAGGGACGGACAGACAGCGACAGCGACTTTGTTTTATACTACGAGTATGTAGTGATACTGATAAACAATCTTGTTACTTATTTAACAACTTGTTTCTGCCCGCGACTTTGTCTGCGTGGACTTCAGAATTAGGTCCGACCTGGATAAAAAGTAGCCTATGTGTTATTTCAGACTATAATCTATCTCTGTGCCAAATTTCATCTAGATCCGTTCAGCCGTTCTGTCGTGAAAGGGTAACGAACATCTATACATCCATACTCACAAACTTTCACGTTTATAATAATAATAAGGATATAAAAAATACATAATTTAATTAAATACAGGTAAGTTCACTCATCACACACTCGACAAAATGTATGGAATAGCGGATTGTTTTTAATAATAACTCATAGTGATGGGTAAAGCCCTTATTACTTATTTTATTTCCATTAGTATCTACATCGAGTTCTTTTGAAAACATCAATTACCTATTTAAAAGAGTATCTATGGAGTTTCTTGCCGGCTCTTCTCCATAAGACCTACTATTTGGAACCATGTGACATTTCAAAAGTAACTACCTGTGTATGGGTCTAATTAAAAAAAATATGTGACCTAACATACTATCATGCCTGTGTTCCCCTAAGGGTTAGGCAGAGGTGTACTTAATATACACCCATAATTCGCCGGTATGTTTAGGTCCCATGTTATATAGGAGCCATTAACCGGGCATAAATCCAGACTCCGAGCTGCTATTATCGAACCCAGGACCTCTAGTGTAGCAGACTTGGGACCACTAGACTAATGAGGCTAAAAATATTTGAATTTGAATTTAATTAAGATTCACGTAACTCCTCTATCCGACAAGAAAATAAAATTTACATACAAAGTTTTTTGTCGGATAAATCGGACTTGGATGGTAAAAGGTTGATAAATAATCTGCGTAAACCTCACAGTGTTTCCTTGGAAAGAATGTAGATACCCTTAGTATTCTCAAATTTTAAGCTAGGACAGAGTGTATACATGATTTATTTGCTGAATTAAATTGTATACGACTTAAAATGAAACATTTAAATAGAATTTTCGCGACAATAACCGAAATCCAGCTTTTTATACGAAAATATTCGTATAAATAAACAATAGGATATTGTTAATCTTTGGGTTTCGAGTGAGATGGGTCGCTGGTGCGAAAATATAAAACGATTCTTCGTTTTATGAATTATTCTTGTATTATGAATTGCTTGCTTAAATCTGAGTGAGAATTTTGTTCTATACGAGTAACTTTACTTGGAGAAATTTTATGTAATCCGTTTATTCATACTATTACGGATTAGGTAATTAAAATATTTAATTTGACTGCCTCATTAGTCTAGTGGTTCCAAGCGCGCCTGCTACTCTAGAGGTCCTGGGTTCGATCCCCAGGTCGAGCAAAGTATTATTGGGTTTTTCTATGAAATTCTCAGTAGCAGCTCGGAGTCTGGATGTGTGCCCGGTTAATGGCAATAGGCTCGCCCTCTATTACATGGGACCTAAATATACCGGCGAACCGTGGATGTACATTAATACGCCTCTGCCTAACTCTTCGGGGAGTACGTATGATTAATTTATTAGGTCCCATGTAGTTACCGAGTCTATTGCCTTAACCACGAATCCAACCTCCGAGCTGCTACTGAGAATAACACAGAAAACCCTAACACTTAGCTCAAACCGGAAATCGAATCCAGGACCAGAAATCTAGCATAGCAGTCGCGCTTCGCACCACTGGAATAATGAGGCATTCTACCTAAAAACAATATCCTAAAAATCCTCTTTTAATTTAGTTAAAAGAGGATTTTTAGGATATTGTAAAACGTAATAACAAAACACGATGTTATCATACGTTGCTTTTAACATTACATTTTTAATATAGTTAAGTGCAACTTTCCCGTGCCGTGTTTCGAGAACAGAGATTGCAAAGAGGCTTTAATATCATGTAATTTTAGACTACCTACATGCATTCTGTTATGAAAAGATGCCTGGTCTTTAAAATGGCTTTCCTAGTTTTTTTGTTTTACATACATATATTTATATTTTTAACTAGTATTACCCGGTTACACGTTGTTACTCATATTTGCACTATTATTATACTTCATATAGAGTCCAAATTCCAACAACCACTAATCGATACACATGAACATGCCTCAGATTTTAATTCAAATCCGTTGAGCCCTTAATCACGCATAACTGTTAATAAGCCGAATGTTATTTACGTTAACTATTTTCACTAAAGTAATAAAATTATTTTAAATAAAATAGTTATGTTAAATATTATAATTATATTAAATTAAAATCAATTGTTTCATCTATTTATAATCATCACATGACTCGAGTAATTTGGCTGTTTTTATGTGTTCGCAATTTACAGGACAAGGTTTATTATGATAGAAATACAATTAAAATCCACTGAAAAATTCGGAAAATTTGAGTGGAAAATTTACTCAAACTAGCGAGAAGTACGCAGCTTGCGTACGTGTCGTTAGTTTTATATAAATAGCGGTGGCTTAGCGGTCAGAGCGGCTGGTGTATCTAACCAGAAGACGCAGGTTCGAATCCTGCCCGCGATTGAATTTTTCCTTCACTAAAATAACTTTACAATGTTAACATGGAAAATGCAAAAAAAATCACAATAAGATTGTTAAAAGGTAAGGTGGCATCGTACGATATCGAACTAACTGTGAAGTAAGTCATGTCGGTTGAGGAGCAAGGTAACTTGCTTTTCAATAGATGTCGCCAACGTCACATTATGACGTAAATTCAGAATGTGAAGGCAAATTTGGATCAAGCGGGTGGGACTCCCGGTGTCTTAGCGGTCAGAGCGTCTGGTGTATCTAACCAGAAGACGCAGGTTCAAATCCTGCCCGCGATTGAATTTTTCCTTCACTAAAATAACTTTATTTAAATAGATTTATGACACTTATAAAGCTAGGACGAAACTACACCGGCTGTGGCCATCATACATAGCAGTCTACACAATGATCCAAAATGTCGATATAAAATACCAGTAGGTCGCGATAATTAATAAAATATACTATATCTCCTAACCTGGACATGTTGAAAGAATGAATGAAAGACGATTAACGAAAGGAATTTATAAGGCGAATGTCAGCGGCAGCGCCGGTAGAGGTCGCCCTAGAAGGACATACGCCGATCTTATTGGCGAAATCCTTCAAAAAGGTCAGGTGCGTAGCACTCGCAACCGGCGTGTATGTATGAGAAGATGTATGAATGTGGAAGAAGCAAAAGAAGTATGCAAGAATCGTAGCAAGTGGCGGTCTATAGTTTCTGCCTACCCCTGTGGGAGAAAGGCGTGAGTGTATGTATGTATGTACCTCCTAAGATACAGGACATATCGAGTTTAGGAGACAGGGTTTCAATTATTGTAGTTTTTCTGCTCCAACATTTTTATAAATATCTTTAAACTGTTAAGTAAGTATTGCTGAAAAACAATGTTTGTAAGTTGTACATTATATATATATATATATATATATGGTAAAGCGGCGGTAACCTAATGGCTAGGGCATTGGACTTGCGATCATGTAGTTGCCAGTTTACCCACCCATTGCACTACCGACGACAACCCACTCGTAACACAAGCATTTAGCTTAGCACGAGCGGTTAACAAGAATACTAGTAATGTGCGACCCACATTGCTAGAAAGTTTTTTTTTTAAATATAATATTGTTCTGGTAATAAACGAAACTTAAACTTAAGGGTCCGGTGGAGTTGAATTGGCGACAAAAAACGTAATACCGAAATAAATTGTAATTCAGACAATATTCGATCAAATTATGTTATTATTCGGATTTGGACACCGTTAATCTAGGTAAATACAGTATTATTTTGTCCACTACTACGTCACTGGAAATCACTGGAAAGAAAATCGTTCCAAACTTGGTAAATTTATTAAAATTGCATTCGCTTACATTTATTTCCAGTAGGTAAAGTATTTTGGACGAAATGGTAAAGTACCTAGAATAACGGTATCGGAATCAAAATAATAACAGATTTGATTAAATTGTGTTTAAATTGCGATTTATTTCGGTATTACGTTTGTAAGAGAACCGGACTCTTAACTTACGGTAAATTAGACCTACTCGTAGTCGCTAGTTATATCATAAAAGTCGAGCAAATTGATAACGAACAATAGTTTCTAATTAACTACCTTCGCTTTTTACTAAAACAAAATCTTTCCATTATAGAACATTTTCTTTTATGTTTTAACAGGGGATTTTATAAACATTTCTCTTGGGAATTACCCATCCGCATCCTTTTAATGGATGCATTAGCACTCGAGGCTTCAAAAATTGTTGCATAGTTTTTTATGTGGACTTAAGCATTTTATAAATAAGTCCATCAACACAGCTTCTATTACTCGTGCTAACAAATATAAACATACTATCACGCCGGTATTCCTCGAAGGGTTAGGCAGAGACGTACTAATGCACACCCATAGTTCGCCGGTAGTTTAAGTCCCAGGAGCTGCTACTGAAAATTACATAGAAAAACCCAGTATCACTGCTCGACCAGGGAATTAAACCCAGGACCAGTCACACTTAGGACCACTAGGTTAATGAAGCAGTTCTAACTAAATCTTGTACATAATAATTTTTTGCTACGTTTTCGTAGCGCAGCGTAGACGCAAATAGTAGCGTTCGTAGCATTGGCGTAGCAATCTAGTTGCTACGATTATCGTAGCAACTAGATTAGAAGTAGTAGGATCATTGTAGCATCAGCATAGCAACACCGTAGTACAAGCGTAGCTAGATAGACGCTTGACGTACCGGATTAATAATTAGGTTTTGTCCTAGCGGGTTTGATTATCATACAAAATAAATAAAAAAATATCGATTTTTCACGTTACGTAGTTTTTCTAGGTATTTGCTTTATGAGATGTTTAGGTATAGAAAAACTCTTGGGATTTTACATACAAGAAAATAAAGCCGTCAGGTATAAAATGTGTTTTTATATCGATTCTGATTATACCATTATTTTTATGAAGATTCTACCTCCACCAAATATGGAAAAGTTGCCAACCCACAAAAACTACAATGTATACAATTTTTTAATCCCAACCATATTCTATAAAACTTAGCCACACTTTAATTATATCAATATAAAATTTTCTAACTTCACCCATTTTTTTTATAACAGCCAACCCTGAATAATGCAGAGTTCAAAGTAGAGCTAATTAAAAGTTCGATGCCTCGGGACTGGGGGCAACCCTAGTTAGTTACCTTACATTTTACGCTTTACGTATATGTAGATAGGTATTAATTTTGTAACTTGTTATAACTTAGTTTATTATGAAAATATTATGATTTTATATAAATATCATACTGCCAAGGATTAGGCTATAGGCCACTCTGGCCTAGTGGGGGTAAACACACTTTACACGCCGTCAGGAACATCTCACAGGCATGCGTGAGGTTTCCTCACGATATTTTCCGTCCAGTTATAACTGTTTGTCATTTCCATTGACGCGACAGATAATTAATTATTTATAGCTATATTGTCAGACTGCCTCATTAGTCTAGTGGTCCCAAGCGCGAGTGATACTCTAGAGGTCCTAGGTTCGATCCCCAGGTCAGGCAGTGTTATTGGGTTTTTCTATGAAATTTATCAGTAGCAACTCGGAGTTTGGATTTGTGCCCCGTTAATGGCAATAGGTTCGCCCCAAATTACATGAGACCTAAACATACGGGCGAACTGTGGGTGTACATTAGTACGCCTCTGCCTAACCCTTCGGGGAATACAGGCGTGATGGTATGTTATATTGTCAAAATCAAAATGTTTCATTTCAATTAAACTACTAAATACAGTTTTTTTATTTATACCACTAAGGTGACAAACAAGCACCGCCTGATGGTAAACGGTTACCGTAGCCTATGGACGCTTGCAACATCACTCGCGCGTTGCCGCCCTAGTAAATTAAGGAGGAATAGTTGGGCTGGCAGCATAGCAGATATGCTGCCATGCATGACCGCGGCGGTAACAAAAAACAACCGGTCCCCACCATTAACGCTTCCTTGCGGAGCTTTGATGATCCTTACATGGCCAGTATGCCATAATCAGTTATACCATATATATATAATTATTCATCAGCAAATAATACAAGTTAATCAATAACGGTTTAGTTTAAATACAGCCCTGTAAGCTGTGGTGGCGACACCCATAAATTTGAATGGTCAAGTGAGCTTTGACACTGGACAGGGGTGCATAACATTGGGACTAATATTTGGTTTTGTTTGTGGACATCGAATTACATGGAAAGAAATAACATGTTTCATCGAGAATAATGAGATACATACAATATTTTCATGCCTGTCTCCCATTGGGGTAGGCAGAAACTATAGATTTCCACTTGCTACGATCCTAGCACATCACCTTCATCTATGTCCAATAACCTCTATAATCCTAAGATTTTATTATGCATATTTTTTTGTGGTTTTGGCACTTGACTTGATTAATAAGACGCCTTGATACGTAACTATACTAAGAAAAAGCGGTATGTCTATATACAACAGACCTTTATTTATCGTAGAAAGAAGACCAGTTTGATAATGAACGATACATTACGTCAAAATAATTCCTACTAGATCTAACCGACATCATCCATTTCAAATTTCAATAAATCATACCCTATTCCCTACAACATGGTTGTATTATATTTTATTCCCTACAACATGGTTGTATTATATTGTATTCCCTACAACATAGTTGTATTATATTGTATTCCCTACAACATGGTTGAGTCCAACCACGCCGATACACACGTCCTGCTCGTGAACGGGTGCTGTCTGTCGGGACTGGTCAGCTCTTACTTGCTGTGGCAATCCCTTTCTTTCTAATATATATATATATATATATTAAATTAATTAATTAATTAGATATATTTAATAAATCTTACACATCAAACTGCATAATTTTCAAACTATTTAAAACAAAGTTGTAAAGATTAATAATGTAATAGTTTAAAAAAAAAGTATCTATGGAGTTTTCTGCCGGCTCTTCTCCATAAGACCCACATTTTAGAACCGTGCAAAAGTACTTTTTTTAATGGACTAATTGAAATAAAACATTTTGACTTTTGACATAAGAAAATCCCATAGAAGAAACCATTTTTATTTTTCCCGAATTGTCTAATTTTCTGGAAAAATAACCGAATCAATCCAGCCATTCTCAAGTGATGCGCAACGACATTCAATTTTTATTTGTATTTTTTTCTGTATCTCAAAAATCCCCAGACGTATTTTAATAAGTGCACTCAATATTCGCGACGGTGCGACACAGTGGGAGTAGAATCTCGTCGCCTGCAGCGGTAATATCATGCGCGTTTCAGCATCTCAATATAAAACTGTATGCATGTTTATATTTATGGAAGTCTCTTGTAGTTCTCTTAGAGAAGGTTATCTACTGTGCTGAGCTGATAAGTATAACCTAAAATATATCATCGCTCTTTAGGATTACTTATCATAGTATGTGGAGGTAGGTAACTCTTCAAATCATGTGTTAACTTCAATGTTAAAGAAAATATTGTGACAAAATTACCACGACAACATTATTAATATATAACATTTTTAATGATTACACGGAAAAATAAAAAACAAAAAAACAAATGCTGTCGTGAAATTTTTCATCGTCGTCGTCGGCTTTTTCATCCACAAATGGATGAAAAAAGCCGAAGCTCTCAGTGGACGGATATAAGTCAACAAAATCTGCCTTAAATCGAATAGACTTGGGATAAATCTATAGTTTTCAAGAAGTGATAAAGCAGTGATAGCCTAGTGGTATGACCGTTGGACTGCCAAGTCAAAGGTTTCGAGTTCGAACCCTCGCACGCACCTCTGACTTTTCGAAGTCATGTGCGTATTAAATAGTTAATTATCACGCGCTTAAACGGTGAAGGAAAACATCGTAGGGAAACCTGCATGCCTGAGAGATTTTCTCGATGGCGTGTGAAGTCTGCCACCAGGCCACTAGGCCAGCGTGGACTATAGCCTAATCCCTCTCATTCTGAGATGTACGGGTCTCAGAATGAGAGGGATTAGGCTATAGTCACAGTTGTAATGGGTTGATTATGTTCCAAGAAGTTGCCTTGGGGAAGATGGTGGAATGCGCTTCAGAAAAGATTAACCTACCTTCCACTCTTTTACATTAATTCTAGATTAATATATAACGCAGGGTCTTCACATCCGACTATTGTTAATATTTATTATACAGACAGCAATTAAAATGATTATGATTTTAGATCCGCGTTTTCAAAACCTTGAACAAGTAGAACTACACTCTTTTATCAGCCTGGCACTATTTTGTATTGATAGCTATCCGTTACCCGCAATTTCATTCGTATCTTAAAGGGCTTATTAAGACAAAAGCAAGCCTGTGTTCAATTTAAGAGTCCGGCGGACCGAATTTCTCTCACAAATGTAATGCCGAAATAAATCGTAATTCAAACACAATTTAATCAAATTCTGTTTTTCTTCGGATTCCGATACACTTATTCTAAGTTCCTACACTACCATTTCGTCCAAAATACTTCACTGGCAATAATTGTAAGCGAATGCAATTTTTGATAACTTTAGTTTAACGAAGTTTGGAACGATTTTCCGGTCTTTTATTTTCAGTGAAGTAGTAGCAGACAAAATAGGACCGTAGGAACCTAGATTAACAGTATCTAAATCTGAATAATCGTAATCCAGACAATATTCTATCAAATTATGTTAATAATTTGATAGAATATTGTCTGGATTACGATTTATTTCGGTATTACGTTTTTGTTGGCAATTCACGCTCCGCCGGACCCTTAACAGAATTATTAAAGCATTTTATAATATTACTTTAAAAATGTTGCGAGCCCCTATCGCAGTCGGTCTGCGGTACCCCGAGCTGTTATATGATGCACAAGTCAATTCACACCCTTGTGTTACGTAAATAGATATAGACTGGGCGCCAACACCGGCCATGCATGCCATATCGCTTACACCCCTTTGTCTCGCCTTACTGTTTACAGTATGGTACAACTAGCAGAACATGTACATTCATATTTTAGGTAATTAGTGGTTGAGATCAAATTTACTTCGTACTAGACTTCTGCGTAGACTTCAGAATTGAGCCCAAAATAGATAAAATGTAATTTATCCGGATAATAAACCATCTGTATGCAAAATTGCATCCAAATCCGTTTTAGTATAATTTAGTGTGATTGAGTAACAAACATCCAAATATACAAACTCACATTTTTAATATTATTTTGTAACAATAAATTGTACAATTGAAAATGATTGTAAACACGTTAGTTTATATCTCCAAGAAATCGTAACGACCTACTTAAGAATATTTTTTAAAATTTAATGTAGCTCTAAGATTTATAGGAGGGCAGACTCGTGCCTAAAACCTTTTCCTGCTCAGCAACCACTAGACCAGACAATCCTGGGGTCGATAACCAGGTGGAGCAGTGTTATAATAATTATGAGAATGTACAAGTGATGTGGACGCGATGACGAATGGGCGCAGCCTGCCTCAAACACTTTAACGTAATGACACCATATTAATTATTATCTTTTCTTTCTCTTTTTTTTCTTTTTTATGGGATAGGGCAAACGAGCAGCCCGGTCGCCTGATGGTAAGGGATTACCGCCGCTCATGGCAACAACACACTCGCAACACCATAGGTGTCACAAGTATGTTGCCGACCTTTTTAAAAGGGGATTGGGCCTCCGTTAACCGCACTCACTCGGCGAGACACAACGTAAGCGTTGTTTAACGCCGGTTTTCTGTGAGGCCGTGGTATCACTCCGGTCGAGCCTACCCATTCGTGCCGAAACATGGCTCTCCCACGAAAATTTTTCTGTCATAATGTTTTATCTATTTGGGTGCTTACGTTATATTATTTTTTTCTATTCGTTTTTTTATGCGTCGTGGTCGAGGCTGCCCGTTGCATTGCTATATCCTATGGCCCTGTGAAACCCAGCGCTGCGGCATTATATATATTTTTTAAATGTCGCAGCATTATGCTGGGACAGAACCTTTTTTGGCCTCGCGCAGGGTCACTGGTTTATTGTCACTTATAATTATTGTGAAATGTACCTACTTACCTATATGTGCGAGTCCAATATAAAAGTTTTCTTTCTTTCTGTCTTTCTTTCTTTCTTTCTGTATTTCTTTCTTTCTTTGTTATAATTGGGATTTTATGTAACATTGTCAGTAGCTGCTCGGAATATCTCGAATAATAGCAATAGGCTAGATACACGGTACATCTAAGGCATATTACTACTATTAATATATACTATTATGTCATGTACATTAATCTGTCACTTAAACGAATTAAGATAAAACCGGTGGCCTAGAAACGGAACAAAAAAGCACTTGAGTTGCTTTCAAAGCGTAATGCAATGTGCATAATTGTAGTGTTGTGACGACACATGTCCGCTGTCACCGTAACCCATTTGCACCGTTCCATAAATCATATCCCAACACTACGGAAGCTGGGGACTTGGGGAAATATGTAGGGAAGGTCTCCGGGCAATTTAGTTTGAGGCGAATGCGTCGTTGTAAGGAAAATTTTGATGTTATTACATAAGAACTATGAGAATCAAGTTTTTTTTTGTTTCAGTAGGTAAGTTTTTTATGAACTGCCTTATAGTCAAGTGGTTGTAAGCTCCACTGCTACGCCAGGAGCCAGGCGGAAGAAAACAGGTCAGAGATTGGAATTGTGCCTGGTTGTTTGCTTGCTTGCCCCTAACTTGTTGCCTATTGGATGTGTTGCCCATAATGTGGATGTATATAAGTACACTTCTGTCTAGCCCTTCAGAGAATTCAGGCCTGATCAGATCAGGTGACCAAGTAAGTATCATAAGTAACAAGAAATCAAGCATAAATGAGAGGCGCCTTCGCTCGACACTGCAATTAAAAATAAATGACTGTTGCGTGACTTTTTGTGTTGTGATGTCAGTCAGTTGCCGTATAAGACGAAACTAAAAGTCGGGCGTGTACGCAAGTAAATTATATAATTATTTATAAATTAAGGAACTCTGACAAGAGATATGTACAGCATTCATTTTCACGCCATCCACGCTTGTATAGTGAAATGTACTCCCTCAATAATAGACGGCCACAGCATCCAATTAAAAATTACAAATTAGCCATTTTGAATATTAACACAAAATACACTGATAAGTGTAGATATCTGCTGTACACCCTCAGATCGACAGTAATTCAAGTCCAGTGTGGACAATCTTATTGCTAAAATCCAAAATCTGTGCTATTGACATTTCTTTATTGGACTTCTAGCGTAGCAGTCGATGATAAAGACATTCTGTAGTTTAAACAGAATACTATCGAAACAGGTTTCCTCTTTGATGCATCACTATATATATTAGTCCATTTGAGTGTACTATCAACAAAGCTTCAGAAGCGTCAGTCAGGTTCAAATACTCCGTGGACAGACCGACTGACGGCAGATTTTAAAATGGATGACGAACATCGTTTCGCTTTGTGCCCGCAGTGAGTGACTATGCAATTTGGCGGTACTCTTCTCCGCTGTCATTCATTTGCGGATCTATGTCGGCAATGCTTGTGTTGGATTGCATTCGAAAAAGAAGATTTTGCCAAATGTTTGGTTGCTGTTATTTGTTACATGTATTTAATAACAAAACAAAACTAGAGATAATATGTAAAAGAAACTATGTCTATGAAATGATTTAATCATCTTCCAAATAGTATAACAAATCTACCATTAAGACAGTTCCGTAGGACATTAAATAAGTTACTACAAGAAAGAGTATATTAATATATAATGTAATGAATATTTTAATGATAAACTATGATGAATTCTAAAATTTAAAAAATATATTTCACGCTGACCATTCTTTGACATTTTGTATTATTAATTATCTACAAGTGACTGCATCGTTTGACATTGTATTACCATAAGTAACTACGAGTAATTCATAAGTGCCTGTAATGTTCAAATATTTCCACGTCACACTTGGCAGAATATACTGGAAAGAAACACTATAACACTTGCATGCCACCGTATTCTTGAAAATAAATAATATTCTATTCTATTCTATTCTTAATAACTTAACATACAACCTATATTTCCCGAAAGTTTAAACCGAGATGTACACCTACAGTTAACCTGTTTAGGTCTCATGTACTTACTCTGTCATGAAACAGGCAAAAATCTAAACTCTGAGCCGTTACTTAAAATTTCATGGAAACACTCAATAACACTATGCTGGAACTCAGGACCTCCAACGGAGCTAGATTGTAAACGCAGCCATGATGCAGTTCTAACATTAAAAAATAAGAAACAAGATAACGTCTCTTAAAGCTCCCAAAGTGTGTATCATATACACACTACAATTCCACAGATTAAGTAAAAAAGTATAAGACGAATCCTAAATTTAAAATATGGTGCCTCGTTTCAAGCTAAACGTAAGTGCACTAATACTATACAGTAAGAAAACACAGAAGGTACAGTCCAAACAATCCAATGTATAAAAAATGAAATTTAGATACTTTGTTAGTCCTCTTAAATGCGTTCCTTCGACTACGATGAAACTTTCGTGATATTGTGTGCATTCGTGAAATTTTTTGACAATAAAAAATAGAGAAAAAAAATAAAAAAAATGTCTTACAGAAAACTGAGTAGATTAACGACCAGTTCCAATAACAAATCTATCGGAGAGATAGGATTTTGACATTACTTGTATGACATTACTATTATATGTCAAAATTCTATCTCTAGTAAGCAAATCTACTGACTGATTTGATACAGGGTCTGGCCGTAAGGGTACCTATATTGAAAGTCTATTAAAACTTGTCTTTGATATTTAGTTATTCATTTATTCATATTTATAGACTTTACAGATAAATCCAAAGCGTCTATAAACTAGTTACAATTTGTTAGAATAAATTATAGAATATATTATATAAGTAATACAACACTAGAGATACCCATTTCTTTTTTAATTTCAGGGAATAATTAAATCTGAAAATTAAAAAAAAACCCGCAGCACAACATGGTTACCATGTTCTTGCAATATCACTGAAGTAACAGGATATGAAATTTCAAATCTATCAGACCTGTGGCGCACATCCCTTTATAAAATAGAAAAAAGCTGATAATCTTTAAACGGCTGGCCAGATTTTCTTAACCAAGAACATTCTCTATCAAGTAACCTTTCAAACAAAAAAAAAGACGTGGCACTCGGGGACTGCCGCGGTAAAGCTATTGCATAGCGTTTTTTATCAACTTATGTAATACAACCAATGCCACCTAAAGGCCCTAAAGGGTTGCTGAACTAAAGAGACAAGCGTGTTAGGTTTTTTTCGTTACGGAATTTCTGGATTCGGTCCCCACGATAGAAGGCTCAAGGCCCGCGATAGAAGCTATGCAATAGCTTAAAATGAATCAAAAGCCCAAACGAATGGACCGCCATTCGTTTGGGCGATACGATGCAACAGACAGACACACAGATACACACTACAAACTTATAACTGCCCTCTTTTTCGTCGGGGGTTAAAATATACTACACATCCTTTGGTAACATCCATAGTACACTCGGTAAAACAAAAGATAATATATTGTCATGGGACTTTTGTTCTTATCTACATAGGATTATGGAGTACGTTACCGCAAGCTAATATGGTGTGCTAGCTTTTAGCAGGCGGCTTTTAGCAAAAATCATTTTCTACCGGCCTGTATTTAGAGCTAAATAATATTCCAGTCTAATTGTTAATATGGGAGATTATTTTGTGAGTGCTGTTTGTATGGAGATGGTCATGTATTTAATGTACTTTCAAATTGTTGGTGGCTTGAACCTGTTTGTTTTAATGTTTTTGGTTATGAAACAAACTGACCAGCACCTGGTGGTAAGTAGTCATACTACATATAGGGGCTCTGAAGGGTAAGAGCCCCTATGGACTGCAGACTGCCAGAGCTGCAGCAACCTGGGGGGGACTGGCTCTTACACCCAAAATATCGTAACACACACCTTTTGCTTTACGACAAACTCCGACGTAAGGGTGGTGGTGGTGATAAGGGTAAAGTAAGTACTGATAGCCTAGTGATATAACCATTGGGCTGCCCAGTCGTAAGTCTCGAGTTCGAATCAAATGCACGCACCTCTGGCATTTAGAAGTCGTGCGTATAAAACGAGCTTAGACGAGAACGGTGAAGAAAAATATCGTGAGAATCCTTTTTTATGGGATATGGGGCAAACGAGCAGACGGATGGCAACACCAGAGAAGTCACAAGTGCGTTGCCGGCCTTTTAAATGGGAATTAGGCCTCCGGTATCCTCACTCACTCGGCGAAACACAAAGAAAGCTTTGTTTCACGCCGGTTTTCTGTGAGGTCGTGGTATCCATTCGTGCCGAAGCGTGGCTCTCCCACGGTAAATGCATGCCTGAGGAATTTTCTCGACTACGTTTGAAGTCTACCAATCTACATTAGGCCGTAGTAGACTACAGTCTAATGCCTGTAATTCTGAGGGGAGACTCGTGCCAAGTAGTGAAACAGTATAAAGGGTTGATTATAACTGGATCTCTGTTGCCAACCAAAATTCACATCCATCACAAAACTATAGCAAACACAAACTCGACTCACTGCGGAAGCAATAAAAAGATCGTTTGTAAGGTTTTTTTTTATCTTTCTTCGAAAAATAGTTTCCACACCGCTGGATTGCTCCTCTGGGGACAAGGCGTGAAGATAAGGCCACATACTTATGACGACTACCGCCATTAACCAGAACCGCTAGAAACGGCGGGAGAATACAAAAGTAGCTTTATTTAGGGGTGCGTTTCACTACTGCGACGAATAAGTTTTGATGTTCTTGTTTCATATAGTCTGTTAAAAAATCGCACATATCGATACTATCTCTATTCTTGTCTTAGTCTTACTACAAATTATAAGGATAGGTAGATACATGATGTTATAAGCGTTTTATATATAACATATTGAGCAATAGTTCAAATAAGCCTTTTGGCTTAAGGCCCTTACATCCTATCGTATTTAGATATCATTGTTTTTATCCCAACCATGATGGAATTGGCTTTTTATCGAATCAGGTGCTGATGAATCTATACTAATACATATTATAAATGCAAAAGTAACCCTATCTCTCTGTCTGTTTATTACGTTTTACGCATAAATGTCTGAAGCCATTTTGATGACCTTGGAAAAGCATATTGGTTAACTTTGCTCTCAAAAAATCATGTGAGTGGCGAGTTTAACAGCGGGTCTAGCGGCTAGTATTGAAGACACGGTTAAAATTGCGTTTTTTGTATTATAGGCCGTTTCCCCAACTGTCTAAAGTTTTTGACAAATCGTACCGCATCATTCCCTGTACCTATAAATTCCATACCCAATGTCTAGACGTGCTTTTACCTGTCTCTATCCAAGGACTGGCAAATATAAAAAAATACACCACGACCATAATTGTTGCATTGAAACCAACCTCTTATTTAGTCCTACTAAAATTCACGAAACGTCACTCCCTAGGTATTTCCTTTTCAGACCTGAATTTGGGTGAATTATTATGTGCGTGAAACTATCACCTATTTCTCTAAGGACTAGAAAAGGTCTAGAATTAATAGTTGTAACCTTACATTGGATATCCAGTCTTATTTTATACTAACAGATAAATATTTATCGAAAAGAATAATTACTAAATAAATGTTTCATTGTCTCAAATTTCTTTCTGTTCTTTCGAATAAGCTTTAAAAGCTATTTTTTATGGAACGTTTTTTATAAATGTATACAATCTGTATATATTGTATACATAGTATACAATATATACAGATCTATGGAGAAGAATCTGGCAACTTCATGAACACTCTTTAAAACAAAAGGAGAACATTCTTTACTGGTACAGTATTGCAAGAACGGGATGTGTGGATATTGAAGGTTAATGTCCAAATTGGGTCGAAGTCGATATTATTAAAAGAAGGTTCCCGGTTTATTAGAGAACTCGTAATTATAAAAAAAAAACTATGTGGAACACATACATCATCAAAGTAGGTATAAAGCTAGGTGTCCACTTAGACATGCTACAATGTACTCACATTTACAAGTCCTGTTAGAAATAAATGAGGTAAACGATATTAACAACATGAAGACACCACGTAAATTTTAATAGCAGAATAGTCCCTATTCATCAAAAACCTTTAAGCTCAGGGAGACCACTAGTGCATCCTTATTTAGTTTAGTATTTAGTGAAGAAAAATTCGATCGCGGGCAGTATTCGGACCTGCGTCTTCTGGTTAGATACACCTGGTGTATCTAACCTGAAGACGCAAAATATCTGAATACATATTTTCAAAATTAGTACTTATGTTGCGGGAAAATAGTATTACGTCAAATAGTCAGATATATCAGTCAGTTAACTAACGAGTGACGTATTTGCGGCCCCACTACACGAGTTTATAATAATAATAGTAATCATTTGTAATCAACTATTGATTGAACAACGTAAAAAAATTGCACCCACATTTTCACATTATAGAATAACCCATTACCACAAATTATATGTGTTGATCTTGATATATCACATTTATTATTTTCAATCCTATAATATTACCATGAGAATACCCCCATAATTTGCAGTAAAAGCGTATATTACCCATAAAAACAGCACATCAGCGATTTCTAATAGACCTTATTCACACTCCCTTTACTGTCGAGTTCCTTTGACATTTAATAGCTATTTACACTCAGATGTAGAAATAAATTTGATATGCCAAGAGGTTACCTATAGATTTTAGAAGTCATAAAACAATAATGGGTTTAAATTATGTACTATCGACATAAGAGTTAAGGATACAGCTATTTACAGTCAGGTGTAGAAAGAAATAAATTTGATATGCCAAGAGGGTTTACCTATAGATTTTAGAAGTCATAAAACAATAATGAGTTTAAATTACATATGTACTATCGACATAAGAGTTAAGGATACAGCTATGTACTTTCAGATGTAGGAATAAAATTGATATGCAAAGAGGTTTACCTATAGATTTTAGAAGTCATAAAACAATATTGGGTTTAAATTATATATGTACTATCGACATAAGAGTTAAGGATACAGTGAAAGTTATTTATTTTTTGTCTTTATTCTTGATATTAATTCCGATCGACTAAGTTATATAATTACAGCTAATCATTCAAATTTCTTGACCTTGTTGCATGAACCTTTTCAGATATTTAAACTCAGGCAAAAAACCGAACCACTAGACCAATGAGACAGACTACCTCATTAGTCTTGTGGTTCCAAGCGCGACTGCTATGCTAGAGGGTTTTTCTATGAAATTCTCAGTAGCAGCTCGGTGTCAGAATTTGTGCCCGGTTAATGACAATAGGCTCGCCACCTATTACATGGGACCTAAACATACTGGCGAACTGTGGGTGTACATTTGTACGCCTCTACCTAACCCTCCAGGGAATACAGACGTGATGGTATGTATGCAAAAAACCGAGCCGTGAAAGATCGTCAAATCGCGCCAAAAATTTCCACCAAAAATTTTACACGCTTAAGTATATCTTAGATCTTTATTAGTATACTAGCTTTTGCCAGCGACTTCGTCCGCGTGGAATAGTTACTTTGTTCCCTAGTTCTTCGCCCGCAGTTTCACCTGCGTTGCCCCGTTCCTAAGGGTTTTAGCGAGATGTTTTATAGCATGAAACCTTTCTCATGAATCACTAATTTTCCCAACATTTCCCTTCACTGCTCTGCTCCTATTGATCGTAGCGTGATGAAAAGTATACTATAACCTGCCCAGGAGTATGAAGAACAATTGTACCAAGTTTCGTTGAAATCCGTCGAGTGGTTTTTGTTTCTATAACGAACATACAGACAGACAGACAGACAGACAAAAATTTTACTGATTGCATTTTTGGCGTCAGTATCGATCACTAATCACCCGCTGATAGTTATTTTGGAAATATATTTCATGTACAGAATTGACCTCTCTACAGATTTATTATAAGTATAGATTTAAGTAAATATTTTTTTCTATATACGTAGTATATAATTTTAATAGGTACTTTTAATAGGTCTGTTAATTTAAATAAATGAAAAATCAGTAAAATACTCTATTTCAATACGGTTTTTCATGACCTTGCTTTGGATTAAGATTTAGTTTCGGAAATAACTTCTAAAACAACTCCAAAGAATCGTTTTCGTTTGCAATAACAACGCATTGTTTCCAACATCAGAATCCTGTGGTATTTACGTAATCCTCAGTTTAAAATCTGTTTTAATGCCTGCCTTTGTGCAAGTCTTGGAAGCCTGAACGAACAAGTCATGAAATCTTAAGATTAAGTGAGAGCTTCGTTTTATCTTATAGGGGTAGCGGACACTGGATTTAACCGGTTTTTACTAGATTCAACCAGTTCACACCAGCTTGTTCGGGCTTAGTTTTAGAAATAGTGGGTCTTGGATGTCAGTTTGGGGCTTTAAAATACTGGGTTTTAAGTTTTATTAGTTTACTCGAATAACAATTTTTATCAAAGGTTGCTTGATAATCTGACCTCATCTTAAAACCAGGTTTTGGGGCAGTTTTTTTTTGGTGAGTTGAATTTTTATGGACCTATTTCTAGTAGGTATAAATTAACTTGTTTTTGATTTGACTATATCCGCATGGATGTTATCACATATATCACTTTATAGTAATGTAGATGATTAATGAAAAAAAAATTGAATTGAATTTTTTTTTCCTAAGTTTTCCCCGCAACATACAAATTTATAAAGTAACAAAAACCTCTTTAGAGGCTATTGCTATCCCTTGTCACGTATAGCCCTCAATCGATTAACCAATAATCACCAACGTTCCAACTAATTCTATATCATAACATACCATCACGCCTGTATTCCCCGAAGGGTTAGGCAGAAGCGTACTCATGTACGCCCACAATTCGCCGGTATGTTTAGGTCCCATGTAATAGGGGACGAGCCTATTGCCATTAACCGGGCACAAATCCAGACTCCGAGCTGATATTGAGTATTTCATAAAAAAAAACCAATAACACTCATTTGACCTGGGGATCGAAACCAGGACCTCTAGCGTAGCAGTCGCGCTTGGGACCACTATACTAATGAGGCAGTCTAATTCTATAATTTTATCATAAAAAACAAAACAGTCCCAATGTGTTCCTTTCCCAAAATCATTGTTAAGACTGGCCGCAGACGATGCTTTGAATTAATGAACAGATCGCTCGCGCGCGGCCTGCCTTAATTAATAGCTAATGAACGCTCCCCTACAGGAGTTGTTTTAGAAAAAAACCCTAATACTTCACTTTGTTATAAAAATAGACTGTTTTACTGGAAAAAATGTAGTGCAAAAATATTGTAAGATATAGTGTTATGTAATATGACACGTTTGGCATAGCGGCTGAACGATGAACTTCTGCATCACGTGTTGTGGTTTCGATCCCCACTCGGAGCAAATATTTGAATGTTTTTCCGGGTCTGGGCGTTGTGTATGTGTGTTATTTTGTGTTAGTAACCGCACCCACGATAGAGAAGAAAATCCTAGTGCGGGACAACGTTTTTTTTTTAAAGAAAAGAATAAAGTAATGATTAGGTACTGACTATCGGTCTATGCTTGCTACACTCGTTGCGTGTAGGTATGGATGTCCATTTATGTAGACTCCTTCATGCCTCCGACAGCATGTCAAGTCGTTCATTCCCAGTTATACGAACATCTATGCTTTAAGTCCATTTTTATCATTCGTACCGCTGAAATGTGGAATGTGCTTCCCGGGTGGGTTTTCCCCGATAAATATAATCTCGGTGTCTTTAAATCACGAGTGAATTGGGTTTTTTTAGGCAAGCGCGCTCCATCGTAGATCGCATTGACGCTTAACATCAGGCAAACTGGCGGTCAAGCGTAACACTATCAAGAATTAAAAAAAATATATATGTCCAGAAGCCCGAAACCCAGTTAATCCATAATCGGTTTTGCATTGCAGAGGTCTGATAGCAGTCGCTTTGTGTAAAGCAAAAACATACTATCACACCTGTAATCGTGCCTGAGTTGGGCGGAGGTGTACGAATGTACACCTATAATTCGCCGGTTTGTTTAGGTCCCATGTTAAAGGGACGAGCCTATTGACATTAACCGTGCACAAATCCAAAATCCAAGTCGCTATGACCGCTCGACCTGGTAATCTAACCCAGAACCGTCCATCATATGGGACCTAAACATACCGGTGAACTGTACGTGTACAGCAATAGGTACACGTCTGCCTAACCCTTCAAGGAATACAGTCGTGATAGTATGTTTATACTTTCAAAAAACTTAAACCTAACAAAATTCTTAGATGTAGCGCTGAAGTGTCCATAAAATACTCTCGCCTTATGTTCCAGAGATGGCTATACTGGGAACACCGGAATTTTTACAAGGTCTCAAGAGTAACCGTTTTATGGAGTCTGTGTAGTCGTAGATGATACGTACGTGGGTGCGGTCTTACTTTGTTACCAAACTTGAATTTACAAAGGTCGTTGAGATTGTTGTTTCGCGCTAAATAGAAAGAAAGAAAACGTATTTAATCAAATATATAAATAATTAGTTCTATAATTATAAAAAAAAAATAAAACGTGGGATAGCCATGCTTCGGCACGAATGGGCCGGCTCGACCGGTGTGATACCACGGCCTCACAGAAAACCGGCGTCAAACAATGCTTACGTTGTGTTTCGCCTAGTGAGCGAGGTTACCGGAGGCCCAATCCCCTTTTAAAAGGCGGGCAACTGACTTGTGACTCCTCTGGTGTTGCGGGTGTCCATGGTCGGCGGTAATCGCTTACCATCAGGCGATCCGTCTGCTCGTTCGTCCCCCTATACCATAAAAAAATACGTTTCAATTAATGCTTTTTTAATACAACTGCCTCATTAGTCTAGTGGTCTCAAGCGTGACTGTTTAAGACTAAATGTCCTGGGTTCGACATCAAACTCCCTATTACCTTTTGCACCACTACCCACAGTGTGCAAATAGCCACACCGTTCTTGCGAGTATCAAAGTCGGGAACGTACTCTTTGTGCTCATAATTCGTACATCACGTTATTAGGTTCGCTGCACACGGTGCAACACAGGGAGTAGCGCAACATTATACGTTTTACGTGAGTCGCCTTACAGTGGCTTGAA
Source organism: Acronicta aceris (assembly GCA_910591435.1). Classification (NCBI taxonomy): domain Eukaryota; kingdom Metazoa; phylum Arthropoda; class Insecta; order Lepidoptera; family Noctuidae; genus Acronicta; species Acronicta aceris. Next base: position 1,897,783 of record OU342759.1, on the reverse strand, counting down.
AATTGTGTGAGACTGCAGTTTTGCAAAGACAGTTATTTTCATCTCCACTGCGATTAGATTTATTTGTAATATATATTTTTGAAAGGACACTACCTATATCTACAATAGTATTCAATAATGAATTTGTAATGTATCCGTAATTTTTTATGCAATTAGCGGTTGCCCGCGGATTCACACTCATCTCAAAATACTAGGTGTTAACAAATTATTTTTTAAGGCTTGTTTTAACGCCTGCCAAAAATTTACCTATTTTCCTACCAATAAAATTCGAAACAGCCTAATGGTATGACCGTTGGACTACCAAGTCAAAGGTCTCTAGTTCGAACCCAAAGCACGCACCTCTGACTTTTCGAAGTCATGTACGTATTAATAGTTAATTATCACGCGCTTAAACGGTGAAGGAAAACATCGTGCGGAAACCTGCATGCCTGAGAGATTTTCTCGACGGCGTGTGAAGTCTGCCAACCCGCACTAGGCCAGCGTGGTGGACTATAGCCTAATCCCTCTCATTCTGAGAGGAGACCCGTGCATAGTAGTAGGACAATATAATGGGTTGATTATGTTATGTTATGTAAAATTCGTAACGCTAACCAAAATGGATAAACGGTCACCAAATTGTGTTTCCTGAAATATTATAAATTAGATCAATTTTTTCTTTTTATTGAATGCCATAAAAATATATGAACATCTTTAAAGTTATTTCAGACCAAATAGATGTTACCAATATTATTTTATGTCACGAGTTTCTGTTTGGTAATTATTGCTGAAGTAAAAAATATTATAAAAAAAATATATAATAAAAGCTGTAATAAGTGATTTGATTCTGGCCGAATTACTTATTACAGCCTCTCAAAACCTCGCAGTATCAAGACATGGTTACCATGTTCTTGTAATATCATTGAAATAACAGGATACCAAATTTCAAATCGATCAGACCTGTGGAAGTTGCTCACATCCCTTCACGAACCAGAAAAGAGCTGATTATCTTCAAACGGCTAGCCAGATTTTCTAAAGTCATAACTAAGAACACTCTCGAACAATTCACCTTTCAAACAAAAATAACTGAATCAAAATACTAACACCCCTCGTTTTGCTTCGGAGGTTAATAAAACAAAAAACAGTGTCCCGGTGTGCAACCCACAATAATTCAAACTCCTATTATACTGATTGGGTACATATATTTCTCCAGAGTAAAGTTAAAACTTGAGATGTGATGAAGCAGTACAGTTCCATACAAATAACATTTACGTATTATTTACAATTTCACTTTTACACGTCTAGACGGAGACATCGAGGATATTAAAGGAAATTTTATTATGAGCACGACTGTTGACTTCAACGAACTTTAAAATGAAACAGAAATATTTAAAAAGAAAACAAATCTAAAATATTGTCCCTTTACATTAAATACAAGTATAATTTAATCCAAGCATCATTGTGTCGGGGGACCACTCATGTGCTCGTCAAAACGCATCGACCTTACACCATTAACGAGTTCTTCTGACGGGTTGGGTATGCAGCAGGATTTTGTAATATAAAAAAAATCTGCTCGGCCTTTGAAGATCATCACCTATTGCTGAAGAGATATAAACAACTTATATAGATCTGATCGATTCGAAATTTATACATTGACAGGATTTCAAATTTCGAATCGATCAGATCTATTTTTTGAAACATAGCTAAGTACACTCTCAATTAACACACCTTTCAAATAAAAAAAAAATGAGCAAAATCGGTTTACCTAATCAGGCGCTACAATGCAACAAACAGGCACACAGATACACACTATAAACTTATAACACCCCTCTTATTCGTCGGGGGTTAAAAACACGTTTGATGTAGCGGGTAAGATGATGACCTCACCACTATTGTTGCGCTGAGTGTTGTGGGTTCAATTCCCATCCGAGGAAAAATTTTGTACAGGGCTTGTAAACAAACGTGGGAGGTTTTTTTAAAAAAAAGATAACATAGATAGAATATCTAGTTAAAGATAAAGATGGCATAATGGTAATGCCATTTTCTCTCGAAAGGGTTAGACAAGAATATACGCCCTTAATTACCGTTATTTTTTAGGTCACACATAAGAGGCGAGCCCATTGCCATTAAGAGGCCAGCGGACCGAATTTCTCTTACAAACGTAATACCGAAATAAATCTTAATTTAAACACAATTTAATCAAATTCTGTTATTATTCGGATTCCGATACCATTAATCTAGGTTCCTACTTTTTTTGTCCAAAATATTTTACTGAAAATAATTGTAAGCAAATGCTATTTTTGATAACTTTACCAAGTTTATAATGATTTTGCGGGCTTTTATACTTTTTCCAAACTGTAACTGAAATAGACCTTAGAATCGTACCAAAGACCTTATGCTTAGCATCCGCGCTAGTGACCACTAGACCATCGGTTTAAAGCTTTCAACACCAGCTCCATAATTTTAATTTCGCTCAATAAAGAAAGAAAGAAAGAAAGAAATATTTATTTAGCACAGCATAGGAGACACATAAAACATACAATCTGATATATAAAAAATAAATAAATAAAGAAGTATAGATGTGTGTATGTCTCACAGCTGGACTAAAAGGGTGCCCAGATCAGCTTAATGTCAAGCAGGTGGTTCTACCTACTTGACGCTGGTTTTCATCTGGTACCCGTGTAAATGCTCCACAGATGCCAATGGTGGTTGAAGTACTTGTTTATGCATATGTGTGTGTAGTGTGTATAATGTATTAATCTGCAAAACAGTGATTTTTTTTAATATATGATAATAAAAATAAAATAATTATTAACAATAAAATATAAATACCTAATAAAGCTAAATAATACGCGGCCTTTCTAAACAACACATCCTTACTCCATACCCTATATAATGATTGACAAATTTACATTCACGGCCCCCAACTCACGTTGTGCATTAGTGAGATGCAGCCGTAGTTGTCTTTTAAATGCGGGCAAACTATTTATTTGTCGCAGGGGGGGTGGTAGGTTGTTCCAAATCTTAGAGAGATAAGAGAATGAAAACGTTTTTTGAAAACGAGTTTTCTGTGCGCTATACTCGTGATAATATACAATTGGCGTTCTTTATTTTGTGTGTATTGCAATAATTTTGTTGTGGGCCATAAAACAAGCGTTGCGGTCGGGTCAGCTTAATGTTCCGGAAAATTCGCTTTTCGCGAAGGAACTGAGAAACTGTCGGGAGAATGAATGCTTGGAAGCTCAGACGAGTAAAAAAATTTGGTTTTATGGCCCCACATATACTTTTCTTTAGCTTCATTAGTCTAGTGGTCCTAAGCGCGGCTGCTACTCTAGGGGTCCTGGGTTCGATTTCCAGGTCAAAGAAAGTTTTGTTTGATTTTTTCTATGAAATTCTCAATAGCAGCCTATTTTTTTTTTCTTTTTAATAAAACGTTTCCCCACACTAGGATTTTCTCCTGTATCGTGGGTGCGTTTACAAACACAAATTCTCACAAACACAAACACCCAGACCCGGAACAACTACCTGCAGATCATACAGATATTTGCTCCGTGTGGGGATCGAACCCACAACACGTTGCGCAGAAGCCGATTGCTCAGCCGCGACGCCAAACGTGTCGTATTACATGGAACCTAAACATACCGGCGAACTGTGGGTGTCGTGTATCAGTATACCTCTACTTAATCCTTCGGGGAATACAGGCGTGATGGTATAGTATGTTATCCTACAATTGATACACACAAAAAAGTATTTTCAGACACAAGATAGAGTAAGAACTTCTTCATTCTTACAACGTTATTTAATTTTCACTTGTAACACACCATTTTATCATTTGAAACTCATTTTTGCTTTCTACCCTCCTTCCTAGAAGCTCGAAAATAGAAAATATCGCATTAAAACTGTTGAATTTCACGAACCAGGTGTTCGCCGAGGTGTTCAGAAGTCAGTGGAGCGATACGCGCACGTGACGACGGCGCGGCGACGACGCGACGGTAGCGTCCCGACGTACGAGAAATGCTCCTAAATAAACTTTGAAATTAATGTGGAATATATTTTCTAAGGTAAAATATTTTGACTCGTATGTATATTACATAATATATGGATGGTTGGTACATAAGTAAATGTAAGAATTTTAAAGAAAGTACGGATGAGTGAAGATGGCAGCTGCTCTGTGAAAGAGAAGAACATATCTAATATACTTAGAGAAAAAAACATGAGTAGGAAAAACTCATATAAGAAGTTTACATTGTTATATATTATTGGATTTTAAAGAAATTTAAAAGTAAAAAGTGCCTGCCTCATTAGTCTAGTGGTGGCAAGCACGCTAGAGGTCCTGGGTTCGATCCCCAGGTCGAACAAAGTGTTATTGGGTTTTTCTATGAAATTCTCAGTAGCAGCTCGGAGTCTGGATTTGTGTCCGGTTAACGACAATAGGCTTGCCCCCTATTACATGGGACCTAAACATACCGGCGAACTGTGGGTGTACATTAATACGCCTCTGCCTAACCCTTCGGGGAATACAGGCGTGATGGTATGTTATGTATGTTATGTAAAATAATATTTATCGATTCGTAAAATATTATTTATCAATTCTCTTATATAAATGTTATTAGTTTATGTCTGTAAATATTTTTATAATCAGCAACAAAGACGTAACGTGGCTATAGATGGGTTTCTGTCCAGACATTTCGGGCAAGAAAATAAATGCCCTGGCATAAACATATCTGTATAAATCTGTATAAATACACCCATCTCTAGACGTGGCAGTTCAATAGTCACATAACTATGCTATCACAGCTCCTATAAATTTCATTATTTTTTTATAGCCTATTTGTGTCCCACTGCTGGGCAAAGGCCTCCCCTAATTTAGTCCAGGATTTTCTATCCTGGGCTTCCTCATACCACGTCGGCAAAAAGCGGTCAAGATCATCTCGCCAACGTCTCGTAGGCCGACCTCGTCCACGAATAACATTGTGAGGTACTGTAGCTAGTCTTGCCCACCTGATTACATTTACATTAAAAATTACATTAAGTATAAAATAATTGTAAGTCCCCGAATGACAAAAAATGCCCTTGAGAATGCCTTTAAATAAATCACTTCCAAACCACAACGATAAAGATTTTTTTTTTTAATTCTTGATTAGGCTTACGCTTGACCGCCAGTTCGCCTGATGTTAAGCGACACTGCGATCTACGATGTAGCGCGCTTGCCTAGAAGATACCGATTCACTCGTGAAACAATCAATTCTTAAGCATTTTCGATCTATGAGGAACAGCGCTAAAACAAACTAAATCATCATAATATGACACTAGTATTTCAAATTGGAAGGCGAACACCAAACAGCGAATACCTACCTCTTAATAGAAGCAGGTATAAATAATCCAAACCTGCCTGCAATGAGAACAATGTTAAACAACTTGGTTCTCGCAATCACAAGTAATCATCCATTTGCGCACACAATCCACACAGCACTGGACTGCAATACGCGAAAACGTTTAACTGAAACGGCCAACTCTTCTCTCGAATAGTTCTACCCGCTCAACGTTTGACCACGGCGAAACACTACTATCGTTTGTAAAGAGAATCTCGCTTTTAGTTTTGGTGGGTGAGTAATAAGTGAGAATCATTTTAACTAAACACAGAAAGGAGGAGGTAATTCGGCCATATTTATTTCATGTTACGCGATATCTTCGCCGATTTTGAGTTGATTTCGACTTTTTCTTTAGCTATGATTCCATATCAATTTGGTAGATATCTGACCATCTGTTCTGAAGATTAAAATACCATCACGCCTATGTTCCATAAAGGGTAAAGCAGAGGTGTACGATTTACACTCAGAGTTCACCGGTAGGGTGAGCCTATTGAACTGAACTGGTTCTGAAGATACTCCACAAAATACTTGAAGTCGATTTTATTTTCCTAAAAAGATTATTATGATTAATTCTTATATACAATTAAGTGTTATTAGGATGGAAATAAAAATCTGACATGACAATGACACTCAGTCTCATTTTAAAAAGAAATATTTTGGATTCAGTTTATGAAATTTTATTACAATTAGGTATGTTTGTTTAAGTTTTATTAAGATGTCGTCACGACACGACGCTTTACTATACATTTACATGTTTTTGGAACAGAGGTAGACAGAAACTACAGAGCAACACTTGCTGCACACACAGACTGCTTACAAGAACTACACACCCGAGCTTTTTGAAGGAGGAGGTCCTTCAAAAAGCTCGGGTGTTTCTTCTCGGACGCTCTTATAGGTATCTAATATCACAAATAGGTAAAGCGTATGTCTTTTTAAGGTATCCTATCAAGTCTTAGTAAACGTGTTCTATAAGCTTGATTTTCAGTTCGAGTATAAGGTGAGTTCATCTAGTAGGGGTTTCAGTATTAGAAGGTACATTAGTTGCTGGGGTAAGTTTAAGGCTCGTTGCTATAAATACGCTCGCTGATGTATTTACTGCCTTACAAATTGCCGTTATAACAAGCAGTGGTGCGACATCACCTGAAACCATTGCTTTTAATGCTGGTGATTAAGGGTTATTATTTACTAGCAGCAAAGCTAGTTTACTCGTAGTTAAAGAAGTAAATTTGGAGGAACATTTGACAATAGCTTTTTTCTTATAAACTCATCTCAATTGAGTGCCTAATCGTGATGTGTGCGTGTATTTTTTAATTTATTTTTCTTTTTATTGTGTGTTTGCGTGTTTTTTCTACTACAATTTTTGTTAATTGCTATGAATATTGTATCTGTCGTCTTTTTTAGTTCACACAATCTGTCTATCCGTGGAAACTTGTAATTGGCCTTCTCCCATGTGTAACAATAGTTACATATATCTGTAAATCTATTAATTTTGTTACCGAGCTGTAAGTTTTCCTAATATTGCAAAAATAAAATAAAATATAAACAAAAATAAAATAACATGTAACTATTAATTATTATTAAAAATATTATTTATATAATCATTTCATGAAAAAGTTACTGAAACGGGCACATAAATTTAGCTTAAAAATGGTCCCTGAGTGCGATTCCAACGCTAGAGGTTCTGGATTCAATTCCCAGCTCGAACAAAATGTTATTAGGTTTTTTTATGAAATTCTCAGTAGCAGCTAGGGGTTTTGAATTTGTGCCCAGTTAATGGTACGTAATAGGCTCAATCCATATTCCATAAAAGTTGAACCTAAACAAGCGAACTGTGGTTGCATATTAGTACCACTCTGTCTAAACTTTTGAGGAATTTAGTCGTGATGGTATGTTTAAAGGTATATTTAGCTTACTTACGTCCAAATTACGTCCGATACATTACGTCCAAACAATTCGAGGATACTCCTGAGTGAATTGATCCACAGTTCGCACCTCACATTATTCAAGATGACTATATTATACGATGGAGCCATAACTCTGCGAACTGCACTCCGGGGACCATGCACATAGCAACACGACACGGGTGTGAACAGAGATAGCTACTAAGATTCGGTGGTTATTTTAGTAAAGATGCAAGTCTTAGAAGTATGAAAGTTTGGTTCATCGGTGGAGGATTTGCATTTCAAGCAACAACTCGTTAATCTACTATTTCCCAATCACGTGGGAATTCCCCAAAAACCTTTCTTAGTTACTGTAAATAAATAATAAATAAACAATAATAACTTAACATACCATCACGCCTGTATTCCCCGAAGGGTTAGGCAGAGGTGTACTTAATATACACCCACAGTTCGCCGGTATGTTTAGGTCCCATGTTATAGGGGGCGAGCCTATAGTCATTAACCGGGTACAAATCCAGACTTCGAGCGGCTAATGAGAATTTCATAGAAAAACCCAATAACACTTTGCTCGACCTGGGGATCGAACCCAGGACCTCTAGTGTAGCAGTCTCACTTGGGACCACTAGAGTAATGAGGCAGTCAAATAAACAATAATAATGTTACTAAATATATATTATTGTATTGGCACAGAGAGATGGTCGTTCACTATGGGTCTCGTAAGAAAGCTCAAGGTCACTCAGCGAGCTATAGAGCGAGACTTCTTCTACGGATCTCTTCAGAAATGAAGAGATCCGTAGAAGAACTAAAGTTGCAGGTGATTAGTAGGTGGCGGGGCACATAGCTCGTAGAACTGACGGCCGCTGGGGCAGAAAAGTTCCCGAGTGGAGACCACGCACCGGAAAGCGCAGTGTGAGATGGACGGGTGACCTGGTAAAGGGTGCCGGGAGACGTTGGATGCAGGTGGCATACAACCGGTCCCTGTGAATATCTGTGTGTGGAGGCCTTGGTGCAGCAGTGGACTTGTATTGACTGATATGATAGTGATGATGATAATGATGAAAGGTTCAAAAGAATCATCATGTATCATCTTGATGGATCTTATTATCGGTGTAAAAAGAACATTGTCATTCATCCGTATTTTGTAACCTTCCGCATTTAAAAAGTAAAAAAGGAAGGTTATCTTTTCCTAAGTATACGAAATAATTATAAAATACTCACTTCCAGACTATATAATTATTAGACTTATTTCTATGATTATAATTATTGTTTTTTAGGTAAATGTTAGTCTTACTAAAAATGACAGCACTGCAGTACTTAAATATTATAGTTTCTTTAATTATTGCTTCTACTTTCAAACCACACTGCAGAAAACAAAAAAAAAACAATAATTATATTTTTTTTTTATAAAAAACACCACTATTCATAAAATCACAGCATTTTTCTACCATGCAACTCGTATTTTATCAATCGCGTGTGCAGGTTGACAGCCCGGCTGCAACCAGAATAAAATCTGTCAATCAAACGACGGCGTACACGATTTAGGAGCACAGGACATAAAACATTCCGTTTTGAGTGCTCCGCATAGGCTGTGGCATAAATACAGGAGGTAGCGAGAGCGGTTCTGTTACGAAATACTTTTCTTCGAATGTTATTTGAAGTTTGAATAGCCTCATTGATTTTTTTTTTGGATAGGAGGCAAACGAATAGACGAATCGCCTGATGGTAAGCGATTACCGCTGCCCATGGACACCCGTAACACCAGAGGGGTCACAAGTGCGTCGGCCTTTTAAAAGGAGATTGAGCCTCCGGTATCCTCACGCACTCGGCGAAACATAACGTAAGCGTTGTTTTACGCCGGTTTTCTGTGAAACATGGCATCATTCCAGTCGAGCTAGCCCATTCGTGCCGAAGCATGGCTTTCCCACGGTAAAATTACAATGATTTATCAGAGATAGATCGTAAGTATTTTATTCTATTTTCAGGAGGAGCATATTATTATACGTTTTTCTAAGAGATATCTTCAGAAACAGTAGGTAGTAAACCTTCAATTATTTATTTCAAAAAGAAATAATTTCTCTATGATCGACAATGTGATTACAAGATGTTCATGTATGCTTTATAAGCTATATAACGCCATTGAGGTGGCACTGATTCCAAATTGAGGTCGGCGAAGTACATCTTTTTTCCATGTGTCTCTTTCAGTCGTCATCTCATCACTTTACGTACCTTATCGTCTTTCACACAATGGGCACAAATCCAAAATCCGTGCTTTGAGGACATCCGTCCTCACTTACTTTAGGTATTGGGATCAATACCCCTTCCGAGACCGAGAATCCAACTCAAAAGTACGAGGTCTTGGGTCAAATTGTCGGTCGACAAAATAGAATAAATCGCTTCAACGTTTTTACTCTATTTTATCGCAAGTCGCTACCTCTTATGTCTTCTACGCCGCTCGACAAAATCACGCAGTGTGCGCGTAGCACGGGTTTGCGTGGGACGGGCATAACGAATGTCCAAACATTGAATAGCTGATGAACAATTTGCATACGTGAATCGCTATAATGTATTGACACCGCTACCACCGATTTTGAAGGACAAATCCTAATCTTTATATCTGAACAATATAAGCATTGCATATTTGGATACCTCTGCCGTTGCGCCGACTGTCGTGGGTTCAATTCTCACCCGAGACAAATAATTATTATGACCAGATATTTGTCTCAAAACTGAGTGTACATATCTATAACCTACTTTGTGCCAGTTCACGTGGGCGCTTTAAAAAAATAAGTGTTTCTAGTTAATTTAATTGGCTTAGTGGATAAGCCATCGGGATCTACACCCTATGTCGCCGATTCAATCCCAATACGAAACATATTTGTGTGACCAGTAGAGGACCTTGTGTGATTAAAAAAAAAAATTATAAACTCATCCACGATATATAACAAAATCCCTAGTGTTTAGCGGCGCGGGTGCAGATAGCAGATAATATTATAATGATGACGAAACAGATTAAAACTTGAATAAAATTTAATGGCAATTTTACCATCCATTAAGTTCACGTTCCCAGGTGTGAGTTTAGCAGCTGATTTATTATGTGCAGAGGGTAAGTCCGCACTTAAAGTAAGTGAAAGAATAAACAGAATGTAAATATCTTCTTATAATTCCAAGCACGTTGGATTCGGCTGAAGGACGACGAGGTCATTGACTTTATGCGCTTTTTACACGTGATAATATTCTAAACTGTATTTAGATGATTTATGTTCGAAGTAGGCGAGGGAGGGAGACTATGGCCACTTTTGATATCAAAATGATTATAAAAGCGCGACTGCTACACTAGAGGTCCTGGGTTCGATCCCCAGGTCAAGCAAAGTGTTATTGGGTTTTTCTATGAAATTCTCAATAGTAGCTCGGGGTCTGGATTTGTGCCCGGTGAATGGTTATAGGCTCGCCTCCTATAACATGGGACCTAAACATACCGGTGAACTGTGGGTGTACATTAAGTACACCTCTGCCTATTTCTTCGAGGAATACAGGTGTGATGGTATGTATGTATGTATAAAATTTTATTTGCTAGGAACATGGTTATAAGATGCGATGTTACATAATATTTTTTTTGTAAATATGTACCTACAGCATGTCTCAACACTGGGTGTTCAAAAAGTCCTAATCTCTTCGCTAAACAGAACATAGGTACAACACACAAGAAAAGTAAATAAGTTTTACTGTAAATAACACAGCACAAGAAGTGACATTTGACGACACGATTGGCGTAGCGGTTGAGTGATCGGCTTCTGCGCCACGTGTTGTCGGTTCGATCCCCACACGGAGCAAATATTTGTATGATCTACAGGTAGTTGTTCCGGGTCTGGGCATTTGTGTATGTGAGAATTTGTGTTTGTAAACGCACCCACGCTACAGGAGAAAATCCTAGAGTGGGGCAACGTTTTTTTTTTAAATAAAAAAACAACAAAAACATTTAATAACATTATTTTTATGATATACCTAAATGTCGAAAAAATTAATAAATTTATAAAATTTCAATTTTGGTACAACAGATTAATTTAAATCAATCAATAAGAAATTCTTTAATTTTGAAATTAATATCAATATATTTTAATTCCATAATTATTGAAATATGAATAAACGATTAAAAACATTTTTAATAGTGGTCAATTTAAACAAATTCTCGCAATGTATTAAAAAATCTCTCTAAAAACCTTCATCGTGGTCACCGCACTAGAACGTATCTGCGTAGTATGATTTCATTGATTGAAATGTCCTGCATTTGAATACTTGACATACATACCATGTTTACAATGTTGTTTAGGATTTTTGTGACATTCCGTTGTCTCAATCCACGTTTGAGATACCGTTCGATCTTGTCGAAGCGGACATTGAGATCAATTTGATACCAAAACTTTGAGTTGATTTCTTTTTTTGTCAGGATGACACAAGCCAGAGGGATTTTTTTACCTATGAATATATGAAAACAGTAAGTCGTAAAATTACGTCTTTTAGTCAAAATTAATAGTAATTTGGGATGTGTAATAACATCACACCTGTATTCCTCGAAAGGTTAGGCAGAGGTGTACTAATGTACCACAGTTCGCCGGTATATTTAGGGTACCATGTAACAGGGAGCGATGTTATTGACATTGCACACAGCTCCCGAAGTCCGAGCTGCTTCTGATAATTTCATGGGAAAACCCAATAATACTTACTTTGCTAGGCCTGGGAATAGAACTCAATCGCTAGCATTGCAGACACGTTGACGACCACTAGACTAATGCGTCGTAATGTATAGTAAGTGTTAATAAATTAGATTGCACAACTGGCGCAGAGATTGAGCAAATGTCTACTGAGCAACGGGTCGCGGGATATTTTTTTTATGGGATAGGGGGCAAAAGAGCAGACGGATCAACTAATGGTAAGCGATTACCACCGCCCATGAACACCCGCAACACCAGAGGAGTTACAAGTGCGTTGCCAGCCTTTTAAAGGGGATTGGTCCTCCGGTAACCTCACTCACTCGGCGAAACACAACATAAGCGTTGTTTGACGCCGGTTTTCTGTGAGGCCGTGGTACCACTCCGGTCGAGCCGGCCCATTCGTGCCGAAGCATGGCTCTCTCACGTATAAACGTATTTTCCAGGAATATATATTTGTATGGCTTCCAAGGTTCCGTGCAAAGGTTTTCTAAATTAACACTTTTTTATTTCAATCTCTAGTAAGACAGTAACAAGATATCAGGCGGCTACTCACAGAATGGACTTTCACAGATTTTTCCGTACATTTTTTCTCAACACAACAGATCGATAAGCGTCCATTGGTTGGCCTATTTGAATGGTCTCTGACCCACATCGGCCGGCAGACGTAATATCCGGTGTACGTCAGCGAACACCGGAAATTTCATCAAATCTGTCATACGTTTTGATAACTTATCGAAAACTAATGTTTGTATTCAACGGCACTCTCGTTTTCTTTCGGGAAAATGGTAGAAAGCAGGAAAAGTAAAAGGAAAATGGTGATATATTATTGTGAATAAATGGTGATATAGTATTGGTGATATATTATATAACAATAGTAGGTATATAAAAATTACTTTACAGATTTAATCATATAATACAATCGCGGTAAAATCCGTTTAGCGATTTTATTTCAATAGTGCTAAGAATTAAAATATAAAGAAACGAAACTGTACTACTGGCAATTTAGTAATTGTATTTTTAAATTTTTAACGATGTTGTGAACCTTTAAATAATCTAGCTCAATCCGTGAAAGATCACATTTTGAGGTAACATCCATGTCGAAGAGATTAACTGGATGGCTTTTTTTTATTTATGATAGGCTTACGCTTGATCGCCCGTTCACTGTGATCTACGTTGGAGCACGCTTGCCTAGAAGAAACCAATTCACTTGTGATTTAAAGACACCCAGATTATATCGAGGGAAGACCCACTCGAGGCTTGCGAACTAAGCCCGCATAGCGTGGTGGACTTCACGCTGAACCCTTCCCATTCTCAGAAGAGAGAGAGAAAGAGAATAGAAGTAGGACGATAGATCGGTTTAAATGTGCTATTTTCGAAAAATTGCCTTTCACACCACGCATACGAAGCTGCAGGCGAAGGATAGTCTTAGAAAATGATTTAATGTTCAACACCCAGCTTAAATCAATAACAACTAACACCTCCCAAACAGAATCACGATGACAAGTAGAAAATGTAAAGGGTCTTAATGAAGTTTGACCAAGAATAAAACACTTTATTAAAACATTTATATCTCTGATAATCTGTAGATGTAAATAAAAACTATTAAAACAACCAATGGGAAAATATTTTTGAATAGAACATTCTCACAATATGATAAAGAAAAAATATTGAAAGTAATTAGCTTACAACTATTACTATAGTTGGCCAGGAAATTAAGTAACAAAAATACAATCTCTATAAGTGCGACATCACACCTGCCCGTAAAAGTAGGCCAAAATTGTCAATACCTAACTACGGAACCGCGTAAAGTAAAGTGGGGGACTTTTGTTTGACTCTAGCAGAAGTGGAAGACATAAAAAATGTGAAGCAATTTCACTCGCCTCCCGCAGACTGTCATGAATATTAACCATTTTGCGCCATCCGCCTTAGAATAGGGGATTAAATTCAGACAAGACACCGGGTGAACTATATGGACTAGGAAGCGTGTAAGGTACCTACAACAGCTTGCTTAACAGATACAGATAGACTGCTTCGACTGCGATTGCTACCCTCGTTCAGCATGGACTTCTTTTAAGCTGATATGATGAAAAATTCAATCGCGGGCAGGATTCGACCTTGCGTCTTCTAGTTGCTCCAGACGCTCTGACCTCTGTATCCAACCAGAAGACGCAGGTTCAATCCTGCCCACGATTGCATTTCCTTCACTAAAATAACTTTATAATCTTAACAAAAAAATCACAAAAAGATAGTTAAAAGGTAAGGTGGCATCGTACGACAATAAACTAAAGTAAAGTAAGTCGTGTCGGTTCAAAAGCAAAGTAACTTGCTATTCTATAGATGTCGCCAACGTCACCTTATGACGTAAATTCAGAATGTGAAGGCAAATTTCAATCAGGCGGGTGGCATTCGCGGTGGCTTAGAGGTCAAAGCGTCTGGTGTATCCAACCCGAAGACGTAGGTTGAATCCTGCCCGCGATTGAATTTTTCCTTCACTAAAATAACTTTATAATCTTAGCATGGAAAATGCAAAAAAAAATCACAAGAAGATAGTTAAAAGGTAAGGTGGATTTTTTATTGGTGGTGTGAAGTGTAACAGTGTCAATTCCTTAATATTGTCAGGAATTCTATTAAATGTTTTGATACAATATCATTTTTTTCATAATTATGGTACCTAGTGTTTAGAGCGCAAGTTAGTTAATTTTACTGTAATGAAAAGAAAGTAAAATATTTATATCTTCATTGTTTTTATGTTACCCTGCGAAGAAGGACGAGACCTGTAGTGGAGTTTAATATTTTCATAATTATTTAATCTACCCTTTCTATTGCCACTTAATCTTTGCACGAAAACAGTGTAACAAAGTACGACGGGCGTCGATTGCGGCGCTTACGATACTTCAGGGTCGTATTTCAGCTGAAACCAGCGCGTTACAGATTAGGTCCCATTTTCTTTGCTAGTACATTGAATATGCTTCAATTGGGGCGTGTGGGAACGTTTATTTGACTTCTCCAGACAGTTACCGTTAAAATTGGGGGTGAAAAGGCTAACGATGAATTGAGATATTTCTAGATTTTTTGTACTTTTCAAAGACACTCGTTTTGCGTCTATTATGTTTTCAAGTTCAATTTATATTTCGATTTATAGCAATAGAAATATTGAGAACTGCTATTTGTGCAAAGGTTTTTCATGATATAAAAATGATAACCGTAAATCAGTACACGAACTTAAAATAAACGCAAAATTTTAGACTAACATACCCACCCTAAATCACTTTAAAGCTAAAACTAATCACCTAAAAGGTCCGACCGTCCATAAACAAAGTGGACTGACCGATAAATTTCCACGTCTAGCGCCTTACGGTAGTTAATTTTTAATTCGACAGTCCGCAGGTCTTTCCCCGAGGGCGGTCGATGCGAGACTGATGGGTTTCGCGGTGGGGGGTGACCGCGTAGCTTAGTTATTTCGACTACCGTCATTTGTTGACTTGCTCGTTTTAAATTAGATGTCCGAGGGAATGTTTTCTTTATCCTTTTGGGTGCCTTTCGGGTCAATTTACTTAAATTAGGTTACATCCATGATAACACTATTTCATGTTCATTTTTCAATATAATAAAGTTACAATTTTAAACCAGAAACACTGCGTCATTAGTCATATGATCATAAACCCGACTGCCTACTACCACTACTATTAGCTAACTACTAACACTACTAGCGCTTGGGACCACTAGACTAATGAGGCAGTCTACAACATTTACATTCTATATAATTCCAATAATTATAAATAAGTGGCCTTTGGGAATTACCAACGTTTCATCTTCAGTGTGTAATATAGACGAAACCTTTAACGCTTTGACTGACGTCAAACAGAAAAAGCGTGCCCTCGGCGCCAAGCTCCGTATTTCAAAGTCAAAGTCAAAGTCAAAATTATTTATTTCTATTAGACAAATAAAAAGGTACCTTTGAAAAGTCAAACTAATAAAAACTAAATTTGCTATAGAAATCTGTCACCCAGTCGGGACCGTGGCGTGCCAGGCATATTTTGGTCTGTCGTCTATACATGATTGTGACGATCAAAATGTTAATCTACTTTCAGAGCACCTACTTATTTCTTAAAAAATACGGAACCACAAAGTTTCGTGTACCGTTTAACACTCCATTGCGCCATCTCTGCAACATCATTAATCATTGTCAAAATACGCTGGAGCAAAACCCGCATTGGAATGTATTTATAAAAAGGCGAATTTGCTGTACTCTTCGCGTTAGCCTGCTACAAAAGTTTTCTTTCAAGTGAAGTCGAAGTGAAAGAAATGTGTAAATAATGTGATTTTTAAGCGCTTTGGCACAAAAATGGCAAGAGGAAGATAGCTCTATATACCTACCTACCTAAGGCTGCGGCGCTGTTAATAAGAAGAGGAATTATTAAGGGATCTAACGGGTTAGTGACTACATAATTATATGCATTATTTTTGGTACAATTACGTATTTAGACTGCGTTCTTTGAAATTGGTTCGAGGTTTTTTTTTTCTTATAAAAATAAATACGCTTAAACCAAGTATGCGACAATTAATTTATTGTCTCATCACTACATAGTTTAAAACAAAGTCGCTTCCCGCTGTCTGTTCGTCCCTATGTATGCTTAGATCTTTAAAACTACGGAACGGATTTGGATGCGGTTTTTTTAATAGATAGAATGATTCAAGAGGATATTAAGCTATTTAGCATTACGCTACGACTCTTAGGAATGGGGAAACGCGGGTGAAATACTGTATAAAATACAGAATCCATGTCACCTATGAATGATTTTTCCAAATTTTTCAGAATTTGGTTCCAAGTCAGTGTAAGTATATTGATGAGTTCTGAAAAATCGAAAAAAAAAAATATGAAAAAAATATTTTTGGAATACATTTTTACTTTTAACCGGGCACAAATTCAAACTCCGAGCTGCTGCTGAGAATTCATAGAAAAACCCAATAACACTCAGCTCGACCTGGAAATATAGAGATGACCCTAGAATAATAGGCAGTCTATAATACTAATAACAGGCAGTATATAGATACAAAAAAAAAACAAACAAAAAGGATTCCTCCGTTTTAAAAAAACACAAACTAAGTACAGACCTCACAATTTTTAATTACTCCCTCTCCTGATCACAACCTGAATATCAAAGTGTCTATTAAGATTCACGCCTCACCCCCAATTGAGGGGGGCAAACATCAAAAAAACACTTTTTTTTCGCCCTCGTCCGCAGCAGAAGGTATGTAAGTAAAAGGCTTCATGATTTCTCAAAGGAATGTTTGCAGGGGCTGCGCCGACAACGCACGAGTTAACTTTTTGACTGGGATACCTTTTCCGACGTGATAAGAATCATAGAAATGTGGTGTAAGTTACAAGCGATAAGCTCGTGTAGATATTATTGTTGAAGACTGTCTCAGTCGTTGTTGGTTTTTTTTTTTATTCTTGACCCCCAGTTCTCCTGATGTCAAGCAAAACTACGATCTACGAAGAAGCGAACTTGCCTAGAAGAAACCGATTCACTCGTGATTACATGACACCCAGATTATATTTATCGGGGAAGACCCACTCGGGAAGCGCATTCCACATTTCAGCGGTACGCATGATAAAAGTGAACTTAAACCGTTTCTTTCGGGTTTTTCGAATGTCCACCATGACACGATAATATCGCTTTTTTGTGCTTGACAGTAGTGTTATAACGGAGTTCCTACTGGGTGTCGATGTCCAAGTGGAGCAAAGTGTTAGGTATTGGGTTTTTTATGAAATTTTCAGTAGTAACTCGGACATCGGAGTTAATGGCAAGACTAGCCCCTTATTCCATGGACCTAATCATATAGGTAAACGGTAGGCATAGATTAGTACATCTCCGCCTAACCCTTCGAGAAAAACAGGCATGATGGTGAATAATGTACTACATAAATATTGATTGTAGGTACAGAAGCATAAAATGTATATTTTTTATTACTTGCAATGTGGGTCGCCCTTTACTAGTATTCTTGTTAACCCCTCATGCTAAGCTAAAATCCTTGTGTTACGAGTGGGTTTCGGACCGGCAACTACATGATCGCCAGTCCGACGCCTTAGCCATTAGGCTACCGTCACTTTTCTCTTGTGTTGTGACTTTCTTTCCTTCTACATGCATATTATTATAATTTCGTATTCTTTTATGTACCATTATCAATCACATTTTTTGTATAGGATGTTTTTTAATGTTTTTACTCAAAAAAATTTTGGCTCTGATACTTTTGTGAGACCTAATATTTTTTTTATTATTGCTACTCTTTTATCGCTCTCTCGGGGCTTGGACCACACGCTAACCGCAGAATCCTGTGAGTTTTTCCGCTCTGATGATTTTCAGCCAGATCTCTTGTTGATCTGAGAAAGGCGAATTTTCGCCGATACGTGAACGAATTCTGTAATATTTTGGGGTTACGCCCGTTTACATGCTGGCTATGGGCCATAAAAGTGATATCCCTATGATATACCAAGTGTTAACCGCACTTTCACAAGGTATTTGTTTAGGATTCGTTACCAAAGGCAGTTGTCAGCTGTTTTGGATCTTTCGCCGTCTAGATTTTTCATGTAAATAGAAAAAAATATTTTTATTTATTTGGTAAAGAGAATTTTTGTTGGTTTCGGGGTTAATATCACCTTACAGCTTTCTCGAGCAAGATTTTTATCGGTTATTTTTCCTCTTTTAGGTAGAAGCCCAAGGGGTTGTTTAGATATTTTTTCCAGATTTCCCTACACACTGAGCAAACGCGCTTGCACTAGATAGATTCAATGGGGCAATTCTCTCTTCTCACTCTTTTTAGATTCAATGGGGCAATTCTCTCCACTCACACTTTTGTAAACTTTGCTTGATATATAGTGAGACACGTGTTTTTTTTTTCTACTACGTTGTACATTTGCAGATTAGCTTGTAGATTTTTAGTTTGATCCTTTTTGTTGTTCTTTGTCTTTGATATGTTCTTAACTGTGTCTGGATGTTGGCCAAATAAACGTTTTTTCAAGTACAGTATACAAAACCAAAATAATAATTCTTGCACGCATTAAAAAGACAAACATCAAACAATTCAAATTAAAGTCAAGCACGGAACTTTACGCATACCTACATATACATAATATACAATGAATAATGTATAGGTACAGAGGGTGACATAAAATCATAATCGCTCGGTTTCGAGAGCTTCACGCAACGGGCACAGAGGGACCATTGGATGTGTGATGCGACAAGTAGCCCCTACTACGAAGTCTTTGATAGGTCAAAGTTATACTACTCTTATTTAGTCTCATTTATTTATTTATGAAATCCATATTTCCTTGACTGCCTTATTAGTCTAGTGGTCCGAAGCGCGACTGCTTCACTAGAGGTCCTGGATTCGATCCCCAGGTCGCGCAAAGTGTTATTGGGTTTTTCTATGAAATTCTCAGTAGCAGCTCGGAGTCTGGATTTGTGCCCGGTTACTGGCTATAGGCTCGCCCCCTATAACATGGGACCTAAACATACCGGCGAACTGTGGGTGTACATTAAGTACGCCTCTGCCTAACCCTTCGGGGAATACAGGCGTGATGGTATGTTATGTTATGTTTCCTTGAAAGAGAGCCGACAGGTTGATAAAAGAGTTGAGTCCGGCGGACCGAATTTCTCTTACACACGTAATACCGAAATAAATCGTAATTCAAACACAATTTAATCAAATTCTGATATTATTCGGATTCCGATACCATTTATCTAGGTACGTTAACGTAACGTAACGTTAACGTCCTACGTTACTATTTCGTCCAAAATACTTCACTGGAAATAAATGTAAGCGATTGCAATATTTGATAACTTTACCAAGTTTGGAATGATTTTTCGGTTTTTTATTTCCAGTGAAGTCGTAGTGGACGAAATGGTATCGTAGAAACCTAGATTAACGGTCCAACGGTCAAATCCGAATAATAACATAATTTGATAGAACATTGTCTGGATTACGATTTATTTCGGTATTACGTTTTTGTGGGCAGTTCAAGCTCCGCCGGACCCTTAAAGGATTTTCTATGAAAATTTCAGAAGCAATTCATAGTTAGCATTAGTTAGTTGTTTAGCAAAATGCTTGACACCTATTACATGGGATCTAAAACATAACTACTGACAAACTGTAGCGGTTTGTACAATTTATACATCGGTACATCTCTGCCTAACGATTCAGGATTCACATATAAGCATGGTGGTTTTTTATATGCTAGCTCGTACACAGATTTTAATACTATGTAGGTATATCCACAGATGCATTTTAATGCTATTTTAAATGATATCTACGTTAGTAACACTATACATGTAAGTCGATCTTATATCCCATGGTAATGACAATGAGCGAATCTTATCTGATATGGTAATGTCAATGAGTGAATCATAAGTGACATGGTAATGATAAATTATATTATTTATTTCTTGTTTCTGTAAATAGACGTAAAGACACTTTTGCAAGTCAAAATTTATAAGTTTTATTTCTTGATGATGCCTGGAGTTCATGGTAGGGGTAATGTATCGCCGAAATTTCTATAATAACGAAGCGACGTCGGCCCCAGTGAGTGGTTACCAGAGTTCCTTATGAATAAAATTATCTATCACTCCGGATAGTATGTATTATATTTAATGTAAGTCTTTTATGGTACAAAACATCGTGAGGAAACCTGCATGCCTGAGAGATTTTCTCGATGGCGTGTGAAATCTGCCAACCCGCACTAGGCCAGCGTGGTGGACTATAGCCTAATCCCTTTCATTCTGAGAGGAGACCCGTGCCCAGCAGTGGGATAGTATAATGGGTTTATTATGTACATATTTTATGGTGCAAGGTTATGGGAGAGAGTTGTTTTTGGAGTGTGGAATCTTACGATTTTGTAATGTACCCAAAATTTTAGAAGTTTGGGCCTACCCAATACCGAACTATTGATTCTCGAAATCGATTGGAATATCGATATTAAATATCAATATAGATAATTGAGTACTTTTTACCACAATTTCTGCCAAGATTATATAGTTTTATAATCAATTTTTTTTTTTTTTAAAAAAAGCTTTCTAGCATTGTGTCGCACATTACTAGTACTCTTGTCAGTTAACAAAAATACTAGTAATGTGTCGTTTAGCTTTCGTTCGTTCGTTTTCGTTCGTTTAGAACCCACTCGTAGCACAAGCATTTAGCTTAGCACGACGGGTTCCTCGTGCAAAGCTAAATGCTGTGCGAGTGGGTTCATGTCGGTAGCGCAATGGGTGGGTTTCGAACCGGCAACCACATGATCGCAAGTCCAACGCCCTAGCCATTAGTCTACCGCTGCTTTTAAAAGTAATAGTAATAAGTTAATTAAGTACTCTAGGCCAAAATAAAATTCTGTACTAAAATAACAGATAGAAATTTATTTCTGGGGAGTTTGTAGCGTCGTTTATTCTTTCCAGCAAAAAGACTTGGAGGCGGCGAAGAACGGGCGAATTGAGGGCTGTCTATTTAAAAAAAAAACACAATATCAGAACATCCCCTCTACAATAGCGGACGAAGGCACAAACTAGAGTTTTTAGTGGATGCGATACACCCCGAAGGAGTCGTATGCGCAGGCACAAAAAAAGGTTACGTGTTCCTACACAAACATAGAAAGAACACATTTGGTTGTCATGTATGAAAATCGTTTTTTTTTCACGTTAGTATGACTGTTAGAATCACCGCTGTAGGTAATGGGTGCAGGTCACTGAATCCGCTGTAGATAAAGCTATATAAAAAACGTATTTTATTATATCGCAAAAAAACCAAAATAGTTTCTATTTCCTTACTGATACTTCGTCAATCCAATTCACATACTTTTACATATTTACGAATAAACATACAAATCTTTTCCCGATAGTTATCTAAAGCCCACTGGTATTCCTTCACGGTTCACATGCTAGCATCATTCCAACTGTATTACGGATCAAATAATTTTATGTACGATCGCAAGTATTTGACGTGATTTCAGTAGTGAAATTGGATGATATGGAACTGAAAATAACTCGTTTTGATTCTTATTTCTTTTACCATCACGCCTATATTCTTAAAAGGTTAGAAAATCTCAATAACACTTTACTCGATCTGGAAATCGAACCCAGGACCTCTAGCGTAGGTAGCACTCAAGCTTAAGACCACTTTATTACTCGTAATAATAATAATAAGGCAGTCAAATCCAAGAATTAAGATTAAATTCAATTAGGTACCTACTCTTTCAACTAGATAATCGTCATTTGAATTTTACATCAATTTCTGCGCACACTCAAACCTCGCGACGTTACACCATTCTCCAATAAGAGCACCAACATTATTGACCCTTACATAATAACATAATCAGCCCATTACATTGTCCCACTGCAGGGCACGGGTCTCCTCTCAGAATGAGAGGGATTAGGCTCTAGTCCACCACGCTGGACTAATGTGGGTTGGCAGACTTCACACGCCGTCGAGAAAATCTCTCAGGCATGCAGGTTTCCTCACGACGTTTTCCTTCACCGTTTAAGCGCGTGATAATTAACTTTATACGCACATGACTTCGAAAAGTCAGAGGTCCGTGCCTTGCATTTAGAAATTTTAAAAACCTTTACCTTTTCGGTACCTACCCCTTATAATTACATGCCAATACCGAAAACTTTTCCTATTTCAAATAACGAAACCTAACTCTATTTATCATAGACGGCCGGTTAACGCGGACTTGCCCGGTGGTCCGTGCTCCGGTCAAAAGGCCCTTATATCCGGCCCGGCCCGGTCGAGCATATTATAGCGGCCCGGCAAATATCACGTAAATCACACGTCAGTCCGGTTTCCTATTTAAAACCAGGTTTTTTACTTTTTAATTAAAGATGGAGCGTATTTTTTTATGTTGGAGGGTTGAGTGTTGTGTCGAGTTGCATAATATGGGCACGATATTTTTTATTTAAGCATAGATACCTACTTAATTATTAATAGCAATAGAGGATCATGGAGCAATATCTACGCTCATCAATAAATCTGTAAAGTCAAGTTGGGATTACCGCGGTCATTCCATGGTTGGGTGACAATTCTTAGCACATCGAGACACATGACAATTGTTAGTAACAGTAGCACAGCCGGACAATTCTGACAACCAGTGTCGGTAGGTAATGCCGAGAACAATTTCTCGGTTTCGAATTTAAGTAGATACCTCAGTTTTAAAGGTAATATGGGTTCCTTGGACGGTCGGTCAAAACCGCTATATACATAGTATTCTAGCGCTAAGCAGTAATGTCCTAACATTATTGTGCTCCGGTTTGAAGAGTAGCCAAATTATATGACAATTAAGGGTTCGGCTACGGTTAATAGGTTATTAATAAGGCTAGGTTAATAATTAGGCTAGATTAATGGTATCCGAATCCGAATATTAAACACAATTTGAACAAATTGTGTTTGAATTACGATTTATTACCCGAGTACTCTTGGTATTGAGCGTCCGCAGCTTAGGTCTCAAGATATATAACGCACAAGCGATAACCGATGTTGTTGGCGTCTGTATGCTGCGGTTGCCGCAGACCGCGACCCGAACCTACGCTTATTTGTGTCGTTCGATCATTGAGATAAAAATAGCAGAATTGGACATAAGATACAACGCAACCAGGCAAAATGTTCAAACAAAAATGTCTCAATTTCCCTGCTGGAACAACACGAAAAGAGGCAAAACTATATTTTATACATTCTATCGCTACTGCGAAAAAACCTGGAACACAGGCATCGTTTGTTTACAAATGGTGCGAAATTTCTTTATGTTTCAAACCTTTTTGGGTAAATAATAGGTACGAAGGGTTTTTTACAGTAAATATTCTTTACTCCTTAAAGTTTATTAAAGGGATCGCCTGAAGGTACGCTCGGTCTAATGTACGGCCTTCATATTTAATAGCGAAACTTTCATTCCTAATTTTTGGTGTCGCGTTTCAAATTTTTCGCTAGCGCTGTTATAAGGACAGCTAGGATGAACTAGGTATGTTTCACCAAAATTGCGGAATAAGTTAAAATGTTTATGAGTCGGAAGTTATTTAATTAAAAAAGTTTTAATTTCGACTGCCAACTCAACAGCATACGGTTCTTCAAAAAAGGAGTGAAAAGGTTTTTACAGGGTCGGCGACACTCGAGCGACACCTTTATATGTGGTGGAGGGTGGTGAGTGATTATACATTATATATTATGACAGTAGATAGCCTTAGGTCTTTTATTCTGAGTAGATAGAGACCCATGCCCAGCAGTAGGAACATCTATGTTCATCACTGACAACCCATTATAACTGGAGTCAACGACCCATTATTTTATTATTTTTTACCCATGACGGAATGGAGACGGTACCTATATGCGTTCAGGGTGAGAGGGTGTTTGTTTGTTGACCTAAATGTTTCATGTAAATGCTGAGCCTTTTTTGTGTAGCCATCAAAATCAAATGTGTTATTCCAATTTAGAGATCAAAAATACCTACAGGTACCCCAGAGAAGACGGTAGCTCAGTGGTCACGTGTTGCCGTGTACAGTGAGGTTATGGGGAGACCCCTAGTCTCTCCAGGGATGTGCCTAAACAGGCGACGCACAGGAAGGTTCTGGCTAGATTTTTTAAGAGGGCACAGTACCCCCCATCATGTGCTGATGGTAGCCACCGGGGTGGTTTTAGTGGGTAAAAGTAAAAATCCCACACTCCCTGGTCTAATCCCCGAACGGCCGAATCCCGTGTAGTTAGGACTTATGGAGAAGATATGAATAAGAAACGATAAGATACTTATACGAGTATATACATACTTAAGTGTTTTTCTTCTGTTTACAATTTTATTCTATGAATATAAGAAAGTTAAAAATAAGGATTTATAATTGTCTTCCAAAAGTAAAACATTTCAGAAAACGGATTGCAATAGAATTAAGATCTGACCAGTCCTTACGCTTATGCTTAGGCATGAATGGGCCGGCTCGACCGAAGGGATACTACGGTCTCACAGAAAACCGGTGATAAACAACGCTTACGTTGTGTTTCGCCGAGTGAGTGAGGTTACCGGGTGCCCAATCGCCTTTTCAAGGGTCGGCAACGCACTTGTGACTCCTCTGGTGTTGCGGGTGTCCATGGGCAGCGGTAATCGCTTACCATCAGGCGATCCGTCTGCACGTTTGCCCTCCTATCCCATAAAAAAAAACAGACGGCTCCCCTTCACGAGCATGACGTGTATATCAGCGTCTTTCGACTCAACCATGTTGTAAGGAATAAAACGACCCCGGCATACAAAGCCATCATCTCTAATTAGTATGACATTTAAGTAATCCACTAGCATTCTTATATACTACGAGTATATATGCCTCTCGTAAATCAGTTTTCAACTAAGCAATACTTTCCTATGAAAACTATTTTCATTTCGTACCGATAGATGGCGCTATTTATTAAATTCTCTGACACTCCGATCTACATCACCCACCCCTCTAGTTCTGTGTAAAAAATCGTCTCAATATATTTCTAAAATGCTCCCCGGTTATCGTTTCACTAATAAACGTCTCCAAGAGTTCGCCATCAATTTTCTAATCGGCTCATTTCTCAACTCTAGGTTGATACGAAAAAAATTACCGGTTGCCACAGAATAGAATATTCTCATATATTTTTATTGGCACGCTGGCTTTGGTGAAAGGTTTTGTAGAGGATATTTTTGGTGATAAAGATTTAGCATCTCGTTTCGGTTTGGGAATCGAAGACAGTTTGCATAATGTGTCTGCTTCTATAAGCTGGATCATTATTTTGCTAGTTTTCTTAAAAATAGACGAGGAGTAAAATAATTTTCATCACCATAGCGTCTTTCCTCCATGTTGGGGTCGACTTCAAGTAGGTATATTATTAACCAAACAATAACATATCATCACGCCGGTATTCCCCGAAGGGTTAGGCAGACAGAGGTGTACTAATGTACACTCGCAGTTCGTCGTTATGTTTAGGTCCCATGTAATAGGAGGCGAGACTATTGCCATTAACCGGGCACAAATCCAGACTCCGAGCCGCTACTGAGAAGTTCATAGAAAATCCGAATAACACTGCTCTGCACCTGGGGATCGAACCCAGGACCTCTAGCGTAGCAGTCGCGCTTTTGACCACTAGATTAATAACCAGACAATACTTAAATTATTTACCCCTACCCCGGTGCAGATAGATAAAATAGGTAGGTAGTTAGGTACCTACTACCTACGTAAATTAGATACCCAAGTCGGTATTAAAATGATCGTAACATGTGGGTATCAAAATCTTACTTCAAATGTTGCTATAATGGGTAAAACGGGTCCTACCTACCTAATTTGAATTAGGAATGAATTTTGTTTCACCGTCATCTTACATTATGTTAAACGTAGGTAGGTAGAAATTTCATATCAAAAACGATCAGATAATTGTTCCCCATCAACGGTTACAACAACAGCAGAAAATGTAAATAAGGTAAGTAGGTAGGTACTTACCTATCAAGCAGGATCTGCAAGCAATCCAGTTTCACTAAAATATCTTATTGTTCACTTTACACTTCACTATAGGTTTGCCAACTATGCTGTTAAAAACAGTATTAAAGATACTGTTTTTGCCTACATTATTCCTACTTTTTACTGTAACAAAAATAAAGTAAGTACCTATACAAAATACTGTTTTCAACATCAAAATCCCTAACACTAAGCACACACAAAGTCAGTACAGCGTAGTCACAATAGTGGCGTGTAAAATTCTGTTCATTTTTCTAAAATAGGTACCTAATACCTATTTATTTTCCTTCATAGACCTAAATATACTTTATTTCTTGTCAAAAAAGTTGTCAACCCTACTTCACAATAAAACACACAACACTATTTAGTTATTCACGCACACACACACAAAAACTCATGAATTTAATTCATAATAATAACACTTTTTACACAAAATAAGTCTGACGATAGACCGTCCCGCGCCGCCATTTCCATTCCATTTTCAAAATTTCAAAATATTGACAGTCGGTTCTCGCGTCGCGCCGCGCGCCGCGCGCGTCGACACAAGACGTAAAAGAGATGGACCGGCAATAAGAACATAATAAAAAAAAAAACGGGGCAGTCTTTGGGAACTGCCGATAGAAGTGGAAACTAAGTAACTTCTGAATTGTATCGTCGAGCTAATTATTTTAACGTAACGGCAACGATATGCTGACTATGTTTACACAATACATAGGTACCTTCTTACCAAGAATGTTATACATACCTATCCTACTTACTTAGGTGCGCGATTTAGGACTGATTTTTCCATTTTTACATATTTTAACTGAGGCATAAAAATGACCTTTGACAGATTTTGTAAGTATAGAAAAACTGTCAAAAATTCGAATTTATTCCCGATTAAATTCTCTGGCGATGGCAAAATCGGCCCTATAACAGTAAAAAAATAAAGGGAAGTAGATAGCTATTGCCCATTTTTTTTAAACACCGTAACTCTGTTTAATGTAGGTTTCATTATTTCGTACACATCGTCGTTGCAAATTTAAAAGTCGTATGTGTAAAGAGTGACTTTACACATAGGACATTTTCGAGAAAAACGAAAAAAAAAACTGTTTCCTGAAAAAAAATCTCATATCAATGCGTCAGTCATAGAAGTTTTTGCTGGTAAAATACAGATGTCACATGAGATTAAAAAAAATAGGAATTCTTTATCGATACATTAAGATATTCGCATAGAAGTTTTTGCAATGTGTACAAAATCGCTTAAAAAATACATAAATGCATACAGAACTCGTTTTTGTCAAAATTGTCACCTAAGAGATTTTTAATTTGCAACGACAATATTTCGTAAATATTAATTTGCAACGACAATATTTCGTAAATAGGTATTTGCTCGGTTCTTTACCACAGAATAAAATATAAATAATAATACCTAGGTTACTGCCTATAATTTTTTTATTCTGTATTACCCACCTTTAAATTCTCACAATTTTTTTTTTTTAATACCGTCATGGGATATATGGCGCCACAATTTTTGAGTATTTGCCAGTGTCAAGTTTAAGGATTAAACAAGTAATATTTATATATAGTTCCCGTCATGGGATTATATTATAATGGCGCCACACTTTTTGTGTCTGCCAGTGTCAAGTATACACAGAAAAACAGTAGTAAAACAGTGGAAACTTCACTAAGGCTTCGATGGAGTTTAGGACTGAACACAAAAGTATTTTTTTTTCGATGTTTTATTAATGGTTAACTATCCACTATAATTACACATTAAACATCGGAGAAACACAAGTTTTGGAAAATAATATAAAACCGATAAAGTGCACTTTACATTTTCCCGCCCAAAACTCCCTCTTTAACCAATTAGTGTTATTTATGACATTGTTTTTTTTTTTACAGAATAATGTAATGTGCTAAGTTTATTAAAATGCCTACTTATTGAAGTTTTAACTGGTTAAAAAAAGGGAACAAGTTTAAATTCTACGCTTATTTTTTCAGAAGACCATATCTAAGTAGGTACTTACCTATGTACTTAAATATGGGCTTTCATTACAACCTATAGGTACCTAAGTACTTAACTTTTTAAACACTGAAATAAAGGTTTAATTTGTCTTCTTTGCTACGAAGAACCACTTAAAAACAAAATCTCCAGCAATAATAGACGGGTGGAAATGGACTACATAAGTAAATGCTTCCGACACGGTGTCTGCCTACCCCCCTGACGTCTGGCGCGGATATAAAGGCCCGGATATGAGATGCCCTTTGACCGGCCAAGTTATATCCTGTCCCGTGAACGTAAGTATTGCAGCTTTGTGTATTTTGTAGCCGTTTAGAAACATAAGGAGGTAGATAGGTGTCTAGTATAAAATGGTAAACCACAGAACGAATTAAGTAAGGACCTACTTATGTACCTATCTTTATATGGGACAACACAAACAGTATCGTAATCTACCGTTTTCATTACTGCACCTCACATTGTGTTGGCAGTGTGAAAAATGAAAAGCATTAAAGGTATCTAATTTAAAAATTTACCTAGGGCATTGTGGAATCGAATAATTCCACTCACAATTGGAGCTGCTCGACTGGGGAAGTACCTCCACCTTGTGGAAAATCGTTAATTTAAAAAAAACTTACAATTAATATTTTTTCATGTACTTAGTATTTAATAAATGATTTGATTTGATGGTTCACTTAACTCTGACTGCCTCATTAGTCTAGCAATTACTCGGAAATATTCTCTATCAGTAATAAATGAACGTCAAGACATCGGGTAACTGACACAATTTAACATTCTTGCATAACTACACAAAAAAAATTTCGTCGGTAAAGGGGTAATCTAAAAAAGACAGATAAGCTGTTTGGTGCTAAAGTAAAATGATTAGGCGCTGCACGTTGAATTAAGGTAAGAAGCATCAGCATGTACTAACTCAATACCTAAGAATTTCTGATCAATATTGTACGCATATTATCAAAATAATAATTTTAATTTGCCACGGGTATGAAGTACTACAATAATTTGATTTATAATTTCACATCAGACAATTGCTTTGTAAATGTTTCAATTAGCGCCATCTAGTGTACTATAACGAAACCATATAAGATTCGACAATGGACAATGGTTAAAAATGTGTGTAGTAAATAGTTTGACATTTGTCCACTAGATGTCAGATAGTACAAAATACATTTATTCTCTGCTGAATCTTAAATTAGATATATTAAAAAAAATTATTTTTGTTATCTAATAATTGCAATTAAACAACAGTTATGAACAGTATTTCCAAATTGGTACTATTATTGTAACGTACATTTATTTCAGTAGATGGTATTACGGAATAAAAATTATGTACATTTCAGGAATCATTTATTAAAAAAAAATCATATTTATTATTAATAAAAATTAACAAAGAATAAAAAAATCTATACGATTTATTTAGCGGCCTGGACTACATAAACAAAACGAAATTTTCGACCGTGACAGGACTCGAACCTGCAATCTTCGGATCCGAAGTCCGACGCCTTATCCATTAGGCCACACGGTCCTTGTAGATGTTTGTCAAAATTATGAACCGCATCCATATTTTAATCGATCCATTCATTGTATTGAACATTTTATTATTTTGAATAATTGATTTATTATTATTATTTGTTTTTTTAGTTGTTATTATTGATTGATTCATAATTAATTTGATTAATTTAATTATTCATTTATTATTTTTTATGCCAATCCCATAGTGTGACGTGTTTAGAGATGGGTTTATTTTTCGCCCAAAATGCCTGGGCGGAATCCCATCTCTATAGATGGGTTTATGCCAGGGCATTTATTTTTTTCGCCCAAAATGCCTGGGCAGAAACCCATCTATAGATGTGTTATATTTAGTACCTAGGTACAGGCTTCGGTACAGAGTACTTTTTGTAACTGGAAGGGACTTATTATATACCTGCCTAGTATCTGGTAGGTAGATATAATTATAATTTCATTGCTGGAAGGTCTTCTTTTTCGTCGTAAGAATCCTCGTCACTTGGAGAGCAAAGGAAAGGGTTTAGCCACTGTACTTTACCCTTCGCTTCAAAGCTAGCAGCAGTCTAATATATTATACTGTGCTAAAAGCGTTAATTATTACACAGTAAACAGGACAACATCATTCTCATCTATCAATTAGGTCGGTAAGTAGGTAGGTATCTACCCACAATGGCAACAACATCACGTGTAACCAGCAATCCACAGTTTTGTAAAAATTACCTACCTTATCTACTTACTTATTTACCTATATGTACCTGGGTACGTAGGTACAGCTACAACACACTTATACAGTAACAACATTAGAACATGCTGGCAAAAAAGTAGGCACCTAGGTAGATAGATACCTACCATGCGGGAATTGAACGCTGAGCCGCTGCGCCTACTTTACTGTGCACACAGCACATGTGCAGTAATGATTGATTGATTGTGTGATTTAGTGCTTAGTCCTACCTACATATTCTGAGTAGGTAGGACGAGTAAGGGAAAAAAATAATTCACAAAATTAGCTAGGGTAGGGTCTGTGCTAGCAACAATACTTACCTACATAATTATTTTGAAATAAGTAGGTAAATATTAGGTAGGTACCTACCTATGTATAAGTCTGTCGATGTATGTCGATGTATGTGATGTGTAAGTATGTCGATGTTTACGTCTGTCTGTCACCTGTCGAATGACAAATTACAGAAACAAACTAAGTAGGTAAGTACCTACTTACTTACTTACCTATTAAAATTATCGTCAATTAAATAAACTAAGTAGGTAGCTAGGTAGCCCTACCTGGGACCTACCCTACCCTTTGGACAATGTGGAAATCCTCTTGGACTTCTGCCGCCTGGGGAAGGCGACGGGGCGTGTCGGGTGTGCCTCCACCTAATCGGTGACCTACCGACTAAAACCACACGGGTGTTTCGCCTCACCACTTTTTGCTGGGGTTACGGGAGCGAGATTGAGGTAGCTTCTAACCTACCTTCACAACAGAACAACACACTTCCAGTCACTCACTACGACGTAGTAGGTAATACCTAATCAATCAAGATTTTTTGCGCTGAAATTGTAAGACAAGCATTGGGTGCCATAAAAAAAAACGTGACGTACCTACCTATTTCCTTTCTGTAAAAAAACCTAAACCAAATTACTGAAATAAAGAATAAAACACTGCCATCTATCAATCGACATAAAAAGTAAGGAAATGCCAGCTCAACCACAGCACTCTTAACTCTGAAATAATAATTACCTAGGTATTTTGAGCCAGGCTATGACAAGCTACTATGTAAGTTCAGTTGTATAATAACAGATGGCGCTGATTTGTTGTATTTAAAAGGTAATAGATGTCGCTAGGTTCTGTAATGTTCTTGGAATACTCCGGACACTTTAGTCTTACCTAGCTAGGCTGGCCAAAATTTTTCGAAAAGAAATAGATTTCCATTTCGGGTGCTAGTAAGTAAATATAAAAAAATATAAATACCTAATAGGAAGATAGGTGCCTAAGTATTTTTTAAGTTGGTAGGTAAGTACTTGGGTAGGTAGTATGTATTTATATATTTATACCCGAGGGACATGTTCTAAAACCATTAAACGTTACCTACCTACCGATTTTACACGATGTCTTCAACAAACCCAAATAGGTACACTACGGGCCAAAATCATTAGCTACCTCGACCATTGACTTGGCACCATCGTCCGCCTTGAGTGCCAATTTGCCAGTCCCTGGAACACTTAGACGAATGTGTTTGCCCCTTAGGTAACGTGCCCTCGACGTTTAACGACAACTTGGCAATTTTGCCATTCTGGAGTGGCGTCCGTTTATTTGGCTTAAAGTGTACGAATTTGTAGTTTAGTCACAGATTAGACTAGCTATAGGTATAAGTAATACCTATATAGGTACCTATCGTACTTGACAGGTAGGTAACTTAGGTACCTAATAAGCAAGTACCTAGGTACCTAAGTGAGCTCTATGAGTGCTTGTAATTTTTTTTTGGTAGGAGATAGCTTTGTAGGTATAAATGTGTGTGAACCTTTTTTTTTACTGCTTTTCGTCCGTGCGTCATTAAGGGGCTGGTTGAAAACCAGCGTCGGGCAAATTTGTCTGGCATATGCTGAACCAGATCCTTTTCGGCGCAATTGTAAGGGCATAGTGCAATTATGTTGTAAGTTTAATATTATGTTCTTTTATAGTTATTTATGTACTTGTCTTTGCTATTGGCTGAATAAATTGTTTCTTTCTTTCTTTTCGACTTTGTTTCAAATAAAATTATGCTTAGATAATATTTTATTATGGGTTTTAAAATTTAAATATTGTCAATTATACCTACTCATGTAACATTTGTATTGTCGCTCTGTCCTCTGGTGTACAATAAAGAATAAGTACTCTATCTACAAAACCTACAGTAGGCAGGTACAAATATCCAACGCGCGTCTGAAATTATCCACAAGTGATTTTGCCGTGGTAAATTTTAATATACAAACTCGGTAAATATAAAGACAATTGGGGTCGTAGGTAATTGTTTCGCATTGGTGGATATTGTTCTTACTGACTTCTTTTTTTTATGTGATAGGAGGGCAAACGAGCAGACGGATCGCCTGATGGTAAGCGATTACCGCCGCCCATGGGCACCCGCAACACCAGAGGTGTCACGTGCGTTGCCGACCTATTAAAAGGGCATTGGGCCTCCGGTAACCTCACTCACTCGGCGAAACACAACGTAAGCGTTGTTTGACGCCGGTTTTCTGTGAGGCCGTGGTATCACTCCGGTCGAGCCGGCCCATTCGTGCCGAAGCACGGCTCTCCAACGTAAAATGATAACTTCGATATTTTTGCATAGGAACACTTCATCATCATCCACAACCTGTCTTCACCCACTGCTGAGTATAGGCCTTCGACTTGACAAAATTGTCGTCGACCCATCTCGCTGCTAGACGTCCGACACTCCTCTTGCCATTCCTCGGCCACCATTCTCTAGTTGCCTTACTCCACCAATCGTCACTCCGTCTTGCCAAGTGTCCTGCACAACTCCACTTTAGTTCCATGATCCTTCTTCCAATGTCTTGAACCTTCGTTCGTTTACGGATCTCGGTGTTTAGTAGAGTTGCCGCGAATAGTGTTTATAGCGAATAGTCGAATACCGATTAATCGCTATTCACTTTGGCGAATAGTCGAATAACTCGACATTACTATTCGACATAAAAAAAAACATTAAACACATTAAAAATATTTCTAATTTCTTCTAAGGTTGTGAGAAAATAAAACAATAAAGTTAAAGAAATCTGTTTCATGTTATACATACCTACATATATGTAGTAAATTTAATTTTCCATTTTTAAATGCTGGCAACCCTTTTCTTGTACAAGTCTTTCTCTTTAGTTTACGGGAAATACCCCGTTTTGTATAAGTATAACCCAACGATTATTATTGTAGGGGATTTCCCGCTCAATCAATACGCTTGTGTTTAGGATAGGCGGCACGCATTTGTTTTTTGCAATTGATTTTCGACATCGGTTGACGTTTTTTTATTTTTTATTTCTATACTTATTTGAAAATTGCTATTGAATTAAAGACTTGATGAATATGATGTTCTTTTGTTCGTTAAAAGTTTATTTTCGACGACTATTCGCCGAATGCCGAATAATACTAGCTATTATTCGGTATTCGACGAATATCAAAAAAATGACGAGTAATGCCGAATACCGAATAATAGCGAGTATTCGGGGCAACTCTAGTGTTTAGGAACACTTACTTACACTTAATTAAGTTACTTATTTAACCTGTGCGGCTGTTCGCAATGGCTAACTTCAAACACGCGTATTTCCGGGGAACTGTACCTATGTCTAAGTAGGTTAAAATATATAAGTACTTACTTAACTAACTGCTTAATTATAAAACTTCCACTCCTAAGTTATAAATTATAAGAACTCCTGTGTACTTCTCTTCGTATCTACCGTCAAAATCTAACAGGTATCTATCTACTTACCAGTGCAGTCGTAAACTGAAAATAATTAAGAAATTATACTCGTAAACAAAAACCCACCTTAAGATAAAACGTTTACAGTTCAACTTCACGTAACTGAAGTAAGAACGCATTCAAAAAACACTATTTATAGAGAGCTGTCAATTTAATTCGGATCAAATTCTGGTCGATTAAAAGCATCTGTTCTTTTCCCCCTACACAAAAATCCACTCTAATATGGCAATGTAAGGTAGAATATCGATTGTATTAATTCTTGAGTGTGTAGCATGATATTTTTTCCGAACATTCTTGACCGCGGGTGGCCTACACACGACCGTTTTCTCCTCCAATCAAAATCTTTGTATTTGAGATGAAACAAAGCCGCCTTTTGTTGTGGGCGGGGCTTTCTTTGTTCCCCACAATGGGATGACAGTTGGTCCCTTTGTACTCATTGTGTGGGGCATTGTTCGTCTATTGTGTGGTTGGCAGACAGAGCCGGGGGGCGGGGCGAGTATGATATGTGCTGAAATTTCGTTTTTACATAATGTTTTGATTGGTGTGATAAGAAGTATCTTGGGAGGTGACGGAGGGAAGAAAAATGTCGATGGAATGATGTACGATTGTCTTATGAATCTTGATACACAATGTTTATGTCTAGAAGATACTTAGGTACCTACTTTCCCTGTAGCTAATCATATCAATCATATCACTATCATAGCTGTCTACCTACTTACACAAAACAGTTCTAATAATGTCCTACCTATCCCAGAGTAGATCAAAAATGAAACAAAACTAGTGCTGATTTTCGCGGAAAAAGAATCCTTGAAACTTTCTCGACATAATAAAATCGGGACCATATCAAACTTGTCATATTGTCTCTTGCACGATTTAAAAATGGAACCAGCTATAGGTAATAAGCAGTAAGCATAAGCAATAAAAGTGACGTAACAAAGTGCGGAGTGTCAGCCAGACAATGTTATCGATCGGGTGGCCGACAACGCGAGCGAGTCGCGGGGACGGGAGCGTGCGTGAACGTGGGTACAACACTTTAAATACAGACTACGAAGATATTGAGAAGAACTGGCTTGTATTTAGAAGGGTATCCTATGCTTAGCGTTATTTGCAATAAAAATAAAAGCCTCCTTTTGACTGCCTTATTAGTCTAGTGGTCCCAAGCGCGACTGCTACGCTAGAGGATTTAGATTCGATTCCCAGTTCTAGCATAGTATTATTGGGTTTTTCTATGAAATTCTCAGCAGCAGCTCGGAGTTTGAGATTTTCAGCTCAGTTCATCTGGTTTGGTAACACCGCATTCCTAAATATTCTGCTCCTAAGCAATGATGTGTTAACCATGTTGTGTTCCGGTTTCAAGGGATAGAATAAGAGTATACTTACCCTAAAGAGATCTAGACCTGAAGTTAGGACGAATGACCATCTTCCTGCCCTTGTACCAATTTTTTGAGGTCGGTGCAGCATGTTCTTTTCTTCCATTTGTCCCTGTCAGCCGTTACCGCATCATTCACTCCCTTTTCCATCATATTATTATCCATCCAACTTTTCTTTGGTCTCCCTCGTCCCATCCATTCCCCACATTCAGTTTAGAACTCTTTCGGAAATTGATTTGTTTCTTGGAAAATGTCTTCTCCTTCTTAGGATTAGGCATAAGCAGAGTCAGATTTAGGGGAGCCCTCCCCTAAATCTGACTCTGCTTATGCCTATCCGGGGCTACAGCCCTGTGGCCTCCTGAAAAGAGGTCCCCCACAATAGAAACTTCGAAAAAAAACTTTCTTTCGACGACTAAACACTAGATTCACAACCAGATAAACATTTCAGATATATTTTTTTATTGTTATTTTTATAATCTTTTTTTGGACCGATAATTTACTAGAAAATAAAAATTATTTTGCTCTACGTATATATTTATACCCAGGGCCGGATTCAGAGGTTTGGAGGCCCTGTGCAACAAAGGAGTGAAGGCCCATAGTCAAAAACAATAGGTAAATATTTCAAATAATTATTGTTTTTTATTATACTGTTATGACCAATTTTGTTAGAATTTACTTGATTTCACAATACATTATTTATTGAAAAACTCATCTGAAAAACATTTATTATCTTATTTGGAAAATAATTGGAGGCCTGGGGGCCTCCACTCCATTGTTGCTACAGGGCCCAAACCTCTAAATCCGGCCCTGGGCATAAGTATGTTTGTATAAGGTACGTACCTACTATTTTACCCGATTAAAAAAAGCGGAGGTTTTCAATTCGATAGTAAATACGTATCTATAACTAGGTATACATATACCTACCTATGTTTTTTTGTGTGTATGTTACGCGATATTTTCGCGTATCGTGAACCGGTTTCAACGTTTCTCTTTTATGTATCTAATATAATAGAGCCAAGCCACATAATGTACTTACTTCCTAATTGATCTTATTCAAATTTTCTTGATGTGAAAATACATCATCCAATTCCTAAAAACCTTACTTTTTTGGAAACGTTGTTCCAAAAATTAAGTCTTTCCCAAAGGAGATTTTCACTATATTAATCCTTTTTAAATGAATCAGGGTATCTATTGAATTCCACTCGTGTATAGTAGGCACAAAATATTAATAATGCGAGTCTGCACGCTTCACCGTTTATGGGGTAACAGGACGCTATGGGGTATTGTGACACGTTCAATGGGTAATACCCCACGACAACACTACACCTGTGTTGCTTGTGTATTGATTATTTTGAATTTTGGGCGCCGTGTCACTTTTAGTGTTGTCAAGTTAAATTTTGGGTGATTCGTGCTTTGTTTTTAAATAGAAATAAAGGAAATATACCTATATTCATTTACTTACGTCGATATGGCGTCCATTGAACTAAAATACGATAAAACGTTATTGAAACGATGAAAAGACAGAGACGTGTCAATGTCACAAACAGGTGATATTTGACTAGTATTTCCAAGCATTAGGATAGGCAGAGACTACAAGGGGCCGTATTATAACGTGTTAACGCCATCATTTCATCATCAGTCAAGGGTTGAAGCTGAAAATCAGCGCTTGGGAACCCCCTAAGCCCCCCGGCTTAAGCATAAGCGGACGCTTTAACCCTTTTCTTTCGGTATTATACTTATTTTTGTAAGTACCTAATTGCTACAATTATGGCTGTAATATTGAAAACAATAAACCACTTAGTATTCTATTCTATTCATTTTTAGGTTGTAAGAAAGAGATGAGGCTATTTAATATGTAGAGCGGCATCTCTCTCTCACAACGTTAAAATGATGGTGTTAACACGTTATAATACGGCCCCAGATTTCTACTTGATACGATCTTGGCACACCACTTCTACGAGTATGTTCATTAACCTCCTTACGCATGATCGTCGGCTTTGGATGCTTATAACCTGACCTTTTTTGAGAACATACAAAGTACAGACTTACCTACATACTACAATCACTTGTATTCTCCAAAGGGTTAGGCAGAGTTGTACTATTACACACCCAAAATCATATATTTAGGTTCAATTAGTCATGGGCGAGGCTATTCCCATTACCGGGCACAAATCCTCCAAGCCGCTATTGAGAATTTAACATAACATAACATACCATCACGCCTGTATTCCCCGAAAGGTTAGGCAGAGGCATACTCAATGTACACCCACAGTTCGCCTGGTATGTTTAGGTCCCAAGTTATAGGGAGCGAGCCTATAGCCATTCACCGGGCACAAATCCAGACTCCGAGCTGCTACTGAGTATTTCATAGAAAAACCCAATAACACTTTGCTCGACCTGGGGATCGAACCCAGGACCTCTAGTGTAGCAGTCGCGCTTGGGACCACTAGACCAATGAGGCAGTCAAAATTGAGAATTTCTTGAAAAAAAAAAAACATTTTGTACGACCCAAGAATTGAACCCAGGGCCTGTAATTGTAGTAGTCGCGCTTAGGACCACTAGACTAATGAGGACTAATTTTTTTACCTATTTATTAGTTAGCTTGGTTGCGTCTGGTTTCTCTAGCGTGGTAGCCAGTGTCCAGTTTTGTAAGGTTCCTACCCTATATAGATCTAGACCCGAAGTTTTAAACGAATAATCATCGTCCTGCCCTTGTCCCATTTTTTTTAGGTCGGCGTAGCATGTTCTTTTCTTCCATTTGTCCATTTCAGCCGTTACCTCATGATTCACTCACTTTTCCATCATATTATTATCCATCCATCTTTTCTTTAGTCTCCCTCTACCCCTCCATCCACATTCAGTTTAGAACTCTTTTCGAAATTGATTTGTTTCTTGGATTTTTTTATCTTACTTTCCCTTCTTAGGATTAGGCATACTTATGCCTAATCCAGCTAGCCAGTTATAAGTCCAGCTATCTCTAAACTAA
Source organism: Acronicta aceris (assembly GCA_910591435.1). Lineage (NCBI taxonomy): Eukaryota > Metazoa > Arthropoda > Insecta > Lepidoptera > Noctuidae > Acronicta > Acronicta aceris. Next base: position 1,859,009 of record OU342759.1, on the reverse strand, counting down.
GTAGCGTGATGGCCAGTGTCCACTTTTATAAGCCAAGTCTCCCGAGGCCGCGAGATTGAATTGTAGGTAACCTACCTTTGGACGTCCGGCTGTCTGGGAAAAAGAGATTAACCTAGACATATATTATTATCAATACAACGTTAAATAATTATCATCTATAGGCACATAAGTAGATCTACCTATCCTATCCTACCTATGTATTTTTAGTAATAAGACGTAATTTGGGAATTATTATAGGATTAGGAGTATTTATGGGTAGATATTTTGTGGTGTGTGCTAAACTTTGCTAAGTAGGTACTTATTTTTTACTGTTTATGGCGACAAACGATAATAATTTCGCTGCCCATGGATACCTGCAACACCATAGGAGGAAACACACACAAAAGGGCTTTACGTCTTTCACGACAGAGTCCGACTCGCTTTGATTTGAGGACCTAAGTGACTTATCTACCGAAGTGACCTACCGACAAATTAAAAATTACTTGATCTATGTACTTATTTACTTTTTTTGTTTTTATTGTTGGTATTATTCTCAATCTCTACGCAATGATCTATTGAGATTCGCATCAAACATAATAATTACACAATTATAAACATTTATTTCGGTAAAACAGTCTTAGCAACAAAAAAACTTAAGACAGGGTTTTTCAAAGAACCCAATGTCGACTAATCGAAACATTCACCACATGTATGAGCTTTAAGGTCGTGAGAATCTGAAGAAAGAAGTCAGGGGTCAATACAATCATCAATTATCATCTGGACTTAAAAGGTAAAAGTCCTCTCACACTACGTATGTAAGTATTTAAGTAGAGATATGTCATTCACACATCTATAAGTGGTATGTGTATGCTTTAACATAACACTGATTTATTCACATTAAAATTTGAGGTGGTCAGTACAACTCTGCTGCTCTCGTTCGCCTGAGTTGTCAAATAATAGTTGTCATATAAAAATTAATAAATTAAATTAATATTTTTTGTTATCATGAAGCTCAACGAATCATTTGGACATTAAACCCTAGTAACTCTTCCTATGACTGTTGAACTATTGTAATGGGACCGAACGATGAACAATTTGGTCAGATGTTCTATTGAAATGAAATGAAATGAAATTGAAATGAAATGAAATGAAATTATTTATTCTGCAAGTAGATCTTTAGAGATACTTTTACATGTCAATGGTTTGGGGATTTTTTTTTAGTTAGATGGCTTCGGCATTTCCTAACTGACGACCTCTGAGAAGAAACACCGAAACAAACTCAGAGAATCATGGTCTCTTTTAAAGTCCAGACATGGAAGAACACTTATATGTGAGTGGTACGATGTAGGGTAATGTAAGAACCATTGCAGCTTTGAGTAGACCAGTCCCAACTGACGGCACGCATGCATCAGTCATCGTGTAGCTCAACCATAATTTAGGGAGCTCAACGACCTGTCGCACGACCATACCAGATCAGCAGGACATTCGTGTAGGTCTAATGAAGTTCCCAAAGCCTCCAGACTATATTAGAACTAAAAGAATTAATACCTGCCTAAGGTGAACTAGTTCACTGACCGAATTGTACTAGTTAGTTCGTTCAGAGCGATCTATTTACGGACCGAATAGGCACGAGACTATAATATTTATTTATTGTTGACTTCACCTCAGTTTTTCGTGATGGTAAGCGCAAAAAGTATCTAAGATGGACCATGCTGTTTAAGTTTACTCTTTTGGGTTCTGGCTCATACACATACCCGACTGAACATACTAAACTGTTTGGCTCCGGTCTTAAATGTGAGGGTGGGAGCTACCCAGGTGGATCACTTAAATCCTAATAAAGAAAATATAATTTAAATATTTTAAATTAGCAGAATTGCAATTCTAATTTATCTCGATTTTAAAAGCACAAACTGAATATTTGAATCTCCTATTATTTTATTAGGCAAGTCGTTTTGATAGGCCAATGTAATGATATCTGCAAGCTATATGCCATCAGTGCTTTATCAGTTATCAGTGGTATTAATTTAGCCAAGCTGTGGTAGGTACAAGCTTGGCTCGGATTTGCTCAACAATGCGACGCCTAACGCGTCTCGGGTGGGGGCGAGTTGTGCTACGATGACTATGATTTTGGTGAAAAACGAAACGACGATCGTATTTATGAACACAACTCTTTAGGTAAATGAAAACGTGACACAGAAGGATGAGTGGTGTGTGGAAGGGACGGAGAATATGGTAGTCGTTGTTAACAGAAAAGCACGTTAAATTTTTCAATTTAAGAGAAAAGAAAATATTTCGGACTAGTTCTTCGCCCGCGGTTTCACCTGCGTTGCCCCGTTCCTAAGGGTTGTAGCGTGGTGTTTTATAGCTTGAAACCTTTCTCATGAATCACTCATTTTCCCAACATTTCCCTTCACTGCTCTGCTCCTATTGATCGTAGCGTGATGAAAAGTATACTATAACCTGCCCAGGAGTATGAAAAACAATTGTATCAAGCATCGTTGAAATCCGTCGAGTGGTTTTTGTTTTTATAACGAACATACAGACAGACAGACATACAGACAAAAATTTTACTGATTGCATTTTTGGCGTCAGTATCGATCACTAATCACCCGCTGATAGTTATTTTGGAAATATATTTCATGTACAGAATTGACCTCTCTACAGATTTATTATAAGTACAGAAGAAGAAGAAGAAGATAATGGTAATGGTTTATCAACTACATAATAGAATACCTACATAATCGTGGCTATGCTCCGAGACGTTTTTTTGCAGGTGTATGAAGTAGTGGCTAAGTCAGGTCTGATTTGAGAAGTGATGTAAATAACACTAACGGTTTTACTTTGCATAAACAAATCGTTTAATAGCTGCATAAAATATTGAGCACACGCTATGTAGCAAAAACTAAAGAAAGAAAAACTAAGAAATGCTGATCAGTAGTATGCCTAAACGAGAGCGAAATTATAATGCTACTCTTGTTCATGTTCTTTATTCAATTTATTGGACAAACGACCCCGCTGCATTATTCCTAATACAATTGTTTTATTATAGTGTACTTGGACTGTCCTCTCGTGCAACTCATGTTGTTGTCACCCTGTCGGGGAGACCGGGCCCGCCTGGCACACAATACCGCCGCGTAATAATATAATCGTCTGTCGCCACTTGCCATTAATTAAAATTAAAATTTTCATTGCTACGCCATTGCTGTTTCAGCGTCTTGTACCTATTGTGTGTATGAGTTTGTGTATGTATACCTACCTAATAATATGTAAGTAGGTACTTATAGAAATTGTCAATGACTGCCATGGTATAAATTATAAGGTTAGATTTAGGATAGCAAGTACTTACCTAGGAGAAGTTACGATTTTTAGCAACCAATCTTTGAGGTAAAATCCCACTTATTTTATCATCTCTAGAACATTCTATTAAGTCAACAAAAAGTTTCCTGTATACCTACTACCCATATCGTTTGTTAATTTTAGATTTTCCGAACCATAAATGATTAATATATTTTTTTAGCAGTGGAAAGAAATACATTCCACGTCCAAAAACACTAATCAATCTTACGTAAAAAACGTATAAATACAACCGATCATTTACATGAATGGGCCAGTTTATAGGTTAGAAAAAATATGGCGGCTTCCCTAAAGAGATGCATTGACAAACGGGCAACCGTTTGGCTAATCATTGGGTGTAAGGGCAACTTTATAACTTAGCACCTGCGTCTTTATATCCACTATAAATATATCGAAAAAACCACCCCTTTTGAAAAGAAAGGAAGTGATAAAAAACCCTTAGAAACTGACACCATAAAACTTCTTGGACTGACTTTATTTTTTTAATTTTCATTCATAAAGTTCGGTTCACGGTTTAGGATTCGCGTTTGAATTTGGAGCAGTAAAAATATTTCGAGTTATTTTTTTTTAATGGTAGATTCCTTAGATCTTTCTGAAAACAGGTGAAATGTAATACTAGATAGATAGGTAGGTCCTACCCATTTTCTTGTAGAATTGTTCATAAGTGGACACTCACCGAGTAGGATATTCACAGTGATGAATAGCCTTCCTAGCCACAAAAAGTGATCGTTCAATAAATAAGGGTTCTGTTCTAGCAAATAATTACAGCGAAAGCTGAAAAATTGCTTAGATTCGTCAACTTTTTCTATTACTTGTTATCTGACGAAGACGAAGACACCATATCCACAAACAGGTCTATAAAAACCAAATTCAAATCCAGAAAGTCAGTTAACGGCCACCACAATACCATTTCAACAAGTACTTTATTAAAAAAATAATAGCACCTACTTACCGCTGAGTCAGAATCCCACAAGGACATTTAGTTACGGCCGGCAACACCATAAAAACACCATGGGAGCCGGGAATTCCTTGCCACCATCCCATCAATGACCTTTTTTTATTGACAATCGCCATAGATTTGTGGCGTTGGATAGTGGATCGGTTGGTAGCTGAAATATTAAAACGATCAAATTTTACTCGATTTTTTGAGATAATCATGTTTAATCTATTCATTAGTATCCACTCTAGAGCAAAGGTCTCATCTCAGTAATACTTAAGCCCCGGATATGGACGGGTCAGAATACTGTTCTCCTTCTTACTGCCACTCAGAGAGGCATCTCTAGGTAGGACCTCTTGAGGTCTGACTGGCTGGCGACAACCCTGACGTTGGAGACTGTTGTAAATCACCTTGGTGTGTGTTTCGACTGTTGCGCATAAGAACCAGTTTCTCCTCGGTTGCTACGGCTCTGGCAGTCTGCAGTCCGTAGGGGCTCTTATAGGTCGGCAATGCATCAGCAACTACTCTGATGTTGCAGGTGTCCATGAGCGACGATGACTACTTACCGCCAGATGGCTCGTTAGTTCGTTTGTCGACTTAACCAATAAAACATAACTGATAAGGGTGAGGTCTAAAGTCCACGACGCTGGTCAAATGCGGGTAGATAAAATTAAATACAATATACATACTTATCAACTAGGTACCAACTGCTTAACTTAGTGATCCTAAGCGCAACGGCTATGCTAGATCTTCTGAAGGCGATTCCCATATCGAGCAATATTATTGGGTTTCTCTATAAATTTCTCAGTAGAAGGGTTTGGTTTTATGGCCGGTTCTTTTTTTTAAACCACTAATGTGACAAACAAGCATACGGCCCGCCTGATGGTGCTTACCATCAGGCAGACCGTATGCTTGTGTATACAGGTTACCGTAGCCTATGGACGCTTGCAACACCAGGGGTAACACTCGCACATTGCCGACCCCGTCAATTAAGGAAGAATAGTTGGGCTGGCAGCCCAGCATAGGAGATATGCTGCCATACATGACAACGCTTCCTTGCGGAGCTCTGGCAACCTTGCTCACCGTTAGGAACACAACATAGCACTGAGCTATGTTATTTGGCTATGATTTTCTGCAAGGTGGAGGTACGTCCCCAGTCGAGCAGTTCCAATTGTGAGTGGAATTATTCGATTCCACTATGCCCTACCTCTCTTATAATTGGTTTATCGCAATAGGCTCTTCCCCTGTCCTTGTTAAATGAAATTTATGACTATTTTAGTGTCCAAAAGTGAGAAACAGTTAAACCTTAGGATATCGGTATTACCGTGCCTTCTTGCCTACTGGCGCAGAAGAATTAATAATATTATTTACAGAATATCCACTCTTCGCCTCTCCATAACATTAGATTCCCTACGGATACGGCTAGTGTTCGTTGCCTCTAGAAAATAATCAGTGGCCGAACGAACACGAAGCAAGATAACAACATCTTAAGCAAGAAAATGTTCCTATTCATATTCTTTATTGGCATACCATAATGTACAATGAGGTGGTGTAATACAAACAAAAACCATTATGGACTCTGGAGGGAATATTAAAAGCGAGGAGGACTGAGGATGTTATCTTAAACAAGATAATGTTTTCTTACTCAAAATAAATACTATGCTGGTTTTCGCGATAATGTTTTCTAAGATCATGTTGTATATTTTACTTCTATTTATTTTAAACGAAATAACGTTATTTTCTTCATGTATCTATGGTGTCCAAAGTGGCTACTGGTTAGAGAAGCCTAGCCTGGATTTTGTTTATGCGCTATTGTTTGCTTGCGTGCATGCAGCTCGTTTCATGGAATCTCAATCACAAAATGGTATCATTCACTAAAAAATCAGCATAAAAACATTGATACCTACATAGAGTAATATTTTTAATAAATCCAGCAGCCAATTAGGTGGAGTTCACAATTGTCGCCGCAGAACTTTGATTGGCTCCACTTGGGTTCAGTACACAGACCAATTATGTTCAATAGAGGCCAATTCAACGCTACCAAGTTTTATTGTGGTGTACTGAACCCGGCGTCAGAGGCAGGCCAGGGTTCAATAGGCCAATAATTAAAACCGACGAGATCGGCTTCTTCGTTCGAGAGATTTCGATTTTTAATTAATTCTGTTTTGTTTTAGTTTGTGGTGTATAATTGAAATGTTTGTTTACGCTAAAGGGTTAAGTAATGGTTATCGTTTGCTTGTTCTGTTGGTTGAAGTAATTTTGGGAGAGAGGGTGTTGGGTGCTGCGTATGCCTTTCTATATATTTATTGTATATTTCAGGGTTGTCAATTCGCTTTACGATCAGACGTGTTTTCTGTCTATTTTGCCTCAAGGGATTGGAAGGAATCACAGCATATACTCCGGAACATGTTAGAATACAGTTCCTCTCTGTCAAGCAGATAAGCATCTCGTAAGAGGCGAGAAAAAGAAAATATGGGTTTGATTCCAAGGCATGGATATTTTTTCTATTAAAAAATGGTACCTATGTATTAATTAGACACATTTAGTACCTAACTAGGTATTGGAAGGCTTGAACTACCTACATAAATTACTTATCTAGGATAAACAACACCGAATACTTGATATTCCAAAAACTCGCCTTTTATCATGCGCACCGCTGAAATGTGGAATGCGCTCCCGACTGGATCTTCCCCGATAGATATAATCTGGGTGTTTTTAAGTGATTTAAAAACTCCGAGTGAATCAGATTCTTCTAGGCAGCGCGATCGATCGTAAACCGCAGTGCGAACTAGCGGTCAAGCGTAAGCCTATCAAGAATAAAAAAAAGATAAAAACCTAAAGGAACAGCAAAATCTATGGTTAAGGTCTTTACGCCATCAAATTATCTACATACATAAGTTTATATGTCGTTCTGTAGTTTCTGCCTATGTGAAAAGGGCGTGGCCGTACCTATGTACGCCATCAAATTTAAAGAAAAAACCAACCAACCAACCAATTCAACCTACTGATATTCTCAACGCCGCAACATAGTCAAATCGAGACACCCCTACCTCCCCCCATATCCGGCAGGCGTGATAAAAAGCTTAATAATTAAATACTTTTGTGTCACAGATACAGATCTGTCTGTCTGTCAGTGGGAGATAGTGTGAATGTTTAAACGTATTTTATGATGTATTTGTGGTTTCGTACTGTCTGTGACTGTGAAGAAAGGGTACTATGTATGGTGAAAAGATTATAAACTGTCTCCTTAGTCTAGTAATCTGTAGTCTAGTAGTCTCCTTAGTCAAGCGCGACGAGGGTTGCCAACTTTTTTTACAAGAAATAAAGTAATTTAGGTCTGAGAATGAAAATAAACAGTATTTTAGAAAGTAATTTTAGTGAAGGACAAATTCAATTCCGGGCAGGATTCGAACCTGCGTCTTCTGGTTAGATATACCAGACGCTCTGACCGCTAAGCCACCGCGAGTCCCACCCGCTTGATCGAAATTTTGCCTTCACATTCAGAATTTACGTCATTAAGTGACGTTGACGGTGACGGTGACGAAAACTGAACAGGGACTATGTATGGTGAAAAGATGATAAACTGCTTCCTTAGTCTAGTAGTCTGTAGTCTAGTAGTCTCCTTAGTCAAGCGCGACTAGGATTGCCCACTTTTTTTACAAGATATTAAGTATATTTAGGTCTGAGAAGGAAAATAAACAGTACTTTAGAAAACTGAATAGTGTTTTAAATACGTTCATGAATATTGTCCATACCAAGTTATGGTGACCAAATTGACCGAGGTCGGAACGCAACTCGTGAAAGACTGGAGGAGTAGTAATGGAATAACTTGGATCTTTTTTAAACGAGAGTAAAATTATAGATGTCCCTTGTTAAACTGTCTTAAAAAGTTAAAACACAAAATACCGACAAAACAAAACTCACAGTACCAGCGTATTATATAGATACTCTTTCTCTACATAAAATAAAAATTTAAAATGAAAAAAAGCCCCCACAATTTCAAGACTTGGTTACCATGTTCTTGCAATATCATTGACGTAACAGGATACCAAATTTCAAATCGATCAGACCTGTGGAAGTTGCACACATCCCTTCATGGACCAGAAAAGAGCTGATAATAGCTAAGCAATTAAGCATGCTCGATCAAGTAACCTTTCAAAACAAAAAGATGAAACAAAATTGGACCATTCGTTTGGGCGCTACGATGCAACACACAGACACACAGATACACACTACAAACTTATAACACCCCTATTTTTCGTCGAGGGATAAAAAGAAAATCCAATACCGAAACCAAATGAAAAAAAAAACCAAGAACAAAACACGTACGTCAATACTCGATATCATTCATAATCAATAACAATCTAAGAGGGGCAATCTTTAAGGTAGAATGAGGGTTTTTTAAAGTCCTCAGAGGGTGAGGACAAAGGATGTTTTTCAGAGTGACAGGGGGGCGTCCACAATACATGTCAGACAGCACCTAAATTATGTGTTTGTACCAAAGTTGTACCAAGTTTTGGCTCCATAGATTTATTGTGTTTCTTGTTTAAAATATGCGGGAAGGTTCGCGTAATAAGATAGTATGTACGTGCAGAGTATAGTGACGTCATAATAATTATCATCCTGTAATACTCCCATCTTCTCATTTATTCCTTACCCTTAGGTACTTATTGCGTATCTACTGTCTGTTCCGATGGCAGTCAATAAATCCAGGTTAAATAATATTTATACTTATAGTAAATCTGTAGAGAGGTCAATTCTGTACATGAAATATATTTCCAAAATAACTATCAGCGGGTGATTAGTGATCGATACTGACGCCAAAAATGCAATCAGTAAAATTTTTGTCTGTCTGTCTGTCTGTCTGTATGTTCGTTATAGAAACAAAAACCACTCGACGGATTTCAACGAAACTTGGTACAATTGTTCTTCATACTCCTGGGCAGGTTATAGGAGCAGAGCAGTGAAGGGAAATGTTGGGAAAATGAGTGATTCATGAGAAAGGTTTCAAGCTATAAAACACCACGCTACAACCCTTAGGAACGGGGCAACGCAGGTGAAACCGCGAGCAAAGAACTAGGGAACAAAGTAACTATTCCACGCGGACGAAGTCGCTGGCAAAAGCTAGTAGGTAATATAATTATTATTAACGTAATTTAAACCATTTTTATTGGGCAGATCACCTTCATTGTTTAGGGTATTGTTTAACAGAATTCTGACATGTGGGTAACTAAAAAAAAACAATATTATGTACTTATCGTACCTACATATTATTATGTGTGTACATCGTTACTAAATAAAATTAAGTACTGACATTTATAACTAACCTATTCTCGGTGCTATGAGTGGGCTCAAGTCGATAGATTTCCAAAGTAGGTAGATACTTGCAAACTTACTTACGTACCAATGCTTGCTTCGCTTGTCAGTCAGACACCTTATCCGTAGGTCAGCACCTGTGGTCCCCACACTAATGAAAGTAAACTGACACGTCTTCACTATTCCACCATAATTTCCAAGACAGAACTGCCTATTACTTAAAGTACAGTAAGACCAAGTAGGAACAACGTTTGACCGTTAAAATCCTCCTAGAAATCAAAACGAAACGAAGAGCTATAAATAAATAAATACTGTACTTACGTATTACTGACTAGACAAAATTTATTTGAAAAAAAAAGATTGATAAATGACGCATGGAAGTAGGTAGGTAACACACATTATTTTTATCTGATTGTGAGTAGCTTACCCTTTACTTTACGCTCTATATTGACATATTTTAGTTTTAAATTCAAGATGTTTCGTTCGGAAATAGTTCTGGCACCTTCATTGGCCAATGATTGATGCTGATTGACGTTTCTTTAGCTGAGCGCAAGGTAAGACTACCGAGGCATACCTTACTTTAGGAAAGTACTACTTTTACGCATTTGTTGCATTATTGTGGTATTAAGCTTAATAATTTTGCATACAAATTCTAATTCACACCACAAATAATACAACAAATTAAATTCACTATCGTGCGCCGTCACCCGCTATTCAAAATACGATCGCATTTTGACAGGATGCTGTCAAAATCCGATAAAATTTTAAAGCGCACGCGCCGACACGTGGCCTTTTGACATTTGACATGTCAGGATACGTCAAAATTGACAATAGAGAACGAATGGTCAGTTTATTGTTCTTTTAAATTGACTATTGACCACAGGGGTCGGCGGTGACAAGAAAATTGTTAAACTTTATTATTTTAGGCGGTTCTACCCCATTGATTTATTGATATCAGAATGAGGAACTTTACCATTGGAAACGGCGAAGTTTACCTGGGAATACTTACATCTTTAGTTAAAAGATGGTAGTGTCAAATAGTTTATTCATGATGTTGTAAATAAATAAATAAATAATCAAATTAAATAACTACTAAACTTGTCGATAAATCAATAATGTACATACCTCTCTTACATTTAAATGGGACATTGTATAAGAGCAACTAGCTTTTCCCCGCGGTTTCACTCACGACCTAAAGTGATGCTTAAACTTGAAATGAGAATATCCTTTCTTAGTGCTCGTCTACAGTGCAAAAGGAACCAGCATGCAAACTTTCAGGGATCTAGCTCCTGTAGTTTCGGTTGTGCCGGCTGTGTGTTGATACGTCAGTCAGTCAGGTTCTTCTTTTAGATATATCGATAATATTTATGAACAATAAGCTACCGCCTGCGACTTCGTCCGCGTGAACTTCAGGATTGCATCCGACCTGGATGAAAAGTAGCAGACTATAATCTATCTCTGTACCAAATTTCATCCAGATCAGTTCATCCATTCTGGCGTGAAAGAGTAGATAACAAACATCCATACTCACAAACTTTCACGTTGATAATAATATTATTAGTAGGATAAAAGGTAAAATCTGAGATTTTAACACTATTACACACCTGTTCAACGCTCACATTTCCAATACATTGGTAAGGTTATAGAAACAGTTCTTAGTAAATAACGGGTACGTAATTACTTACTGTTATGCAGTGTAATAACAGTTTTCATGTGAAGGCAGCAACGCCTCTGTAATTAAAAGCATTTAGTTGCAGCGTGTGTTGTTATAATTGCAGGAAAATTATTGAGATTTTCAAAGCAATTATGTGAAGGAAAATGTATGAGGGAAACACGTATATTACCTTTTTGATTTTAATTCAGGTCGTTAATGCCGATTCGTGGATGAAATATGTTTGTAGATCCAATGGCTTCGACTCTATTATTAAATTCTGGGTTAAGCGTCAACCGCAGCCTATAGACGCAACACCAGTGGTTGTCACTCGTGCGTTGTCATCTTGAGACCACAGTTGCTATGCCTCATTTGGCCGGAAAGCAATAGGTTATCATATTATTGGCTTAGCATCAGAATAACATTCGGCAGTTCGATGGTAACAAAACCAACCCCATCTGGGTTGGTATTTCAGTAGCAGAGTTCTACCACCTCAAAAATATAACCTGCTTGATACAAAATGCTAAGTGCATTATACAATTTAAAATAGTAGAAGACAAGGTACCTATCCCATATCATCAAAAAGTGACTGATGTCACCTTGAGACGGAAAATTAAAAAAAAAATTCCAGGCAGAGACCTTCGCAGCTTATTGGCTAGGGGCCCAATAACAATACCGTCAGTAAATTTGCTTGATATGGATAGGATTTTGACACTATGTCTAAATCCTATCTCTAGCAAGCAAAATTATTGCTACCTATTTAAGTAGTTCTGCATATAGGATGGACCTTAGTTCATATAACTAATGTCAATATCCTATCCTTGTAAGTAAATCTAACGACGGATAGTTATTGGGATCGGCCGTAAAGCATCTAATGTACCAAACCAGGGGACACAGGTTTAGAAGAGACCAGTTCAAGTCTGCCGATGGTCAATTTTTCATAACTAACATACTTACCTCATCATCACCATTATCTACCAGTGATGGTAATATACCTATAATTACAATAGATCTCATGTAATACCGGGCCACCTGAATCAAGTTGAATTTACTTTTGGGTGGGTTCGACTAAATCCGTAGAATCTAAGTAATTTTTGATCTAAGTGTTTTGTGTTTTTCCAGTCCAGTGAGTATTTTTATCATACTCAAGCTTATTGCCATTAACAAGGCACAAATCCAATCCGCGCTGCTAGATAATAATTGAAAAACTCAAAAATATTTTGATCGACAATTGATTTCTCTGGGAATTGAACCCAGGCCCTCTATCGTAGCAGTTGCACTAATCAATCAATCAATCAAATCAGCCTATTGCCGTCCACTGCTGAACGTAGGCCGGACCAAGGAGCGCCAACCATCTCGGTCTTGCACTCGATGCAGATGGCAGATCGAATTTTCTATTTAGGTAAGCTTAGCATAATAAACAGCAACTTACTTTTTTATCCGCTCCTGAAAGCCCCTTAGAATGGACAAATAAATGTATATGACCGTATATTATTAATATTAGTTCTTATTTTGTTTATAATAAAAACAATCGCAGTAGAACTGCACCCGACGCGTTGATTGTTTATTTTGCTTCGTTTTGTCGTAATGGAGCAGGCGGGGTGTCGGTTACGAGTAGGTACTTAGGTAGGTACAGCGTGTGGTTTTTACAAGCTTTAATTTAACTTGCAAATCAATGTATACTGAAATCTTGCAAGCTGTATTATTACAACCAATTCTTGATAACCGATTGAGCAGAAATTTTGCATCAACATTTTTTAATTGAGACGGAACTGCCTCTGTTATCAATCACAATCATACAGCAGTGATAGCCTAGTGGTATGACCGTTGGACTGCCAAGTCGGTCTCGAGTTCCAATCCTAGACCTCTGACTTTTCGAAGACATGTGCGTATAAGTAATAAATTATCACGCGTTTAAACGGCGAAGGAAAACATCGTGAGGAAACCTGCATGCCTGAGAGATTTTCTAGACGGCGTGTGAAGTCTGCCAACCCGCACTAGGCCAGCGTGGTGGACTATAGCCTAATCCCTCTCATTCTGAGAGGAGACCCGTGCCCAGCAGTGGGACAATATATGGGTTGATTATGTTGTTATTATATGTCTCACACACACATGTTCCATGGCATTAACCGCATTGAGTTGAGGTCTTTTTTATATCATAGACATTGTGTCATAAACTCATAATAGCCAGTAAAATTACTGGGCATATGAGATTTAACAACTGAAGTCTCAACTCTCACGATGACAACGTCCAACGTGAAACTGCTGGTGTTGCTTGCATCTATAAGCTACGGTTGCTGCTTATCATCAAGTGGTACCGTATGCTTGCTTTTCATTTTATTACAATTAAAAATAAACTAAAGCCTCGTCTTAGTAGACTGATCTTATGATATGTAAGGAACCTACCAATGCCCGCATGTTGTAAAAGTAAAAAAAAAATCACACTTGGTAGTAGGATCTAATGATCCGTCGTGAAATGCAAGAGCCAGAAGAGCTTGAAGATATTTTTTTTTTAGAATTGCGGGCTCTAACTTAGATTTTTTTTTATGTTTTGCGTTTTCCACATGAGTGCCAGATCCCGGACGAGTGCGTAGGTATTTCCTTGAAGATGCGTGATTAGTATTAAAAGCTTGTTTATTTTTCCATTAAACAAGACTAGCAAGACGGGTTCGATGAATTCAACAATTTAAAAGCCTTTATACCTCAATATTTTTTACCATCCTGTATATTTTCACCTTCCCATTACTGGGGTAGCTATTGTTTATGTTATTCCATCGTATTTGGCGCACAAAAGACAGCTCACTTGTTTATTTTATGCCAAATCACTACCCTTGTGCCGAGCAGTGATATCTAGTTATCAAGTGCGCATATTTTTTTAAAAAACAGGGGAATATGCCTTCACAAATTTGATACTTCATTGATATACTTTCAAACGAATATAGGTTTAATTGTTGGGAAGTAAAGTTGATTTTGAACTGTTTAATAATTTGTTGCCGAATGACGTTTTATTATTATAATACATTTTAAGTAGTGAAGTACCGAGCGTACTTGTGATAATGACTGAATAAATAGATTATTTTGCTTTAAAAATGGATATGTTTATTTTGCATGAAGTAGGAGCAATTTATTGTTAAAAAAAATTCACTAACAGTGACCTAAAAGGCCATTATAAAATAAATCAAATAATTGACCTTTTTGGAAATCTATTCTGGTCATCAGTACCTACACCTCTGCCAATACAACTTGCTATTAATAAGTAATACCTAATATACAAAAAATAAAATGAACAAACCAGATACTTACCCATTTTATGGTTAACAATAATGGATACCTATCCCTAGAGTTGCTAGCATCCAAAGATTTCCAATATCCGCGCCGCACCCTTATTTAAATTACTAGATAAGTACGTAGAATAAAGAATATATTATGCACAAAACTTAATTCTTCTTTAATTTAAGAGTTTCAGATCTTGTCTATCCTCTGCCTTCTGTTTGACTTATTGATGCGACTCGATTTTCAATTTTTCCTTAATTTTTTCTATAAAACTTCGTGTAAATCTGCAGTTTCCTTCAAAATAATTGATAAAATAAAAATCAATAATAAATTTTCTAATAATTTTAATTACGTATAATATTTTTCAATCGAGATAAGTAATAGTCCCGTCATTACAATCGACTATAATTTACAACATATTATTTATACAAACACGCTTAAATTTCCATAAATTACAATATATTCCTAAATGTAACGATTATTCAACATACAGGACATATTTTTCTAATGTTGGTTGCAGAAATATGAAATAGAATTATTATTTTATATGGCAACTCATAAATGCAATGTGAAACAATGGCTAAGTTTCTTTTAAGTACCATTTGAGCTATTAAACAAAACAAAAAATATATTATAAAATTATTCAGATGGAATATAATTACCTATATTATTATCTTCTAGTTTGGACCCCATAGTTACAAATGACAGATTAAATTAAATCAAATAAAATTATGGAATGTAAGCAATCAGGTATAAAATTAAAATAAGAATCATTCAAAATAATCTGTCACATTACTACGGGTAATTTTAAGTAGATTGTATTAGGTACTTATTAATATTTCGAAGAATACAAAAATACTGACTAAATTAAAAACAGGATTCGGTATGATCATAATTGTTTTTTTTTGTGATAAAATTATTGTGTTTTGTTTAAGTAATTAAATCAGTCGATAAATTATTATCCAATTCAGGCGTATTTTTTTATAAAATTTTAAGACAAGCTTGCCATTTTATTAACGGATTTGTAATCTAACAGTTTCGAAATGTAAACATTTTACATATTTTACAAAATGACACATACGAATCTAAAGACAAAAATATAACAATTTTTTAACTATATTTACAAGTAATATCAAAAGTCGTTGTAATTAGTTTTGGACTTTTACATTCCAATAAATTATTGCAATAATAACACTTTCAATACTTATTCGATTTATTATTATCCGAAGTAGGTATCGAAATAATAAAAACGATAGTGTTACTATTATAATAATTATTTCGATAAAATATTCCTTTATCGATAAACGAGTTTTAAATTAGATCGACTAGATATTTTTTGCTTTTATCTAGACTACAGGTACGTGGAACCAGTCTCGTCCGTCTGGTGACTAACGAAGACGTGATCTAGGATGAAACATGCAGTTCTGCAGTATTACTTGACGAGTTATTTTTACAATTCTGTCTAAATCTCAATCTTGTTTTTTTTAAGATTTTATATCGAATTTAATCAATTTCGATCTCAAAATAGGTTTTAAATTAGGATTCTAGTATTTATTCCGTTCCGGTCTGTCGAACCGTCTTTATACTAGAACTTTTTATCGATAAAGAAATAGGAACTATTCTAAACAACTAACTATATTTACAATGCACAAGGTACATTTTCCTATACACATTATAATGTCTAATAACTTTAATTTCTATTCGAGGAAAATCAAAAAGGAACTTTGGAGCACAAAATAAAAATATGGAATAGTCCAACGCTAGTTTAAAAAGACCAAACAAATTCTAACGAAATCAAGTCTTATAAAAAGTCACATTGAATTATAAAAAAATATCGATTTATTCAAGAATAATTTTAAAATAGAATCAATTTGTATTTCTTATATTCACATCGAGTAATTTAATTGCGTCATAATATTAATTTCTACGCCAAAAAGGAAACTAACCTCCAAATAATTCGCAGTCGAAAATCTATAAAAACGAATAAATAAAAATCAACAACAACAAACTAGGTTTCAGGTCAAAATATTACTGTGAGCGGTCGCCTAAATTCTGGTCCTCCTTGAGTACTCTGTGGATACTGCCCAGGGTATTGTGGCATGAGGATACTTGAAGATCCCTGATAGTATGGTAGGGATGGGGACGGGTTTGAGCCTGACGAGGAGCTACCTTCAGTCCTGTCTTGGGCTTTGGGAGTCATGTCGGGGGATTCGGCGGGAGAACGCGGGGAGAGACTCGACGGGGCCGAGTTGACGGAACTGAGGCCCGCCATGGCCGCCGCGGAGGCCTCCGAGTACATCTTACTGATGTCGACGGGGTAAGAGCGTTGCTGCTGTTGGTCCATGTACATGTAAGCCTTGGAGAGGGCGGCCGAGTCCAGGTAGCCGCGTGACGGGTCTGGGTACATACCATAGCTGCGGTATTTCTCAGCCTCTAGGGAGTACTTCGACATGTCCATTGTGGATCCCACCTGAAACAAGGGGAGAAATAGTTTAATTCAAGTTTTTTTTAATAAAAAATCGACATTTATCTGCATGAATAATAAATCACAATAAATAAGTTTATGTTTTTTATTTATTGCAATTGCAATTTCAGTAATATTGTTATTGGATTATTTATGGTATTTTTAAGTGTAGATGCCAATTAAATTGGTGTTATTCAAATATTATTCATGTGAATAATGAATGACATTTACGTTCTTAACAGTTACCTTGTCAATATATATCAAGGAAAAAACGTCAGCATATGAATGAATGAAGTCTTCATTTCGATATCTTAATCATAAATATCGGATAAATACTTAATATCGAATGCTTATTGAAACGGCTTGCAAACAAATCATAAATTGAAGCATTGCCCAACATTCACAAGTCAACAGCACAACCATTTCATAATAATATAAGCTCATTGTAAGGAAACTATAATCTATCTTAACAAGAATTACTCACAAATTACATAATTCAACTAAAATTAAATATGAATTTTATTCAACAATCTATGTTATTTATCCGCAATCGACATTCTACTTTATATACAAAATATAAGGTTTGAAATTGTTTGCTGTTGTATCGGAACGTAATGCAGTACTGTATTTTACACGCTCAGACACACAAATCACGCGTAACAATGAAATCGAATAAAGCTTCGAATTTTAAATTTTTTAATGAAGTGAGCCCTACACAATATTGTGAAGAAAATATCGTTTGGACGTAACACACACGAGCACTTTGTTCGGCGAACAAAGCAAGAAGGCAGCTCGGAGTTACGTCAACTATAATTTAGTCTTGGAGAGGTATACTTTGTTATTACATTAATATCAATTCAAGAAGTATCGAGTTACTTTCTAGCGTAACTACAAAATATAAATATTGAAATACTACAATTGAAGAACATTGGATATTGCGCAGGTTATCTATACGTTATGAAGTATGAGGTAATAAAATTCATAAATACAATGCTCTTCTAGAAGAAAGTGACTTTTACGTTAATTCATGACTAAGAGGACAGTTTGACAGTATTGGCAGTTATAAATAACGAGCTATAAATTGCAAAACAATCAAGGTTTTATAATAGAACTGACTATCTTAGCTAATCCTTTGCATTCTAATATAAAAATCTTAATGACTAATTTCGATATATATAAAAATAATATAATTAGAATATCGTCCCATTAAAAGTTCATAATTCATGTCTTATACTCAAAAGATCCCAAAACAATTATCAACATTTTAACCCTATCACAGCCGTACAGGATCGCCCACAAAACTGTGTAACTAGATTGTGTGGCCGTGTGTAGCGTGCGTTTGCGCATAACATACGGCGGCCGGTCACAGCTAGAGCGCTAAATCAGGATTAGTCCGACGCCCAGGCATCATGTACCGAGTTTACTGCCCGCCCTTACGGCTATTTTATTGCAAGCCAGTTATATACGAGCGATGGTTTTTCTTTTTTTTTCGAAAACTATGCGGCGTTTATCAATGTTGATAGGGTGATTTTGTACTGGAATTTTAGGTATTAAGAAAGGGTGAAAGGCGTGATGGCTTTCTTGAGGTTTGTGGGAAATAATAACTAAGATTAGTGTGTTAGAGATGGGTAAACAGGCTTACATATAACTTTAACCAACTTTGTTAAAGTTATATTCTGAAGATTTAGAAACAGAAATCTTAAGGCTGGAAAGGTTGTTTATCTTGTCTTTATTAATTATTGTGGAATCAACCATAGAGCATTTAGTTGCTCATAAAATTATCATTACTTACCAATACTTTTTACTGCAGAGATTTAAGATTTAAGGTATTTCAAAGACACTTTCCAAGATAATGTTTTTGGATTTTAACAACTACATGACGGTTACGGAAGTAACGAATTATAATTATATTTCTTCTCGAACAAATCCTAATCTAAAGTATACAAACATGTTTAAGTGTGCTTAATTTTAATTCTTCTACATCGGGAATTACGGTAAGGTACTACATACAGGTATAATAGGTCATTATATTATTATTTTATTGTGTGCTCGTGTTTTTATTTTCGTGTGTGCGTCAATGTGAGTGTAAAAAATAAATATCTTTACTTCTTTCTTCTAATATAGATCGCAGTACTAAGGCATTGGTCTACAAGATAAGGTTATTCTTCTTAGTGCCTATTTTTACTTTATAATATAAGACATATCCATCCACTCTAGCCAAAATTATGTCGATACAATACGTTGTATCGACATAATTATGGTTGTATGAAAGTGCCCAGTCTCAATTACTTTTTTTTTTTCAAAATAGTAGCAAGCTAGCAAATTGCTCCGAAACTGATTTCACAGCGGATTAAGGTTGCTAAAGAGTCGCCAACCACACTAGCAACCGTAAAACAACCCATATCACCGGTCGATAACCATGGATAAATCATCTATCAATATAATCGAATACTGAAATCACAATGGTTCGTTAAAGAACTCAACATTTGGCGGTGGATTATGAAAGGTAGGGCTGCTACTGATGCATTTTTTAAATGATGTACATATAGCGGCTTTGACGAGTCACCAGACCATTTTTTTTGTGCTTTTGACCAATGGATCATCTGATGAAAGTTGATTTAACCTACTGTTTTGGCTACAAGTTTTGGCAGTGTATAGTTTCCAAAGTTGGATTTAGTGTTTTAGAAATAAATTCAAGGGCGTCATTTTTACTTTTTGGATAAATAAACGAGTTTTTATGAGTATATAGACACATTTCTGCCTATGTAATGTGACACTAATAATGCAATACCCATTAATAGCTAAAAGGAACGATCCTAAAATTTTTGTATTTATATTGTCACTTTTAAACGTCCACGAATACGAAACAGACAACCCTAATGAGGCGAAAACGCCCAATCACCATTTTTAATACAACACAGGTAAAGTTGCAGTTGTCGATATGAATGGTGGCTGATTATATTGTTTCCTACCGGTATACCGGTATCGTGGGGATTCGTCACGCTAATCGGAAAACCGCGGCATCATCCAATAGTTGGTCTATTAATGTTGAGGGTGCGAAAGACCGATGCCGACGGTTGCAGGGTTAATTAAATGTTTTGGTCACACCTCGGCGTTTTAAGGTTAGGTTTTTTTGTGTGATGTGTGAGTTATGATGTTTGAAAGGATCTTTAGATAAGATGTTATTGTTGAATTTAAACAGAAATATTAAGATCAGAAGCTGTTTAAGTCTCTTGAAGATACTTGATTTGAGTAGGGTTTCGCATGCTAGGTACTTACCTAGCATGCGAAACCCTTTATAAAATATACTTATATTTTATTATCTTTTATAAGTAAAGATTTATATCCAACCATATATGACATAACGACTGTTTTCCTAGAGGCTTAGGCAGAGGCATAGGTGTCTATTAACCGACAGATATATTTTTTTACGTGTGGGTGTACTTTATGTCCGATAATTATATTATATTTATGAAGTACCTCGTAACACAGCTTGTTCCCTAATGCAAGAGATGTATTTTTTTTACACCCAAAAACCATCATGTCATCCAAATAGAGAAGGCCGTTAATTTCGCCACCAAATACCAGAAACAAACAATTACAACACGGAATAATTCATAGCTTGAAGACATCTTTGTAAAATTTATAAAATGAATGTCTAATTATGTTGACATTATCAATCAATGTTTCATTTAATTTGGTTTCCTTAGCGGATTCGTGTCAATGCCGAATGACAATTGTAGTTCATTCAGTATTTATAGTTTCATCAATAATAATACTAATAAACCTATTATACTGCTGGGCAGGGGTCTTCTTGCAGTATGAGAGAGGTAGATATATTTATTTAACATAAGTAGTGTAAGACTCCGGCAAGCTGGAGTGATGATTTGCGAAAGGTTGCTAGCGGAAGCTGATCGCGACAAGCCGAGGAACGGGAGAAATGGCGCACATTTGGGGCACGCATATGTCCAGCAGTGGACTGATATACATTTTTTTTATACCACTAAGGTGGCAATCAAGCATCCTGCCTGTTGCCGACCCTGTAAGGAGAATAGTTGAGCTGGCATAGGAGACATGCTGCCATGCATGAAAGCGGCCAAGACAACGCTTCCTCGCGGAGCTCTGGCGACTTTGCTCACCGTTAGGAACACAACAAAGCACGGAGCTATGTTATTTGGCTACGATTTTCTGCAAGGTGGAGATACTTCCCCAGTCGAGCAGCTCCAATTGTGAGTGGAATTATTCAATTCCACTATGCCCTACCTTTCTTAACTAACTCACTTAAGACTGATGATGATTATATGTATTTTTACCTTAATTCTTTCTTAGAAGCTTATTTATACTTACCGCATAATCATTGGGAAAGAAAGAAAATGTTAAGATGGGGGTCAAAGGTTAATAAACCATGAATTGACAAATGAATTTAAATTCATCATAAAGGTTTTAATATTATCTACACAGCTATTACTTTTGACTTTTGTGAAAGCTTACATTATGTTGAAGCTAAAAGCATTCACCCAAAGACAGATTATCAGTAAATCAACTAATTGAATATACACACCATCTTATCAAATATCAGTGCAATCTGTACTTTCACTCAATCAATATATATCAATGTGATCTTGTGCATGCAAGCGTGAGATCCTGGGTTCAATTCGTAGGTCGAGCAAAATATTATTGGATTGTTCTATTAAATCGTCTGCATTAGCACGGAGTTTGGATTTGGGGTAATGATATGATGATAATAATACGGTATATACGGTACGGATAATTATACGGTAATCAAATCATAACATACCATCACGCCTGTATTCCCTGAAGGGTTAGGCAGAGGCGTACACCCAGTTCGGCGGTAATTTTTCTTTCCATATTATAGGGGGCGAGACTATTGCCATTAACCAGAAGCACGAAAAAGCGACATCGATTCATGGTGGACATTCCAAAACTCCGAACGAAACGCTTTAACGTCATTTTTATCATACGTACCTATCGCTGAAATGTGGATGCGGTCCCAGAGTGGGTCTTCCCCGATAAATATAATCTGGATGTCTTTAAATCACGTGTGAATCGGTCTCCATCGTAGATCGCAGTGTCGCTTAACATCAGGGAAACCTGGCGGTCAAGCGTCAGCCTATCACGAATAAAAGAAAACCCAATTACACTGCTCGAACTGGGAATAAAACCAAGATCTCTAGCGTAGCAGCCGCGCTCAGGACCACTAGGATATAGAAGTAAACCATAAACATGAAATTAGACGACCTAAGTAACTTAGGGCATCAGTTTTTTGCCACTAACCGAAATAACCATATCTTCAATAACCATATCTACAATAACCATATCTTCAATAACCATATCTACACTAACCATATCCTCCTCGTCTATCCAACTATGTTGAAGTCAGCCTCCTGCCTAACCGGATGCGGCTGTAACGCTATTTTACGAAGCAACTGCTATCAAACCTCGGATTCCGGTATCCTAAGGATCCTAAAGAGAGACTGGTCAGGTCATAGGTGTTCGTATGATAACCGGGACCGGGGGCTTTACATGCTCTCTGAGCCATGGAAGGGTCTTTATGTGCTATAGATGGTCACCCATTATGGAGGACTATCCATAACACATCGAGACTGGCCGCACAGAGAAGATCAGCGTCATTATTACTTAGTTTATTGAAATAACCATAACTGCCAAATTATGACGTCAAATCAACCACATTAACCTTCCCCTACATCCACACTCAACATTTAATTCAATCACGTATTTACAAACAAATCATTTTATAATCCCCGACATAATGCAATAAAGTTGAAACAACGATCCCCGGATCCCGCCTCCGACAGAGACGTCACTTTCACAAGATTAAACGTCAAATAGAGGAGGGAAAGAAGGATTTTAAATCGGAGGGCAAAGTCCCAAGGGTGAGTGCGATTAGGGTATGTGCTTATTATAGTAGGAATTGCGATTTTTTCGAGATTCGTGTTCTGTTATTTTTGGAAAATTTTGCGATAGTTTATCAGATCGAAACAGTGCATACCGTAACATAGGTTAAATATAATCCCTAAATAAAGCCGCCCCATATTCAAAATATGTTGGGACATCATCCGCTGTCCAGAAGCCAACATGGTATGAGTGACACTTAACCTACCGATAACTATGCCTCGCCACGGGAGACCTGGCTTTCATCAGTCCAAACAGACCTAAAGGACATGAATGTTGATGCTGAGACCGCACAAGGTCAAGCAAAATGGAGAAGGCAGACAAGGAGAGGCGACCCCTGATAATGGGATATGGCGAAGGAAAGAAAAAGAAGTTAGGACATTATAAGCAGGATTTCCGACGAATTAATTGGTTTAACAGTTTTATTAAATAGTTTTTGATTAATATAATGTATACCTAACTAATTAATAAAACACTTCCAATGCGCAATAGATTCAATAAGTAAATAAAAATATTACAAGAAAGAAAAATAAATTATTTATTGAATTTATTAATTTATTAGCGTTTTAGGAAAATATCAAAAGTCGTAATAAGATAAGCAACGGAGATGACATTAAAACCTATATTGCTAAGATATTAATTTATCCTTTTTTATTTCTTACACGTCAATAAAAGTAATTTTCTCACCAACCACAGTTTTGTGTCAAAAAAGTATTCAAAGGGTCGTATATTTTAGTGTAATGTGGCTCCATCCTAATGCAGGGTGTTTCGTGTCAAGTATTCTGTTAATTCGCCAGAATTTGTTGTAGGGTGCGGATTGCGTTTGATAAGTGTGCAGTTTCAACTATCCCGTGAAGATTGGGGGAAAAGTTTGCGAGATTCAACGAGTCGGGATTGGGATTAATAAGTAGGTACTTTAGAGTTAATCTTTTATTTTTTGACGTGTGATGCGACAAGGGTTAAGTTGTGTGGGCGCAGCGGTTTAACAAGTAATTTATTGGCAAAATATATTGGTGGTTTTTTTTATTTGATAGGAGGGCAAACGAGCGGACGGATCGCCTGATGGTAAGCGATTATCGCTGCCCATGGACACCCGCAACACCAGAGGAGTCACGAGCGCGTTGCCGACCTTTAATAAGGGAATTGGGCCTCCGGTAACCTCACTCACTCGGCGAAACACAACGTAAGCGTTGTTTAACGCCGGTTTTCTGTGAGGCCGTGGTATCACTCCGGTCGAGCCGGCCCATTCGTGCCGAAACATGGCTCTCCCATGTAAAAAATATTCGTGCTCCGACGTATATCAAAATGATGTAAATATATTGATTGATTTGAATGATTAGTCCTCAATATTATTACGGCACATATCTCGTCATTTTATATTTTTTTATAACATTACCCCGTACTAGACTTTTTCATGTGTGGTGAATACTTTTACAAACACAACGATGATTTGATTATGTGATGAGGAGGGATGAAACGCATGTGACTAAAACAGAATATACGTTTAAGAATAGTAGAATTCAGAGAGATGGAGAAGAGGGATTATGTTAAGACCGATATGATGGAAAAGGGAGTGAATGATGAGGTGACGGCTGATAAGGATGAATGAAAATGAAAAATTTTGATTGTCTGAAAACTATGTTATATTATTGGTTGAGGCCTTAGATCCCACACTAAGATTCCCTGTGTTATGGAATCTAGGCTCTGTGTACCATTTACAAAATCAGCTTATTGTATAGATAATTATATTATTGATATGGTAAATGGTAAAGGACTTGTGCAAATAATTTTCAAGAAAATTCAACCATTGGTGTAAGATGGCGAGGAAAGTGAAAAAAGTTTATATAATAAAATTATAAATAATACAGTTTATATCGTTTAAGGAAAGCCACAGTTTGGACGGTGAAAATGTAATAAATATCAACTCTCTCTCATATTAAGACAAATCTCTACTGTAAGACATAATAATCACCAAACAACCCCTCAACCACAAATTATTGCTCAACTACCCGCTGTTACGCACAAGGGTGTAAAAGTAATTCACGAGTGCGCATCGCGAAACCTTTATGATTACAGGAATACGGTTCAAATCAGATTGATCCCGGTTTGAAAGAAGGATGCGAGGAATCCGATTTATATGTGAGATATTAATCTTTCTACCTGTATTATTTTCTAGGGTGTTTATTGTTTAGAATGCGAGATGAATAGGTAATTTTCGCATGATCTGAAACAAACCCACCTTAAAACCTTTAAAATATAACCACCATGGTAATATGACATAGACGAATGTTTTATTGAGTCTTTAATCGACAAAACCAACCAACTTTTTATACATAGAAAATGAGTTTTGTCGATTCGAGGGTCGATATAACTCTCGTCTTCGGTTTTCATGAGTGCAGTACCTAATGGTTTCCAAGCTTATTTAATTCCGAACCTCTTTGAGTTATAGAGTCATAACCCTAAGTGAATTTATTTAATCATCAATTTACAGACCATGACATATGGTTGGAAAATATGGTTCGCTTTATCATCCCAAATTCCCAATCCCAAGCGTATTAAAGACTTATTGGGCACTTATGAGTGGCCAATTTTAGAAAATTAGATAAAACTATTAAGCACGGTTCATAATTAGGATGTGTCAGCTATATTTATGTTTTTTTTAGTAAATT
Organism: Acronicta aceris; assembly: GCA_910591435.1. Classification (NCBI taxonomy): domain Eukaryota; kingdom Metazoa; phylum Arthropoda; class Insecta; order Lepidoptera; family Noctuidae; genus Acronicta; species Acronicta aceris. The sequence goes on along the minus strand of OU342759.1, from coordinate 1,833,432 downwards.
TCTCTCGCACGATGTTCCCATTTCATGGTGCTAATGGTTTAAAGCAAAACATTTAAGATTTCATGCCTTCCGCACTAACTGGATGATAGTATAATTAGCGCCCACTTGGGCGTTGCTTCGGTGTTTCTCGGCAATTTTCGGCAATCATCGCCGCTTTTTTTGTTGAAGTTACAGGGCTAGTTTACCACGGAAAATGTTGCCGGTTAGGCTCCGGAGCTAATGATTTAATTTCGTTTAATTCCGTTTTCTAAATTGAGAACAGTAGTTTTTCTTTCCAAAACTTTTCACAATATGTCAAGAACACGTTTAATTTGGTACCTAGTCTGCTAATACATCTATCAGCATCAATGTGCTGATTGAAGCATTTTCAAATCTGACCAAAGTTAAACAAAAGGTCATCGATCACTCACAGTCATCAGGACCTTGCATCTAGCTTGACAGACTCCAGTCAACTTTTCAAGTGACTGACAGTTTTGCAAATGTTGCACTGTCTCTCCGCGCAGTATCCACTTAGAAATATCTAAGTTAATACTTTTTCAGTTTCCTGGGCCCGAAGCCTGCTATTATATTGTATCAAAACCCTCATTCCCACGATCATTCTGATACAATTTCAATAGCAATCTTGGTCACCTGGTTACAGACGACACCCATCTTTGTGGGCTTTATCGTGCAATGCAATAGGTATTGCAATGCATCCCCGTGTGGGGAAGTGTTAGAATACTGTTCCTCACTGCCTTTCAGAAAGGCATCACGTAAGAGCCGTGAAAATATTTGATTGGCTCAGTGGTAGGACCTCTTGGGGTCCGACTGGCTGGCGACCACCCTTACGTCGCAGTCTGTCGTAAAGAACCGTGTGGTTTGACTTTTGCGCTTAAGATCCAGTTCCCCCTCGGTTGCTGCGGCTCTCGCAGCCTGCAGTCCGTAGTGGTCATTAAGGGTCGGCAACGCATCAGCAACTCCTATGGTGCTACAGGTGTCTATGGGTGACGATGACTACTTACCACCAGGTGGCTCGTCAGCTCGTTAGCTGAGTAAATCCTTAAAAAAATGTTTCTGTAATGAAGTTCTTACCTGTGGATTAGGCGTGAGAGCAGCAGATATGGCGTTCTGTTGTGCAGCCGCAGCTGCAGCCGCCGCCATGCTGGCCCCCAGCGGCCCGTACGCCGCACCGTAGTACCCACCCATGGCTTGACCCATACCACCACCCGCCATACCTGGGAAAGAAATGATGATGAGTTTTATTCAAGTTTTTGAACATAACTGGCTTCATTTCCCTTTCATAAGGTCATAAGATATCAACGGATTTTGGATTTTAAATTTATACTTTTTGTTATTTAAGCAGCAAATTTTGTATGTCGCACAATAACAAATGGAAATATGTTCATTCACATTTGATTTAAAATGCGATACCTTCACCAAAACATACCAGAATATTAGTAATAGGTACTAGCCCCTCTGACCCATGCTAGAGTCCATATCCAACGGAATCCCAAACAGACTACCAATTACAATTAACTATTCAAAACAAATTCCACAACAGTTCTAAATTCAAAACATTCATAGACGCTAGAACGGAATGTCTAATTCACACCAGCCAGTCGGCAAGTGGCCGCCGTAATGGACAGTACTCTATAGACCGACGCACATTCATAATGGCGCTCCGGGAACTCTGATTCGAGCACCAATTAATTATTTCATTGTACCACGAATAATCCCGCCCTCGAGAGCTATTAACTAACGGTCAGTTCCTTAGACGTGTTTATTAAATACGCCTCAGCGGGGCTAGTTTACTCGCTTATTGATAATGAATTCGGATTAAGAATTTAATTTAGAACGATTGATTTATAAGTTGTAAATCTGATTTTATTATTTTTTATATCATGTTTCTTATTGATCTAAACATAATAATACGTACCTAAAGTGTATGTGGGTCGTTAGATAAAATATACTGTCGCAAAATACTATAAAAAATTATGTTTGATATTGATTTCACAATGTTAGAGGTACCTCTAATCAATGATATTTTATGAAATTAGAACCTATTAAATTACGTCATCAATCCACGTCAAAGCGGAAAAATGGAACTGTCAAATTTCGCGGCGAAAATATTTATAATACGACCAAATTAGGATGTCACGACAGTCTAACCACTTGTAATGCTATTACGTGAAAATCGAAATACACTTCATGTCTCGCGTGAAATATTTGAATATAGAATTTAAATAAAAAATATATGAGACACCCCTATTGTGGTGACGTCAGTCGAATCTACAATATATTATAAACCGCGGCAAAATCACAAAGCAGTTTATTAAATGGACAATGAGTTCTCCGTGAAAGCAATAAGGTGCGAAATCGCCTGGGAGTATATTTAGGCGAACGCAAATAGGTACGTCAAGGTTTTTAGAAAGGGACGATCGAGATTTTTTTATTATATTTATAATTAAATTCCCTGTCATCTCTTTTGGGTATCTGGTCTCCTGGTATTGGCGTGCGCCCGATGGATTTTATTTGCCAACTTTTAATAATTGAAATAAGAATGAGTTCGGGCTGATAATGACGCTGATTGACAGCATAGCTTCAATATTATTAATTTCATAATTGATTAAGTATAAGGAAATGACAGATTTAGTCCCGTATAAATGTAGCTTCGTCTAAAGGAAATTATCAGGTACGTATGACTGATATACAAGGAGCTTATGTAGTGATTACCTGCACTCAACATGGCTACAAATTATAGTTGAGCGACTATTTTCACGCTTATCCAAGTATGAAAGAAAAGTACAGAGTATTACTGCCTACGAGTATTATCCCGCACGAGTTGAGTAAGGAAAATAGATCATTATAGCGTATGTTGATGATGACTGCATTGTATGCCGCACGAGCTGTGAGTCGTGCACAATAAATTGTGATGAAAATGGAAACAATGCACTAATTTAGCATAATGTTGGTCATCAGGCTATTCATTAGAGAAGACACGGTTTTTGAAACTTAGCTGGTCTTTGTTTATCAATTTTCTATATTCTGTAATAATATCGCAGCATTATGCTGAGATACCTTTGAGACCTTTGAGAGAGACCTTCTTTGGCCTCGCGCAAGGTAGCTGTATTTATAATTATGATAAGTTTATTGCAAAATCTGTGTAATTTGCAAGTCCAAAATAAAAAAATAAAATCTATTGCTACCATGATATATATATTTTAGTAATGATAATACAGAATGATAATAAAAAAGTTAATCATTTATTACCGGAAAGTTATGAAACTCGTAAAAAAATCACAAGGTTTTTGTATTTAATCTTCCAGTTCACGTGGAGACCAGATTTCCCCGCAACGAAGCCAAACGATTTCATCAAAGGCTGCACACATAACCCTAAATTACCTGTTTGTCAAATAAACCCCACAACAAAAACCTAATTAATTTCTCCGAATGGTATATACAGAAACCGCCTAAATGCAACTTCAAAACTGTAAATGACTAATTTTAATTAATAAAACAAACGAAAATTTCCTTAAGAGCCGCTACACGAATTACTCGAAACTTGTTTTGGAAGTTGAAAAAGGTCCTTGAAAGGGTTCAAAAGGGTTATTAAAATAGGCGATTTTTGTAACTTTGTAGAAAACTTCTGCAAAGTAAAAGAAAACCGTAACTTTAGTTATAAATGTTTAGGAGTTTTTAAGAAAAGAAAAACCTGCTGAAGAAAATATTTAGCAGGATTTTCATGAATTCCAAGAAATGCAGCTTCTAACACGTGGAAAAGAAAACGCTTAAGAAGCACAAAACTCGTTTTTCTTTTATAACAGGCAAATCGTTTTGGGCTCTTAAAATCTTATTTTATTTATTACTAGCGACCCGCCCGCGGTTTCACCCGCGTTGCCCCATTCCTAAGAGTCGTAGCGTAATGTTAAATAGCTTAAAACCTTCCTCTTGAATCACTCTATATATTTAAAACCGCTTCAAAATCCGTTGCGTGGTTTTAAAGATCTAAGCATACATAGGGACGGACAGAAAGCGACAGCGACTTTGTTTCAAACTATGTAAAAATTTAAGTTCAGTCATGATTGTCTCGTTCCACAAAGGCCCCTCTTTTCTCTTTACATTCTTGCTGGTTGTGTAGGTGAGGATATGGTGAATACATATTTCCATGAGCTTTTCCTTCAGTATAGATGTCCTTCTTGTGCGCTTTCATCGACCAAAAGCTCTTCCAGAAAAAGAAACCAAAGAAAGCTCTTCCTAAAATATACTCAGAAAATAGTTTCGTTCACAATTCTTCCTCCTCAATCGAAACCCAAGCCTCGCAAAAATTAAAAGCTAGCCAACAATGGATGTAATTTCAAACACGATTCACCTATGTCACAATCCATATCATTCATAATGACCATCTTCCGACCGGCCCCTGAATATGTAAATATAGCCCCGACCATTGTAAGGATCGGCAGAAAGGTCAGACACCGGACTAAATGGGATTTTCGTACGGGTTTCCTTTTCAATGCCCTCGTTTTTTCTCTCCACTCTTTATATTTGAATGTGTTAAATTTCTCGGAAAAATGCTTATTTTCTGTCCCGTCAGGTGGGCAGGGTGATTTATAGAGTGACCTTAGATGGTATCAATGGCTGAATGTGTGGCTTATTTCAGGAGTTTCGGTTGAAACGAGTTTTGGGAGTTCGAATTGTTCGTGATTATTTTCGGGTTCATTTGCCGATTGATGTGGTGAATTTGAAACGATGGCAAGGCGTAACATGCCTAAAATATGACATTATGCTAAAATTATGCAGATATCGAGCCTTTTTACTTACCAGACAAGACATTCTGCGCCTGATATAGTATTACCCCGATATGGTTGACATTCAAAAAATCCGAACGAAACGCTTTAAGTCCACTTTTATCATGCGTACGCTGAAATATGGAATGAACTTCCCGAGTGGGTCTTCCCTGATAGATATAATCTGGGTGTCTTTAAATCACGAGTGAATCGGTTTCTTCTAGGCAAGTGCGCTTCATCGTAGATCGCAGTATCGCATAGCATCAGGCGAACTGGCGGTCAAGCGTAGAATCAAGAATCAAGAATAAAAAATATATAGTTTTAGATTTTCTCACAAAACTGAAATCTTATTTCACAATGAAAGCTAAAGCAAATAATTTAACCGACCCTAAAACAGCTTTCACTACTTCGGAATTATCCTTAAAAAATGATCGTTACAAATGACACGAGGGTACATTTTCGCCGTTTCATAGCACGGGGAGGGTGGTCCGCAGACGTACTTAACAAACCATGGTTAAATTGATAGATTAGCCCCAATTTGTGCAAATCATCGTTTTTGCTTGTTTATGGTTATGGATATTGAGTGTTGAGTGATATAGATTTTAGTTAGGCGGTGACGTATCTTTATGATGTAGATAAAGGTTAAGACTCTGTTTTTATTGTTATTGAATGTTGAATTGAAATTATAAATCATATTATATTGAATATTATAAATCATAGAATGGACTTAGTAATAAAAGCCATTGCTTACAGACAACCTTACAAAAAAAAAATGAAATTGCAGTCCTTGTTTAGATAGATGATGACTGCCCTAAATGTAATAAAACAATGTGCTGGTGTACATGTCAGTGTGCCAAAATCCCCTAAAAATCAAAGCAAAATCTAAACAAAACAGCAAGTCATTTCCCAGTGCCATAAACAAAAATTTCTCGCTCCACACGTCCGTTCTCCCTAACGTTCCACGTTCAACTGTCATGTAAATGACGTCACGTGACCGGAAGCAGTTTGGCGGGGGGAGGGGCTTCCGGCGACGCACGCGATTGGACACTTCCGTTCGGTAACAAACTGCTGGTATATAATATGCTAATCATGAATAAGCAATTTATTGGATTATTGTATGGATTAGCGTTGCCTGTTTTGCCTGTAAGTGGGGATTAGGGTGTTGGATTTCTTTTACCGATAACAGAATCCATGTGGTATAATATTCCAAAATAATTTCCTTAAATGTTCAGCATTGTGTTTTTTCCAACATAAGAACAGTTTTTCCTGTAACATGTTTCCCTCATTTTGTAATTCGTTCTAAGAACTTCAATTACTCTCTCTGTAATACCCAATTAAATTTTCTTTATAGATTAAATAATGACAAGTTTTTTGAACATTTGCTAATAACAAATAACAATAAACTTCATTTTTTTGTCGTTAGTATTTTCAATCAACAGACTAATTTTTGTAAAATCGATTGCTTTAAAATGCTTTTAGAAATGTGTGCCGGAAAAATATCAATTTGAGTTTTTGCGAGCAATACCGAGAAATACCTAGGTACTGTCGTTTAATTAATTTTGGACTGTTTTTTATTATCAGGACCATTTTGAAAGCAGTTATAACCTATTGGTTGGTGTAGGTACCTACACGCCATCTGTTCGCAACGACCCGTGTTGAAAAGATAGATACTGACGTCATTGGACCTGTGGAGAATCGTGGGGCGGCACTCAGGTTTCCTATAAACCTGCTAATTGTCTAATTTAATCACCATAGCAAGAAAGAGTGAGGTAGATGAACGAGAAAATCTTGACGATATTATTTTGTTACGACGATATAAAAGACAAATCAATTAGGTATTTGGACTTCCAAGGTTAAGGAAAATGCAACTTCATTAGCTAGATAAACAAGAGGTTTCGTAGTTTAAAAATACACTGGCGTGCAAAAACTGGATCCCATTTTTTACTAAAAAAGCTTCATGGTAATTAGGAATGCTATAAATAAAACAGGAAAACTAAGTGAGCTTTGTATATTTTTTTGGCCAGCATTGTAAACTAATACAGGGTAAAGCGTGGCCATTGTTCTTTCGCATAGTCTTGTATTTTCCCAGCCATTTAAGGTTCTATTTTACTTTATAACTACTTAAGCAAATAAGTATAAGAGCGTCAATTAAAATGTTACTTCATTGACGCCGCGGTCTTAATAACAAATCTGTTAATAGATTTGCTTACTAAGTATAGATAGGATGTTGAAGTAGGTACTTGTATGGACCTTATCTAAAAAATCTATCTCTATTAAGTAAATCTACTGACGGATTTGTCATTGGGACCGGCCGTTAGTGATCGAATTGTCAGTTGTTAGGAACTTTATTATAGGTATTTCCTACTGCCTCATCATCCTAATAGTTGCAAGTGTAATTTAAGATAGACATCGGAATTTGGATTTCCAAAGTAAAACACAAATTCACCAATGTGTTGTCAAGAATGACGGATGGTAGACCATTGCGATGACAGGGTAACAAGTTGAAAAAAGGGACTTAATCTATGGCAAGATTCCTATCAAATCTAACCACTTTTTTATACCAAGAGACATCATCTGATCAGTACAGATCGTAACAAATATAGGATAAGTCTTTTGAACTTCTCACCCTGTATAACTGAACTGAACTGGATAAATAACAGATTGTTCTTTCAATGCCAAATCAGCGATCCAACAATATACTTAGATGTCTTCACACTGTTTACCAGAAGAATAAACAATAACCCGTCCAATACAAATAAGAATACAATAAAACAATTGAATGTCTGCGTCAATTATTATTAGCATTATTAATAGTGGTACAAAACAATAAAACGAAAAACATGTTATAACTATGAATACGTAAATGTGTGAAAAGATGCCTTTGTAATATTGGAATTAGCATAACAATTAATATAAGTTGTAGACATAATAAAGCATTTATATATGGGCGTTGCGACACAATGAACTAATTTTATGAAACATGTTTTGTTACTACACTTGTTAAAATAAATGCTGAAATAGTAATGCTTGTCAGAAATTATTTTCCATACTATTTCATCATCTATACGAGTATTGTTAGTGTATAGGACAACAAGTTTTTCTTAGACTTGAATTTGAAATCTGATTTAAATAGGTAATGTTTTAAGATGGTGTTGATTTTTGACAGCTCAACTTGTGTTCGGTGTAAAGGAGGCAACAGACTATACGAATTGCCGCGGCAAATCTGTAACTAGGCACAATCGTCTGGCGTTTTCGTACGTTTTCGTGCGATACTGTAAAGGGGTGCGTCCAATTTTTGACATTTAGCTGTCTTGACCTTTTTTAGTTTGAATGTCGAAATGTCAGTTTCTGGTTCATCTTTTTGACAAATGAATTGACAACCACCATCTAAATAGTTATGTGCAAATGACGTTTTTGTGATTTATGTGTAGCTTTGAGAGTAAACAATGCGATTTGTATGTATAGAAGAAGCTTTGAAAATACAAAGATTTTATTAAAAAACTAAAATATCGAAAAGATTTTTGTAAAAGGTAGGTAGTATTATAAATGAGAAAGTAACTACATATTATGTCTGTTACATTTTCACGTCAAAATCTCTGAACAAAGGAATACGATAAAATTTGGCAAGCAAAGTCAAAAACAAAATCTGTTTTATTTCAAGTACATATTCATTATTACTGATATTTTAGAATTTATTACAGGTACTTTTGAATTGCAGAGCTTGTTGCAGACTTGTTATAAGACGAACATCGTAATTCTGGGAAAGAAAATGCTTAGGCTAACAATACGATACGGATTGTATACAATGAAACGTCAGGTTATACCTACTGGAAATCCTATCTCGTGTAGTGTGCGTAACGTTAGTATGTAAAAAAATTGATGTTAATACAGTATATACACTTCTTTATGTCTTTATTATAGCAATGACAAACCAGTATGCAATAAAATAGCACCATTGTCTTTATAATTAATCGCAGCTGAGTAAATTCAGATGGGTTGCCTGAATAGATAGGAATGTTTCGATTTCAAAGTAATCTAGGGACATTATTGTGCTATTATAATATGATGACATCATCACGATATTGAAACGTCAGATGTGTCTGGATCCCCATTCGAGACCTTAGCTGTAATTGCACATCGAAAATAGAGTACGTCATATAATCCGAAGAACAGATGGCAGGTGGAACAGGAAAGGATTTCAGTGGAGACCTAGAACCTAGATAGAAGAGTGTCATCTCAGTCATCAGCTGACTAGATGGGCTGAAGACTTCGAAAAAATTGTGGGGAAGAACTGGATAAGAAAGAGAACACCGTGAAGAATAGTGTGCTGAAAAGGAGACCTATTCTCAGCATTGGGTGAAGAATGTTTAAGAAAGAAGAAAATTTAGCGGTCCATGTATTTATTCCCAGTCTATCTTAATTTTATCAACATGCCTTGAAGCCCAAATAATAATACATTTTGACTAATACCCAAAGACGTAACCATGGCGAAAATATTCTAAAAATGGAATACTCTTTATTTTCCTTACATAATCTGCTACACGTGTCTATTTTGATCGTTCTGGGTTTAGGTTTTGTATGAGGTACTTACAAGTAAGTTTCAGTGAAAGCGGAGAGATACTTATCTGCTAAACCCCTATTATTGTGCTATCGTTTCGCAGAAGCTTTATCAATTTAGGGACAAAAGTACTTACTTACCTATTTTATAAATATATAGGCCCAATATTGCCTTATGCCAGCAGTACACGCTCGTACTCAACCTGTCTCGTAGTGTTTCGTTAAGCGTGTTCAGCCGGCATTACACAAGATGAATTGTAAAGCTGTAATTACTGATGGTTTTTATGTGTGACATCAGTATCGCTGTATAAAAGGACTATACGAGTATTATGCGTAATTCTATATTTTGGGACAATTGTGGGTGTAGAAACATGGACTTTATGCCATGTTGCGTGGAGAGATTGATGCTGGTCAAAGTCATTACCCCATTAACTGTAGGTACCACTGCTGGGCACAGCCACAGGGTCAGGTTATAGTCCTCCATCGTCCTTGCCTGATGAGAGTTGGCAAGCTTCTTCCCAGTCGTATACTATTGACAGAGTAGTCGTGGACATGGGGGTCGTTGGACCGCTTTTCTTATTGTCTCCCGGCATCTCTCTTAAGGGTCCAGCGGAGCTTGAATTGCCCACAAAAATCGTAATCCAAAAAATATTCCATTAAATTATGTAATTATTCGAATTCGGATACCGTTAATCTAGGTTACTACGGTACTATTTCGTGTATTACTAGTTAACTGTAAATAAAAGACCGGAAGGTCGTTCCAAACTTGGTAAAGTTTTAAATTCGTACATTACATTTATTTCCAGTGAAGTATTTTAGACTAAATGGTAGAGTAGGAACCTAGATTGACGGTATTGAAATCCGAATAATAACATAATTTGATTAAATTGTATGTGAATTACGATTTATTTCGGTATTACGTTTATAAGAGAAATTCGGTCCGCCGGACTCTTAAACAGAGGCATTCCGAACGCACAGATTTAGGGGTGACAATCTTCACACGCCTTACATTTTAAGCATTGGACTTTAAATATAAAGAAATAGGTACTTCAGTTACGTTTGTATCTAGCTACTCGCTCACACTACACCCCCGTTCTCACACTATTTGTTCAAGAGATTCCACCGGTTCTGTTCAACATTACTCGTGCAGAGCTCTGTCGGTATTGTCACATATAACAATGGCCGTCGGAATGAATCCCTATCCCGTTGTACACAATGTTTGATTATGATTGGGAATATGTAGGAATTGTGTTTTTATACGTTATTGTTAAAAAGGATTGTGATAAAATCTAGGACGTCTGAAAAACGGATTTGGACATGCTTTACTGCCGAATACAGGACCAAGTTTGGATCGATTTTCCCCTCGTTTGTTCCCAGTGAAGAAATAGTAGACGAAACGGTACGGTAGGAACCTACATTAACGGTAGGTATACGAATCTGAATAATAACACAATTTGATCAAATATTGTTTTAATTATGATTATTTTAAGCAACCCATTACCCGCTCTTAAAGATTAATTATTCACTGATACCGGATAACTGGACACTGGGGCGAATTAGGTATAAAGGCAGAGACAAACGTCATGGTTTAGCAATTAAACTGTCTAGACTTGAAAAAAAATATCTAGACTTTAAAATAAACCATGAAGTTGTGCAAGGTTATTGATGTAAAAAAGTGTCTAGAATGGACATTTGAGGAGAGAGCCATTGATTGCAGCTTTGAGTTAACAATTAAAATCACTAACAGTTACCTTAAATTTTTTTCTTAATTAATGGCGATCCTATTCAAATGGTTTGTTATCAATACTTAGATTAGGTAATAATTTATTAATAAGTATTTTTTTTTTATATATAGTACGTATCTACTTGCCTCCCGTGCCCTTCGACGCGTCGGTACCCTAATGGCTAGGGCGTCGGATTTACGATCATGTGGTTGCTGGTTCGAAACCCACCCATTGCACTACCGACGTGAACCCACTCGTAACACAAGCATTTAGCTTAGCACGAGGGGTTAACAAGAATAGTAGGTAATAATGTGCGACCCACATTGCTACTAGTAAGATTTAAAAAATAAGTATAACTCCTTATTCTAGAGTTATATTAGTAACACCGGCTTCACACGTTGGCGCTAGCGGCCTTTGACCCAATCAAATGCACCAACCTACATGGGTGTTGATGAAAATGCTATTTAACTAAGCCACACGTTGGACGTATAGCATTGGCGCTAACGTTGGAGCTAATGTGTGGAGCCAAGCTTAGTCGTACTACGTAGGCAGTTATATCTCACATTTATGATAAACAAATGCCAGTTTTCACACCTACGTCACTGTTTGTGCCACTTGTTATGCCGACGTTTCTTATTGGTTATTACTAAATCAAGCTAATATTTTTCTCATTCATGTACCTACATTTACAAATAATTATCTATATCAAAATAAGATGTTTCTGTGTCGATCTAATTTTTAAATAATAAAATCACCTTAAAAAAATGTATTGTTATGTGCGAAACAGTTTCGGGAGTCGGTGCCTTTTATTTGATGACGGATCTTTTGATTTCGCCACCGCCTTTGGAAACTGTTTCGCACGTAACATTGGGTTTTATGTTTTTGAAGGCGGTTCTACTTTTTCTTAAAATTTATTTTATTTTTACTAACAAGTAGAATTTTACGTATACCTAGACGACGTTATCATTTTATCATTTACATTTTACGTGTTATTGTCATTTTGTTCTAAATTTTGTGATCAGATTTTTTATGGGACCACCTCTGAAGTATGACCTACCGATCAAAAAAATCGGTTCATAATTGACGGAATAATCGCATAACAAACATACAAAAAACATACCTACAGTCAAATGAGAACCTCCTCCTTTTTGAAGTCGGTTAAAAACAGACTTTTATACAAACATTGGTTAAACAAACCAACCAAAGCATTTGTCCTATGTAACCTCTAAAGAAATGTACTTACCTAATTGTATCAGACCAATAAATCAACAGTTCACAAATCACTAACATGAACCCATCAAGTGTTGGTCAAATTACCCGTAATGGGCGGGTCAGGCGCGTGCGCAGGCTCTTACGACGAGGAACATAGCCGTAATGTCAGCGACGTCACGTGTACGTCGCGTGGCGTAAAAGTAAAGGGCTTTTACTAGAAAAATGTATTTTTAGGTTTAGTTGAAAATAAGATTAGGTACCTATCTCTGATTTAGAATTTATTTTAATTAAAAAATCTTTTTGCAGGTAAGTAATCAGAATATTAATTTAAAAAGATTACAATGTATGTTACGGTAATTAGGTAGGTACTGAAAAAAAATTGAATAAGTATCTACCTACCTACCAAACCCTATAGATGATTATTTGGATTTTTTAATACATTTAAGTATTAAGATATTACTTTACATTTATCATAGTTAATTGTTATTGTAACATAGTCTATAATTTTGGAATTTCTATTTCTAGCTAGATAAAATGCGTAATTTTTCATTGCGACATCGCGACGTTCCTACCAATTTATTAAGTTTATTTTTCTTGTAACTAATTAACGCCACACATGCTTTACAAATATTTATAAAACTCAAATATTTAATTAGTTATACGTGTAAACAGAAAAGCCTAGTACTATTAAAAAAAAAAACAAAAAAAATACTAATTAAAATATCCACAGCCATTTTAAAAATGATTTCGAACTCGCAAAAGTAATTATTCACCCCTAGTTTTATTTCACGACATAAATTCTCAGCCGCAATTAACTTAAAAGCCATGTTAGTGCAAAGTGTGGCGCGACCCTTAACTAAGGGTCACGACACACGTGCCGACTCCGCCCACGTTTAGTTCGGCGACCGCAGTTGACGGAACGTAAAAAATAGTGTGAATTTTGGTAATTTACGAACGGTGGATACAAGCTGGTATTTATTTGTGTCAACATTTTAACAGAAGTTTGAAGGTGGCAAAGAAACTTGCCAAAAGGTGGAAATGAGAAGTAAAGAGAATAAATATTGATCAAATAATTAATTAATCAATCGCATATAATATTAATAAAAAAATCATGAATAATAATAAAAAATAAAAATGTTAATCACATTTTCAGTTCTTTAAGCGTTCCCCACTGAAAAGGTTTTCCGACGAAGAAATAATATTTTCTCTCTATATTTTTAAAGCCACTGTTGAATCCAGTTTAAAAACTTTTGTTATGGCAAAGCTTGTAACAGTCTTAAAACATTTATATTTCTTTTCTAAATTCAACCTGCGAAACCTTAAAATACTTTAAAAGCAAACCACAAACAACCCTTTACAATTCAATAACAACTCGCGCATAACCCTTAAAAAGCGAAATCTTTCAATAATTTTAATCGCATGTCAATGGTAACCCCAAACGGACGAGGCCTGACGCACCCCAACTAACCCTATTGTCACATTCACATTGACAGTGAAAACTGTCAACTGTCAAAAGCAGCCAAGACGGTTTAAACTATGCGTTCCATTTTCGCTTTTCATATTTGGAAATCTTTTGTTGAGCGCACGGCGGGCGCTCTTATGTGATGTAAGCGCTTTTTCGATTATGTGTACTGAGCTTTATTTAAGTGTCGCATGTTTTTGAATTGTTTTGTTTACAATATTACTTTTTGGTTTCTTATTATACCGATAGTGCCTACTGTCAAAATAAATAATATAATCAACCCTTACATTGTCCCACTGCCGGGCACGGGTCTCCTCTCAGAATGAGAGGGATTAGGCTATAGTCCACCACGCTAGCCTAAAGCGGGTTGGCAGACTTCATACGCCGTCGAGAAAATCTCTTAGACATGCAAACCGGTTTCCTCACGATGTTTTCCTTCATCGTTTAAGCGCGTGGTAATTAACTAATAATACGCACATGACTTCGAAACGTCATGTGCGTATTATCTATCTATGGTCATATCACTAGGCTGTCACTGCTGCTCAAACTGCTTCTGTCAAAATAAATAAATACCCTTTATTACCAGACACTGAAAAACCTCGTTAAACGTTTTAGATAAACTACATATATAAAAAACCTGTCCGTTACAGCCTGGACTTATAATTAACCTGCGACCCCGTTTCTTTTTTAAAAACAATAACAAAACTTCAGATGTTATGCTTAACCAGACATTCAAGGCAGCGCCCGTTACCTAATTTTTTCGTTGAAAGTTTTTGAGCGCTCTGTTACAACATGTTCATACTTTTAATGTAATGTGCTGCATGCGTTGCAAACTTGCAATGCTTCTTTTCAACCGACTTTAACAAAAAAGAGGTTCTCAATTCGACTGTTTTTTTTTATGTTTGTTACCCCATAACATTCCACTGGGTGAACCGATTTTGATGATTCTTTTTTTATTTGAAAGCTGCTTCTTCCAGTGTGGTCCCATTTAATTTTGTCCAGTTCTGACAATGGCATCCATGAGAAAACCATATAAGTCTTATATTTTCATTAAGTATGTGCGCGACAAATGGAAGAATAACTCATTCGATAGCTCATACTCAAACGTGATCCCATAAAAATTTGGTCAAGATCTGATCACAAACTTTAGAACAAAATGACAATAACACGTATATATGATGTTATTGTCATAATGATGTCGTCTAGGTATACGTAAAATTTAACTCGCTACTAAAAATGTTGAAATAAAATAACTTAACAAAAAGTAAAACCGCCTTCAAAAACATAAAAATAATGCAAAAATAAAATAACAGTTTCGGAAGTCGGTGGCGAAAACAAAAGTTCAAAGCAAATCGAAGGCACCGACTTCGGAAACTGTTATTTTTTCCTTTACTAAAAAATAACTTATTTTTATGTTTTTGAAAAGTTATTTTTTTTTTCATGTCAGAAACCTTCGTATGCTCACTCACACCGATACACCAAAGTTTCATCGTTATGATGAATGGCATGAACAAATGATTTAGAAAAATTAGAGGTGCTGATTGGCCTTAGTTTCGAAGTCCCCTGTGTGGGGACGGGTTAGAATACTATTTCTCACTGCCTTTCAGATAGGCATCCCGTAAAAGGCGTGAAAATATCTGACTTGTTCGGTGGATGGACTTCTTGGGATCTGACTGGCTGGCGACTAACCTTACGTCGGAGTCTGACTCCGACGTAAGGTTGACTAAAAAATACTCAAGTCCGCACTCCACGGTCTTCGCTATCACTGCTGTAAACGATCTTCAAAAATTCGAAATATGAAAATTTGATGACAACAAATAAACATTTCTGTCAAACATCACATGAAAGGACGTTCTTTACAACTTTCTAGTATCTATCATAAATGAAATACAACCTCGAGGTGACGTCGAATCAAAACTATTGCGGGTACTCATAAATAACCAAATTTATGTGTCAGTATCGACATTATATCAGTAAATAGCGCATCAAATTTATATAGTTCTCATATAAAGAGGTTTTTATATATTATTATACGTGTAAAAATTTTACGTTTCTTAGTTTTATTTTTGGAGCCGCAAGACTCACAAGTCGTGACTGTGGGCGTTTTTTTGTTACGAGCGGGCGAGTGACCTGCTTGCTGTGTTTGGTTGATGATAGTTACTTGACCGAGTTGAAAGCTATTCTTGCTACTGGAAGATAGTGGACATGGTTTGGTAGCCAATAGTTAGTTCCTGTCACACGTTTTCATATCCATATTGAAAAGTATTTATTATATATGAATGTAATTTTTATATCAAACAAAATATCACTGCATTTTCTATTATCAAATATTCAGTAGCCATTGAAGAATATATAGCCTTGGCGAAACGGCGAACATAGTATTATAGTAAATATAAATTTATTAGAAGAATAGTAATGTTTTATGTTTTATTTGGTGTACAATAATATATATATATATATATATATATATATATATATATATATATATATACATATATATAAGTAAATAGTAATTGTAATCCCAACTTCGGGCTTAATCTTTTAACAGTACTTAATCTCTTTACATTATCATCCTCCTAGGCTTTTTCCAACAATGTTGGGGTCGCCGGTCAATCCTACCTAATTTATGGGCAATATTAATACCCTGAGGATAGACTGGTTGTCAGACTATTTGGGCTTCTGACTACCACTAACGATTGTCATAGGTTTTCGTATGACAACCCGGACCCCGGGGCTAGGGGAAAGGCCTCGATGTGTTAAAATGTTCACGCATGCACAGACTGACCTTGGCAAGCGCAGCTTAACCTTGCAGATGGGCAATAATTGGCAGCCCCGGATATTTGGCAGTTTAAGGTGGCACCAAAGTTGAGATTTTTTTAACAATTATCTCAAACGCTAGAAAGAGGCGCCACTAAAAATTTTCTATCCCGGTTCGAAAAATCGTAGATCCCGCTGACTTTAATTATGACTTATCCACGACTGGATATATTAACCTACTATAAACCTTTTTAAAACGGTTCCAATAAAACGTACTCTATCTACTATCTCATCCACTAGCCCGTCACAACGAGGCACGGCAATTGTGTAATCCCAATTCGACTATAGCGGATTCGATGACATCAAATGAATAGCTTGATAACGTCAGTACAACCGGCCCTTTTGTGCGCAGCCTTCTATGTAGCTATTTGTACAGAAAGTTTTATAACATTCACTAAATAACGGAATTGTTTTGTAGAAAAAATGTATTGGAAACACGAAACATTGAGTTATTACGACAGCGCGAAATATGTGCGTGCGAGATGTAGAGCCGTTATCTACAACCGTTGATCTAACTTAAAAAGTGGGAGGCAGACGTGAACAATTAACTGATTTATATGTGTGCCAAGAGGCTTAAAATTAATAATTGTTTTTCATTAGTCAGAAAAATGCGACAGTAGTTGTAGTAGATGCACATAGTTTTCTAAATATTTACTAAATAATTTATTTTTGTAATGAGTCTAGTACGATTGTATGCTACTAATATCTCAATGACTGGGATACGATATTAGATTGTGGAGCGACGCGGAACGATAGTTTTGATGGATTCTGTTTTGATTGAAAAAAGTGCGTAACCGTACCGTGTCTGCTGAAAATATTTTATTTTATTTTTCTTTAGCTGAAAATATGAAATAATACCATCAGACATACATCACGACTGTATACCTTGAAGGATTACGCAGAAGTGTACTCATGTACAACCTGAATTCACCTAGTTCCAAGGCAGTAGGGAGCAAAACTGATACCACCTACTATTAAACGGACACTAATCGAAATTCCAAGCAGTCGCTGTGACTTGTATAGAAATCCCAACTACTCCACCTGGGGATCGAACTCTAGAACCACACTATCAGTGGCCGCTAGACCATTGCAATAGCTTATATCAATTTGAAACTTCCAAATCGTATTACAATTGTGTTATCCGTTCATCGCGCTGACGCTACAATAAAACGCAATAAACAAAGGTTTTACAGCGCATAATGACAGGTCTCGACAAAATATTACGTTTTTGTTGAATACAATGACGATTAGTGTGGAATTAGTTACAATGTTCTTGATTATGTAGGTTTTATTTCGATGTCTATTTTTGGTCCTTGTGTGCGGTTTTCGGAAGCGAAGGACCATTTTGTAACTTTATGACTAATAAGAGGTGGATGAGTAAAAACCATAAAAAAACAGGACTGAAAGCAAGTCCCTTAATACCTTAGTTAGTTAAATCCCTTACAACATAAATTCGGGTAGAAAGCTTATGCTATAATAAAGATTGAATCACCAAGTTTTGAGCAATTTCCCCAAAAAAAGCAGCTGTTTACTCACCGGCTCTCAATGCATCCATGGGTACGCTAGGGTACGGTATGGAGTACGGGTAGCCCTCCTTTCTTAGCGTTTTGGGCTTCCTCCGCGGCCGGTACTTGTAGTCGGGATGCTCCTTCATGTGCATTGCTCGAATGCGCTTCGCCTCGTCGATAAACGGCCGCTTCTCATCTTCGGACAGAAGCTTCCATTCTGCACCTGTGGGAAAATTTGGTTTTCATGATATTTGGTATGACTGGTAGTCAGAGTTACATACATATAGATATTTTTTAGGTTCTCAGTAATTAACAACCTCATTAAAGTTTTAATGGATTACACAGTATGAATATTACCTACATAGATCGATCGTTATTTATGTATTAATTAATTAATATAAAGTTTTTTCTTTTTTATTTTTACGAGAGGGTGAAGTGCATACTAAGATTACATAGTAACTAACAAAGAAAATAGTTATCTACATTATTAGATTCACTGGTCGATTACAAATTCGAAACGAGATATTTCTTTACTTTTCTTACAATAAACGTTACAAGTGACACAACATTTGTATTTTAGATTCTATTCATAACACATCTAATTATAGTTTACAGTGCACTAACCAAAAGTTTCACACGCACGTTAAAATCTAAACCCAAAAATTATGCATTTCGTCACATTTCGCACTCATACCTGACACATTCACTGACCGCTGAAACTTTGTCTTTTATTGCCCAATTCACAACACAGTGTTTAATATAGCCATTAGCGCCCATCTTCCATACATCTCCATGAACATTAGACATTATAAACTTGAACGTCGAGGTAATAACCACTTGCTTGTAAGAAAATATGGTTTTAAGTGGTATTAAAAAGTGATAAAAGAAAATTTACAACTTTATTTTTCTACTGCTAATAATCTGAAATCAAATATCCATTTTATATAATATAACCCCACCACTAGGACTGTGTGTGTCTCCGGAAGGGATAAATGATGGTATATATACTAATATCGATACAACAACAGTTCACCTTATGGTTCAGGTTCCATGTAAGTAATATTTTTTCTATTTCTAATTTGAGCTGACCCAAGAATTTGACAAAACTTAGCATAAACTGCTTTATTTCCGTCGAGAATATCAGTTATTTTAATCACAAATCTAACCCGTGACAGCAAGAAAATTTAAGAGTATTGTATTGTGTTTAGCACCTATTTAGTTTCAACGATAGGTGACCAAAAATTAGGTATCTACTTATATTTATATTATCTATGATAGCAAATAAGAACGATAAACTATTAAACAGAACAAAAACAGAAAAGTAATTTGCCCTAACCATCCTTCATTGCTGAAACAAAGGCATTGAATCGATACAATATAATCGAAGGCACGAACGACCTGTCTCCCAGCGCGATTCAAGAGACCAACCCTTTGTCTCCCCCCATTTATAGAAGGTTGTATTCATCCACCGTGGAGGGGCGCCATCGTCCATTCAAACAGACAAGACAATCCCAATTCAGGCGGGTATAAAAGCGAAAACAATGTCGCTAACATAGAAAGGAACAATCCGGCTCCGAGGACCAGCGGTAGTCTCGCTCGCCTGCGTGTAAATATCGCTAAGAGCGAAAGAGATAGGAACAACAATGGCGGAAAGCGCCGCCTAATGACGAATTTGCGCTTTTCATTCCACAACAGAAGTTTTTCCCGGTTCCTCATTATTATGTCGATACTTTGGGGTGGGTTCGTGTCTTTTGTCGGCGCGGATGATAGGATCGTGTGCTTAGTAACGACAATGGTATAAAGGACTAATGTTCTATTAAAATTACGTCGACGGTTTCGCAATTGTTTGGGAAAAAATTGGCTTTATTTTTTTTTTGAAAAGTAACGCATTATTCAGTGTAAGTTGCACAAATTTCTATTCTATGTATAAGTATTCATAATACGTAAAAATATAAAGCACACGATGCCATTTATGACCTTACAAACCCCAAGGTATGGGATACATCTATGCGATACACAAACTTTTGTTAGATATTAAGTACAATGTGGACATCATGGTATCCAAAACTGTAAAATTTCTTCAATCAATTTTCAATTTAATCTCCAAATAATAGAGTTTAATATATATAGAGAAATTTTTCAGTTTGTGGTAACTTGATGTGCTGTTGACTGTACCTAAAGTACCAACAAAATTTTCATGATTAGTGGCTTAACAAACTTTTCAAACAATTCCAATAAGGAACGCATTGCTACGGATACGCATTACCTAATTCCTTCTAAGAAAAGTATTGAATAGATTTTGCTGAAACTTTTACAGTACAATATTTAAAAAGTACAGCGTACTAATTGAAATAATCATGATATTAACCCATTTGAATAAGAGTCAAATCGCTCGTTTTTACATAAATCGAACATTGATCTAAATATAAATGTAATTCGCAAAGGTCAATTAACTGGGTTCAACACAAGCACTGAGAACAATGATTGATACTATTCGATTGTGACCGGGCATTGACGGCATTGTCCGCGCTCAAATCGAATAGGTTTTCACAAGCTGTATAGTTTGAAAGTTCGTCTGGACTTTTGTAATTACGCGACCTGTTATGTGACTGACAAACGAGTCACGTCATTATTAGAAACCACTTGAGGGATTAATTAAGGAATTATATTTGTTTATTTCAAACCAAATAATCGTCTATAAAAATAAATTTTAAGGCGGATCGTTCACCTGAGCCCGCCAAACTCAAATTTCGAGTGGTTTTTCGCAGTTTGTAGGTCTATAATAAGTACTGCATTCATGGTAATGGTAATTACGACATTAACTATACAAAATTCTCAATTTTTATCTAAAACCATTGCTTAAAAATCATTATTGTAGCTAAAAGTAGTGTAAAATGTCAATTTTGACCAATTACACAGATTGCGCCAAGTTTTTGGCTTGATAAGGATTTATAAGTAAAGGTTTTAGTTCTCAGTTGTGAATGTTGTATAGTTAATGTCGCAATTACAACTGCCATGAATCTAGAACTTGTTATAGACCTACAAACCGGGAAAAATCACTTGAAATTTGAATTTCGCGGGCTCAGCTGAACGATCCGCGTTAAGAAAAAGTAAAACCGCCTTAAATTACAAAAATGTTACGAGAATGATCAAATCAAAGGCACCAAGTTCCGAAACTGTTTCGCACCATAACATTATTTTTTGGTTTTGAAGGCGCTTTGTCTTACAAGACGTTATCATTTAATCGGTCTTTACTTGTTATTGTTATTTTGTTCTAAGTTTTGTGATCAGATCTCAACAAAATTTTTATGGGACCCAAATCATCAAAATCGATTCATAATTTACGGAATAATCGCACACACAAAAAAACAAAGTCAAATTGAGAACCTCCTCCTTTTTTGAAGTCGGTTAAAAATAACTATTCAGTTTACTAATGAATCAATAAACAAATGAAACTTAATCAGCTCTTTCGACATTAATTCGTCATTCTTCCTTATAGTTTTTTGGCTGTAAAAAAAACTTCAAAATGGCTTTATTTTTAACAGTAGGTAAGTATTCTTAGATACTTTATTTTCCCGATCAATGGTCAATCCTAACAAGACATACCGATCGTTTTAGAGAACATCTTCATGGTAGGACAGATAATCTACATCATCATCACCAACATATTCCCAATTATGTTGGTTTAGGCTTCAACAGATTCGGTTAAATATCAGTATTTAATGATAACCGGGATCGACTGTAACTCATCAAATGACAGAAGGATCTTGATGTGTCAATCGTCAGTATCGTCACCCATCCACAAAACGATCGCGGTGAGCGCAACCAACATTCATTTCCAACATAACATTATAACCAATGAATTCCATGCCATATTTATTCAATTGCCACAAGTTTTAAAAGCAAAACACATATTCAATATTAGCTAATTACAGCCTGCACCGTTCATTTGCATAAGACAAAGGGAAAAACAAACCTTTCAACACAGTAGAACAAATACTTTTGTAAATATCGGTAGCTTTCCAACAAGCACTGAGCACGGTTGTCACCTCACATTTTGTACCCACAAGTGTCACAATTTCTTTACAATGGCAACACTGTGCACATTGTACCTCCATGCTGCGGAGCGTAAGATTTTTCTTAGCATTGTTTTTAAGACAATGCTGATTATAATGTTAAAACAGGTACCTTCTGCAAGTAGTTGTTGTTCGATACATAATCTTTATGTTTTCGGGAAAGTTTTTGACAAGCTCATCATTAATGATGAATAGATAGAATTACCTACTAACTTGTAGACTGTGTCTCATTTTAAATGATGTAACGGTAGAATTAATCAATGGAAATTTACAGAAAGACAAAGTTATAAGTCATTTGAAGATTGTCTCATTGTGGTCACGAGTGCGACTGCTGAGCGTAATGAGCTGGGTTCGATTCCCAGGTCAAGGCAATAAGAAGTTTTTCCAATAAGAAGCCTCTATCGCAGCTCGAAGTTTGGATTGGTGGCCTGTAAAAGCAACTAACTCGTGCCGAAATGTATTGTAGGTCATTTGAAAGTCACTATCATTAAAAAAAATCAAGTACCATTTATAAAATTGGGAAAGTTCACACTAAAAAGTAAAAAAAACGTTAATCAAATAATCGCTAAATTAATGCAACCGTTATTGCCATTTCTAGTAAAACAATACCCTCAAAAGAGTTCACTCATATGATAAAAGTACATCCCTGCTATACACTTCGATCCCCCACATCTTTCGCTCTGCCAGCCCTGCAGGTATTTATTTATTCTTAATTAACGGCAACATTAACAATCGTAGTAACAATACGCACGTGTCGATACTACTAAAGTGTTACCACTACACAATAATTATTTCCTACAGCGCCCGTTCGTTACTGGAAAACAATAGCAATAGGATGGCAACACTGAACAATGATTGTCCGGTATTCAGTTATGGAATTAGGTACCTACCAATGCTTATTAGTTGTTTGTCTATAATTGGGGCGGAAAAACTTGGAAAATACCTACTTGTCTATTTAAAAATGCTTAAAAAATACTAGTATTTTGGGGTTATCTATCATTTGTGATAAAGATTCACACAAAAATTTATATTGTTTGTTTTATTGTGAGTTTATATTCCTCTACTCGCATTATTTACTGCATTTAGAATCAAAGGACTCATGTTAATTGCACGAAATTTAAAACGGAAGACACGATACAGCTCAGACTGCATAATTGAGGTTACATATATACATCTCCTCATTGAGGACGCGGAACACTGACAAAACATCAAACACCTAACATTAGACAGATCATACATAACAGCATTGTCAGCTACAATCGGGCGAACAAACATAACAAAAAACAATGCGTACACCAAACACACACGGTAGGTACAATACTCCTCGTCAACAAAGAAGTTTCCTCTCTACCTAGTATTAAAGAGGCTATTGTGCTCAGAATCGGACGAAAATGCTCTTCATTACTCTGAAAGCTTGTGTGCCATGCGACAATGGTGAAACGGGGAGGAAGGGGAGGAGGGACCGGGTAAAGAGGGGGAGGGGTAGGTTTACAAAGACGCATGGCGAAGGAGCACCCACCACCCTTTCGTCCGTAAAATTGAAATGGTAAGAAACGTTATTTAGGTCATGATTTTATTAAATGTTAATAGATTTTTTACGTAGGGTGTTCGTTTGGGGGATTAGGTTTGAAAGTCGGTTGTACTTTTGTGGGGTAAGTTGATACTTCTTTGTTATAACTGCATCGAGTTGCGATATTACATTAGTTCTTGTTAGTTTCTGGAGTTCACAACGTCGTGACGTACCATAAAGCTTTCTAGACTAAGTTTAGACCCTAAATATCTTTGTAACTACATATAGGAATACTTGTGAGAATCATCCATTCATCAGACAAGACATCTTTGAAGCTTTACATAATTACAAAATTATATCAGAATAACCCACTAGACCCGGAGCTGCACAACAAAAATATAACGTCATTGACAAAGCGTCACAAAAACGCTAGTAATTAAACAACAGCAAACAACGGGGGCCCTTGCCGGCAACAACGACAACAAGCGGCAACAGACGACAACAATAAGGAAACAACAGTATTTTTGTTGCGAACACCCCCGGTAGGGCGCCGTGCCTGCGACGCAGCGATAAGCCGCCCCGTTCAAGTACATAACTATGTATTACCTGTGTACTAGACAGCGTTTTTAAACTAACATCAATCTCAGTAAAGTAAGATATGTTATTGTTGAGGGATTTATGCCGTATGGTGCAGGGAATAACAGTATTTTTCTTATGTACGCTTTTCTTATATCATACTGTGTATATTTTATCACGAGATTAGATAACAATTTATAAAGGAATTTGCGAAACTCTTAAAATGTACATCTGTCTTTTAATCTGCTTGTGCTAAGTTGCTAAACAGGTTAATTAGTTTACGCTACAAAGATATTATAAGTAGTGATGCCTAGCGGTATGACCGTTTGACTGCCAAGTCAAGGTCTCGAGTTCGAACACAAGGCACGCACCTCTGACTTTTCGAAGTCATGTGCGTATTAAATAGTTAATTATCACGCGCTTAAACGGTGAAGGAAAACATTGTGAGGAAACTTGCATGCCTGAGAGATTTTCTCGATGGCGTGTGAAGTCTGCCAACCCGCATTAGGCTAGCGTGGTGGACTATAGCCTAATCTCTCTCATACTGAGAGGAGACCCGTGCCCAGCAGTGGGACAGTATAATGGGTTGATTATAAGTACCTATACTTCTGAAAAATGTTGTGGAGACCATAGACACAGTAGCTACATAAATTGTTGTTCACTACTTGCTGCAGAACTACGATAAGTTGTAATCAAAAAGGCGAAACTTCTTTTACTTCAATTTATTTTTTAACGCTATCGAAAAAAGTCAAGCAGCAGTCATAGTAAAACGGTAGCTCAAAATTTGAAACATAATAAGATAAAAGAAGTCTCGTACGTTTTGCGACATGAGACCGAACAGGATCTTTCACTTAAATGGGACAATGCACAATCGGAAAAAAGTAAGTAATAAACATTCTAAAAGAAGAACATCTTAATGTATGTGAGATTAACATCCAAATCTTGAATACGACAACAAATCAGGCAGACAAAAAAACTTGGTAGTTAATTAGTAAAAAACATGGCATCTCCTATCAGATCTAAACGGTATGAATACCGGACATCAAAAGTACAATAACCTTTTAAATCAATTTTAACACAAAACCAGTCGAGACATGAATAACTCATCCTTTTTCATCTGAAAAAAAAAAAGTATTATGCAATTTGTATCAGTTACCTATAATAGATGAGCTCCCGGACTACAAACGGAAGACTCATTCTAACAAAATTTACTATAGTATCACTTTAATAGATTCCTTATAAAGAGTATAGGTTATTTGTGTGGACTATACACAATTTTGTGGACAAAAAACTGTAACTTTTATATGAGGAGAGAATTCTTTGTAGGAATTGGACACGGTCCTACTATTGGTCGTGCTCCTCTTGTACTCGTTCTGAAATATCCAATAGCGTTTTATACGTCAGTAATTACTTGCATCTTACAAAAAAAGGTTTGAAAACAAAAAAGCGATTGATAAAAAGTATCGAAAAAACACCCGATACGCCTACGATAGTTGGAGCGAGGAAAATCGACGTAAATTAGGTGTTAGCTATATGTTGTTGTTATGTAATACAATGGGCCGTCTGTCGTGCTATTAACTCTCAAGTGATGTGGAAAAAGGGCGATATTTTTCACCTGTTTCTAATTATATCGACGTTTTAGTGATTGGGTGTAAACGAAATTGCAGTCTCATCTGAATTTTTTCGAAATTCTCAATATGGCGGATGTAAAACTAAATAAAGTAGATATTTTTTGTTTTGGTTAACGGAAAAAGCATATGGTGCTTATAAATAAATAATTTTAAAAAAATGAAAACGCATTCAGCAGTCAGTAGTGTAATCAGATCTTAACCACACTGGGACCATTTCAGGTATGGGTACCTACCTATACTCTTTCTAATAAAAAAGATTTTTCCAAAATAATTATAAGACAGAATTGAGAACGTCCTCATTTCTATTAAGGCGGTTAATTATAACTACATTGATCAGGTTTACCTTCTTCAGTATAATATACTTAATAACAATTTAAAAAATAAGGTGAATCTCAATAATTTGCCTAAATATATTTTTTTTTATACATATATCTACTTACGTAGAGTCAGTTTGTTATTTGTGAATTGATTTTGAGTATTCTTTTTGTATTTACTTCAATACTTCTGATATGGTCCCATTATATATATGGGACCATATCAGAAGTATTGACTCATTAGTCTAGTGGTCCCAAGTGAGACTGCTACACTAGAGGTCCTGGGTTCGATCCCCAGGTTGAGCAAAGTGTTATTGGGTTTTTCTATGAAATTCTCATTAGCAGCTCGGAGTCTGGATTTGTATCCGGTTAATGGCTATAGGCTCGCCCCCTATAACATGGGACCTAAACATACCGGCGAACTGTGGGTGTACATTAAGTACACCTCTGCCTAACCCTTCGGGGAATACAGGCGTGATGGTATGTTATATATATGGCTGGCGTCTGACCACAGAATAGATAATAATAGTACACATAGACATACTGATAATCGGTTTTAAGGATAAAATAATTTCTACACTTAATAAAATCGTCTTATTTTTTTAATCATTTAGGTTTCTGACTGCATGTAGTGGTTGTCCATTGAGGTATTAAGGTGTCTCGGTTTGTAAAAAATGAACGCCCAGTCACGGATTGTCCATGGCCAGCGCAAAGATCGATCGATTGGTTCAAGACTGTTTTTTGATCCAGTCTCTCTTGATTAGGATAAGCACTACTCAGCGATTCTCAGTTTTGAAGCTAATAATAAAAAGTAATTTTATTTTATTGTCGCTAATACTTATTGCCATTAACCTTCAATGTTTCATGACCAACATATTGAGAAAAATAATTGAAATAAATTGAATTTCGCCAAGCGAACGGTGCCGGTTTAAGGTAACGTCTTGAAAATAAAATTAGGTAAGTATATTATACCTGCCTACATTTTAATATTTAGCTAAAACTACGCTGTCACAGAGTTACATAGACATTTGCACACAAGCTTTACTTAGTATATCAAAGGCTTTTTACGAGTATATCAAATCGATGAAACATCACTTAGAAATCCAACATCAGTAGCTTAGGACTTACAATTAATATGCATTACATAGTCATCAAGTTCTACACGACACCCAGCGATAGTTGGTCCCCCATTACACATCACACAATGGCCCACTCCCCACCTTAATTAATATTAACTGGGTTGCAACGCCCCTACGTGTAAACTATTAAGGGTATGCATCAGACACTGATGAAAACAAACATAAGTGACATACGGCGCCGAAGAATGGTCAGCAATCTGTAGAAAATGAAGACAACCGTTTTAAAAATAGAATAAGTGCCTGAAATAATATATTAGAAATTTAACACGTATAACCAGTTAGGAATCCTTAACTTCCACAGGTAATGATTATTTATGGTACGAAAGGAATAGTACTGCGTAAACCAGGTTAATACAGTAGGTATCTAGTAACGATCAAAATAACATTGCGCGTCCTAAGTTAGCCGGTCATATCGAAATCACTAAGGACAATAATGACGATTGCTAATCATCAAAGACCTCCAATGTCTTTACACCGAGTTTTTAGATTAAAATTTACTACCTGCAAAACGACTTGCGGACAACTTCACACGAGTAGGTAGATATTTCCGAACATAGACTCAAAAATCTTTCTTTAAACCATGATAAGTATAGGAAAGTAAGTATAGTTGCTAGCTTATCGGTTTTTTATCAGATACATTTCGGAGAGTGTGCATCAGATCTCCACAATCTTATTCCCCCTAGCCCTTTCCACTATCGGACGACCAGAAGCACGAAAAAGCGTCATCGATTCATGGTGGACATTCAAAAAACCCGAACGAAACGCTTTAAGTCCACTTTTATCATGCGTACCGCTGAATTATGGAATGCACTTCCCGAGTGGGTCTTCCCTGATAGATGTAATCTGGGTGTCTTTAAATCACGAGTGAATCGGTTTCTTCTAGGCAAGCGCGCTCCGTCGTAGATCGCAGTATCGCTTAACATCAGGCGAACTGGCGGTCAAACGTAAGCCTATCACGAATAAAAAAAAACACCCAACAAGTTTGACGCCCGATTCGCCATTCTACCATCAACTGAATCACACTAAAAAGTTTCATGCCATTGTGCACAATACCTTTGTGCCTATCGACATTACGATTGATTTGACGCACAAAACGCGCATTATTCGCCGATCGGTAAACAAAGCACATTTTGTCGACAGGTTGCGCAGATGCGCTTACACATGTTTGGGGAATTCGATAGCTGATGATTTGAGGAGTTTTGTCTTAAACAGAGGGGAATGGAGAATTCACATGAGGTTTTCTGATTAGAATTCTTGATTAATCGAAGCGTATTATTTAGAATTACAGATCATTTTATAAAGCGGTCCATTTTCAATATTCGAATGAATCAATAGACCAAGTTGGTTTTGCTTTTTGGTCGCCTGAGAGATGCCAGACGTGAGCAATTTTTAAACTGTTCAACGAACTTCTTTTGGTACCTAAGTGCCTCAATTATCGGAAATGTAAGGCAGCGACGCAGACAATAGGTAAAATATACGATTATCAAGGTATCTACACTAGATATGCCTGTAATTAAGCTGTAAGACTGTATCTGCACATGTCCGAACATGTTTTTGTTGTTTGTGAACTAATTTGATTGTTCAAATTAAACGAACTAATTAAAGAGATTACTTAAATAAATATATTCCTAGCTCTTTTTCATTGTTATTCGCCCAACATTACAAAGAAAATACCCAAATTTCAACCCCTCTTTTCCCAACCCAAATAAACGACACAAAATGCGACACGAAAACGTACCAGTATGAATAATGTATGCCCTGTATTTGAACGGGACAATACCAGTTTTACGTAAAGCCTTGTCGCCCTTGCCTTTCTCGCGAAAAGAAAAACTAATATTGGACGCGTTGTTTCCTCACGACAATAGATGGCGTTGGTTGTATGATTCTGAAAGACACGGTGAATGTGTAAGTAATACTAATTTTGGGATGAAGACATCTTATTATTGTTGTCTGAAACAGGTTGAAAACCTTGTTTGTAATCTTATTATCATAAATATCGTTCGCCCAACAGGATACATTTGGGGTTTTTGGTAAAGTAAAGGTAAAGAGACATTGAAGAAAACTCAGATTCTTAACAGTCAGTTACCTTAAATTTTTACTTCATTAAAGGCTATAAAAAAATACACCCTGTTCAAAAACTGGACCCTACCGTAAAAATCTTAGTCTTTAATATTAAACAAATAGGTGCCTAAAACCGAGTACACACCGCATCGCACGGGCCGAGTTTCAAAAAAGCCGAAGGGGGAAAAAATAGAAAATGTCGTTTCCTCTCGCCGTCACCGCCAGAATGGCCGTGGCTGGTTTTGCTCGTATTTCCATACTCTTGCGCTCGTGTCCCCCGTCCCTGTTTCTGGGCATTTTTAAATTTCGAATACGGAACTGTGCTTACATTTGAGCAGTTGATTATTTTCGAGAATACCCCCGCTGTGTAGCTTCTGTTGGCTGATTGCGGTGACTTTTTTCTCTCGTCTTTGGGCAGCCGTTTATTTTTAATTTGTGCCTGTATAGTTTTTGCGTTGTACTGTGATGGACTGAACTAAACGCTGTGTTCAAATTGTTTTCAAGCTGCTAAGAGTACTACCCTACACTACAACTTTTGCAACATTTTCACTCATTTAATTCAAATGACAAACTGAGTGCTTTGATGTGCCACTTGAGTTTACTTATAAGCATTGTTTCTATACTATGCGCAAGTTCCTTTAGAAGCTTATTTTAATTTGACGACGACACGTTAGGCGTAGCGGCTGAGCGATCGGCTTCTGCGCAACGTGTTGTGGGTTCGATCCCCACACGGAGCAAATATTTGTATGATCTGCAGGTTGCAGTTGTTCCGGGTCTGGGTGTTTGTGTTTGTGAGAATTTGTGTTTGTAAACGCACCCACGATACAGGAGAAAATCCTAGTGTGGGGCAACGTTTTATATAAAGTAAAGTAAGTAAGTAATTTGTATTGATGAATGGAAATATCATTGTAGCATTTTGTTTATAAGGTATAATTATATCAATCAAACTAAAATGTATAAGGCTAGCCTTTCAAGATTTCAACATCAAGCCCTGTCATCTTAACTGAGCTCAACTCAACAATAATGACAATGAGCTAGTCTAGCCACACAATACCAAAACCCACGTCCGAATACACTTCTCACTTCATAAATTAATATTAAATTGATTCAATAAATCATAATCCCAACAAGATCCCAGAATGATCAATTTGCAATCAAAATGAGCCCTTTTGAAACTACAGAACGGGATCCATCGCTTAGCATAATAGTAATTTACTTGTGCTGAATTCAATAGATTGTGCCCAACAATACTGTCTTAGAGGAGTGACGTAATCGTATATTATAATAGTTATCAAACAATGTTTTGTTACTCACTACGTTAATTTAGAAACTGTAAATCACACTCAATGTAAGAGAAACGTATATAAGATTGTTTTCATCCTTTGTCTGTTAGAATTTTCTTGGATATAAATATTAAAGAAGAAATTCTCATTTCTAGTGTCACAAAGACATAACATAAAAACATACCATCTCGCCTGTATTCCCCGAAGGGTTAGGCAGAGGCGTACTTAATGTACACCCACAGTTCGCCTGGTATGTTTAGGTCCCATATTATAGGGGGCGAGCCTATAGCCGGGCACAAATCCAGACTCCGAGCTGCTACTGAGAATTTCATAGATAACTCAATAACACTTTGCTCGACCTGGGGATCAAACCCAGGACCTCTATCTAGCGTAGCAGTCGCGCTTGGGACCACTAGATTAATGAGGCAGTCACAAAGACAATTTTCCTTTTTCTTATCTTTAGAAACGCTGTTTTTCCCACAAGAGGTTTTTTCTCCTTCATCGTAGATCACAAACAAGAATCGAACATGCACTAATACCTATCTGTAGGTTACACAAATATTTATTCGAATATCCGTAGCCAAGGAGCCGTTCACTCTACCATTACACCAGTCGAGCCGTGATTGTCATTTAGACTATGTAATTACGAATTAAGTATAAACACGGGTTATAAACGCTACTGTATTGACGCTGAAGGGGCGTAAAGGACACTGACCTTTATGGTTTTAAGTTCTTTGAACTTGAGAGTATTTTACAACCTTTAGGTACCTACAGCTATTTCATTAAAATCTTGACATTAATTAAATTATACATAGATTTATGGTTAGCTACTAAATTGTTGATGAAAAAATACTATTGTGGAGGTACTATTGTTGATGTGATACTGTACTATTGTGGACCATACAAGACAAGAGAGGAAAGATGATTGGTGAATACGACACTATAACTTATTTATCGACAGTTGTAGAGGCAACATTGAAGTAAAGCGAGACAAGGGAAGACGAGGAAGAAGTTTTAAAGAAGAAAGAGAAGAACTGAGTCATATCAAGAGGTAAAACAGAAAGCAGATGATAGAAAATAGTGGCAATTGCTCCACCAACAAGATAAGCTCTTATTTTTTTTTAAAAACGTTGCCCCACACTAGGATTTTCTCCTGTATCGTGGGTGCGTTTACAAACACAAATTCTCACATACACAAACGCCCAGACCCGGAACAACTACCTGTAGATCATACAAATATTTGCTCCGTGTGGGGATCGAACCCACAACACGTGGCGCAGAAGCCGATCGCTCAACCACTACGCCAATCGTGTCGTCAAAACAAAAGTCTTAAACAAAAGATACTATACACATATACTATACATAAATCAGCTGCGAAAACGACTGTTAGAATCATAATATAATTGAATCAAGTTTGCATTCAAGCAAATTCTTTAAAAATGTTTACTGAAATATGAACAAAACAATGCAACACCTAATTTTTGCGTAAGATACCATAGTGATACGTCTATGATTTTGGGAATATTAAAATCGGTACAGAAAAATGTACCTAAATATTAAAAATTTTGATACCAAAATCGTTACCGCTACTTTAACCTCTATTGACACTAGCAATAAAGCCTTCTGAAATAACCGTCATATTTATTACGATACACATTCAAATAAGATTAGCACCCTTCACACGCTTTGTTTGTAGTGGTGATGAGAGGACCAAACAGCCTTGCTGTTTTGCGTTTATATAGGTGCTATATAGTACATATTTATTTACTACTTATTACCATACAATGTTGGGCGAAAATAGCTTAAGAATGTATATGTTGATGATGTCATTCGTTCAGATATGTACTCCTAGCAGTGGGTTCAATCTGGGAATGTATAGTCAACGATTAAAGAAATCAAGTTCCATATTATTTATTTTCAGTCGTGAATCCCATTGCAGTGCAAATGCCTGCATTTTCTACCTCCATTCTTCATAGTTAGGATTTCTGCAACAAACCTTGCAGTACGAATTAAGCTCGACCCATCCAATTTCAATTAAAGCATAATAAAAAAAGCTTCTGGTATGAAACCTCATACAAAAGCTGATCACAATTGACAACATTTCATTTTTTTTAACACCCATCTATACTAATATTATAAAGCTGAAGAGTTTGTTTGTTGGTTTGGACGCGCTAATCTCAAGAACTACTGGTTGGAACTGATAAATTCTTTTTGTGTTGGATAGTCCATTTATCGAGGAAGGTTATAGGCTATATAACATCACGCTACGACCAATAGGAGCGGAGCAACGCGGGTGAAACCGCGGGCGGGTCGCTAGTATATTATAATTTTATATGAAACTAGATCCAAAATTAGGATACCCGTATTTTTTATTTTCCCGATGTTCAATCATTTTCATATTTATTTTCGACTTCGAAGTTCTTTCTATTCTAAACAGACGCAAGTGCCGAATGAAGTGTTAAATGGGGGGATGACGTCATTTTACTGACCCTTAAAAAAAATCTTAGTCTTATATCAGTTTGGCATCTATCCTAATTATTCATAACCTAAAATTACCTATTTCGTTGTTGATTTACTATTCTTTCGACAAAATCTCAATTTTCTCAGTTTCCACCGTTAGGTGACGTCATCATACGTTTTTTATTGTTTTTTTTTCCGAATTAAATGAAGAGATATAAAAGATAAATAAAAATGTTTTGGAACTCTGGATAGGAAAACAAAGAAACGGTATTTTTGTTTTGATGGCTTAGTAATTTTGTGATGTTGTCAATTGACAGATGCTATTTACGAGTATTAAGTATTGTCATTATAAACTCTTTAAATAATAAACATCTAAACACCATAAATGCATGCTGTGCCATACATCCTATATATACCTACTTATCAACCATTAATATTATAGCATTTTCTTTATGTCCGTATTTTTTTCAAACAATTCATGGTTACAACAACATTTGCTGGAAATCAACAAACGGTACAACTCATCTGGTCAGGCTATTGACTCAGGATTAATCTTAGAATAATTTCCTAATGTCATATTCAATGTTATGTGTTTAATAGTTCAAAATTATATTATGTTCTACAAAATTGCCTGTATTTATAAAAAACCTAATTGATATTACCTATATGTAGGTACAATGAGGATCAAAAGTCCAGCGGCAATTTCACAACGCAATAGCTTGATGTTTAGTTTGACTTTATTCATTGTCGTTAACAAGTGACACCTACTGGCTGTATCGAGCTCACTCATACTGTTCATAGCAATGTAATCCTTACTAGCGTGCTTATGGACTTTTGAACGCTTACTGTACTTACAATTCATATACAATGCAAGGCCGGGCAATTTTTTTCGAAATTATCTCGTATGGAATTTTCACTATTTTCTTATTTTCCAATAGTATTAGCCATTTAGTGTGGTAACTATTTGTCAGAAAATAATGTGGATGGATGGATGGAAAGGGAGAATAAAGAATAGATGGACGGAGAGATAAAGGAAGAAAGAGATAAATGAAGAAAAAAACACTGCGCCGATCCTTGAGAGCTCTTTAAATCGCGATAAGGATGATGATAATAGCAGTTACCTATTTAGAAAGTGTCTTCACAAGTCTAATTTTTTATAATCGTTTATGATAAAAAAAAAATGTTCTATAATCTTAGGTAAGTAGGTACTTTTTATTTCTACTTACCTAATCTCTTAGAAATCTCAGAATTATGCATCTTCGGGTTGTCCTGTGCGATCTTCCGCCTCTGTAGCCTCGACCACACCATGAAAGCGTTCATGGGTCTTTTGATGTGCTCCTCCTGGACCTTCTTCTGCTGCGGCCCGTTCATGGCGGAGATGGACCCCATGGTGCCGATGGCGCCCATTGCAGACATGGGACCCATGGAGAAGTGCCCCATGGATGGACCGAAGCCCGACCGGTCGCACATCGCACCAGCGGCACTAAGGACAAAAGGAATATCAATAAGTTGATTGAAGTAGACATAAGATTATGAACTAAGTACTTTGTAACAATTTGTATAGGCTGATAGAATATGCATGAAGTTTTTTCAAATAGAAACAACTTTAGCATGTCATACATCATAATTAGCACTTCAAATATCTAATGCATCTGTAGAATCTATAAGAAAAAAATACTTTTTATAATGAACAACGGAACACAGCCAAACATAAAAAATATTACATTCTATATCAGCTTCATAAAATATTACTAGGTTTAGTAGCATATACGGTTAATTTTAAACATGACAATAACTAATATATTGCTCCTTCGTAAAACATCTGTAGCAACATCAATTAATAAGACTATAACTGCAATATCACGTTATTAATATACAAAATTTTAAAGCGACACCCTAAAAAATTAATAAACGAATCCACGTAACACGAGCATTAGTGCCCCAACACACGGACCACGTGCAGGGATTGTAACTTTTAATATGGCTGACAATTATCGTGCCCAAAAATGTGGAAAATATTAATATGGAGGGTGTTATAATGGCTTATGACGCGGGGATGGTTTTAAAGAGCTCGCTCCTGATTGGCTCTCCCCTCGAGACGGTGTTTCCTTAAGTAAGACGGTTTGGAGAAGTGAAATGCGCAGTGGAAGTAATGAAAAGGTTTGTGTTGAAGAAATATATGAGAGAAAGAAATTGGCTGTTTCGATGGAGCTATTGATTTTTTTTTCAAGTAATGTAATTGAAATAAAACATATTTATTGGCCATGCCTGGAAAAATATAAGATTATCGCCGTAATGTGACTCGAGAACGTGAGTGGAGCTAAGCAGCTATCGCGTAGCTTTTCACCTAGGAAATTGTCTATTACGACATCCATAAGATAAAACATATTTTATGACAAAAACCATCATAACATACCTAAACTTAGTAGCTTAAGTGTTAAAGGATTTTTCGTCTTAATGCAGCTTATCTTAAAATTTGCAAACAAAAGCCTTTTCAAACAACAATTCTTAACACGCCAATACCATACAAAATTTACTATCAATACCTAATTTAACCAACCAACCGTTCAGCACTTAGCAGAAACAGACAAAACCATACAAATCAATTCTGGGAGTTGTATAGAAAATATCAGATTCAACCACAAACTACCTATAATAGCGTGGGGTGGTGCTATCATTTATAACAGGCGTACATGACAAAATGTATGGAAACGTATGTCCGTTACAATTGATGGTCACCCCAGTGCTAGGGTTGGCACAATTGGGTGTTGTTTGTTTGTTATTTAGTTGTTTTTGCGTGGGTTGAAGACTGAAGTGGATTACATTTCGCGTGGAATTCATGTATATATTATAATTTCTTTTTATTATGAAATTGAAAGAAATACTGTAAAAGGTGGAATGAACTATTTTTTACTAATAAACTACGTACGATAGAATAGATAATGGTATCTATTCTTCGTATAATAGTAGAAAATCGAAATGTACTGTGTCTACTTTTACTGAAATACGTAGGTGTATATACTATACAGATTAATTAATCTACTGTAAAATAAATAACAATAAATATATAGCTACAAATAATATCATGATTTTGAAAATGCTATCAAAATTAACTATTTCCTTAGCAACAAGCACACATGCAATACCTACATAAGTATGCATAACAAGGGTGACCTACTGAATTAAACTCAAATTCCGGATTATCGATTAAACTTATTTAAAAACATCGTGAAACGTTCTTATTTTAAAAGTCAACGTTTCATGTTCCTGGAAGGACTTATTTGGGTCAAAAAGGGAGTGTTTGTCTGTGGAATGTGTCAATATTTGTCACCGTGCAACCGTGTGCTACCCACCTTGTTATTTTTTAATTTCAAAAGCTGTATAAGAAGGCTTTATACGGTTTTAACAGCAATTAACATAACTACCGAATTGTTTTCCTAGTTTTAAAATACCTTGATGATTATTGCGGTGGGCCTAATATGTCGACATAAATATGTAGTTATCTCAGAGTTAGACAACTTCAATCTTGTTGTACTACCTCCTTATTTGAGCCCAGAGACCAGAAAAATAGCTCGATTCCTAACACTCACTATTAGATTTGTCATAAAAAGCCAATCTACACATAGTCTTTAATCTTCCTCAAATAAAAAAAACTTGTACCAAGCTGAGAAAGGTACAATGAGTGAACTGTCACAGTCACTAGTTTGACAGTTTACTCATAAACAAAAAACGCGCGAACAGAAACTAGTACATATTTTGACAATAAAGCCTACTGAACTTTAAAGTTTCATTGCCATAAATAATATTTTGTATTGTCGAAATATTCAACATTGCAAAACAATAATATTATGTAGTGTTAAAGGGTCAGAGGTTGTAAAGGACACTGCAGTCTTCGTGTCTCTTATGCCCTTTTAACCTCAACGTCGTGTAGTGTCAATGCTGACGCATAATGTTTTGGCTAGTGAGAACTTGTATTGCGCTTTAACTTTAGTGGTTCCGTAACATGCACTACCGACGACACGCATTGTACGAAATTATATTGTGTTCGGGATTTGCAAAGTAATTTAGAGTCAATTAAATGTTTTATCAGTCAACCTTCGGACTTTCAATTATCGTCCTACACACATTTTCCCTTAAACACTAAACACGCACCAACAGCAAATAAAAACCACAAATGTGGCATATTATGACTAGTGACACCAGTATTTATTTATTCATTGGAGTTCTACATATAATAATGATAAATGTGTCAAGGAGCATAATATCTGACGAAGAAATTAATATGGCAAGGTACATCTTTTTAGAGAAGACTTAGAATTTACAGATTACAAAAGTGCTAACTCTAGCACTAGGCACTGATCGACAAGAAGCACAGTAGGTATCATACAATGAATAATCTGGTGTAAGCAGGACTCTATTCTATATATAGTGTTTATATTCAGTCAATGAAAGAAAAAAGAAAACTTATTTAGAAACAAAACACTAAGCAAGCTAAGAGATTGCTATTAAAGTGCAGATAGCATGAACTATCGTATAGCCATTTCTTTTAAAGTGTAGCTCATACACACATGAGAGAAGAATACATAAACAATTCTACAAAACTTTTGTCGACGTTTTCAATATTTACTTTGTTTTACAAAATATAAAACGCCACTGTGTTCCTACGAGGCTGACGATTTGACGGTAGCACGTGAATATGTCACCAAACATTGACACTCGACATATAAGTAGATATTGTAGGTGGATATCGGGAACAGTGTAGCACTTATGGTTTAACATCTAAATGGTTTCGCCAAGAAAGACAAACTCACCATATAGCAATATCAACCTAGAAGTAGTATAGGGTAAGAGGTAATAGAGAAGGGATAAATGTTTATAATGATCAACTTTTCCTGGATAATGATGATTCTTTTCTTCCTATCCAAGACGCAGTTACAGCATTTAAAAAAAAGCAAAAGCATAATGAAGGTTAAATAAGGTGTGATTTTGACACCCAGCGTCTCATTATCGTTCATTAAGAATCGCAAGAGGTTCTGACTGCAGTGAAAAATTGCAAATTTTTACAAAAGCTTTGTAAAAATATTAATGAAATGGAAATCTTACATCTGGATTATGCTGGCCTGTACATTCATAAGACAAAACTATGAAGCCCGCTCTGAGGTGGTTGTTAGATTAACTAACCTTGGGCGAAAAAAAATTCACAAGAGCATTGTTTTAATTTTAAGCAAGTATTTCAGAAATTCAGCCTCTTTTCTCGAATAACCCGATCGGTCCAAAGGCCAAACCAAACGACGGTAGTGAACAAACACGCTACTGTAAACTACTTAGGTCGTTAGACATCGCCGATGCAAACAACGAGAGAATTTGTCTTCACAATTAACAGTGAGCCGTCGAACCTGAGATTTCGCTGTACTCTCGAAAAATGCGTTTACATTCTTTCTGAGGCGGTTCCGTCGGTTTTGAATGTTCCCCTGTGGGATTATGAGTCATGGATGAACAATTTTTGGATTGACATCGTGGTTATGATCGACGTGTTTCGATCCAAATACGATTTTCGATGAGAAATTCATATTTGATTTAATATGCATTGTAGAAGGAAAACTCTAGATACTTTAGAATAATTTGAAGCAATGGGTGGATCTTGATGCCAAAGTACATACTGTAGAGGTAGAATAAGTACATATGCTACTTTTTTAAAAATTAAAGATCTCTACGCGGCCACCCTTAACGCCAATGAGGTGGCCTCATATTAATCGAAAATTGTTTGACCATTGACCCGATAAGGCGAAATTAACTTCAATGTATTTTCCATAAAGGCCGAAACACTGAACCACCATTGACTGATTATTTGGAATGATTGATGTTTAATAACAACCGCCCAACCACACAGCAAAGACTCATTTCGCTGACCTGCATAGTAAAGCAAACTAAAAATAACCCTCACAGACTTAAGACTTAAGAAAAACACAGACTAAAACAAAATACAGGATACTCAGTATTAAACTTCTTATCAGGACACCACATCAAAACAACTCTCACAAAGAAGCTTTAGTCATAAACCTCGCAAGCAACCTAAAAGCAACACCTTTTGTCTCACAAAAAAACAGGCGTCTGTCAGAAGGTACCTAAGTGAAATCGGCGCTCGTTGTGAGGTACTAATTCGATGCGCAAACGCACGCATGATCTACTGTTTGCTGGCGGCGAGAACACAAGCTCATGTTAAAATATAACCGACTGCGAGGAGGTTGAACGTAATGAGGTGGTAATCAGAATTAGAGATGGCCCTGGTACTGAACTATTGATTTTGAAGTTAGTCTTGTGTCATAGGTTCTAAGTAATTGTAAGTGGTAACAAGTGATAATAATGTTTATGGTTCCAAATCTGATAGACAATCTTAGAGTTATGAGAGGGCGTGTGACTGACACGTCTTTAGAAGAATGAATATCAATCAGTAAAGGATTTGCTCACAGTTAGTTTGCTTTGGTGAACTTTATCTACAGTACTCCGGGTTTCTCTTGGCTGATATTGGAAGCTTCCATGTAACCTTGATGCAGAGGTTGACACACAGTACATAATACTATTCCCATAATATTAAAAGGCGATTATCATTACGCAACCGGGTATAAATTCTAAGTCTGAGCTAGTACTGATAATTTTCCAGTAAGTAATACTTTACCCAATCTGAAAATCTAATCCAGCACGTCACTCTTCGTATTTTTGCCCTTTAGTAGACCAATAATTGCCAGGTTTTGAGACTTTCACTCAACTTGTGACGTCTCCGGAGTCCAAAATAATAATTAAACCAATAATAAAAACATACCTACCAACACATACATATTAAGACGAATAACTCATAACAGAATAAAAATTGTCGGCCCACCACAAAGACTAATCACAGTTGTAAAAGTGTAAATACAGGTCTTTACGACCCCTGTCATAAAGGAGAAGCGATTGTGGGCTCATTAGGCCATCAGTTCAGGCCCTAATTGGCTTTATAAAGAATTGCCGATTTGGGACGGGAGGGGGCAGTAAATGTGTACTTTTAATTTAAAAGATGATACAGAGGTTTTGACCTGGAGTTACATTTAGTAGTCAGCTCTAAATGCTGGAATGCCAACAAATACTTTGTGATCGATAAGACCCTACTAACTTAGGCTTTGGTTAGAGCTTTTAAGTCCTAAGCTAATCGTGTAAGTAATTCCACTCACCAATAATTATGTAGGTATCTAAGTAGTCTCCGACAAATGTTGGTACAGGGCCTGTCTAGGGCAAGCCACGCCACTGGCCATCAGCATTATATTCCGTGTCTCTTAATCGGGGTTAAAGGTTATCCGCTGGCCAAAATTCTACATTTAAAGTTTTTGTAAGTCTAGAAATTTATATAATTTCTATTTTATCGGGTCCACGTTTATCCAAGCTGATCTTGAATACATAAAAAAGTAGTTCAAGAACTCGTTTTGCAAATTAATTTCGTTCTTGCTAGTTTTTTAGCACTCCCAGACGATTGTCTTAGTATCGAAGATTATTTGCAAAGAAATCTCACTTAATTGCTTAATTTGGATATCACTGGTTTTTAATAGACTTTTTTTGTATTTTTGAAAGACATAGTGTAATTTGAAGTTTTATCGGATTTTGTCTAACATAATCAGAATTTATCAAAATTATGGTTACCCTACTAGAAAAAACTAGACCAAAATTACTTACACTTAAAAAACATAAGAACCACGACGCCTGTTATTCCTCGAAGTGTTAGGCAGAGGTATATACTATATAGTAATGTATGTACAATCAAATTATTCCGGTATAAGGTCCCATGTAATAGGGGGTGAGCCTACTAAAAATATTGATGGCTCAATTTGTCATTTGTGTAAATAATTTTACTAGCGTATTGGCCATAAGTAAACTTTAAACTGTGCCTCTTGATATTGAGAGGTTTATTCCAAAATAATTTCGGGCTCTTTCCATTATTGACATTTTAAAATATTGTATTTTTGTCACATTGATGTTTTAATCTTCTAATACAGAGAGATGGTAGATACTAGATATTCGTACTAGCTTTGTTATGACACACACACACAGGCAGCTTATTCTGAAACTGTCATCAGCTAAAGCTGATTACAGTTTCAGAATAAACCACCTGTCACCACAAAGTTTGAAAGTTCAATATTTTTTAAAGCTCCACCAGCTATCTATCTATAGTACTTGACCGCAGAAATACGTGCGCAGTGACAATGTTTAGTGGAATATCGATTTTACAAGGATTAAACGGTACCTCAATACACTCACGTTTTCCCCCATTGGGGTAGTCAGAAACTACAAACAGTCGCTTTCTAGCATTTTTGGAAAATAAAGGCGTAAATTCCGGTTTTCTATATACTTACCTAGGTATGAATATGACAACAAATGTATCTACACAATCAATATGAGGTCCATCACAAAACAGAATCGTATAAGAAAGGATCTATCATCATTTTAGCAATATAATTTAGTCTAACAAGATTAGCGCAAATAAAGCACCTTATTAGCTTTATATACTTAGAAGAGATAGAATGGTGAATTATTGTCCCCGTACATATTGCATTTTAGACCAGAAACCAGAGACACGGTGATCCTTGGCGTATAATCACTTCAGAAAATACTTTACTATACTACTTACTTAATAGGGATTTCATCCTGCGTGGATCAAATCCCTATTATGTAGTACAGTAAAGACAAATAATAATATAAGTACCTACCTACCTATGGATGGAGACTATCCGGGCATTGAGAGACAAGAACTAGGTGTAATGCATTAGGAGCTTCCACGATTGACGGAGATAAAAAAATATCGTTCCGCGCATCCCGTGTAGTCAATCTCGTTGCAGACAATTGATAAGTATTGACGTAACTTCATTATTACATCATCATACCCTGTCCTTAGAATTGTTGGTAAGTAGGTACCTATAAGATATAAAGTATGTAAGTTAATTACTTAAGTACTTGTCTCATTCGTGTAACGATGACATAACCGTATTAGCTCATGGTAACAGTCAAGAACTATATTAACTATAACTATAACTGTTAACTCTATTACCTATTTAAAGATTAAATTGAAAATCGATTGAACAAAGACAGTTTTGGATACCTTGGGTGTACCGTTGACCGTACATGAGTATTAGGTACTTAATTAAGTACCTTCTTCGGTCTACAAAATGTTATAAAGTCTAGAATGATTTAGATAAATACAATTACATTTTAGTCCTTATCTAAAGACTAAGATAAGAGGCATTGAGAGTCTACGTACTACCTACCTCATTGGTCTAAGTGGTGGCAAGTACGTCTGCAGAGCTTGAGGCCCTGACTTCGTTTTCTAACTCCAGCAGTGTTATTGATTTTTTTATGAACATCTCAACAGCAACTCTCTCTCTTTTGTCAGGCTGACATATGACAAAGACGGCGACTTAGACTTATTTCCAATTAAATTTTAAAAAAACTAATTGATAACACATTTTGTGATGTCCCGTCTATCGCTATTATTATTTAAATGTCTTGGATTTATAAGTACCTAGCTACATCAGATTCAATTCAACACACCTCTCCCTAACGTTTTTAATATAGGTAGGCCGGATTTATGAGGCCGAGAAGGTCAGAAAGCTGTAGCGGGATGATTTGAAGATTTAAAAGCGTAAGTACCGCAAGGGCTGGTTCGAGGAGGCGCAGGAAAAAAGTCTTGGAAATAGGTACCTACTTGGGGGAGGCCTTTGTTCAGCAGTGGGACTGTAGCGGCTAATAAAAAAATATTTATGAGAATTTATTGGAAATATCCAATAAGACATTCTTGACATTGATTGTAGAAATTGCAGTTTCATTAAACAAAACTAGACTCTTTAAAACCCATTAATTTAGGCATTTTTACTTTATTTTTATGTGATACGGCAAACGAGCAGACTGATCGCTTGATGGTAAGCGATTACCGCCGCCCACGGACACCCGCAGCACCAGAGGAATCACAAGTGCGTTGCCGACGTTTTAAAAGGGGATTGGGCCTCCGGTATCCTCACTCACTCGGCGAAACACAACGTAAGCGTTGTTTTACACCGGTTTCCTGTGAGGCCGTGGTACAACTCCGGTCGACGGTCATTCGTGCCCAAGCATGGATACCCCACGGTACAAAAACGCATGTAGGTAGGTAGGTAACGCCTGCAGCGACCAACTCGTGTCACTCTGAGTGAAGTCGCCTAGCTTGAAGTCGTAGAGCGGGGCTGCCGGCGGAACAAGAACTAGGTAGGTATGTAATGATTTTCTAGGGTGTCCTGCCTTCCTGAGAACCATAGAGTTAACAATAGCCACAGGCCCACAACAGGTCATGTGGGCTCAAGACCCTTGTGTATGACGGTACTAGCTGCTCCTGTGGATTACTGATCTTAAGAGTAGGGATATTCATCGGTACGACATAATTTTGTTGACACATTATCTCGTCTCCAGCGATAGTTTCGGTATAAGATAAACGACGACAAAATCGTGGCGCGCATGTTTGCCGAGCAGGTGGGAAACAGATGGTTGTTCTTGTTGGTCGCTTGTGTGATGGTAGGAAGGTAGA
This sequence comes from Acronicta aceris, assembly GCA_910591435.1. Taxonomy (NCBI): domain Eukaryota; kingdom Metazoa; phylum Arthropoda; class Insecta; order Lepidoptera; family Noctuidae; genus Acronicta; species Acronicta aceris. The sequence continues at coordinate 1,789,760 of OU342759.1, read as the reverse complement.
ATTATTATGATACCTACCTATTAATTAATTAATAAAGTAGGTAGGTAGGTACCTAGGTAGATAAAAGAACAAAACCCATGTCTTCGATTTTTTCGTGAGCGAATGGTGAGACCTTGCCTGGCATTCTAGTGGAAGGCGCATCATAAAGCTAGTAAAATGCTTAGGAACGGTATACCTATGGCATAACGGTATACGGTGTGTGGCATGCATGGACAATAAGAAAGACAAGAGTCAGCTAATTAAACATTTATTCTTTGTAGGTAAGACCAAGGTATCTACTTACCTACTGGACCTACACACTCCCTATGAGTAGGTACAGGTAAGTAGATAAGTACCTACTTAAATAGGTACCTACCTATGCAGCACTATTTAAGATGTGTTACATAGATACATATATGTACCTATTTAAGTAGGTAGCCATCTATACCTACCTAATATTAACTTAATACCTACTTATGTATTCCGAACTCCACGCTGTGACGCTGTCCTTGACATGAATAATCAGAAAAATGATTGCGGGTATTTTAGGTACCTACCCACTAAACAAAAAAGCAGGAAACAACGATCTTGATCGAACAAACAGCAAAACAAATCAATTCGTTACAAGTTCATCGACCATCGCCAGTTCCGAACTCACCCGGCAAGCCGCCATCATTAAAAATGTTCAACCAGTGTTGTTTTTTTATCAATTCAGCTATGTTTACCTCATAAAGTGTCCGCTGGCACGTTGATGTAAGTCCAGATCCACGATGAAGCCTTTCAATCACGTGTAAAAAACAAAGTCCGCCGGCACTGCACACACAAATTTCAATCGCAAAAATAAAAACAAAAATTATGAGTTACTAATATCAACTGTTATCATTGTGTACGTAACTGTTAATACACGATCGATTTACTCGGTTTGTGTTATCGTATCGCGTGTTGCAAATCAAACGAGCGCGAGCTCCGCGCGTCCGTCGCTCGCTCGACACAATGGCGACAATCGACAATCGCGCGCCGCGACTGCGGTGACGCCGCTACCGACAAATCGAGTGATAAACCCGAGCGAGCAGACCAATCGGCGTGCTCCACTACGCCCACGAGTGCGCGCCGCGCCTGCTCATTGGCCAAGCAACTGCCATTGCCTTACGGATGTTATTATGCAGAACGAGACCAACAGTTCGAAATAAGAATTTTAAACGTTTACTAGCCGGGCGTACAATGCAAATTGGTTGCGCGCGTTGTGCGCCGCGGTCTCACTCTGATGCGTTGTCTTTTTATTTATGATGAGTTGTTGTATGAAACAAGAATAAATTCGTATGACAGCCAGCGGTCGTCTCACCCAAACCACTCAATGGCCACTTAGCGTTGTTTCGTTATACTGCTTACTAAGAAAACAAAGCGGGCGTGCAATGTTTTATTTACTTTGTTAAGAAATACCTATACCTACCTAGATACAATATCTTGTACTTATTTAAAGTAGTTAATGTATGTTTGAATGACTCCAATAAAGATTGTTGAAAGCTTTATTTGAACAAAGACAATTTCTAAAGCCTATTTTATTAATTCGGTTAATATTGCTTTAGAATTGCATCTAATATAGGTACCTACATATTATATGATTCAACTTAAGTATTAAGACATATAATATTGCGTAGGGTAGGGTCAGACATGAAACCCTGTAAATTATACCAATAGAGAAGTAGGCAATTGATCAACAACACACGAAATAGGCGACTATAGGTAAGTCAACCCGGACAAATTAATGGTTGTGTAAAATCTTGTTTGATTTAGGTACGTCTTAGTAGAAAATTTATACTTTCTAAGGTCACACGAGTTAAATAAGAAATACAGTAGGTACCTATATCTACATTATTTAGAATTTATAAGGCCATATATCTATTATTATTAAAAAAAATTAAGTAGGTATATATGCCGAAACTGCCTATTACTATAACTAATCTTAGAAAACATTGAATCCAAATTCAGTCATATTAGAATGGATTGACGTTTAAATAAATGTATTTATTAAAAGATTCGCACGGAAAAATATTGTATAGTAAGTACCTAACTACAAACAAACAACAACAAAATACTATTAAACCATATTTTTTCCTGCTTGTGCACAAAAGAAAACAGACTGTCTAATTAGCTGTGAATGTAGGTAACTCTAGTCTCTTCTCAGCTCTTCGCGGATAGGAGAGTGATAGCAATTTATGTTGTGTTTATATTAAAGGAACAAAAATGCCATCCCAAATGGTCCTGATTTTATCAATCTTAAAAATAATTTTTAAATGACATTTAAGTCTCTTATAATAAACATACGGCCACAATTGATCGATAAAGTAGTTCTAACGTGATTTATTTCTAGTGATCAATAAGTGAGTCAGATTTTAATTTCTCATCTTAATTTGCGGATGTAGTCAGAAACTTTGAATAGCGTGATGTAAATCTGATTAAAAAATGCGAAACCACTAGAAGAAAGTCTTGAACATTTTAAAGATTCGGTAGAATGCAAATACATTTTTTTTTAGGTCCCAACAACTTACCAAATAGATTACCTATTTAAAAACACAATAACGTATCAATTTCGACAAATAAAGATCGTTGGAATATTTTAAGGTCAAGGATCAATGCATACAATAATGAAATTTTCACATCAATAGAAATCATAACGGAAGCTAGATTAAAGAATAACATTCTACCGTACCAAAGGAGGCTACCTATAACTTGAATATCTAAGGATCAATATAATTTCTTTATGGATTAGCATATGTCTATCATGGATGAAATGATCCAATAACAGTATAATACAAAGTTAAATGCAAATCAGTAAGTGATACAAGACGTCCCTTAGTAGCAAAATCGCTTTAATATCAGAAATGTTACAAGTTTACTTCAAATTCAAATGAGGGTTCATCGCGAAATCGACATAGCCACCAAACGTGGAAGGCTATTTAAAATTATGAATATGACAGAATAAAATCGTTCGATAATTGAATTGTAACGTTGTGTGTAATGTTGGCGACAAGAGGGCAGCGGGTCGCGCCCTAAGGGCGGTGATATCGCGACAATGACGTGTACGCACAATGTGCGGTCTACAATGCAACATACGCAAATTAAGTACGCAGACATTTTATTGGCAATAAAAAATCTATTGAGCGATTCGTGTCGCAGTGTACATGTGCCATTGATAATAGAATTTAAAATGTCGATAAATGATTTTTGCATATGACTGGGGTACAAAATATGTATGCAGATTTCGTAACATGTGTAAATGCAGGTAGCTTTGTCATTTTTATTGCTTTGGCTTCTGTGATTTAAATTACATCATCGGATTTACTACGGATCCAACAGACCGTTACGAATTCGCTTATTGGCAAAGTGATATAAATACTTAATTTAATAATAGGTAATGGCCCATTAACGATACTTTTGAAATGTAGTAAGTAGTAGCGAATATCTATTGGAGCATGAAATTAATGAGAACCTGTCATAATAAAACACTTAATTGATCTAACTTTTGACTTAAATCACGTTTGAAGTCATAATACAGTTTAAGCTTGAATTACCAATTCTCCTAAACAAGAAAAAAATATTTAGAAGTATTCAACATTTTGTGGAATTAAACAACAAGTGAACAAAAAAAAATTAAAAGTTTGATTTATGCGAGGTCCCGGGCATTTAGGATTCCTTATTATGTACCTAGTAATTAAAAACTAGGTAGGTACTTAGTATCTAATAGTGATAAATTATTATCAGGAATTACACTAACATAAAATAGTATAGTAGCCTGCTGAGCTGTCCTTATGGTCAATTACGCTAACAAAATTGTCAGTAAATTTAATGAAAAGATTTTAGTTTAAAAAATTTATTGTAAACCGAGATTGATACGAACTGTGAGATATTTTATCAGTTGAGTATATTTACACTAAAGAAGTTTACTAAAGATAATACTTTCCATAAAAACTAACAATGATCAAATTGGATGATGGTTATTTATGATTTTAGTTCTAAATATCCCAAAAAGAGCTTAACGAAAATTGATCTATTCAATATCAATTAAGCAAGAGCATTATTTTTGTAGTTTATATCGAAGAAATTATCAATGACTTTAGAATTATAATTAATTCAGACCAACAAGAACTACTTTGAAAAAAATGGTTCATTGGACATTGAATATCATTGTCCTGTTTATAAGGATTATAATATAAAAGTATAATTTTTACAATCCTCATAACAGTCATAAACATATCAGATTCTCCATGAAATCGCGTAACAACATATAATTTCGGTGCTGCAGCAATTCTGCGATTCACCATACCAAACATAATAAAATATCATTAGCATATCAGTACACTGCCTATGCACATGACACAATGTCATATGTTAATATATATGGTTCACAAAGGGATACAATTTCGCGTATTTGTTACACATTGTATGACGTACAAATCCGTTATATCGATATTTTCATGCTAATATATTTTTTACAAATTTAAAATCGATGGTTCCTTTGTGCATGAACAGGCGTGAACGAATCGCTCTATTTTTGAAATTTGAATTTAGAAACGTTTATTCCGAATTCAATTTTTTGATTGATTTGAGCTTTCTTATGCAAAACTTCGAAACTTTAAGGATCATGTGATTGCAAACGTCAAAGTGATTGATCAGACATTGTTAATGATTAATTGTTATTCAAATAAGTGCGTGATACGTTTTGATTCGATTTTCACTTACCTATCTTAACGTTAAATGTGTAGGGTAGGTACTACATAGATTGGTTGCATTTTTGTAAAAAAGACAGTCATTGCTTGGTTAATGTGATCTCCTATGAGTACCGTTGTTTTTAATCAACAGTACATTATCAACTACTTTTCAATTAATTTTTCTCCATTTTAATTGCCCTATAGGTATAAAACAATTTTATTTGGACCAATAAATTAAGTATATGTAGTGCCCACGTAGGTACCTACCTACATCACCATGAAATCACAGACATTTTTAATCTCCAAAGCACAGTAAAATTAGGTAGGTAGGTACCTACCTACCATGCCTCATTCGAGCATACCTATAAAATTGTATAGTGTCGGTCCATACGATAAGATGTCAAAATTGTTCTTTAAGTAGGTAGGTGAATATTAAGTGAAACCATAATAGGTAGGGGCTTCGCTAAATTATCGAACACTGCTTCCACTTAATTCGGTTGCTCTTGATCGAGTAATGTCGACTACCTAGCGGGCTATCGGTACATGCCGCGGTGCGTCGAGTGGACGTGCGTCTGATTGATTCGATTGATGGTGCTTATCGACTCGTCTTTTTGGGGGTTATTTTTACTATCTGATCTCATGTTGTGTAATTATGTCAAATTCACGATGTCTGGAAATGATGTGTAAGTAGATGTTACCGTCTTTTGCGGGGTCTAGTAAACACATAGGTACTGTAGAGGTTGCCGCAATGAGGTGACGTCTCATCAGACTGGTTGGTTTAAAATTTTATAAAAGGAATTGGTACCTAACAGTAAAAATTTGAAACGTAGAACTGTTTTGAAAGTGAGGTGCGGAAAAATTGTGAATTCATTCGTTAATTGACTATCAAATAAAAATAGTCTGAAAAGCTGAATTTTCTTTAAGAGTGGTCCCTGATTGTACCTGGGCTCACGCATTCCCCAGCGTACCTAACCCTACCTAATCTAAGCCCAAGATCAATAAAATTCGAGGAATTCATTGTCTAAAAGTACCTACATAGATGCATTATAGCTACCTACCTACCTACCTAGTACCTATCAAAAAATAAGTAAGTACTTACAACCCCTCTACGGTTGTAGCGTTGCGTCTACGACGTGTCTACGTAGTGACTACGCGATGCCTACGACTCTAGGTATGCCGCTCCACGTAATTATACACTTCGGCCTAGACCAGGGTATCCCTAGGTGTGCGCCGCGGCGCTCTGGTGCGCCGTAGAAAGAAAGTTAAGAAGGGCGCCGTGAAGCGATCAACTAGTATCATTGTACCTAGTAACAACCTATCTATTTCGACCAGCTAGATAGGTTAGAACGCCCAGACAAAATAATAAACATTTAGGTCCTACTGTGCGCCACGGACTGAAAAAGATTGGGAACCCCTGGCTTAGACCATTATTTTTAATTATTTCGTTTCGAACAAATCACAATTTGATGAGAATGACGTTCGCGCTCTATTTGGTCACGTGGCAGGTACCAATGCCATAGGATCATTTTCCTGTTTTCGTGAAATATTCACATCAACAGGGGCCTGCTCGCGGAACGCCTACACCCATTGCGAACGAAAAAACGAATGACTAAGAATTATCTTACAAATGGAACGCTCAACCATTTTGCTCCAATAAAATGACACTGACATAATCCCACTGAGAAATCCAACAACCGCACGTCACTAATTCGATCACCACACAAACAATGACAAACGTTCGGTAACATCAACGTTTTTACTCAACAACAATGGTGCTATGGGACGCGAATGCAGTGGGTATTCGCACTCGATCGAGCGCAAGACCTGTGACTTAATCTGTAGGTACTGAATGAGCTGAGCATTTAGATGTGCGAAAATATCGTATGGTCTAAGTGCAATTTGTGAGCGTAATATTTTGTTAATTTGGAATACAACTATAGTATGATCTAAGACTTTACTACTCGTAGGTACTTAGGTAATATATAAAATGTTACTCTTTCGATTTGGATACTCAAATCTACACATTATGTGCATGCTTAAATTAATCCAAAATGATTATAAATATTACCTACCTACATATAATGTGGCTAAAAAAATGGTGCCGATGGGCATCAATTTCTGACTGATTTAATTTTTGATAGTTTCTCGTGGCTAAATAATTAACCTCACCACAAATGTATGATCTTTAGCTTACATTTGAGGTGAGGACATACCAGCCAAAGCCAGAGTACAAAACAAGCCTTTGTTTTTGTGCTCCATTGTCTTTCTTTCAAAGTCCAAAATATTTAACAAAGTCGATAATTCATTAGGACAATAGGACAATTATTATTGGGATATAAATATAATGACAACCAAATTTAGTAAATTGATCACCTAAATGCTTACCAAAATAGATAAATGGTCACCAAATTTTAGGTTTAGGTTAGGTTAGAACTTACTTTGCTGATCATTAACTATTTTTGGCAATATAAAGTGATTTTTTGCCGTTACATTTTAACAAATCTGGTGATTAGTTAAACATAAGCCATTATTATTTATTTATTTGAAATCTTAAAACATCTTTCTAAAATCGTAAACCGTAATTAAATAAGTATATTGTGCTTCCACCATAAATCGCTGCAGCTTTTCGCTTAGACCACACAAACGCGAACTATTAATATGACATAATGAGACACTTTTAATACCAAATCACCACACAAATCTAAGCCTTACTGTTACTTCAATACAGTTAAAATTTCCTCGCATTTTTTAAAACATGTCCTGTATTTATTTAGGTGCAATGATAAAGATCAAATAGTGCAATTAATTTTATTGTAATGTGGTAAATCTTGCGTAAAATCACAGTAGTGATGAAACCTGTCTGTTGTATCTATGTATGCTGATCTGAAGGCAAAAGAATCCTTAGAAATAGTTATCCCCATGAATATGTCAATAAAAGTTACAAGAAGAAATTCAGGGTGAAGGGTTGGAGGTAAAAAAATAGCTACCGGCTTATAGCAATATCACTCACAGACTGCCATAGTAGTCTAGTGGTCTTAGGCGCGACTGCTACGCCAGAAGTCCTAAATTCGACGGATAGAATCGTTCAAGAGAAATCAATATAAGTAGGTACCTTATCTTTACTATAATATTATAAACGTGAAAGTTTGTGAGTATGGATGTATGGATGTTTCTTACTCTTTCACGCCAGAACGGCTAAATGGATCTGGATGAAATTTGGCACAGAGATAGATTATAATCTGGAATAACATATAGACTACTTTTTTTCCAGGTCGGACCCAATTCTGAAGTCCACGCAGACAAGGTCGCGGGCAGATACTAGTTGGAAATAAGTACCAAAGCCATGTTCATCACAAGTGGAGAGTATTTTACTTAGGCCACTTCTGCCTGGTGGTTAATATGGCTATGGCTAATATAGGGCGCTATTAGCCTGTCATTCTATGAAATTTTCAATTTAAACACGACAATAGAAAAGTTGATGAGGTCTTCACCAAAAGGCACATTACTAGTAGTCTACATTTTTTTTTATTATAATTTTTTTTTTAAACGTTGGTGCGTTTACAAACACAAATTCTCACATACACAAACACCCAGACCCGGAACAACTACCTGTAGATCATAAAAATATTTGCTCCGTGTGGGGATCGAACCCACAACACGTGGCGCAGAAGCCGATCGCTCAACCGCTACGCCAATCGTGTCGTCAAAGTCTACATGAATTACTATTGCAAGAAAATATTGTAAAGAAAATAAACTTGAAGACGTAAAGCTAAAACCTTCATCTGCAGCTATTTCTCATGAATTATATGCTTTCAATATAAAATCGACAGTCCACACAGGCACTGTCCATCTGTCCATTTCCCATAAAAGAAGAATAAAATCCAAAATTGGCCAAACTAACCAAAGCTTTATAAACACCATTGATCGTCCGATTAGTCGCAAACTTTTGTCTGAATCAAAGAATTAAGTAGTACTTAAGTATAGATATCACAAAACGTGCTAACCAAGCGTGTGATTTCCTTAAAGTGAGATAAAATCTGTGTAAATCTTAATGAATGGGACTTTCTTATGCATTTGCAGGACTTCCGACTTCATAAAGTAACGTCATTCAAGTAACCTTTTATACTCACTATGTAGAAAGGTGAATGGTGCTCCGAAAGGGGCAGATGACACCACTTAACTCACACAATTCAATTAACCGAAGATTAAGTACTTCATTATAAAAATGTAAGGACTTTCTTTCGTTAATCCCGATTTTATTTACTGAAGAATTTATCAACAATAACTAGTTCCAACCGGATATTGTGGAACCGGCCGGTTAACAGATAACAATCTAATTTTGAATGCAGATTTGCGGGATTGCATTCTATTGATAGACGACTACTGGTTTATTTATATTCTTCCAAATTTAAATCCGTAACTCTTTCAGCTTTGTGATAAAGTTGTTTTTCGAATGAATTTCATTTTAGCAACTGTTAACTTTACCTTTGTAATTTCAAACTGAGCTTTTGGTGTAACAAAGATAACTATGTCAATATGAAGGACTGTGTTTTTTTGGAATAAGGTTGAAGATCGCGTGTTGAGTTGTGAATTAAGTTGGTAAATCCCATCCCATTGGGAGGATTATCGATGTCCGATTTTCGTTAAAGATTCCCATAGGTTTTGTTTGTATCGGCAGCTTTGACGGTATACATGGTGTTGCGTATTGTTACCGGAATGTACAGCTGGTTCACTTTTGTATGATTGTGTGTGAAAATTCAGATTAAAATGCCAAAGTTTAATACCTTATAGTAGTTTAGGGTTTGAGATGATTTTAATGGTAGACAAAAGCACCGTGAGGCAGCCGGAATATTCTAGATAAAAAAAAAATCTTGACATTTCAATGCATAATGCGTAGTGTCTTTATTAGAAATCCTAAATGCCTATTGTAAGAACAAAAATTAAGTTCAAAAACGTTTAATTTCCGCAGTTTCTTGTTATATGATTCTGGTCTGAAGCAGAAATGGCAAGAAACTTTAAGGATATTTTGGATTCAAAGTTTGTACTCTTGTAGAATGTGAATGTACCTATGAGATCGAAATGAGATAGAGTTCCATTCATTTCATTCACAAAATCAACCCTTGGAGAGCAATCTTTATTAAATGATTTAATAATCCACTTAATACATAATATAAATACAATCCAACAGATTCAAAACCTCAAAAAAAAATCTCAAAACGTAACGGAAATTAATCAACAATCTTCAATCTGCCATACAATCAAAATCCAACTCAATCATTTCAAAAATAAGTTTTAAATTCAATTTACCGATCGAGAAACCGATCTAGATACATCACAGTAGAAATCAGACTCAAATGTTTAGATGATAGGGTTGATAATTCCGTATTTGGAAGTCTATGAGGAAGGCTTAAGGGCAGTATCGAGAAAGTCATTGTACATGATTAGTATAACGCTGCGAACGGAAGTGGGTGAGTAGATATTATAAATAGTTATTTAGTCGAGTGATACACAATGATGGTTAGAATGTCGGCCGTCAGGTTCTGGGGCCTTTGAAGTGCACAGCTTATTAGTAGTTCCGTTTATATGTGAAGGATGTGCCTATCCCTGAATACCTTCTTCATTTTTGTCGGTAATTCTTGGAAAAATTTCTGGCATCCACCTCATTTCCTGAGTCCTAAGTACTATGGAGACCGGTGCAAGGAGATTGCATAACTAAGTATATAGTTGGCCGGTAATTATTACCTATGTCTGAAGGAGTCCTGACAGATTTCTACTGGATTAGGGATTCGCCCCCATATTAAAATAAACTCAAAAGTTGAAGTTGTTTTAGGGAAGGAAAAATTCGACCGCGGGCAGAAATCGAATCTGCGTCTTCTGGTTAGATACGCCGGACGCTGTGACAACTTAAGCCACCGCGAGTCATCCGCAAGATCGAAATTTGCCTTCGCGTCATGCCATTCGTCTTTATGGTGACGTCAGTAACATCTATTGAAAAGCATGTTACTTTGCTTCTGAACCGACATGACTTACCTTACAGTTCGATGTCGTACGACACCACCTGGGGCAGGTTCGGATCCTGCCCGCGGTCGAATTTTTCCTTCACTATAATCCTTACTAATATTTTAAACGTGAAAATTTGTGAGTACGGATGGATGGATGTATGTATGAATGTTTGTTTCTTACTCTTTCACGGCAAAACAGCTGAACGAATCTGTATAAAATTTGGCACAAAGCTAGATTATAGCCTGGAATAACATATAGGCTCCTTTTTATCCAGGTCGGACCCAATCCTGACGTCCATGCAGACAAAGTCGCCAGCAGAAGCTAGTAACTTTATAATCTTCTCATGGATAACATTACTACTTAAATTTAAAATTTCGAAAACGTCAAATACATCAATCATGGTTATCATGTTCTTGCAATATCATTGAAGTAACAGGATACCAAATTTCAAATCGATCAGACCTGTGAAAGTTGTTCACATGCCTCCATGAACTAGAAAAGAGCTGATAACCTTCAAACGGCTGGCCAGATTTTCTTAAATTATGATTTAAAAACATTCTCGATCAAGCCACCTTTCAGACAAATAAAACTGAATCAAAATGGCTCCATTCGTTTGGGTCACACATTTTTTTTATATTACGGGAAATTCTTGTGGATTTTCTGGCACCTGGGGAAGCGGCAGGTTATGTCGGCTCTTCCCGACTAAAAACCGTACTTACCTTCCTTTGCTCTATAGTCTTTGTTTTGGGAATCGTGACATTAACCAAGACTTTGACAGATGGCTTCTGTATCTTCGATTAAGTCTCCTTTCAGAAGCGCTTGATCTCAAAACGCAGCACATTTCATTCATTTCAGCAGCTGATCGACATGTTTTCATGTATCACCGAGCTTTGAGCTTTGAGTCCTTTGGGCTTATGAGCGTTGACTCAACGCTCAACGCTCGGCGCTCAGCGTCATTTTTATAACACTATATTGGATCCTTTTCGGTCGCGATCGAAACCGCGGGCTGCAGCTAGTCAAGAATAAACATTCGCTCTGACCTTACTCTCGGACTGCGGTCACATTTTACCGCCATATATTAAGTTGTCACTATAAGTTACAATAAGTAGATTGACTTCAGTAACAGTAACAGTAAACAGTAACGGGCGGTCACTGACTAATTGACCGGTCAAATTCAATCAGATTGAGTTTATCAAACTGTATGACGCATTACTTATTATACAACGAATCACACCTTGACATTATATACAGAAAGAAACTGCCTCATTAGCCTAGTGACCCTGAGCGCGACTGCTTAGGCTTGAGGTAGGTACTGGGTTCGATTCCCAGGTCGAACAAAATGTTATTGGATTTTTCAATGAAATTCTCAGTAGTAGCTCGGAGTCTGGATTTATGCTCGCTCTGGTGTACAGTTAGTACCTACATCCTTCGGGGAATACATGCGTGATAGATGGTATGAACACCAATATTTTACCGATATGTACTTATAGAAAGGGGCTTGTCTATTTCCAAACATCTAATCCAAACTCCGCGCTGCTACTGAGAATTTGGGGAAAAACTCAATAACACTGCTCGACCTGGAAATCGAATTCAAGACTTCACGCTCAGTCGTCGCTTGCCATAAGACTACTGAGGCAGTTTACGCATTTATGTTGATACTTATAACCTACCTACGGTCGTGTTGCTAAATAATTAAAAACTTTACCTATGGATTTTTCTAATTGATTCGAGTTTTGATTAAAATCTTTTCGCTCATTCGAGAACACTTTGGTGTAAGATACTCACATATGAAGTACCTAGGTAGCTTAATTCATATTACTATCTTCTTCGAAAGAGACCAAAAGGATTTAGGTTACGTCACATATAGAGAAATGGGCAAGCAAATCAATGGCCTTAACCCATTCCACAATCGATTTCATTAGAATCAGCTGTAGCTACCATCAACTCTATTTTTGTTTCATTAACAAACCCTTGATATCAATCCTCCAAATTCTATTTGCTTAAATCTTAAGGAATAATCAAAAGCTATTTGCCAAATAAACAGTACCTACATATTACTATTAAAGCGGAACAATGAGGATCATCGCTCCGGCTGTCATCGGTTCGGCTCGGCTGTCTCCGTCAGCTGCGTGCGCGCATTCTCACGAGCTGTCGTATGTGTGACCTGTCGCCGAATTACTGTACTTGCGAATTGCGATGCGTTTCGGTTAGGGCTGGCGAATTTGAGTTATGTTTTATGCATTTATTTATTTATAGTTAAATATTAAAGTACGATTTGTGTAACATATTTATTTAATAAATTACAGTCGTTAAGTGTGCTTGAATTGCCCACAAAAACGTAATACTAAAATAAATCGTAACCCAAACACAATTTTCTCAAACTGTGTCATTATTCGGATTTGGATACCGTTAATCTAGGTTCCTACCTTACCAATTCGTCTACTATTCGTACTATTTCACTGGAAATAAACAGCTGAACGAATTTCGTTCCAAATTTGGTAAAGTTATCAATAATTAAATTCGCTTACATTTATTTCCAGTGTTTTGGACGAAATGGTACAGTAGGAATCTAGACTAAAGGTTTCTGAATCCTAATAATAACACAGTTTCATTAAATTGTAAGTATTTCAATTACGATTAATTTTGGTTTTACGTTTGGATGGGAAATTCGGTCCGACTCTTAAATAGGTTGGGTAAAATCTATTAATGAAAAAGGAATTAAATATCGATGATTTTAAATAACGGATCAGTCAAATTATCGATCAACTTTAGTCACATTATTTATGTTTATTTATGTTTATCATTGATTTCACAAAGCACAAAATCAATTTTCTCAAAACAAATCTTACTTAATTTATTATTTATATTCAAATTTGCTTTTATAGTTATATCAAAAGTGAATGTGCTTTTCATTTCTACGTTAATTAATCAAAACTGTTTTGATTTATAACTAATATAGTAGCAAACGTTCAAAAAGGCAAACTGGTTTTAAGTCGGTTTCACTAATAAACTTAACGATATTGATGGATACGAAACTTTTGTGATCGTAAAATGCTTAAAACTATGATAGGTATTAGATTATTTTATTATTAAAATGGCGTTATTAAAAGTAAAGTAGATTATTTCTGAAGATGATTGTTGCTATTAATATTAGTAATATTGAGGTTGGAATAATATAAATGTTGGTTCAAATAATCGTAGGTACGTTTGAAGATTATTTGAAACGAGATTAGGTTTCTCTTTTTATGGAATAGATCTTATTTCGTCTAACAATTAGGTATATATTTTTATATCTATTTTAGCAATGTATCAAATTAACGTTCATATTCTAAGAAGTCTAAAAATTGACGCCAAATTTGTTAACTGTAAGCGACAGCCCTGCATCTTTTAACAGGAAGTTCAGGGGTGTGAGCAAGTATGACCTCAAGTTACCCATAACGCACCCTTAGTTTTTTTATGACAATTGTCCGTATCTAGAGCATTACACGGTGAAATCGTATCGATTAAAAAAAACGCAATAAATATCATTCGATTGTATTTAAAAAGGGTTTTAAATTTAATATAACTTCAATTGGGGGAACACAAAGACAAGAACTGTGAATTCTTTTCGATTGTGCGATTTTTTTGTCTGAATTTGCACATTGTTGGAGCTTACGTACAATCGCATCTGCCTTCAATTTCTTATTTGTCAATTGTATTTGAGAAAAAACGAAGAATTAGGAAAGACAATTTCTGTGATTTCCACCCTTTTTGACGTAATAGAGGTACAAAATCATCTCTGATTCATGGATTTTGCACTGACAGTATATTTTTTTAAATAATTCTCAAGTATACTTTTTATTATCTACCGTTATCGTCAATAAAATAGGGGTCCTTAAATTCATAGTTAATGGCTACGTCGACTATTTTATGACATAATACATCACAAGTACTGACGAATCATACCTACTCGCTGTCATTAGAGTAAATTGAATCTAGCCTGACTGCTTACAATCAATCACCCAACCACTGACCAATCAAGTTTTTAAAGTAATGTATTACTTTTATCCTCAGACTGCATGTCAATGCCTCTTAAAAGCATGGAGCAAATATTGTAGGTAGGCATGTGACATCACTTACTTTCAAGAATGCTGAAAAAAACAGAATACCTACCATTACCTTGCCTATTTCAGGGCAAAAGCCTATTAAGTACCATAAATCCGAGCTGCTGGAAAACCTCAGTAGGGTTCGATTTCCAGGTCGATTTCAGTGTTATTGGGTTTTTCTATGAAGTTCTCAGAAGCAGCTCGGAGTTTGAATTTGTGCCCTGTTAATGGCTAAAAGTAAGCACCTCCTATTACATGCGACCTAAGAGTCCTGTGGACCATATTCACATACAAACGTAATAGGTAGGTACTTAAACAAATCGTAATTTCAAACAAACTTTAATCAAATCGTGTTTATGATTCGGATTCCAATACCAGTAATCTAGGTTACCGGTATCGGAATCTACTCTACCATTTCGTCCAAAAAACTTTACTGGAAATAAATGTACCTAAGCGAATGCAATTCTTGATAACTTTACCAGGTTTGGAACGTTTTTCCGGTCATTTATTTCTAGTGGTGTAGTAGTAGACGAAACGGTACCTACAGTAGGAACCTAGATTACCCACCGGTATGAACGGGTGCTGTCTGTCGGGGCTGGTCAGCTCTTACTTGCTGTGGCAATCCCTAATTCCTTTTGTATATTGAATAAATCTTATACATCAAACTGCAGAATTCTCAGCAACTAGTTGGAACAAAGTTGTAAAACATAACTAATATTGTAATCAAGTTTTTCTATTTTTTTAAAAAGAGTGTCTATGGAGTTTCTTGCCGGCTCTTCTCCATACGACCCACTTTTTGGAACCGTGCAAATAGTTTTGACTTTTCAAAAGTACCTATTTAGTGGTCTAATTGAAATAAAACATTTTGACTTTGACTTTGACTTTGTAACCGAATCCGAATAATAACACAATTTGATAAAATATTGTTTAGATTTCGATTAATTTTGGTATTACGTTTTTGTGGCCAATACAGGCTCCGCCAGACCCTTAACATACCGGTGAATTGTGGCTATAAAATATAATACCTAGGTACACTTCTGCCTAACCCTTCGGGGAATAGAGTCGTGATGGTGTGTTGACGAAATAATATTTCCTATTCGGCTATATGTATTACAATACAAGGTCAATAATAATAAAACGTAGCTTAGGTGCTCAAACCATAAGTGCTCAAAAAATTGGTGCCGAAAGATGAATCCTACTCCCGTCAAGAAAATAGCCTGTTGAACTAATACAAAGCTCCATTATCGAACCAGTAAACAAGCCCATCAACATACATTAAATCGATACGTCATTAAACAAAGTTTAATCCTGCGTTACATTAACGCTAATCTTTAGTTATGTTGGCTCGTTAATATGCCATAAAAGTTAATAAGGCTACGTGCTTACTTAAGATTATGCGCTGAGAGGCGTTTATGCGGGAGAAATCAACAGGTGCTGGCGAAAGTGTGAAGACAGCTTAAGGATAATATATTATAATCTGTGAGTCGGAAAGACTGTAGGTACATAAACCTAGTGGCGATTGTACCATAATTTGTAATTTTTTTATTCGCGATAGGCCACCAGTTCGCCTGATTTCACCCGCTTAAAAATGACGGACTTTCATACAAACTTTCACACCCCTTTTCACAATCTTAGAGGTTGAATATCAAAAAATCCTTTCCTATCAAATGCCTACGTCATACAAAGAACTCACACTCCAAGTTTCAGCTCTCTACGATCAGCGGTTTAGGCTGTGCGTTGATCCGTCAGTCAGTCATTCAGGACAAAGCATTTTATGTGTAGATATAGATACAAAGATGATGATGATGATTGGTCCGACCGGTTTCGGTCCCGGCGTCCGCTTTATGGGCTCTGTTGTCGTTGGTGAGCTCGCATGTGGCTTATGTAGCCAATTTTCTTAGAAAAAGTTCTAGTGCATTGCGGACATCTGACCTCAAAATTGACGATCTTGTAAGAAATGAAATGTGGTCAAAGATACAAACATACTATAGTAATATATATCGCCTTATTCAAAACATATTCAGAGTGAATGGGGAGAGGTCTGCTCTAGAAGCGGTCACATAATATAAATTATCTACAGAAACATTAAACGATCGTCGTATTAATTTTTCAATGAATATTAAAATCCGACTACTTATTTAACACAATTTAAAACTGATTGATAGTCTTTTATTAATATTAATTAGTTTTAGCATTCATTATTATCTGGGACAAGTGAAAGTAGTGTTTCAATTCTTTGTTTTAAATCTAAATCTATCCCGCCGACGGTTTCACCCGCGTTACCCCATTCCTAAAAGTCGTAGCGTAATGTTAGCTTACAACCTTCCTCTTGAATCACTCTGTGTATTAAAAAAAACCGCTTCAAAATCCGTTGCGTAGTTTTAAAGATTTAAGCATACATAGGGACGGACAGACAGCGACAGTGACTTTGTTTTATACTATGTAGTGATAATATTAATGTATTAGACTATTATAGATATTTGTATCAAAATAAATTGTTTATATCCACGCGACTGCTACCTAATAGAGATCTTGGCTTCGCTTCCCGGGTCGAGTCGCCTTTTGAGTTTTTTTATGAAATTCTCAGTAGCAGCTCGGAGTTCGAATTTGTGCCTAATAGCAATAGGCTCGCCCCTATTAATGGGATTTAAACATACAGGTGAACTATGGTACATTAATACGCCTCTGCCTAACCTTTCGGGGAATACAGGCGTGATAGTATGTATGTAAATTATTAATTTACTCATTATAAAATGATAATGTAATCTCCGTTACAGAAATCTCTATAAACAAATCCCAAATTGACACTTTCCCTCTCACGTCAGTAAAAGTAATGGGTCGCACCGTTTTATTGATCTCAGTTTAAGACAGGATTAACTAGTATTTAACATAATTTATTTTGTGAGTCTTTATGATTTCTCGTTTGTTGGTATTCTGCTTTCATCCAAGTTAATCTTTGGTTTAGCATAATGTGATGATGTTATTTATAGGCTGGAAGCCATGTGACGTGTTTTAAAAACTTATAAATCGTTCTCGCTTTTGACATTATTAGGGCAAGGTTACTCAAATCGCCATTTGTGACGAAAGACACCAAGATAATACCAGTATAAGCTGTCAAAGTCAAAGTCAAAATGTTTTATTTCAATTAGACCACTAAAATAAGTAGTTTGAAAAGTCAAATCTAGTTGCACGGTTCCAAAAAGTGGGTCTTGTGGAAAAGAGCCGGCAAGAAACTCTATAGACAGCTTAATATTGTAGGTACATGGTTACCTACAATATTAAGCTTTACAAATTTGTTTTAAATCGTAGCTGAGAATAATGCAGTTAGATGTGTAAGATTTATTCATCCTTATTAATATTATAAACGTGAAAGTTTGTGAGTATGGATGTATGGATGTTTGTTACTCTTTCACGCCAGAACGGTTGAAGGGATCTTGATAAAATTTGGCACACAGATAGAATATAGCCTGGAATAATACATAGGCTACTTTTTATTGAGGTCCAGCCCACTCAGACAATGTCGTGGGCAGGTAAAAAAGGATTGCCACAGCAAGTAAGAGCTGACCAGCCCCGACAGACAGCACCCGTTCACGAGCATGACGTGTGTATCGGCGTGGTTCGACTCACCTGCCAAAGTACAAGCTCGTACACTTAGGGGTTTACTTATCCTGGAAATAGTGCACGTTTCATAGCCGTGTGTACGTACTTAGGTACATTGTACGTACCTACATCTTATCATATTGTATTATTATGTTTAATTTAATTATATATTGTAATTTTAATAAATAGCAATTTTAGCCGCGAACTTTAATTTAAGTAATTGATTGAAGTGGATCTCTGTAACAAAATACAATAAATGCTTTTTGTACTTGTATCGGAACGTAAAAGCAATACTCTAGGCTGCATATTATTATTTGAGTAATAATTAGAAGCCCCATTAGACTGCCTCATTAGTCTAATAGGTACGTAGTCCCAAGCGCGACTGCTTCGATAGAGGTCCTGGGTTCGATCCCCAGGTCCAGCGGAGTCTGGATTTGTGCTCGGTTAATGGCAATAGACTCACCCCCTATTACATGGGACCTAAACATATCGGCGAACTGTGGATGTACATTAGTACGTCTCTGCCTAACCCTTCGGGGAATACAGGCGTGATGGTATGATGATATAATAATTAGTTAAGCATGGTTGGAGAAAATCCAATTCTCTATTGTGAAACGTAGTCAAATAATTTAACGAATTGAAATTGATTATTGTTAGAATTCTCAATTCAGACATTGATAGTTATACGAGATAAAATTAAGTAGGTAGGTATTACTGATCGGGTATTGACGATTGAAAGTTGGAAAAATCCTCATGGATCCTGTGCCACCTAGCTGCCACAGCAGGGAAACGTCATGCTGATAAAAAAATCATTTAAATGGGTTTCGTGATATTCGCCACGACAATCTTGAGTTAACTCGGATTGAATGGTCTCAATATAATCATGGAATCTAAAATCAATAATAATAAATCAACAGAACAGCTATTAAGAAGTGTTCCTGTATAATTTTGCAATAAACGTCAAATTTGTAAATGTGCACTGACAACTTTATTGCTTTTAGGGACATATTCACCTCCCTCTCGAACTTGATACATTAGAAGAAGACAGACACAACATTGCAGAAAGGGGTAACTGTTACTAAATTTGCACCACATTAGGGTTAAAGTGGGCGTAACTTTATGTCAGTTTTAATAAATCGAGTGGAAGATATAGTCGTCTGTATTTTTTTTCTCATTGTACAATAGTTTGTGAGGCAGAAGGAAGACATTGAGATAAAACATTGTAACGCATTGTACTGGATCATAAATTCTGTCAATAATTCGATTATGTAATTGAAGCGTTTATCATTATTATTATTTTTGTATAATTTGAGAATGTAAAATCGTCATCAGTAAAGGTTCATACCATCACACCTCTATATCTTAAAGGTTCGGTAGATGTGTACTTTTTTAAGGTCCCGTACCCATAGGGTAAAAGGGGGCCCTATTACTAAGACTCCGATTTCCGTCTGTCACCAGGCGTTATCTCATAAACCGTGATAGTTGGACAGTTGAAATTTTGTTGTCGCTATAACAACAAATACTAAAAAACAGACTAAAATAAATATTTAAGGGGGCTCCCATACAACAGACATGATTTTTTTTGTCATTTTTATAGATGGTACGGAACCCTTCGTCCGCGAGTCCGACTCACACATGGCCGGTTTTTAATTTTAAAACATTGCCCCTAGGATTTTCTTCTGTATCGTGGGTGCGTTAACACACACATATTCTCACATACACAAACGCCCAGACTCGGAACAACTACCTATAGGTCATAGAAATATTTGGTCTGTGTGTGATCGAACCCACAACAAGTGACGCCGAAGCCAAACGTGTTATCCTTATGTATCTACAGTTCTCTGGTACAATTTCAGTTACAAGGGTGCGAGCCTATTGACACTAACCGGGCCAAAAAACATCGTGCCTTTTGGGTGAAAAAAAAATGCTCTGGCGTAAACCGATGTCTAACTAGTGACAACTTCCAGTCCAGTATAATAGTATCAGTATTATACATGAAGTGACTGCAATAAGACCTCGCCCATTCAAATTCAAGGCAATAGATTTACGAGTAAAAATAAACGAGGAACGCTCAACAAAAAAGTTGACGAGATCGGATCGCCAATAATTAACAAAAATGTAAGGTAGCTGTTAGTAATTGCAACATTAAGACATCCAACAACTTAGTCTACCCGTGACCATGGATGCGGTAATGGATCCGAAACGTCCGGAATCAAATAATATCAATACAACGCGATAAAATCCGTAAAAAGTAGCTTTATTTCTATGTCTAATATTCGCGTAAGTGTCCGAAACCAAATATATTACCTGGGGAGCCCATGATGCTAAATGGGGATTTACTTCAGCGTCTTGGGGACCTATTAGATTTTGTAGATTAGATGATAGGAAGCATAAAAGGTTATATCATGTTTCCCCTTTAGTGGTGGGGAAAGCGGCTACAGATTTTCGGCTACAGATATACTTAAGCGTGTCAGATATTGATATTTTAGAAGCATTTGGTGGAGATACTCTATTTCTTATCAAACATATATAGATGGGGATTCCATGATGTTATATTGGATTTACTCGATACTCAACAGGGTGCAAGGTGGGACCTTGCACCCTGTTGAGTATCTCCCTATGAAAATCTGACGCGCTCGAGAAATACAGAGTAAATCCAATATAACATCATGGGCTCCCCACCTATATATGTTTGATAAGAAATAGAATTAGATTCTAGTTAGAAATAAATAGGTATAAGTACTTACTTACATTAATTGGATGGCACAAACGGTACTATATGAACTTCTCTTGTTGGAGTATTTACTTGAGTACGATGTGAGAGACGATCGCTCAATGCTTTTAAGCAACTCTTATTGGACATTCATTATTAACATTAACATTGACAATTAACATTCTAACCTTTTTATTACTACTGTATATTGTGCTTTATACTAAACTACTAAAGAGAAAAATGCTGATGACTTTACTATTAGGCTGGGCTACCTCGAGCTTACCTCACATTTTCGATATATTTGTCTAGAGAATTCATTTCCATTCAGGATACTGATACAAGTCTATGTATAGATAAATGATTATTTATTTCTGAAAATAGATCTTTTAAGGAAACTTTTACAAGTCAATGTATGATATTTTTTAACTAGATGGCACCGGTATTTCCTAACTGACGACCTCTGAGAAGAAACACCGAAACAAACTCAGAGAATCATGGTCTCTTTTAAAGTCCAGACATAGTACTTAGTAGCAAATATGTGATTTACATTGAAGGCAATGTCTGAAACAGCCTTTCGAAGGAAGAGTCACTGTGGCTTTGAGTAGACCGGTCCTATCTGACGGCACGCAGTCATTAGGTGTGTAGCTCGACCATAATCTATGGTACCAAACAACCCACCGTTGATCATTGGAACATATGCGTTGGCCACATAAAACTCTCAAAGCCACCAGACCATGTAAATCTGTGTATGTATATTAATTATATTCCTACATGATAGGTGTTTATCATAAGATACGTTTAGATAATTATAGCCTTCATCATATATCAATGGATTTCTTTCCTTTATTTTATTACACATCCTGTTTTCTTCGAATTAATTTGAACTTCATTTTGAATTTAGGTTTAATTTTTTTTGGAAATCATAAACAACTGCTGCTTTATTATCTTGAGTCATATAAATTTGAAGCGATTTTGCAGGAAAAGATTAACACTTTTTAAAATAAATGGTGTTAGTCAAGTTTTAAAGGAATGGGGATTTCACTGAGTCAAATAGTACCTACTGTAGTATTTGAAATATTGATCCACTTTGCTAGTGACGCTCACCTGCTCATCAAAGCCCAAAAAAGTATTTGTGCTAACCATCAGGCAAGACAAGGATTAAACAAAACACATCAGTCTGTTTTATGGTTGACTGCCTCATTGAAGCATAGACTATCGCATGAAACTAGAATTTTAAGGAAATCTCGAATTTTTATAATGAATTTACCTACTACGCGAACATTCTCTCGTTGGAAAAAAATGCACATCATCCTTGCCAAATCATCTCTTTTGACACCCACAAGTGGATAACTACCGCCGCAAAGAACATAAGCTCACGTGATGATTTACACTTTCAACGAAATTAGAGTTAGGGTTGTCACTATCACTTTGTCACACCAAGGGGCGGCACCCACCATGTCGAATTAAATTGCTGCACACAAAGCTGCAACAATGAATAATAAGGTAAACATTATTTATGGGTCGTGTTTTAAATCTTATTTTATGGGAAATGTGGTCGAAGAGCTTAACGGCGGCTTAGCAGGTGAGGCCCTATGTCCGGTTCTGTCCGGTTAGCCTAGATAGATCATTAGGGGACATTTTGCTAGGTCATTGTGTCGTTAGAATTAAATGCACTCGGTAATGACAACGTTTTTGTAAGTTATTGTTATGTTTTTTGCGTCGAGTGAAACGATGTTTCTAAAGGGTGAATGCAAGAATATTGAGAATGATATTGTGTATGTATTTCCTTGTAAATTGACATAGAAAAATCTTGGAAATACTGAATTATATATTGCCTCCGAAAAAATACTAAATTCTTCAACTTTAAAATAAATTTTAGCTCATCCATAGTTCGTCAAAATGATTTCGTAGTTTGCAAGCATATCCGGGAATAAATCCAAGTTTTAATGATTGATCAAATTAGCTTGGAGTTTCTATTAGCTTTTAGCAGACGCGCTAGTGTAGTATAAATAAGACTTTGTCTATTTGAAAATACCTTTCAATTGTCTAATTGAAATCGACTTCGAATTTTATACATTTGTTCACATTGAATTTAATCCTAATGCTAACTCTGAAATTGCAGAAAATAACCCAGCACCACCACTTCTATGAGGATCTACAAACCCTGCAAACAACTATCGACCACAAAATAAATGTATACCTAATCGAAACGTAAAAAATAAGAAGTCACCGTTTATAGTTCCCACGTCACGCCAGCTCGTTCGGGAGCAGGGTAGGGATATAAAAATGCCTCCGACCATCCTTGTACATTAATAAAACCTTTAATAAAACGGAGTTCGATCACTTTGCGATGCGCGGGCGCTGGTGGGCGCAGTATATGTAACATTTTCAGATAATATTGGTGACATTTTTATAATTAAAAGCACTGATAAAAGTAAACTTTAATAGGTATTTAAAATTAATAGTGATAATTTCTGTGATAAGGTAAGAGAGTAATTTACATCAAGTTGTTTTACCACATTGTAAAATATATTATTTTATTACAAAGTGTGTTAAGTAGCCCGGTCTATGGCGGAGGGTGGACGGTCTTTTGTTGGCCTTCTAGGATATCTTGGAAAGTAGCACAATATGGGACAAAATATTATTTAGTATTTTTCCTCCGTGTTCAATTTGACTTGGCATCAATAGGTAGATAACGAGTCCGTTTAGGTAAATTTGCGAGTTTATACATGTCAACATTACAACCCACCAGAATTATCTAAACATCGTATATATACTACATTTTACACTCGATATATTCAGAAATATCATTCCTCACACATTACAAAAAGAAAAAAGCCAGCATTAAAAATATATTCATCTGAGATAACACTTTATAATGACGTGGGTCAGTTCGGGCGGCTAGAACAAACAAAATCGTACTTGCGCCATGTTTTTTTCACCTTTTCATTCAAATGGAAGGAATGATGTATTGTTGTTTCACTCGCTCCTCTAAAAAACGTTTGTGAGTGAAAGAGATGGGATCAGGGATTGGATGCCAGGTAGGTGCCGTAACGTCTGGCACGACAGACAGAACGGCACCAGCATTCGGATTTTAAATTCTGGAATATTTTTTTTGGGTTATCTATGATATGAGTATTATTTTTTTTTTTTTTATTTAAAAAGCTTACTAGCAATGTGGTTCGCACATTACTAATATTCTTGTTAACCCCTCGTGCTAAGCTAAATGCTTGTGTTACGAGTGGATTCACGTCGGTAGTGCAATGGGTGGGGTTCGAACTGGCAACCACATAATCGCAAATCCGACGCCCTAGCCATTAGGCTACCGCCGCTTTAATTGAATGGTCTTTGGAACTAAATGTGTTTTGGAAAAAATAACCTTTAGTTCTTTATAAAGGATCTGAACATGACCAATACCTACACATGTTAAGAAACATTTGAATCTAGTTACTCAATTCTTTACCCGACTGCGGCAGGGGTATACAAACATCGACAATCGGTATAACTACAATACAAATATTTGGCACGTCTGAGAATTGAGCTTGCGACCCGTAATACAGAAGCCATTCAATCAGCCACTCTGCTATTGAAATTTCAGATAGGGATAGGCAGATTCCAGAGTGTAAGCAATATCGTTCCAACTTTTTTTTGGTATTTTCTGAATTTCCCACCTCCATGGCTTGAATGTGGCAAACACATCCAGGTGGCGTAATGGCCTCATCTTTACTAACATTAGCGATGCGTGACTGCAACTGTCACTAAGAGACGTCAAATATTACAAAAGTGACATCCTAATGTAATACAATTGTAATTACAAATTAAACGGGTGCCGTGACGTCACGCACCATATGCTACTTGTTGGTCTTTGATAGGATCACACAATATGTTTATTTTCGTTTATAAGTTGAGGTATTAATAACTCGTATTAAAGTAATCATTTCATAAAGAAAAACAAATTTTACCTAACAGTGATAATATCACTACAATTTTTTTTTGTTATTTTCTATATTAAATTAGTAATATTACAGCCAATCAGATAAGTAGATATTTATTTATTTATTTTATATAATTGTTTATGCACACTGAATGTACAGATGCGGACTTAATGTTTAAGGAACGAGGCAAGATATTATTATGAATTAAGTATCTATTTAAATAAGATCTAGTCAAGTTAGTGTTTCCAACTCATTATTTCTATAAGTGAGTCCTGGAGCGTACCTACTCTACAACATTTGGAAAAATCTCACTTCCCAGATATAATACCTCAATGTTTTCTACCACCAAAGTTATTATCAAACATTTTATGCCTCCAAAGATGTATTAAAAATAAACTATCATAATAATTTCTTACTGTATGAAAGAGAAGATTACTTGTAGGCGATGAACCAGACAATTTAAGACAATTTTATGTCCCAAGATAGAGTGATATTGAAACGATCTTAGAATATAAAAGTTATAAATACTTAAGCGTAGGTGGTACACAACTTTCTTTTTAGCAGTATTTAGATTCACAAAAGACGTAACGCTTCATACAGATTTTGATCTGATTGGTCTAAGCATAGTATTACATATAACTAAATTATTCTTCTTTAAATACTTTCTTTTTTTTAAACTAGTTCTAGGGTAGTGTTATTGTGCTTATTTAGCTATACCTACGATCTATCTCATATGAAATGCAAATACCGCATGGCTGCATGGTCTCGCTGTACTTAGCTGCAGCCATGCAAAGGTCTTCCCTCTTTTCTTCCCATGCCAACCTCTGCTTGGCTGCTTCAGAAAAATATAGTATTTTTATGTTTTATGTATATTATCATTCTCTAAAAGTGTTTTTGGTGGTAAGTAGTCATCGTCGTCCATTCCGACGATACTGTACAGACTCCGACGTTAGGGTGGTCGCCAGTCAGTCAGACCGCCAAGCGGTCCTACCAGCGAGCAAGTCAGATATTTTCACGCCTCTTACGAGATGCCTATCTGAAAGTCAGTGAGAAACAGTATTCTAACCCGTCCCCATACGGGGTAAATTTTATAACTTCTGGGGATACATAATAATGAATAGTCCTGTCTTGGGAGTGTCAAATCATGAGTGAATAAGTTACTGTGTTTCATTGGCGACCGTAACATGAATACCGTAACCGACTATGTCGACGAAAAAGTAGTGTCTTGTCCATTTGATGGGACCTGAATATTATATCAGTAAATTGTGGATGTAGGTACCATGATACATCTCTTGCAAGTTTCTAACCCTTCTAAAGGCGTGATGGTGTGTGGCTACTTAATTTTGGGAACCAAAAAAGGGATTAAATAATATTACTGAAGTAATTTTTGTTCCCAGGACCGTAATTATCATGATGTTTGTTGTCAATATATTAAATTTTTCTTACTGATATCAACATTTTGGAAGTGGCAGACCTCGGTGAAGGTATCATAACCAAATTGCAGATTTTCTAAGAGATCTGGTTAGGTTAGGCCCTAATCCGACGATCATGCATGTGGAGAAATGTGGATGAAGTGAAAGTGGTGTGCCAGGATCGTAGCAAGTGGAAATCTATAGTCTCTGCTTACCCCAATAGGAGACAGACATGAAAATATGCATATGATATCAATATTTTATTAAAGTCAAATCTTTTGTACCTAATAAAGTTAAAGGGATGAGAAGAAATGAATTGGAAAAATAACCAGCTCAACTCAAAGCTTTTCTCCTCAAAATTGGTCCTTTTTATTTTCAAAGACCACAACCGCTGAAATAACACACGAATATCGGTTATAATAGGCTCTATTCAGCAAATCAAAGCTCTATGAGTGGCGTTTAAAGCGAAGTGGCTTTCCATATAAGCTTTGATCTGTACGCAAAATCTATGGGGTATTTGGATCTCCCCTCCCTCTGCAGAGGGCTCTTGAGGTTTGGTGTCCAGTCGCTTAGGAATCATTGGACCGATTGTAAAGGTGTAAGCTTCAAAGCATAGTTGTTATTGAATAAGCAATTAAGGTGCACAATTGTAGAAAGAAAAAAAAAAGTTTTTTTTTAATAAGCTCATTGGGTATCGAAGTTTTAAAAAACGTGACACTTATTGCTCATTTTTAAGTAGAATGATGATATTACGAGCTCATGCGGTTAAGGGTTACAAAAGTTGAAAGGTCATTCATGAATTGTTTTCCTTGTATTTTCCTTCCTCCTTTGAAACAAAACAGTGTTTTTCAATCAATCACACGTTAAGAAAAACGTGGTTAGTTATTCAACAACACGGAAAAGCAAAAGAAAAATTGTTACGAATTTTTATAAGAACACTCCTTTGATCTTTCAAGAATATTTTCTTTAAATAAGTACATATAATTTGGATGCTTACGAAGGTCAGAAAGTCATCCACATACACACTGAACAATTTCTGTTAAATTCACATGATGCTTCCTTATGTCCTTCACCATTCAGAGCGACCCTCAATTTCTTAAGTCCATAACAATCGGATACTAAATGCACAATAGCACCCACGTTCCCTGTAACCTGCCTAACAAGTAACATTGGATTTTTTCGAAACCTGCTTGAACCCTGTCACAAGTTCCACCTGTCCCTCTCTTTTTTGAGAATTCCGAAAGGGACAGTACATATAACTCGTTTCCTAATCTTTGCCGCGGGCAGTTTGGTTAGGATCTGACACGGTTCGACGCCTATCTGTAAGGGGGTGCCCAGACATTGATAAATATGATAAGCACCCTTTTAAGTAACGTTATTTTCTTAATAAACTTGATTTCGTTGTGTGTATTATTAGAAGTCAAAGTTTGCTTAGTGACGTTAACAAAAGATTATTGTTATGCCAAATTGTAGTATTGAATAACGTTACTCCTGATTCATGAAGATAAAAATATTTGGATATTCCCACCAAAAGAAATAAGGTTAAATCATAATGGCTAATTTACACCAAGCTATTTAACTATTTATCTTTTTGTGATTTTTTTGCATTTTCCATGCTAAGATTATTAAGTTATTTAATAGTAAAGGAAAAAATTCAATCAACCCGCAAAATTTCAATCATGCGGGTAAGGTTCGCGGTGGCTTAGAGGTCAGAGCGTCTGGTGTATCAAACCAGAAGACGCAGGTTCGAATCCTGCCCGCGATTGAATTTTTTCCTTTACTATTTAATTATTTGTTGAAAGCAATAAGTTCAGGTTCAACAATAAAAGTGCTAAGTTCTGTATAAACAAAGTTTGGACGATTCAAGTCAGGTTTGATGGGTCTTAATTTTATTAATTGATTGGATCGACGTAGGAATTGAACAAAAACTCAAGATGAAGATTATGAAAATGCTGAGGTAGGTACTTGAAATGCAGAGTTTCGTGGGTCTTAGTCTATTGTAGTCTGACATACATACGTCTACTAATTTCCATGAAATAAACATACACTTTAAAGGCGGTCGGAGTCTGATAAAAAGTAGAAAATTTACTAAAATAAAACAAACAAACGGCGTTAAACAACGCTTACGTTGTGTTTCTCCGAGTGAGTGAGGTTACCGGAGGCCCAATCCCCTTTTAAAAGGTCGGCAACGCACTTGTGACTTCTCTAGTGTTGCGGATGTCTATGGGCGGCGGTAATCGCTTACCATCAGGCGATCCGTCTGCTTTGTTTGTCCTCCTATCCCACAAAAAACAAAAAAAATGTACCAAAATGGAAACAAGAAAACAATTCTTCCCAACATGAAAACAATTCAACATTTTAATCGCGTTATATTGATATCATTAAGTTACCATCAATATTATGCTGATAAAATTTTAATTTTACGATTCAAAGTTGATTAACATAAATAAAAAAAATCGAAAAATTTTATGATTCACATTTGCTGTCAGAAAGTGTGAAAGTAACATTTCAACGGCAAAAAATTACACTTGTTGAGATGAATCCTTACACTCACCATCACATTCATCTAGACACCATACGTGACAATTACAATACAGATTACAATATCGTTTTACATTAACAAAAAAGTGTAAGGTGTAACATATTGTGCGCAATGTACGGATAACATTACTAATTCATGCAGTGGGCGGGCACCGGATGTGTATGATAATACAGTTATGAACAGGGAGGATTACACCCTGCGTTTGAATTTGGAACCATTTTTTTTTCAATATTAAAAAAGGTGATAATCTACTTCGGTTACCTACCATGTGTGATGAGCTAGGCCTACTTAAGGTGAGTTCTTCGCCTTTCAAATCAAATTGATGTGCGAAATCTCTTTAGCGAAGTGAAGGAAAAAATCTGCCTGCCTCATTAGTCTAGTGGTCCCAAGCGCGACTGCTACGCTAGAGGAGCAAAGTGTTATTGGGTTTTTCTATGAAATTCTCAGTAGCAGCTCGGAGTCTGGATTTGTGCACAGTTATTGGCTATAGGCTCGTCCCCTATTACATGGGACCTAAACATACCGGCGAACTGTGGGTGTAAATAAGGATACCTCTGCCTAATCCTTCGGCGAATACAGGCTTGATGGAATGTTAAGTAAAAAGTCTTGGTAGCCAGCACGTCTGAAGGACCACCAAATTTAGTAAATTGATCACCAAAATGCTTATCAAAATGGAAAATGGTCACCAAAAATTAGGTTGAGGTTAGGTTAGAACTTATTTTAGTGATCGTTTACTATTTTTAGCAATATAAAGTGATTTTTTGCCATAACATTTTACTAGATCTGGTGGTTAATTAAACATAAGCCAAAGATTTTTATTTCGGACACCAAGAAGATCCATATTTGTTTAGTAAAATCACTTAAGAGCTTAATGTTTGCAATTAAATTGGTGAACACTTTTATAACATTAAGTAGGAAATTTGTCTATAATGAGATAGAAATAAAAACGATTTCTATTAATATCGCATATTATTTTTTAAATCCCGACGTTTTGGATCCGTAAAATGTAGTTCTCAATAGCAATTAAATTGCATTAAAATAGTGACGTGCTCGAGGTACTCTCGATAACGATTTACTGACTAGCTAAATCTTTTACGGCACAATAATATTGTGTATGATAGACAAAGACTTCCTGGATTGGATCGACAGGTACTTTCAACAAATTCTCTACACTTGACTCAAATAATTTCCAAAAATGCCCACAATATGTATGGCCTCAATAAAATAGCTACAAAGGACTTTTGTGGTACATAATATGACGAATATATTCTAGGTTGATGATGAATGAACATCAATATGGCGGTGCGGCCAGACTCGGTGGAACCGACCATTCACGCTAACAAATGACCAAAAAAACTAAACATTATTTATCTATACCGATTTTGTCGTGTGTATTAAAATACAAATGTAACAATAGGGACCATTGTTGGGGAACAGCGGGTATGGGTTAAGGATTTAGAAGGTTCCGTAAGTATTCTTTAAGAAGGAGATAATTCTGAATTTGTTTCTCTTATACAAACTTATTACATAACACATTCAATCACGCCTGTATTCCCCTAAGGTGGCACAGGTGTACTTATGTACACCCACAGTTCGCCTGGTATGTTTAGGTCCGATGTAATAGGGGGCGAGTCTAATGCCATTAACCTAACTTTGGCTGCTACTGAGAATTTCATAGAAAAACTCAAAACGCTTTGCTCGACCTGGGGATAGAATCCAGGACTTGTAGCGTAGCTGTCGGTCTTGGGACCAGTAGACTAATGAGGCAGACAAACTTATTTTAATATAATTATCGTAAAATTAATCATAGATCCGTGTTATAGTTAAATGTTTCTCGAACATAGGCTTTTTGAGTACCTTTCAGTAACGAAGGTTTATAAAAATTTAATTAAACATGTATACATTTTTAATCGAGGGTTGAATTTATTGAATGGTTTAGTTAAGTATTTAATTTTACAGCTTAAAAAAAACAATCGTCTATGGCATTTCACGAATCACCATGTAGGAAAAGTACAATTTCTTGTAACAACAATTTTCCTTATCAAAAAATTCCCTTCCTATATTATATTCTTTATATATATATCCTATATTATATTATATATTATTTCTATATTATAACAATTTTCCTTAATAAAAATATGCTTAGTGGTCAGAGCGTCTGGTATATCAAACCAGAAGACGCAGGTTCGAATCCTGCCCGCGATTGAATTTTTCCTTTACTAAAATAACTTTATAATCTTAGCATGGAAAATGCAAAAAAAACACAAAAAGATAATAAAAATATTCCCTTGAATTCAAACAAACCGGGTTTTGCTAGAACCGCAGAAACGCAGGGAACCCCAAAGATGTGAGGGAATTTGTATCCGCCGCCATCGCTGCCCACAATGGCGGGTGGGGCGGACTGGATAAAAAAACCATCAATGAACCACCAACAATACGATCCTCAGAATTTAGGATTTACACCATACATGGTGCCGCGTGAAATTTGCTCTTTCTCAGTACATTCTCTCTCATTACATTGAAGACAAATAGTATAGTTGCAACAGTAGCAGCCGCTCTGAAACCATTGTAAAATATTCCATTGTCAACTAAGATGAGTCTCGAAATTGAAATTTAATGGAAATATCAAATGAATCTGACGGAGCAGCGGGTTCTTTGGTTGATGTTTAGCCAATAATGGCGTTTGTTACTTGAAAACGTATTGTGAGTTAAATTAAACATTGTGTCGCTATAATGCTGTCTCGATTTAATGCGTTTGATATAATTTGAATTGATACCGAAAATTATATTAGATTTCGTATCTTTGTTCCTTTTGATTGGAGATGAAATGTTGAGACTTGGTTGTAATGTCTTTATATGTTATGTGGCGAGTGGATTTTTATCAAAGTATTGGAAATTGTTTATATAAGGATTATTGTATGCTATACACAACTTGGTCTGAGACGGTGGTTTTCGCAAAATCTCATCATTATCATAATCTTGTTTTAATTGCCACTGCTGGGTACGAAATCTTCACAGTTCAGTCTGTCTATATTATAATATTACCTAACGTGTTAAAAGAACTACTAAGTTTAATTTAAAAAAAAATCTCTACAACGCTCTAACTATATACCTATCTACGCTTTTCAAGTCCAAAATTATTCTTATGATTACGTACAACGAACTGAAATGGTTTAGAACACAAATACTTTATAATATGTAGAAAGAAAGAAACATTTATTCAGCTACAAGCGAGACAAGTACAAAGAAAAACTTACTATAAGTTTATAACTAAAAAAAAAGTACTGCCTCACGGTTGCGCTGAAAGGGATCTGGTTCAGCATGTGCCAGACAGATTGCCTGGCGCTGGTTTTCAACCAGACCCGGAGTGGATATATATATAAAGATTTAATATAATAAGTCGTAGGTACCATTGCCCAAGATAATTTATCACTTATGTACCCAAATCCCATTTAAAACAAAATATTAAAGAATTAAGTAGGCACGTAATGAAGAGAATGCTGCAGAAATTTAATAAATAGAAAACAAATTATTGATGTCACATAAAACGAAAGATGAAAATATAGTTATTGGACCAATGCTGATGCCATATGGATATTCATTAGTCCACAGGAGTGAGCATCGTCGCCGCGTTGCACTTTGATGTCTCATCTTCACCAAATCTTGTGCCCCAGGAATTCTTGATAAGCCAATAGGGTATGCCGTCCTCTATAACAAAATTAAATGTATTTTTAATGTAATTATTATATTTGACAAGCATCTGAGCCATCAATGACGAAAAACAATTTATATGTATTTCGTCTATATACACCTTCTTTGCATATGACGGAAATGACATTGATGGCATTGGCATTTTTTGAGGAAAATGTACATAGCATTGGATTGTTAAAAAATTGAAAAGCTAAATATAAAAGAAACCTTTTTGGTCCGACTGACTAATTTTGAGTTGGAGTTGAAAAATTAATTATTAAGTCAAAAAAGGTTTCTTTTCTTTTTCGTTTTTCTGTTTTTTTAATAAGCTTACTTACAATTCTTTAACTATAGCTAGGTCTAAATTTCAAATTAATTTATATGAAATACTTAAGCCCAAAAACACAAACACATGGTAACTACTATAAAACACTTGAGGATTTCTCTACTATTTTCCGTCGTCTCATCGGATCCATTCTAGGTCCCCATTACGTTGTAACGTCACACACGAAACACTGTACTGAATCTAAGAGGTGAATAAGGTTTATATTCTGAAAACATTAATTCATTAAAAAAGATGACTTTTTAGAAAGTTGTATCATACCTGTTCCATATCCCACGATCAGTACGCCATGGTTGACTTTACCCATATTGCACAATTCTTCCGATATAATACCAGTAGTGTATTTGGCGAAACCCGCAGCCTTAACGCCTGTAAAAGTGTAGATATATATTAATTAAAAATAATAATTACTGCCTCATTTTAGTCTAGTGGTTCCCAGCGCGACTGCTACGCTTGAGGTTCTGAGTTTGATTCCAAGGTCGAACAAAATATTTTGAGTTTTTTATGAAATTGTCAGTATCAGCTCGGAGTCTGCAGCCAGGAGCAACTTATGAAACTAAACAACAGCTGCTAGAACTCAGAACTGTTAGAAACTATTACCTTTTTTATACATGGTTTGTCGAGTAAAATATTTGACAAAAATGCGAAAGATTTCAGATAGTAAAATGCTATCTAATAAGCATGTGACGATATATTTTTTACGTTAAATACATTTTTATTGAAATTTTTTTGTTCACTTATTTTTTATTAGGGTAGTTTAGAAACTTATTTTATGATTTGTTGTGCGTCATACGGACGAAAATAAATACTTTTTCTTTCTTTCTGTTAATTTACACCTGCGACTTAATTTGCGTGGTCAGAGCGGAATTAAAAATCACATACTTACAAAATAACAAACAACATTATTATGGATTGCAGCTCTCCAGTCAGTTTCCACTATTTCATAAGTATGATTTTATATTACTAAGTTAGTCTGGGTTATCACCCGCGTACTGCCAAGTCATGTCTTGTATGATATGAATCCAAGGCTCTGACTTGCAGCAACCAAGTGCGTCTTCAACAGCGGATGTAAGTTTGGGGTATTAAGGCGCTCAATACTATCCTCCCTTTAAAAGCATCTTTGTATTATCCTGCTTTGTTAGTATTAATATCCATACCCCATACATAAATTCTGGTTCCACAATAGTACGAATTAATAATTAGGTATTACTCACTAAAACGTGAAAGATAAACTTCCCTCATGACGCGTTGAAATTTTCTCACGATGTTTTTCCTTTACCACAGCTCATAGTTTTTCGCAACGGCTTCTCTGCCAACCCTCAGTAGGCTAACGTGATAGATTATAGCCCATCCCCTATTAGCCTGAAAGACTCGTATCCAGCAATTGAACAGTAAAGAGTTGATGATAATGAAATAAGGGTCAATTAAAAAAATCATAATTATCAATGCTCAAGATTATTTATTATGTTTAACTAAATCACAAATTAATTTGATTCATCCAAATTTCCAAACTAACAAACGCAAAAGTGACTATGACTATCTGTCTATTTATTGTTACGTTTGCAAAACTATTAAATCAATTTTGATGAATTTTGGTATGAAGTTAGATTGGGCCTTAGAGAAGGACATCGGCTACCTTCGTCTCAAAAAGTACTTTATATGCGGGACTATTTATTTGCTATTCGACCTGTACTGATGCCATGACAGTGTTCATCATTGCACAGGGGTTCGTGCCTTCTTCGCGTTGTACCTTTATATAACCTTCTTCACCAAATTTTGTGCCCCAGGAGTTCTTGATAAGCCAATAGGGTACGCCATCCTCTAAAACAATGTTAAGTACGTTAGTTACACAAGATTTTTTATGTTTATTAAGGTTCTTCAATAAATAAGAGATTACTGTTTTATCATTACATGAAGTAATAAGTACATAAAAAAATTACTTTTCAACCGACTTCAAAAAGAAGGAGGTTCTCAACTCGACTGTATGTTATTTTTGTATGTTTGATACGTGATTATTCCGCCATTTATAAATCAATATAGTTTTTTTATTTGAAAGAGTATACTCCTGAAGTGGTCCTATTGAAATTTGGTAAAGATCTGATCACAAACTTAGGACAAAATAGACTGAATAAACTATAACATCGTCGATGTAAGTAAGCAAAATTTGACTCGCCACTCAAAATCGAAATAAAATAACGAAAACAAAAGATCTGACCAAGCACCGGATTTTTTAAACTGTTCTGCACATAAGTAACATATATGTATATTTTTTAAGGTTTTTGAAGGCGGTATTAGTTTTTGTTAAAAGTTATTTATGATTTGACGAAAACTTTAATATATACGGTATAGTAAAGATAAATCTTGTTCAATAAATCTACCATTCCATACATTCTCCCCTCGTTGAACAATTAACTATTGATGTATATTCTACAAACTTTTGTAGCATACCTGTTCCGTATCCCACGAGTAGTACAGCGTGGATAGCCAGTAGATAATCGCATATTTTAGCTGGCAAAACGCCTCCTCGGTACATATTGAAACCCCCAGTTTGAACGGCTATAAAAAATGTAGTTATTATTAATATTAATTATCGGAGGGGCTCTTGGTTAAGTATTATCTAAGCCGATCAACTGGTCTGCGTTTGCTGCAGTCAGTCTTACGTGGGAGAGCCATGCTTCGGCACGAATGGGCCGGCTCGACTTCGGAGTGATACGACGGCCTCACAGTAAACCGGCGTTAAACAACGCTTACGTTGTGTTTCGCCGAGTGAGTGAGGTTACAGGAGGCCCAATCCCCTTTTAAAAGGTCGCCAACACACTTGTGACTCCTCTGGTGTTACGGGTGTCCATGGGCCACGGTAATCGCTTACCATCAGGCGATCCGTCTGCTCGTTTGCCCTCCTATCCAATAAAAAAAACTGTGGATGGGTGACCATTCTTAACACATCGAGACTCCTCCGTGCCTCGGAGAGCACGTAAAGCCATCGGTCCCAGTTTTCATACGAACATCTATGACAATTGTTAGCGGTAGTCATCAAAAAAGCCTGACAACCAGTCTACACTCCGGGTATCGGTATTAGCTAGAAATTGGGTTTCGGAGGTCTGATGGC
Source organism: Acronicta aceris (assembly GCA_910591435.1). NCBI lineage: Eukaryota > Metazoa > Arthropoda > Insecta > Lepidoptera > Noctuidae > Acronicta > Acronicta aceris. Next base: position 1,753,640 of record OU342759.1, on the reverse strand, counting down.
AGTCGCTTTGTGTGAAATATTGATGTTTAGCCGCATCTGGTTAGACTGGAAACCGACTCCAATATAGCTGGGAAAAGGCTCCGAGGATGAATATATATACAAAATTCGTTTTCAACATCAACCCGGTAGAGACGATGGCTGGGGCTTACCACCTGCTTGAACCCCATTATAGATTCCATTAAATCAAAATCCAAGCCCAAAACTGCAAGACTGAAGGATACTGTGAGCTCGTTCTGCGTGAATCGGATCGCCAATAAATAACAAAAATGTAAGGTAGCTGTTAGTAATTGTAACATTAAGACGTCCAACAACTTAGTCTACCCGTGACCATGGATGCTGTAAAGGATCCCAAACAACCGGAATCAAATAATATCAATACAACGCGATAAAATCCGTAAAAAGTAGTTTTATTTCATTGTCTAATATTCGTGTAAGTGTCAGAAACCAGTAGGTATATCAACCGGGTTATTACATACATATAGAGATGGGTCCCACACTGTAGACTAAACGTTTTAATGTTTCTTGGCTACTCAGATTGTACGAGTTGCAGCTAATGACCTTCACTGCTACTTTGCTTTGATTTAAATTACACTGCTGTCGTATCGCAGTATAGGGATAGCTGTCTTCAGTCTCAATACCCCCTAACTTCTTAATGGACCTGTTAACAAAGTTTAATGGTGAAATAAATAATATTTTAAAATCAAAATACATATTTATTGGAACAATAACAGATGTTAAATCAATTCACCAGCGTTTGGTGATAGTTCTTACCACCAGACATTATGACACAATTTTTAAATTAATTAATGTATTCATGTTTTTTATTTTATTACAATAAACACATTTTCTTTCTTTTCTTGCATCTGCCCCGTTTCGTCGAGTGTAAAAGAAATTGTGCCACAAATTTTAACGTTTCAAATTACAGCACTGACCAGGTAGGAGGTACATGATGATTTTTGTCACATTTATTTGCGGTTGAACGTCTCATTGAGAGTCGTTCACAATTTTATTGGCTCAAATATACTACGCACAGACTTGGTCTTTCCCGCATACCCTGGTCAAGGTTTGTCGCACAGCATCCTTGGTAAAAAACGAAAGCTAAAATACTAAAACCCGACATAAAAAACTTACCAACTAAAAAGTATAAAACAATCTTTTTGTGTTTTTTTTTGCATTTTCCATGCTAAGATTATAAAGTTATTTTAGTGAAGGAAAAATTCAATCGCGGGCAGGATTCGAACCTACGTCTTCTGGTTAGGTACCTACACCAGAAGACGTCAACGTCACCTTAAGGGTCCGACGGAGCATGAATTGCCCACAAAAACGTAATACCGAAATAAATCGTAATCCAGACAATATTCTACCAAATTATGTTATTATTCGGATTTGGATAGCGTTAATCTAGGTTCCTACGATACTATTTCGTCTATTACTACTTCACTGGAAATAAAACACCGGAAAATCGTTCCAAACTTGCAAAAGTTATCAAAAATTGCATTCGCTTACATTTATTTCCAGTGAAGTATTTTGGACGAAATGATAACGTAGGAACCTATATTAACGGATCGGAATCCGAATAATAACAGAATTCGATTGAATTGTGTTTGAATTATTTTGGTATTAGGTTTGTAAGAGAAATTCAGAATGCGAAGGCAAAATTTCTATCTAGCGGTGGCTTAGTGGTCAGAGCGTCTGGTGTATCTAACCAGAAGACTCAAGTTCGAATTCTGCCCGCGATTGAATTTTTCTTTCACTAAAACAAGTATGAAACAAGTCAATTTTGCTATGTCCAAAAAAAGTGCTGCCCAGTTTTTTGTCGTAGTCAAACATCCATACGATACATACATTTATACATAGGTACTTAAATACATAGGCTGTTAAACTAATGAGTCAACATTACTCATTAAGGGTCATTACCCTTCCTTTTTTCGTAGTCGGGTAAAAAGAACAGATTGTTTTCGAAAACTAATATTGTGTTCCAAAATGAATATTGCGGACGTAGCCCAAACGGTCGTTAAGCTTAAATGGAGCTAGGCTGGCCATATTTTTTTTATTTTTTTATTCGTGATAGGCTTACGCTTGACCGCCAGTTTGCCTGATGTTAAGCGATACTGCGATCTACGATATCTGTCAATTGTTCGATAATCGTGGGCCAATATTACTACTATAACAGTATAACCCAATAACAAATTTGTCGATAGATTTATAGGATTTTGACATTACTTGATGGACCTTACGTCAAAATTCTATCCCTAGTAAGCAAATCTACTGAAAGATTTGATATTGGGACTGGGCATAAGAGCCCTACCAATGATAGGCAACGGCAAAAAAGAGATGTCGTGACTATTTTGCTAATTTTTTGCAGATTGGATTCAATTAGCTCGGGGTCGAGTTAGATGCAGGCATGGGCCTTTGAACAGCGGTGGGGCACACCAGACTAATCATAATCGCAAGGAGTATTACGTGAATGCTGCGGCCATAAATCCACCCTTGCAGCCATAATTCAGTGTGTCGCAGTCCACAATCTGTTGTTCAGAGAGTTCTATAAGCTTTTTGTGTTTGATGGCATACTGGCTCTCGATGTTTCCTGCAAGGTGAGGTTTTTTGTGATGAAAAGTATTATATGAATTTAGTAGGTGCTGAAACTTCTGATTAAGAACAACAAGGTTCAGTACCTCCTGAATTTCTTTGAAATAAGTGATGCGTCAAGAAGTACCTAACAGTAAAATTGTCACACTTTCAGATTTTGTTTACCCATTTTATATAATATACTATACAGGGTTATTTACAATGACCGGTCAAATTTACAGAGACACAAATGTTCAGAATCGATAATATTTTTGTTATCTTTTTGTGATTTTTTTGCATTTTCCATGCTAAGATTATAAAGTTATTTTAGTAAAGGAAATATTCAATCGCGGGCAGTATTCGAACCTGCGTTGATTCGAACATGCATTGTTGAACCTAGATGTCGCCAACGTCACCTTATGACGTAAACTCAGAATGTGAAGGCAAATTTCAATGGCAATCAGGAGGGTGGGGTTCGCGGTGGCTTAGCGGTCAGAGCGTCTGGTGTATCCAACCAGAAGACGCAGGTTCGAATCCTGCCCGCGATTGAATTTTTCCATTACTAAAATAACTTAATATTTTTGTTATTAAAAAATTAAAATTTAATGACAAACAATTCACAAAATTTTATTCCTATCCTCGTCTAAATAACAGAACACGTGGATATAGTTACCACTACACAATTCAATTTCATAACCTAGATAACAAACATTACCTAATACATAGGTAACTTTGACAGCGCACGTACACGATAATGAATTTAGAATTTTTTCAGACATTTTCAAATTAATGTTTTTACCACAATATCTTCTGTTAATAAGACAATAATTATAAAAATGCACTTTGGGTGGTACACCTTATGACTTAATTTTAGAATTGAGATGGTCTTTGAAATTTAACCCTAAAATATTGTACATATACAATATTTTACCCCATAGGGACGGACAGGTTAGAAAACAGTTCCTCACTGCCATTCAGATAGGAATCTCGTAAGAAGCGAGATAATATCTGACTTGCTCAGAGGCAGGATCTCTTGGGGTGACCACCCTTACGTCGGAGTCTGTCGTAAAGCACCTTGGTGTGTGTTTCGACTATTGCGCGTGACAGTCAGTTCCCCTAGGTTGCTGTAGACTGCCAGAAGTCCATAGGAGCTGTTATGGCTCGGCAGCGCCAAGCAACTTCAACTTCTTTGGTGTTAAACGAGTCCATCCATATGTTCGTTTGCCGAATTGACCAATAAAAATAATAATAAAGTAGGGAACAGTATGGAACAGGTGTAAATGTTCCCAAAAAAGTAGTTACCAACTGAACTGAACGCGTAGCACGATCCGCAGTCTTTTTGATCCTTAACACGAGTGACGGCGTTTTGGTCGCGCCAGTCAAACGACTCCGGCGCATTTACATTAGGGATGTCTCCGTCACTTAACTCGGGACAATCGAACATAGTTAAATCAGAAACTGGGCTCAAACCGGTGTACGTGTTGACGAACTCTTCTTCAGTCAGATCCGTAAACCTTGTTATCCCTGAAATAAAAGACCCGGTTTAAAAAATGATAGGTTCTTTGAAATAAAACCATTTATCTTTTTGTGTTTTCTTTTTTTGCATTTTCCATGCTAAAATAAGAAGACGTCACCTTATAGACGTAAATTCAGAATGTGAAAGCAAATTTCGATCTGGGGGTAAGACTCGCGGTGGCTTAGAGGTTAAAGCGTCTGGTGTATGTTACCGGAACAGGCAGGTTCGAATCCTGCCCGCAGTGGAATTTTTCCTTCACTAAAATAACTTCATAAAACTATTTCTTTTCCTTTATAACCCGAAGGATCCTTTACTGTATTTGTGGTTAGACGTCCGAGTGTGATGATAGGTATAGTAATGATCTCCACACCCGGGGCAATCAGCTTCAGATAAAAAGATTTATGGACCAGAGGGACCACCACCACCGCAACCACCATATCGAACTCACCAACCCGCGTGCCAAGTAGTGGATACATGGCTTGGTAAAGGTCACTGGGAGTCGTTGGATGCACGCGGCTTATTACCGGTCTTTGTCTAAGGAGGAGACCTTTAATCAGCAGTGGACCTCATTTAGCTTATGATAATAATGACAATGAAATTAAGAGATAAGAGTTTTCATACCGAATACAGCGTGTTTACTCTCCATGTTTATGCGGTTAGCTTGTTCCTAGTTGTCTTTGAATATTTGGAACCTGTGTTGCTTCTCGTTTTCGTCGGCGTAGTTTTTGTTGTGTTCCTGTATGAACCGCTCAAAGTGTAGCTCAGCTTCCTCCAGCTCGTAATACTCCGCGGCAGGTACCGCAAGCGTCGCGCCACACGCACACAACAACAACAACAACACCGACATTATAACTCAATGGTATTAGCGGATCGTTTGGTTTTACAAAAAATAATTCTCTTTTTATATTGAGTTGAATGAGTGAAATATTATGACAAAAATGTAAAAGATTTATAGAAATACTACAGATATTTTCGTTATATCTCCTATTTAACCGACTGCGCTAAGAGGAGGGTTATGTTTTTCAAGTTTATGTATGTATATTCTTTTGTGACGCTCTGTAGCTTAAACAACTTGATGGATTTTAGCTTGAGAGGTATCGTTAGATTCGTCTTAATTGTGAGAGTGACACTGAGTAGGTATATTAAAATTATGAAAATTAAAATGGTGGATTTTGCCGCCGTATATAATGCTTCAAAACCTATCGTGTGGGGTATCAAAATAAAGGGTTTTATAAATGGCTCACAAAAATATATACAACTTATATGTTTAAATGTAATTTACAATGAAAAGAGGTAAAATGTGTAAAATAAAAAAGCTAATTAAAGAATTATATAATCCGACTGCCAAAGCAGATGGAAACAATATGCAGTCCTGAAGCTCATGCAGTCGGAGGCATCGTCTTTAATTGAACTTCAAAGACCTACTGCATGGGATTCTTGTTTCCATATTTTTTGGCAGTCGGGTTTATTGATTTTTTAATTAGTGAAATATTTTATCTTGCTTACTAATATATTTTATTTTATTTTATTATTTTAGATATATGTATATACTTAGAATTACTTATATTAGGTACATTTATGGAAGTTATAAAGAGCTAAATCCGTTATTGCTTATCTCCAAAAGTATCCTGGTATTTTATACCCTATGGTCATGGCCCGCTGCAACGGATATATTTGCACGCACCAAACAGAGAACTATATCTTAAAAAAAAAACAAAGAACTTTCATGCAAATGTTTTTACTCATTTTTACCTAAAAATTCTTTCCTAGTAACCACTTCCCATTCAAATTTTTTAAGTCTCTACGCCCAGCGGTTTAGCTTGTGCGTTGTCTGTCAGTCAGTGAGGGAGTTAGTCAATAAGGGCATTGATTCTTACAGATAAGTGCAGGGTCTGCCTCAGATGAGACTGCTTCATTAGTGACTACTCACACTTATTCAGCTCTATTCAGCATATATTTTTTGACGTGGGACAGCCATGCTTCGGTACGAATGGGCTGGCTCGACCGGAGTGATACCACGGCCTCACAGGAAACCGGCGTTAAACTACGCTTACGTTGTGTTTCGCCGAGTGAGTGAGGTTACCGGAGGCCCAAACCCCTTTTAAAAGATCGGCAACGCACTCGTGACTCCTATGGTGTTGCGATCCGTCTGCTCGATTGCCCTCCTATCCCATAAAAAAAAACAATGTCCATAGAAAACAATGATTTTGTATGGAGACGCGAACACGTCCATTCAGCTTTCCGCTTTTCTGCTTTCGCAGCAAACAGCTATGAAATGAGGAAAAATGTGCTTTTACCATGCGAGTACTATAGATATAGTTCAGCGCTGTACACGGATGGTTCTTGACTCCATCTCGACAAGTTGCGACCTACATAGTTCCTGCATAGATTTGATTTATTATTACGTAATCATTTATCATTATCCACGCAAGGATTGACTCTTGAACTCAATTCCGATACATCGACATTGGAATTGTGCCGTTTCGTTAAGTTTCGTACTCTTGAATCCGAGACTAGCGCCAAATTGTTTCAATATTGCGCGGTGATTGAGTGAACTAAATAGGATTGGGAAACGACCCAACCATTGGCCAATCAGGGATGCCGATACAAGGTTAACGGATTTGTGCTCAAGAGTACGAAATCGCCCGTCAGCCAAATTGACATTGGAATCGGATCACGTTTGCATTGGTATTGTATTGTTTTCAAGAGTAAGCCTGCAGACGTGTTTTAGAGTTAATGTAATTAAATATTGAATTTATTTAATTGGGGTAGCAATGTCGCATATTCTCCAGCCAAATTTCTATATTTCCAAAGTGGGTCGACCCAATGTCGTTTGCGTTGTAATTTTTTACGTTTATTTTTTTCTATTTCTCCTGCAAGTAACGAAACGCCACCCAATATTCGCTACGGACCCACCAGTAGGTCGCGACCCATAGTTTGGGAAATGCTAATGAACTAAAATCGGAATACGAAAAAAAAAGGCAGTAACGGTGCTGCAGGACACAATTTATTTCAAATTAATGATACAGAGTAGGTGGTAGCCTAATGGCTAGGGCGTCGGACTTGCGATCATGTGGTTGCTGATTCTAAACCCCCCAATTGTTTTTTATATCCTTATTTGCCACCACTAAGGTGGCAAATAAGCATACGGCCCGCCTGATGGTAAGCGGTTACCGCAGCCTATAGACGCTTGCATCACCAGGGGTATCACTCGCGCGTTGCCGACCCGTAAATTAAGGAGGAATCGTTGGGCTGGCAGCATATGAGACAATAGCATGATGCTTATTCCATCTTCCAACACAGCTTCCTCGCGGAGTCCTGGCGACCTTCCTCACCGTTAGGAACACAACATAGCACCGAGCTATGTTATTTGGCTACGATTTTCTGCAAGTGCTAGTTTCTAGTAATGTGCGACCCACGTTGTTATTAAGCTTTTTAAAAAGAGAACTAAAAAGAGTTGAGAATCGACGGCACGATTGGTGTAGTGACTAAGCGATTGGCTTCTACGTTACATATTGTGGGTTCGATCCCCGCACAGAAAAAATATTTGTATGTCTTAGATGTAGTTGTTTCGGGACGGCGTGTTTGTTTGTGCCAGAGGATGGGGGTATGTGTTTGTAAAAGCACCCACTATACATACCAAAAACCTAGTCTGGGGCAACGTTTCATAAAAGAAAAGAGTCCATTCGATGTTAGGTTTAATAGAACTATAGCCGCCTCCTCTTATTGCGAGCAAGATATACTTCAAAAAGGGACGGCGACGGGAGAGCTCTCTCTCTCGATACTTAGTAGACAGACCTCGGGTCTGTAAGAGCTGTTGTCTGCAAGCGGCTGACCAGACAATGGACCCAAAGCCTCGCCCTCCTTTAAGGGGTCCTCCACACACCAAAAAAGGTTTGTACAGTAAAAATCGAAATACCTATTGGAAATCGATGCCATCACATTCATTCGTATTATCATTAAGTAAATAAACGTCAATAAAAAATCTCGTATTCAGTGCTCAAGATTATTTTATTAAAATAGTACATACTTGAATCCCAAAAGAAATCAAAATAGAAGATAAAAGAAGTACGGAATTATTATTATTAATAAGGAAATCGATGCCATCACATTCATTCGTATTATCATTAAGTAAATAAACGTCAATAAAAAATCTCGTATTCAGTGCTCAAGATTATTTTATTAAAATAGTACATACTTGAATCCCAAAAGAAATCAAAATAGAAGATAAAAGAAGTACGGAATTATTAATAATAATAATTCCGTAGTTCTTAATTCGTCCATTTAATTAATTCCGGACAGTAATAGTATTACAATCGGAATTATTATTGGATTACTGCTGTTGCCATATAATAGTTCATCAAGCCACAGGAGTCTACATTTTCCCCGCGTTGCACCTTCGCATAACCGTTTTCACCAAAGATTGAACCCCAGGAATTCTTGACGAGCCAGTAAGGTATGTTTTTCTCTAAAATGGTAAAATAAAAAAGTATGTAATTTTCATATTTTGTAAGTAAGAGAGGCAACATCAATTTGAAATAGGCAATTCTGTTCATTAGGGTGCTAGAAAAATAAGTTTTTATTATTTTCATCGAGACTATCTCAAAGCTTTGTACATAAAAACTGAAAGTCGAAAATATTTGAGAAATATTGGACCATTTCAGGGCTCCTTACTAATATAGTAATTAGAACTATTTATCACTCGGGGAAATACAGACTACTGACAAATGTGCCTCAGTTCCGCGAGGCGTGGCGGTTCTAGCCCCACACTAGCGCTTCCGATAGTCACCGAGGTAGCGACGCGAGGGGTCTCATTTAGTCTTCTGCTCCACCTGCGGCTTAACGCGTTAAACTTTCTTCAGATGTAGATTTGATATTATTATTCTCTTGTTCCACCAGCGATGATGGCCGTACATAATTACGTACTATGAAGTAATGCATTGAAATATTACATTTTTTCATTCCAACTTCATTACAATTTATTTCTATATCTAAATAAACAAAAATTAGCAAAATGGAGTCTGCCCACTACACCATCTGATACCCATGACTTGTTAGACTAGTAGTTTTATTTGTTACATACAAATCTTTCCTCTTTATAATATTAGTGTAGAATAAGTAAATGTTTATGAAAAGGAATTTTTTTTATCGAGTCAGCAAACGAGCTGATGAGCCACTTGGTGATAAGTAGTCATCGCACCTGCAACACCAGAGGAGTTGTTGATGGGTTGCCGAGCCTTAAGAGCTTCTACGGACTGCAGACTACCAGAGTCGCAGCAACCGAGGGGGAACTGGCCCTTACGCGCAGAAATCCAAGCACACTCTCGAGATGCCCATCTGAATGGCAGTGAAAAACAATATTCCAACCCGCCCCACACGGGGTTATAATAATGTTATTGTTATAATGTAATTTTCTACAAACTAAGATTGGCATACCTGTTCCGTATCCCACAAGTAGTACGGCGTGGTTTATCCAGCCCTGATAGCATATGTCATCCGTCAAAATGCCTCCTTTATACGTATGGAAACCATGAGCTTTAACAGCTACAAAAAATGAAGGTTTAAAAACTGATCGCTAGCCTGCTGAGCTAGCAGTAGGTAAAATTCACAAGTCAATAAAAGTGTTATGGAGTGCATTCACTAGGAGATTTTCAATAAGCTCGGCTTTATACTTTTTGCTTGGTTAATGGCAAAAGACTTGTTCAGCATTTTTTTTTATCACTAGCAGCCAAGTAACACCAGTACTTATAGTAATCATTATAAGTCTCAGTTAGTTATTAAGTTTCAAATGCCCAGTAGTTTGTTAGTACATTATCACCCTCAGTAAAATGTAGCGGCGAAGTCCTACTGCATGCTGCCCGAATCAGTATCTGCATTAACATATTAACCGGTAATTACCGATAGAGATCGGTCCGAAACTGTACAGTAATCGTTTTAATGTCTCTTGGCTCGTCAAATTGTAAGAATTGCAGCTCATAATCTTGACTACTGCTTTGCTTGGATCAAAACTGCAATTTCGTTGTTGGTGGTCGACATAAGGGTAACTGTTTTCGGGTTGGATACCACCTAGCTTCATGAGCGACCTGTTAACAAAGTAGAATAAGGATACGAGCAATACCAAGGACATCACTCGCGTCTTGTCATTTTGATTTGCGTCGGTTTTTAAATATCGCTAATTTCAGTAGCTTCATTACGATTCTTACCATTTTAAGAGGAAAAACTAACATTGGCACACACTACTAGAATTGCTGCAATGCAGTTGTAGGTACATACACACCCAGACGAACTGAACACCAGCTGGTTTACAAGTTTAGATATCTCAGTATATTTTTATGTTTTATTGTAAAACATTTTTTTCTTGTCTTTGCATTTAGTCCATTTAAGCGTAGCGCGGACGCCCGCAAACGTCCTCCGGCAAGATATAGCGATGATTTGCGAAAGGTTGCCGGCGGAAGCTGGATGTGAAAAGCCGTGGACAGGGTGAAATGGCGCACATTGGGGGAGGCCTACTTGCAGCAGTGGTCTGTTATAGGCTCATTATGACGATGATGATGAAAAAGAAGTCATCGTCCCAATGGGCATTGAGTACGTTAGGATTTTTTTGAAAAAAGTTTTATTTATGCAAATATGAAAAAAGTAATATCGTTTCCAATGAATCTTTGGTGAGTTTTTGTTCGTATAAAGAGAAAATTGATACAATATGCACGCATATAGACTTGTTACTATAGGATGTGAATGAAAGGTGGCAATCAATATCTTTTCAAACTGCAAAAGCTACTAGTGAAGTTACTTAACATTAACATTAGTATTACATTGCCCAATGACCTTGAGAATTTAGTCTTTATGCTAGTGTTTGTTAGTCACAGGCATTGCGGGGGTGCTTAACGCGGGGTGTTAGTGAGGTTTGGGGTATTTCTTTATTATTTCTAAATAATTATTCAAAGATCTAAGAAAATAAAATCAATACAAGTTGATAACACTATTACAACATGTAACCAACACCAGTATTACAATACAGGTGTTGGTTACAAGTTGTTGCTGCTATACAGTCGTACACGGTTTTTGTTCAAATATAGCTTACGTGAACGCTGAGTCCATAAATCCACCACCACATCCTTTATCGATTTTGTCGCAGTCAACAATCTGTTGTTCAGAGAGTTCTATAAGCTTTTTGTGTTTGATGGCGTATTGTCCCTCCAGATGACCTGCAAAGTATTAAATCCGTTTATTTGAAATTAAATTCACACACATTCCAATTTATAGTAATTTATAGATATGTTAATAATATGATGTATAATTAGAAATATCAAATTGACAAAGTTGCCGATATAGCATTGGATTGACAAGGATTGGCAAGCTTGTGTGGGTGCGATATATAGCTCAAAGCTGATGGTTGCTAGGGCAAAAAGGTTCTTGAGTGGAGACCACGCTCAGAAAACGCAGCGAGGGTCGACCTCAAACGAGATGGTCAGACAACTTGGTGAAAGTAGCTGGGAGATATTGGGTGATGTGGGATTTGTTTGAGGAGGCCTTCGTTCAGCAATTGAACTCTTTTGACTGTTATGACGGTGATGATTATGTTTATTAGAGTATGTTTACCTATTTATGGTAGGGAATAGACAATTCTTTCTAAAAAAGTAGTTACCAACTGCACTGAACGCGTAGCACGATCCGCACGGTCCTTGATCCTTAACCCGAGTGACGGCATTTTGTTCGCGCCAGTCAAACGACTCCGGCGCATTTACATTAGGGATATCTGTGTCATGTAACTCGGGGCAATCGTAATATGTTAAATCTGAAATAGGCTTCAAACCCGTGTACGTGTTGACGAACTCTTCTTTAGTCAGATCCATAAACTGGGTTATTCCTGAAATCAAAGTCAATATTCAGTTTCAAATTCATTGCATACTTTAAAGTAAAACTACTTTTTACTACTAAATCAAGAAGTTTCGGATCCTTTATCATGGTCACGTTTAAATTAGATATATTTTACAACTTTTTTTTATGGGATGGGTGACAAACGAGCAGACGGATCGCCTGATGGTAAGCGATTACCGCTGCCCATGGACACCCGTAACACCAGCGGAGTCACGAGTGCGTTGCCCGCCTATTAAAAGGGGATTGGGCCTCCGGTAACCTCACTCACTCGACGAAACACAACGTAAGCATTGTTTGACGCCGGTTTTCTGTGAGGCCTGTGAGGTGGTATCACTCCGGTCAAGCCGGCCCATTCGTGCCGAAGCATGGGTCTCCCACATTATAATTATTTGGTATTTTTTCAATTACATGACATTCCCTTTTCAACACTACTATGGTCCTGTATACCACGATAAGCATTTTTCTGGCAACAATTTGTTACTCTAATAATACACAAGACAATATCACTAAATTAAATTAGGTACTTATTAACTTTCATACCAAATACAGCGTGTCTACTCTTCACGTTCATGCGGTTAGCTTGTTCCAAGTTGTCTTTGAATATTTGGAACCTGTGTTGCTTCTCGTTTTCGTCGGCGTAGTTTTTGTTGTGTTTCTGTATGAAGCGCTCGAAGTGTAGCTCAGCTTCCTCCAGCTCGTAATACTCCGCGGCAGGTACCGCAAGCGTCGCGCTACACGCACACAACAACAACAACAACACCGACATTATAACTCAATGGTTCTAGCGGATCGTTTGGTTTTGCAAAAAATGTTTCCCTTTTTATATTTAGTTTGATAAGACAAAAATGTGAATTATTTGTAGAAATACTAAGGATATTTCTTTATTTTTATTATTGAAATTGTTTTGTTATCTTTTATTATATCTACATAAATACAGTGAGGGAATGAAAATGTTTGTTAGTTTTTATAGTCCACAATTCAACCAAGAATTTAGTGAATGATATTTTATGTATGGAGAACTATGTGGTATCGGTATAAAAAGTGCGAGTTGGACTGAGGCCAAGGAATCGTTACATACGTGCTTGCTTCTATCAAGGATCGATAATATGGATATGAATAATATACTACCGGTTTCGGTTAGGACTTTTTTTTAAATCCGATTTATGGGGACTCAGTCAACTTTGAATATATCGCTCTGTAATTCTAATTACAGTGTAGGACTATCACTATATTTTACTATGTCTAATGGCTATATATATATATTAACTTAACTAAAGGTTTATGTACGGGAATAACGCTCGATAGATTTTCAGTAATGTCTCTGCTCTTTGCGCAGTGCCTAGGCTGACTAATCCCTTCAACACAATGGTTAAACAAAACGGATTTGTTTGATGGAATGTGCCCAGATCGAAGTCTTAACAGCATCACTATAAATTTCCCATGAGCTTTCATACAGAAAACAAGTTGCCAGGGTGACTACAGAAAACTATTTAAAATATGTAATATCTTACCAGTTAGCTTGAGACATAAATATCTTCTGGTTTTAAACCAACACGGCAGAACAGAGCATAGTTTATCTCTGGTCACTAATAGTCATAACACACGGTCGATGGCCGCCGGTAAATTTAATGTTCCGAAAGTTATCAACTATTTTGGTGACAGAACCCTAAAGAAGCGGATACCGTATGTGCTGAATAGTCTACCGGCAGACATTAGACATGAAAATGATAAATTGAAATTTAAAAAGAAACTAAAGAGGCACCTCCTAAGTCTATAAACAAGTCGTGTTTGCAGGCTTAGGGGCTGTTCCTATAGTTTATTTGTATTAACATATCGCACTGCTAACACAAGACTGTATCAACTCAAAAAAAGACAAATTCGAGATAACTCATCCTTAATAACTAACTTGATAACCCGCATCTCAGAAATTACTCATAATTAAAGAAATGTCTTATTTTTATCACTAATTTTAAAACAGTGTTCACATTTTTACAATGTTTACAGGAAACGAGTAACCAGTTTTCCATCATTTCTGAAAAAATGATCATTTTGAGTTGATACAGTCTTGTGTTAGCAGTGCGATATAGTACCTAGTACAGTTTTGTTAATAAGTAGCTCAACACCCACAGTCAAACCGTTAAACCGGTTTTGTGGCTAAAATAAGAGCCTCTACGGACTGCATACTGCCAGAGCCGCGGTAACCGAGGTCTCTTACACGCAAAATTGAAACATACACCAAGGTGCTTTACGACAGACTTCGACGTAAGGGTGGTCGCCAGCCAGTCAGACCCCGACAGGTCCTACCACGGAGCAAGTCGGATATGTTCTCGGCTCTTACGAGATGCCTATCCGAATGGCAGTGAGGAACTGTATTTTAACCCGTCCGCACACGGGGACATCCATTTATTGGAAATATTTTATTTTGTGCACGAATAAATTTGTTAGCTTCCGCCCGTGCCCTTATTTGTGTCATGTGGCAAAAGTTAGAGCAGAATAAAAAGCAACAAAATACTTAGCTGATGCTTTGGTCAATTTCATAAATTTCGATACGATATTTAATCTTGATACACATCGCTGCAACAGAACAAATATTTTCGGATATATTATAGTGTTTGTATTTCATACTGATTTGTCCTTTCACTCACTCATTGGCGTTGTCTCACTCTGTCCTGTTATAGTAATAAGAATAAGTGCACGTCGCTTCCAAGTATTTTATTAAAGCTGCCACGCTGAACTGGAACTGGGCTGGATTTATCTTCCGCGTGTTAGACGAAGAATGGGTTAAACCGTCCAATGGGTCCCACTTATTATGAGACGCCAACGCGGCAGCCTCCTTACGGAGATGGCGGGATGAGCTGGAAATCTTTTCGAAAAGACTGGTCACTAACAGCATTGGACAGAGAGAAGTGGAAGAAGAGTGAGGAGGTCTTTGCCCTGCATTGGGACACTGCTAACTTTTAAAAATAATAATTGTAAATTATTACATCTAATATTAGGAAAACTGTCATAAACAGTGCAAGTGTTTTATTTAAAATTATATCTCCAGCAAGATCATAATCTATAATAAGTATATTTAATGTATGTATAGGATGTCAGATACTATAATTTTGAAGCTCAAAAACCTTCAAAAATATTTTTTTCCAGCTTCGTCTATAAATTTGTATTTTTGAATTAAGAGGGAAACGTTCGAAAATAAGTGAACTGGAAAGTAAACATTGAAGCAAAATTTCTAGTGGTACTTCTGTACTAGACTAGCAAAGGAAAAAAAATATACGTACCAAATAAGATCAAGTATCAAAATTTAAAAAAAAACTCTTGTGCTAAATAAACTAAGGTAAGAAAATAGAACTGATCAATAAAACATTATTGTGAGAAGGAATAACTTCATACATATTAGTATACAGTTTTTTTTTTATAATTTCTTACACAAATTATACAATGAATAGATTAGAAAAGTAGATAAGTTATTTGAACTCTACGTAAACATCCCCAGTGCGGGGACAGGTCAGATAACTGTTCCTAACTGCCACTCAGATAGGCGAGAAGTAAGAGGCAAGAAGATACCTGATTTTCTCGATGGTAGGACCTCTTGGGGTTTGACTGGCGGCCGACCAACCTTACGTCGGCTTCTGTCGTACAGCACCTTGATGTGTGTTTCAACTTTTGTGCGTAAGAGCCAGTTCCCCCTCGGTTGCTGCAGCTCTGGCAGTCTACAGTCTATAGTAGCTATTATAACTCAACAACGCATCAGCAACCCCTCTGGTGTTGCAGGTGTCCATGGGCAACGATGACGACTTACCACCAGATGGCTAGTCAGTTCGTTTGCCGACTTATCCGATAAAAAAAACATAACATCACAGAACACACACAGGACTCATTCGGTGGGCCAAAATTTTGACCAGGGTTTTGGTTTAGAGTTAATTAAAGCTTGTAAAGTTAGAGATTTGGCTCTGCACGTAATCTCACAACTATTTATGTTAGATGAATTGCATTACACAATTTGGCATTCTTGAACATTTTGGGTTGATGGGATTTAACTATGATACGTTGTTAATACATACATAAACTCACGCCTTTCTCCCACAGGGGTAGACAGAAACTATAGACCGCCACTTCCTACGCTTCTTGTATACTTCTTTTGCTTCTTCCACATTCATTCCACACGCGCTGGTTGCGAGTACTAAACCCTTGACAATATTGCTATTGGGAATAACATAAATACGTAGATATGTATAATTATATCACGACTTATAACACCTTACTGCGACACTTATAGATAAATATAAACACTGATTTAAGTTGAATATGATTCCGTATTTATTTTTAATATTTTTTTTATGGGATAGGAGGGCTAACGAGCAGACGGATCACCTGATGTTAAGCGATTACCGCCGCCCATGGACACCCGCAACACCAGAAGAGGAGTCACAAGTGCGTTGCTTTTAAAAGGGGATTGGGCCTCCGGTAACCTCACTCACTCGGCGAAACACAACGTAAGCGTTGTTTAACGCCGGTTTTCTGTGAGGCCTAGGTATCACTCCGGTCGAGCCGGCCCATTCGTGTCGAAGCATGGCTTTTTAAGTTTTTTATGTATTAATCACATTTTTAATTATTTTCCAACAAAACGTAAAAAAGTCTTATCTAAAACTCGGATCTTTGTATATAGGCATAATTATGTTTGGTGTAATTATTATTATTGCATTTTAAAGTTATATCAGATACGGTACACCTATCTCTTTATCAGAAGTTGTGGTAAAAGCTATCTTGTTGCTCTTGTGATACAGAGTGGCAAATGCTGCTCGAAACTAAATAATGTCCCAAAATATACCTGGTCTTCGCTGTCCAAAGTGCTTTACTAGGAAGAAGAAGCGAGGTAAAGTAATTACTCAAGTTCATTGGTCTGTTCCGATTATTATCTTGAGATTTGTATTACTAACTGCCTCGTTAGTCTAGTGGTCCCAAGCGCGACTGCTACGCTAGAGGCCCTGGATTCGATTCCCAGGTCCAGCAAAGTGTTAAGTAATGGGCTTTTCTATGTAATTCTCAATAGCAGCTCGGAGTTTGGACTTGTGCCTTGTTAATAGCAATAGGCTCGCCTACAATTACATAAACATATCTGTGGACTATGCTCTGCCTAACCCCTCAAGGTATTCAGGCGTGATGGTATGTTATTTGTATTACATACATACACTTTATGTCTTTTGTCACAGGTGTAAGCATAAACTACAGATTTGCTACGATTTTGTATGCTACTTTTGAATTTATACATTTTATTGAAATAAAACTACTTTTTACGGATTTTATTGCGTTGTATTGATATTATTTGATTCCCGACGTTTCGGATCCTTTACAGCATCCATGGTCACGGGTAGACTAAGTTGTTGGACGTCTTAATGTTACAATTACTAACAGCTACCTTACATTTTTGTTAATTATTGGCGATCCGATTCACGCAGAACGAGCTCACCGTATCCTTCTTGCAGTTTTGGGCTTGGATTTTATGGAATCTATAATGGGGTTCCAAGCAGGTGGTAAAACCCAGCCATCTTCTCTATTGAAATTTGGATGTTTTTTAATTCATTCAATAGCCTCGCGGATCATTCTGGAAAGGAATCGGTTTTCTTTTGCGAGGACTTGTGGTTTATCAAATCTGATGTATTATACATTTTATCTAAACACGAGCTGGTTGAGAGTAGATACTACTCACCTGGCCTTGATTTGTTAAATATTAGTTAAAGCAATTTATAACTATAAAAGAACTTTACAGTATGAAGACCTGTGCATTCATCCACCTCCAAACGAACGGACGACATAGCTTCCATATACCTGACGCACGGAGTTAACAAACCGTCCGAGACTTGAACAAGATCCGACAAAAATAAAATTTTACCTAATCAATAAAACAGATATTCGTATATTTATTCTTTACTAGCTTTTGCCAGCGACTTCGTCCGCGTGGAATAGTTACTTTGTTCCCTAGTTCTTCGCCCGCGGTGATGTTTTATAGCTTGAAACCTTTCTCATGAATCACTCATTTTCCCAACATTTCCCTTCACTGCTCTGCTCCTATTGATCGTAGCGTGATGAAAAGTATACTATAACCTGCCCAGGAGTATGAAGAACGATTGTACCAAGTTTCGTTGAAATCCGTTGAGTGGTTTTTGTTTCTATAACGAACATACAGACAGACAGACAAAAATTTTACTGATTGCATTTTTGGCGTCAGTATCGATCACTAATCACCCGCTGATAGTTATTTTGGAAATATATTTCATGTACAGAATTGACCTCTCTACAGATTTATTATAAGTATAGATTAATTATGGGTTAATTGAAAAAAGCGTCTCAATGCTCAAGATTATTTAATCCAAAAAGAAGCCCTACGGACGAAAGATAATGAATTAATAAAGAAAATGCTGTCGAGATTCGAAAATATGCTGCAAGAATCGAATGACCATCTGTTGTAAAAGTTATTCAACAAATGCCGATGCCATAAGAGGGTTCATTAATCCACAGGAGTTAAAATTGTCACCGCGTGGTACCTTGATGTAACCCTCTTCTCCAAATGTTGTGTCCCAGGAATTTTTGATAAGCCAATAAGGTAAGCCGTGCTCTGCATCTAAAAAAAGCAGTTCTTTTTCAAAATTTAGGTATAAATCTTAATTATAATAATAATAATATTACTTTCACGATACTTTTTTTATGGGATAGGGAGACAAACGAGTAAACGGATCGCCTGATGGTCAGTGATTACCGCCGTCCCTGGACACACTAGAGGAGTCACAAGTGCGTTTAGGCGGGCCCGCCTTTTAAAAGGAGGTTGGGCTTCCGGTAACCTCACTCACTCGGCGAAACACAACGTAAGCGTTGTTTAACGCCGGTTTTCTGTGAGGCTGATGTTATTTGGCTACGATTTTCTGCAAGGTGGAGGTATCTCCCCAGTCGGGCGGCTTGGAAGCAAATCAAAGCTTTGAGCTGATGAATTTTACCACCCCTGACCATGAAAATTATTCCTCACGAGTCTACTATGAATTTATGAAGTCAACAATAACGATTTTGTAGACACTTACGTACGTACTACTTAACGTGGGAAAGCCATGCTTCGGCACAAATGGTCCGGCTCGACCGGAGTGATACCACGGCCTCACAGAAAACCGACGTGAAACAACGCTTACGTTTTATTTCGCCGAGTGATTGAGGTTACCGGAGGCCCAATCCCCTTTTAAAAGGTAGGCAACGCACTTGTGACTCCTCTGGTGTTGCGGGTGTCCATGGGCGGCGGTAATCGCATACCATCAGGCGAACCGTCTACTCGTTTGCCCCCCTATCCCATAAAAAAAATATATAAATGTGTATATATATTTGGATAGAATTAGTGTCATACCTATTCCATATCCCACGATCAACACAGCGTGGTTAACTTGTCCTTGATTGCACTGATTATCTGATATAACACCTCCACGATACATGTGGAATGCCTGAGCTTGCACGGCTAAAAAATAAAAGTAGAATAAATATTACAGGGTTGTTACTACGTGTATAAAACCGATTGAGAATTTGCCGTATGAGGTCAGTATCTACATTTGCATTTAACATGGTAATTACCGATAGAAATGGGTCCGACACTGTACACTAATCGTTTTAATGCTTCTTGGCTACGCAGACTGTATGTGTTGCAGCGAGTGACCTTCACCGCTACTTGGCTTGGATCGAAACTGCATTGTTTTTGTCTGCTTATGTAGGGGTAGCTTTCTTCGGACTCGATGCCGCCTTGATTTATGAGCGTCCTGTTAACAAAACTTAATAATGTATTCATACTATTTTTTTAAAAGAAAAAAGCTTACCAGCAATGTGGGTCGCACTTTACTAGTATTCTTATTAACCCTTCGTACTAAGCTAAGTGCTTGTGTTACGAGTGGGTTCACGTCGGTAGTGTAATGGGTGCGTTTCGAACCGGCAACCACATGATCATAAGTCCGACGCCCTAGCCATTAGGCTACCGCCGCATCGAAATTTAACTTATAATTCTATTTATCACTTATGTGAATCAAATATGCTTACTCTAGCAAAGTTATGTCTAGCAGTGACAGGGCAAGAACGCCTTTTGGGAGGGTCAAATACTAACAAACTATGATAATATCAAGTGTAATAATTTATAGAAGGTGAACCAAGATACCTATCATATTTGGGGAATATCGATTACCATCATACGACCCGTCTTCCTCGTTTGCTCTCTTATACAATAAAAAAAAACATACCGAATAAGAGCGATTACTCCATAAGAACATTAGATTAGTTTACCACCACTTGAGGTTTGCGATACCTTCAAAATATATAGAAGAATAGGCTTAAAATTAAAAATAAGTGCCGTTCTCACGCACCGTTCGTGAATTAACGTAGGTGTCTTCATTTGGACGACTACACGATAATGTATCTACACTGGACGTCAACCGTCAGAAAGAGACCTGCTGTATAACCAGTGAAAGTACAATCTTCGTTTATAGTGTTTCTTTACATGGGAGAGCCATGCTTCGGCACGAATGGGCCAGCTCGACCGGAGTGATATCTCGACCTCATAGAAAATCGGCGTTAACAACGCTTACGTTGTGTTTCGCCGAGTGAGTGATGTTACCGAAGGCCCAATCCCCTTTTAAAAGGCCGGCAACGCACTTGTGACTCCTCTGGTGTTGCGGGTGTCCATGGGCGGTGGTAATCTCTTACCATCAGGCGATCAGTCTGCTTGTTAGCCCTCCTATCCCATACAAAAATAGAGTATCTAGTAATTACGTGAAAGCATTATGCATAAGTCCACCGGCACATCCACTATCAAAGCCGTCGCAGTCAACAATCTGTTGTTCAGAGAGTTCTATAAGCTGTTTACGTTTGATGGCGTGCTGGCTCTCGATGTTTCCTGAAAATAGGATTTTTGAAATAAATAATTTGATTTCTGGCTAATAATTGACCTATTAGTTAATCATTAAAATAATGAATATGCCAGAGTTCTTGTGTTCGAATTTCAGGTTGAGCAAAGTGTTATTGAATTTTCTACGAAGTTCTCAGTAGTACTTTGGAGTTTGGATTTGTGCCCAGTTAACAACTCGCCTCCTCTACGTAAGACTAAACATACACGGGGCCTCCGTAAAGAGGGCCTTGGGCGGAGGACTCGGGGTCGGTAGTTGTCCATTGCACTTGGCCCTCTCGGGGAGGGTCCAACATGTCCGCAGTGATGCCACTAATTGCCAGCAATTCCCGTGATCTCACCACTATGCAGAAGGTGGTTGTGATGGTGGTTTTAGTCGGTTCCCTGGCCAGAGAGTCCAACACAACCGTGCCGCTTTGCCGAAGCGGGGTGGCGTGCATAAGGTACATTTCCCCACCCAAACAAAAAGGTAGGTAGGCCACATAGTGATAATGGAGCCATTTAGCGATAGTTCCTGAATATAATATATGTAGGTATAATATTTCTGATGAATACTGGCCTTGCATGGCTCACAAAAATATACTTAGATTTAATATAAATAAGTATGTTTGTCTATATAGTGTAGATATGTATTATATTATAATACATGTGAGTATATTATAAACTTTTTAAAATAAAAGTTGGTTACCAGTTGAACTAAATGCATAGCACGATCCGCACTGCAATTGATTCTTAACGCGAGTGACAACGTTATGTTCGCGCCAGTCAAACGACTCCGGCGCATTTACATTGGGGATGTCCTGGTCACTTAAATCGGAGCATGCACCCGAAGTAACATTGACAAGAGGCATCAGGCCGGTGTACGTGTTCACGAACTCTTCTACACTGAGATCCATAAACTGTGTTATCCCTAAAGAAAAGAAAAACAAAATTTATTAGGTACATACTCTCCAGTCAAATGTTTCAATATTCATAACATAATCATGTCCAAACAACAAACAGTCCTCTAAATATGAACAAAACTACAATGTCATCAAATCACTAATTAACTTTCATACCAAATACAGCGTGTCTACTCTTCACGTTCATGCGGTTAGCATGTTCCAGGTTGTCTTTGAATATTTGGAACCTGTGTTGCTTCTCGTTTTCGTCGGCGTAGTTTTTGTTGTGTTCCTGTATGAACCGCTCAAAGTGTAGCTCAGCTTCCTCCAGCTTGTAATACTCCGCGGCAGGTACCGCAAGCGTCGCGCTACACGCACACAACAACAACAACAACACCGACATTATAACTCAATGGTTCTAGCGGACCGTTTGGTTTTGCAAAAAATGTTTCCCTTTTTATATTTAGTTTGATAAGACAAAAATGTGAATTATTTGTAGAAATACTAAGGATATTTCTTTATTTTTATTATTGAAATTGTTTTGTTATCTTTTATTATATCTACATAAATACAGTGAGGGAATGAAAATGTTTGTTAGTTTTTATAGTCCACAATTCAACCAAGAATTTAGTGAATGATATTTTATGTATGGAGAACTATGTGGTATCGGTATAAAAAGTGCGAGTTGGACTGAGGCCAAGGAATCGTTACATACGTGCTTGCTTCTATCAAGGATCGATAATATGGATATGAATAATATACTACCGGTTTCGGTTAGGACTTTTTTTTAAATCCGATTTATGGGGACTCAGTCAACTTTGAATATATCGCTCTGTAATTCTAATTACAGTGTAGGACTATCACTATATTTTACTATGTCTAATGGCTATATATATATATTAACTTAACTAAAGGTTTATGTACGGGAATAACGCTCGATAGATGTTCAGTAATGTCTCTGCTCTTTGCGCAGTGCCTAGGCTGACTAATCCCTTCAACACAATGGTTAAACAAAACGGATTTGTTTGATGGAATGTGCCCAGATCGAAGTCTTAACAGCATCACTATAAATTTCCCATGAGCTTTCATACAGAAAACAAGTTGCCAGGGTGACTACAGAAAACTATTTAAAATATGTAATATCTTACCAGTTAGCTTGAGACATAAATATCTTCTGGTTTTAAACCAACACGGCAGAACAGAGCATAGTTTATCTCTGGTCACTAATAGTCATAACACACGGTCGATGGCCGCCGGTAAATTTAATGTTCCGAAAGTTATCAACTATTTTGGTGACAGAACCCTAAAGAAGCGGATACCGTATGTGCTGAATAGTCTACCGGCAGACATTAGACATGAAAATGATAAATTGAAATTTAAAAAGAAACTAAAGAGGCACCTCCTAAGTCTATAAACAAGTCGTGTTTGCAGGCTTAGGGGCTGTTCCTATAGTTTATTTGTATTAACATATCGCACTGCTAACACAAGACTGTATCAACTCAAAAAAAGACAAATTCGAGATAACTCATCCTTAATAACTAACTTGATAACCCGCATCTCAGAAATTACTCATAATTAAAGAAATGTCTTATTTTTATCACTAATTTTAAAACAGTGTTCACATTTTTACAATGTTTACAGGAAACGAGTAACCAGTTTTCCATCATTTCTGAAAAAATGATCATTTTGAGTTGATACAGTCTTGTGTTAGCAGTGCGATATAGTACCTAGTACAGTTTTGTTAATAAGTAGCTCAACACCCACAGTCAAACCATTAAACCGGTTTTGTGGCTAAAATAAGAGCCTCTACGGACTGCATACTGCCAGAGCCGCGGTAACCGAGGTCTCTTACACGCAAAATCGAAACATACACCAAGGTGCTTTACGACAAACTTCGACGTAAGGGTGATCGCCAGCTATTCAGACCCCGAGAGGTCCTACCACGGAGCAAGTCGGATATTTTCTCGGCTCTTACGAGATGCCTATCCGAATGGCAGTGAGGAACTGTATTTTAACCCTTCCGCACACGGGGACATCCATTTATTGAAAATACTTTATTTTGTGCACTAATAAATTTGCTAGCTTCCGCCCGTGCCCTTGTTTGCGTCATGTGGCAAAAGTCAGTGCAGAATAAAAAGCAACAAAATACTTAGCTGATGCTTTGGTCAATTTCATAAATTTCGATACGATATTTAATCTTGATACACATCGCTGCAACAGAACAAATATTTTCGGATATATTATAGTGTTTGTATTTCATACTGATTTGTCCTTTCACTCACTCATTGGCGTTGTCTCACTCTGTCCTGTTATAGTAATAAGAATAAGTGCACGTCGCTTCCAAGTATTTTATTAAAGCTGCCACGCTGAACTGGAACTGGGCTGGATTTATCTTCCGCGTGTTAGACGAAGAATGTGTTAAACCGCCCAATGGGTCCCACTTAATAAGAGACGCCAACGCGGCAGCCCCATACGGAGATGGCGGAATAAGCTGGAAATCTTTTCGAAAAGACTGGTCACTAACAGCATTGGACAGAGAGAAGTGGAAGAAGAGTGAGGAGGTCTTTGCCCTGCATTGGGACACTGCGGACTTTTAAAAAAATAATAATTGTAAATTATTACATCTAATATTAGGAAAACTGTCATAAACAGTGCAAGTGTTTTATTTAAAATTATATCTCCAGCAAGATCATAATCTACAATAAGTATATTTAATGTATCTATAGGATGTCAGATACTATAATTTTGAAGCTCAAAAAGCTTCAAAAATATTTTTTTCCAGCTTCGTCTATAAATTTGTATTTTTGAATTAAGAGGGAAACGTTCGAAAATAAGTGAACTGGAAAGTAAACATTGAAGCAAAATTTCTAGTGGTACTTCTGTACTAGACTAGCAAAAGGAAAAAAAATATACGTACCAAATAAGATCAAGTATCAAAATTTAAAAAAAAACTCTTGTGCTAAATAAACTAAGGTAAGAAAATAGAACTGATCAATAAAACATTATTGTGAGAAGGAATAACTTCATTCATATTAGTATACAGTTTTTTTTTTATAATTTCTTACACAAATTATACAATGAATAGATTAGAAAAGTAGATAAGTTATTTGAACTCTACGTAAACATCCCCAGTGTGCGGACAGGTCAGATAACTGTTCCTCACTGCCACTCAGATAGGCGAGA
The DNA here is from genome assembly GCA_910591435.1 of Acronicta aceris. Classification (NCBI taxonomy): domain Eukaryota; kingdom Metazoa; phylum Arthropoda; class Insecta; order Lepidoptera; family Noctuidae; genus Acronicta; species Acronicta aceris. Next base: position 1,728,694 of record OU342759.1, on the reverse strand, counting down.
AGTAAGAGGCAAGAAGATACCTGATTTTCTCGATGGTAGGACCTCTTGGGGTTTGACTGGCGGCCGACCAACCTTACGTCGGCTTTTGTCGTACAGCACCTTGATGTGTGTTTCAACTTTTGTGCGTAAGAGCCAGTTCCCCCTCGGTTGCTGCAGCTCTGGCAGTCTACAGTCTATAGTAGCTATTATAGCTCAACAACGCATCAGCAACCCCTCTGGTGTTGCAGGTGTCCAGGGGCAACGATGACGACTTACCACCAGATGGCTAGTCAGTTCGTTTGCCGACTTATCCAATAAAAAAACATAACATCACAGAACACACACAGGACTCATTCGGCCAAAATTTTGACCAAGTTTTTGTTTTAGAGTTAATTAAAGCTTGTAAAGTTAGAGATTTGGCTCTGCATGTAATCTCACAACTATTTATGGTAGAAGAATTGCATTACACAATTTGGCATTCTTGAACATTTTGCGTTGATGGGATTTAACTATGATACGTTGTTAATACATACATAAACTCACGCCTTTCTCCCACAGGGGTAGACAGAAACTATAGACCGCCACTTCCTACGCTTCTTGTATACTTCTTTTGCTTCTTCCACATTCATTCCACACGCGCTGGTTGCGAGTACTAAACCCTTGACAATATTGCTATTGGGAATAACATAAATACGTAGATATGTATAATTATATCACGACTTATAACACCTTACTGCGACACTTATAGATAAATATAAACACTGATTTAAGTTGAATATGATTCCGTATTTATTTTTAATACTTTTTTATGGGATAGGAGGGCTAACGAGCAGACGGATCACCTGATGTTAAGCGATTACCGCCGCCCATGGACACCCGCAGCACCAGAAGAGGAGTCACAAGTGCGTTGCTTTTAAAAGAGGATTGGGCCTCCGGTAACCTCACTCACTCGGCGAAACACAACGTAAGCGTTGTTTAACGCCGGTTTTCTGTGAGGCCTAGGTATCACTCCGGTCGAGCCGGCCCATTCGTGCCGAAGCATGGCTTTTTAAGTTTTTTATGTATTAATCACATTTTTAATTATTTTCCAACAAAACGTAAAAAAGTCTTATCTAAAACTCGGATCTTCGTATATAGGCATAATTATGTTTGGTGTAATTATTATTATTGCATTTTAAAGTTATATCAGATACGGTACACCTATCTCTTTATCAGAAGTTGTGGTAAAAGCTATCTTGTTGCTCTTGTGATACAGAGTGGCAAATGTTGCTCGAAACTAAATAATGTCCCAAAATATGCCTGGTCTTCGCTGTCCATAGTGCTTTACTAGGAAGAAGAAGCGAGCTAAAGTAATTACTCAAGTTCATTGGTCTGTTCCGATTATTATCTTGAGATTTGTATTACTAACTGCCTCGTTAGTCTAGTGGTTCCAAGCGCGACTGCTACGCTAGAGGCCCTGGATTAGATTCCCAGGTCCAGCAAAGTGTTAAGTAATGGGCTTTTCTATGTAATTCTCAATAGCAGCTCGGAGTTTGGACTTGTGCCTTGTTAATAGCAATAGGCTCGCCTACAATTACATAAACATATCTGTGGACTATGCTCTGCCCGACCCCTCAAGGTATTCAGGCGTGATGGTATGTTATTTGTATTACATACATACACTTTATGTCTTTTGTCACAGGTAAGTATAAACTACAAATGTAAGCTAACTACAAAGGTAAGTATAAACTACTAATGTAAGCATAAACTACAGATTTGCTACGATTTTGTATGCTACTTTTGAATTTATACATTTTATTGAAATAAAACTACTTTTTACGGATTTTATTGCGTTGTATTGATATTATTTGATTCCCGACGTTTCGGATCTTTTACAGCATCCATGGTCTCGGGTAGACTAAGTTGTCGGAAGTCTTAATGTTACAATTACTAACAGCTACCTTACATTTTTGTTAATTATTGGCGATCCGATTCACGCAGAACGAGCTCACCGTATCCTTCTTGCAGTTTTGGGCTTGGATTTTATGGAATCTATAATGGGGTTCCAAGCAGGTGGTAAAACCCAGCCATCTTCTCTATTGAAATTTGGATGTTTTTTAATTCATTCAATAGCCTCGCGGATCATCCTGGAAAGGAATCGGTTTTCTTTTGCGACGACTTATGGTTTATCAAATCTGATGTATTATACATTTTATCTAAACACGAGCTTGTTAAGAGTAGATACTACTCACCTGGCCTTGATTTGTTAAATATTAGTTAAAGCAATTTATAACTATAAAAGAACTTTACAGTATCAAGACCTGTGCATTCATCCACCTCCAAACGAACGGACGACATAGCTTCCATATACCGGACGCACGGAGTTAACAAACCGTCCGAGACCTGAACAAGATCCGACAAAAATAAAATTTTACCTAATCAATAAAACAGATATTCGTATATTTATTCTTTATTAATTATGGGTTAATTGAAAAAAGCGTCTCAATGCTCAAGATTATTTAATCCAAAAAGAAGTCTTACGGACGAAAGATAATGAATTAATAAAGAAAATGCTGTGGAGATTCGAAAATATGCTGCAAGAATCGAATGACCATCTGTTGTAAAAGTTATTCAACAAATGCCGATGCCATAAGAGGGTTCATTAATCCACAGGAGTTAAAATTGTCACCGCGTGGTACCTTGATGTAACCCTCTTCTCCAAATGTTGTGTCCCAGGAATTTTTGATAAGCCAATAAGGTAAGCCGTGCTCTGCATCTAAAAAAAGCAGTTCTTTTTCAAAATTTAGGTATAAATCTTAATTATAATAATAATAATATTACTTTCACGATACTTTTTTTTTATGGGATAGGGAGACAAACGAGCAAACGGATCGCCTGATGGTCAGTGATTACCGCCGTCCCTGGACACCCGTAACACTAGAGGAGTCACAAGTGCGTTTAGGCGTGCCCGCCTTTTAAAAGGAGATTGGGCTTCCGGTAACCTCACTCACTTGGCGAAACACAACGTAAGCGTTGTTTAACGCCGGTTTTCTGTGAGGCTGATGTTATTTGGCTACGATTTTCTGCAAGGTGGAGGTATCTCCCCAGTCGGGCGGCTTGGAAGCAAATCAAAGCTTTGAGCTGATGAATTTTACCACCCCTGACCATGAAAATTATTCCTCACGAGTCTACTATGAATTTATGAAGTCAACAATAACGATTTTGTAGACACTTACGTACGTACTACTTAACGTGGGAAAGCCATGCTTCGGCACAAATGGTCCGGCTCGACCAGAGTGATACCACGTCCTCACAGAAAACCGGCGTGAAACAACGCTTACGTTTTATTTCGCCGAGTGATTGAGGTTACCGGAGGCCCAATCCCCTTTTAAAAGGTAGGCAACGCACTTGTGACTCCTCTGGTGTTGCGGGTGTCCATGGGCGGCGGTAATCGCATACCATCAGGCGAACCGTCTACTCGTTTGCCCCCCTATCCCATAAAAAAATATATAAATGTGTATATATATTTGGATAGAATTAGTGTCATACCTATTCCATATCCCACGATCAACACAGCGTGGTTAACTTGTCCTTGATTGCACTGATCATCTGATATAACACCTCCACGATACATGTTGAATGCCTGAGCTTGCACGGCTAAAAAATAAAAGTAGAATAAATATTACAGGGTTGTTACTACGTGTATAAAACCGATAGAGAATTTGCCGTATGAGGTCAGTATCTACATTTGCATTTAACATGGTAATTACCGATAGAAATGGGTCCGACACTGTACACTAATCGTTTTAATGCTTCTTGGCTACGCAGACTGTATGTGTTGCAGCGAGTGACCTTCACCGCTACTTGGCTTGGATCGAAACTGCATTGTTTTTGTCTGCTTATGTAGGGGTAGCTTTCTTCGGACTCGATGCCGCCTTGATTTATGAGCGTCCTGTTAACAAAACTTAATAATGTATTCATACTATTTTTTTAAAAGAAAAAAGCTTACCAGCAATGTGGGTCGCACTTTACTAGTATTCTTATTAACCCTTCGTACTAAGCTAAGTGCTTGTGTTACGAGTGGGTTCACGTCGGTAGTGTAATGGGTGCGTTTCGAACCGGCAACCACATGATCATAAGTCCGACGCCCTAGCCATTAGGCTACCGCCGCATCGAAATTTAACTTATAATTCTATTTATCACTTATGTGAATCAAATATGCTTACTCTAGCAAAGTTATTTCTAGCAGTGACAGGACAAGAACGCCTTTTGGGAGGGTCAAATACTAACAAGCTATGATAATATCAAGTGTAATAATTTATAGAAGGTGAACCAAGATACCTATCATATTTGGGGAATATCGATTACCATCATACGACCCGTCTTCCTCGTTTGCTCTCTTATACAATAAAAAAAACATACCGAATAAGAGCGATTACTCCATAAGAACATTAGATTAGTTTACCACCACTTGAGGTTTGCGATACCTTCAAAATATATAGAAGAATAGGCTTAAAATTAAAAATAAGTGCCGTTCTCACGCACCGTTCGTGAATTAACGTAGGTGTCTTCATTTGGACGACTACACGATAATGTATCTACACTGGACGTCAACCGTCAGAAAGAGACCTGCTGTATAACCAGTGAAAGTACAATCTTCGTTTATAGTGTTTCTTTACATGGGAGAGCCATGCTTCGGCACGAATGGGCCAGCTCGACCGGAGTGATATCTCGACCTCATAGAAAATCGGCGTTAACAACGCTTACGTTGTGTTTCGCCGAGTGAGTGATGTTACCGAAGGCCCAATCCCCTTTTAAAAGGCCGGCAACGCACTTGTGACTCCTCTGGTGTTGCGGGTGTCCATGGGCGGTGGTAATCTCTTACCATCAGGCGATCAGTCTGCTTGTTAGCCCTCCTATCCCATACAAAAATAGAGTATCTAGTAATTACGTGAAAGCATTATGCATAAGTCCACCGGCACATCCACTATCAAAGCCGTCGCAGTCAACAATCTGTTGTTCAGAGAGTTCTATAAGCTGTTTACGTTTGATGGCGTACTGGCTCTCGATGTTTCCTGAAAATAGGATTTTTGAAATAAATAATTTGATTTCTGGCTAATAATTGACCTATTAGTTAATCATTAAAATAATGAATATGCCAGAGTTCTTGTGTTCGAATTTCAGGTTGAGCAAAGTGTTATTGAATTTTCTACGAAGTTCTCAGTAGTACTTTGGAGTTTGGATTTGTGCCCAGTTAACAACTCGCCTCCTCTACGTAAGACTAAACATACACGGGGCCTCCGTAAAGAGGGCCTTGGGCGGAGGACTCGGGGTCGGTAGTTGTCCATTGCACTTGGCCCTCTCGGGGAGGGTCCAACATGTCCGCAGTGATGCCACTAATTGCCAGCAATTCCCGTGATCTCACCACTATGCAGAAGGTGGTTGTGATGGTGGTTTTAGTCGGTTCCCTGGCCAGAGAGTCCAACACAACCGTGCCGCTTTGCCGAAGCGGGGTGGCGTGCATAAGGTACATTTCCCCACCCAAACAAAAAGGTAGGTAGGCCACATAGTGATAATGGAGCCATTTAGCGATAGTTCCTGAATATAATATATGTAGGTATAATATTTCTGATGAATACTGGCCTTGCATGGCTCACAAAAATATACTTAGATTTAATATAAATAAGTATGTTTGTCTATATAGTGTAGATATGTATTATATTATAATACATGTGAGTATATTATAAACTTTTTAAAATAAAAGTTGGTTACCAGTTGAACTAAATGCATAGCACGATCCGCACTGCAATTGATTCTTAACGCGAGTGACAACGTTATGTTCGCGCCAGTCAAACGACTCCGGCGCATTTACATTGGGGATGTCCTGGTCACTTAAATCGGAGCATGCACCCGAAGTAACATTGACAAGAGGCATCAGGCCGGTGTACGTGTTCACGAACTCTTCTACACTGAGATCCATAAACTGTGTTATCCCTAAAGAAAAGAAAAACAAAATTTATTAGGTACATACGCTAACAGTCAAACACAGTAACAGGTAACATCAAATGTTTCAATATTCATAACATAATCATGTCCAAACAACAAACAGTCCTCTAAATATGAACAAAACTACAATGTCATCAAATCACTAATTAACATTCATACCAAATACAGCGTGTCTACTCTTCACGTTCATGCGGTTAGCATGTTCCAGGTTGTCTTTGAATATTTGGAACCTGTGTTGCTTCTCGTTTTCGTCGGCGTAGTTTTTGTTGTGTTCCTGTATGAAGCGCTCAAAGTGTAGCTCAGCTTCCTCCAGCTCGTAATACTCCGCGGCAGGTACCGCAAGCGTCGCGCTACACGCACACAATAACAACAACAACACCGACATTATAACTCAATGGTGGATCCTGTGTTTTTTGAAAAACAATATACCTTTATATACACGATTTGTTGAGTAAAATATGTGAAAAATTTGTTGATAGCTGTGTAAATAATTATATGAATACCAAAGTGTTGACATTCTTATAAGTGTTTTATTTATTGCAAATATTCTGTGCACTTATCAGTTACTACCTAACTTCCGCCCGCGGATTTGTTTGCGTGGTATATGGCAGAATTAAATGTCACAAAATAAACTTACCTATTATATCGTTAATTTTTATAAAAATGGATTCCGTTACTTCCTACCTTGACAATCAAAAGAGTCAATAACAATTCATAAGAATAAAAACATTTTCGGAAATGCGACAGGGTAGAGTGGAACTAAGACACTTTTAATCGTCGAAAACGATTGAGATTAGAAGTTTATATTTTTCAAGGTCAGTATCAATACTGCTCTTCTAAATCGAACAAGATTTTCCATTAGAGATGAGCGTGTCGGATAGTCGAATATATGCACAGTCTATTGGCTGTTTCCAGCGCCATCTGGTGGAACCTGAAGGAGCTAATGTCGTCATTTCACGTTCAGAGTTCGACGAGTGTACACTTTGAAATTGTCACGCATTTATTTATATATATACGTACATAGTTCTTCTATAGATCATCTATATCTTACGTGGGAGAGCTATGCTTCGGCACGAATGGGCCGAATCGACCGGAGTGATACCACGGCCTCACAGAAAACTGGAGTGAAACAGTGTTACCGGAGGCCCAATCCCCTTTTGAAAGGCCTGCAATGCACTTGTGACTACTCTGGTGTTGCGGGTGTCCATGGGCGGCGGTAATCGCTTACCATCAGGCGATACGTCTGCTCGTTTGCCCCCTTATCCAATAAAAAACCAATCTATCCAATAGATAGGTACAGATATTGTAATTTTAATGGACTTTAATTCCCGTATTCATTTTAAAAATCTCTTATTAGTTAAATTTTGAATACTTAGATACATAAAAAAATTAAGAATATAAATATTGTACCAGTAAGAGTGTAAGAGTAACGGGGTCCAAAACAACATAGGTCAAAGCCACTGACGTGAATCTTTTAGCAATACACGTTGTATCCATTAAGTACGCTTATTTATCAATAGCACCTTACTCTGAACTCTCAATCTCAGCAACTTCTCACCAAATCCTAAACGCCAGGTTGTCTGTCTAACATATCCTTGGCTTGACAAGTACGAGTCCATGGCAAGCACCTCTGTCTTTATATAGTAATGAGCATATTTACCTTTGTCTGTAATGACAATAACTGTGATCTAAAGAACATTTATGTTCCAAATGGAGACCCGTAGCCTACAGTAGGATACTAAATAGGTTGATGACATTTCTCACTGTTAGACAATGGCATCTTTATATATACCATTATTTCCAGTATTTCCCGTAGGGTAGGCAGACGTGTACATCTAGAGTCGGCTGGTATGTTTTGGTCCTGTGTAGATAATAGGGGGTGATTCACCAAGCAGATATCTAAACTAGTTGCTATGCAAATTTCTACTGCTTGTACTAAGTTGCTTGCTTGCTTGCAAATTTCGTAGAAAAACCCAATACTTCCAAATTAGCTCAACCTGGGAATCAAATCGAAAGAAGTTATTCGTTACATGTAAACAATCAGCATTTTCATTCAATAATGCATAATGGTCAACCGAGTCATCGACCGCACCCTACTTTATCTATTTGCGATTATCGCTTTGTATGTGCGATTTACTACTTTTCTGTTAAAAAAGGAAATTTTCACTGCGTGTCTTATTTGTAATCTATAGGTATAGAACTTGTTTTGTCATTATGTACCTTTTTAAGCTATATCAGAGAAGTTATATCAGTCTCGTGGCCAGAAGTTGTGGTAGGAGTTATCTTGTGGCCAGAGTGGCAAATTTTGGTACATAGACTCGAACACACTAATCATACTCAAAAGTAAGAGTTAGGTACTTTTTGAACAATGTTATATACTTTTAAGAAGTCCGACACGCATAATTACGGAACTCTAAATGTACACGGTTCGCACATTTCGCACGGTTCCGTACCAAATGTAGTGTACGAGCTACGCTGTAGATTGACCTTTGTTGCAGTTTGTACATCATACATACCTTATGCACATCGCAATTGTTTAGCTGTGCATTTCTTGAATACAATATTTAATTAACCAATTATGTTTTTTTAAGTAGTGACAATAAATCCATCAAGGGAAACGTTTGACTACTCATTTATAACATAACATAACAATGACGCAACATTTTTATCGTTGGGTATTTTACCCTGACATGTAGATTAAATGTAGTCCGAATTGACCACAAAATCAAGTTGGTTGTAATAGGAAAAATGAGCAAATTTCAAACAAAAATCTGTTTTATCAATATACCTACTTGTTAGTGATAATTTTGATGTAAAATATACATGCCAAGTTTATAGGCAATTTTGTGAAAAAGCTGACTTTGGTGGCTTCTCGTTCCTTTGTCTTCCAATATTAAAAAAATACAGTAGTTATTGATCTACTTACTGAGCTCTAAACAACGATAACGCTCTCGATGGGGTAGGTCAATTTTTTTGTTAGCTCCAATACAGCTAAACATAAACATATTTTTTGAGGCTTTGTATGGCTTTGGGTCAACAAAATACTTATACTGTGAAAATCTGTAGCTCCAACCAATTGGCTGTAAAACCTGTGTGGTAGATGACGGACGGGAGACCACGTGAGTGATAGCAATAGGATTCCGTTTGGACCCTTCAAGTATTAAAAAAAACGGTCAAGTGCGAGTCGAACTCGTGCGCAGAGGGTTCCGAACCTACCCATTATATCGCCATAATTAAATTGGCTGTAAGACCATGCTTTTTGCCAAATTTATGTAGGATGAGAGAACGGAACGTACAGAAGGTGTGTGAAATGGAATGTAAAGGAGTGAGTGAAAGGAATAGATAGTTAGAAAGGGAAGAAAGAGGAAATGGAAGATGGCGACGGGGACTAGACGAGAGACGTGAGGCGAGTGTGGTGTGTGCTAGGAAAAAGGAATATAGCAATAAATTGTACATGAAAGAAGAGATAAATAAAACTAATATTTCTATTTATTCAAATATTTTCATTAAAGCCCCGATCCTACATTTATATATTATATACCTAATAGGGACTAGAGACAGTCAGTATCTGGTATAAATTTCATCTTGCTAGGTCTACCCGTTCCTGAGAAAATCGGTGGTGACACTCGGACAAACGGACAAGAGAGTGTGATCTTATAAGGGTTCCTTCCAAAAAAATTTTATGAACTTGAACCCACTCGTAACACAAGTATTTTAGCTTAGCACGAGGGGTTAACAAGAATACTAGTAATGTGCGACCCACATTACTAGTAAGCTTTTTTTTAAGAAAATAACAAAAAATATTATAGTACTTATGTTCATCTTTTTGGGGCGTGAGTGAACTGCGGGCAATAGAAACTACAAAGCAGTCTATACTTTTCTGCCTCACTAGTCTAGTGGTACCAAAGGCAATCACGCTTCTAAGGTATATTTCCTGAGTTCTATTTCCAGAAGTATTTTTCCAGGGTTTTTCCTTGGGTTTTCATATAAACATGGGAGAGCCATGCTTCAGCACGAATGGGTCGGCTCGATCGGAGTGATTCCACGGCCTCACAGAATAACAGCGTCAAACAACGCTTACGTTGTGTTTCACCGAGTGAGTGAGGTTTTTGGAGGCCCAGTCCCCTTTTAAAAGGCGGGCGATGCACTTGTGACTCCTCTGGTGTTGAGGGTGTCCATGGGCGGCAGTAATCGCTTCGATCAAGCGATCCGTCTGCTCGTTTGTCCCCGTAACCCATAAAAAAATTCTCAGTACCAGCCCAGAGTTTTGATTTGTGCCCGGTTGACGGCAATAGGTTATGCCCCCTATTACCAGTATGTAATAGGATGAACATACCGGTGAACTTTGGGTGTGCATTAGTACACCTCTGCCTAACCCTTCGGAAAATACAGGTGTGTTAGTGTTATGTTGTTTTTACTATACGTTCCAAACCAGTCAGCCAAGATAATAAAGCGGGGTGGCGTAAGCTTATCATAGTCAAAATTATTAACAATCTTTATATTCTCTATAGCGCTTTGTCCATAAATCATGTTATCCAGTTCTTTCGATTTTACAAGAATTTTGCGAATTAGAAGATATGTAGGTACATTCTGAATACATTATGTGCCTCTTTTAGTATTAAGTCACTAATGTGATCAATTGTAAAAATTACAAAGAAAGATTCAGATCACTTTTATAATGCGTGCTGCCGAAATGTGGAATGCGCTTCCCGAGTGGGTCTTCCCCGATAGATATAATCTGGGTGTCTTTCAATCAGGAGTAAATCGGTATTTTCTAGACAAGCTCCATCGTAGATCACAGTGTCACTTAACATCAGGCGAATTGGCGGTCAAGCCTATCAAGAATGAAACGGTTAAAAAATTTCATTCATCACCATTTTTTCATTTATATATTTTTCATTTATACCCATTTTATCCATCGTTTTGCAGGAAGGTAATGACAAAATATATTCAGCGGATCGTTCACACATAACGGCAAAATATACCGTTAATTAAAAAGGCGTTTCAATGGTTAGGAATATTTATTATGTGTTCAAATCCAACAAGAAGTTATATAAATGAAAGACAAATGATGTAATAAGGAAAATACAATCGAGAGTCGGAAATGCGCTGCAAAAATCGAAAAGTTATTCGATTTGTGATGTTGCTATAAGCCCCTGCATTAGCCCACAGGAGTGAGCATCTTCGCCGCGCTGCACCTTGATGTAACCATCTTCACCAAACGATGTACTCCAAGAATTTTTGATAAGCCAATAAGGTATATTATTTTCTAAAACAAAGCAGTTCTTTAGTCAAAATTAGTTAGTAATTAGTTATCACTACATAGTATAAAACAAAGTCACTGTCGCTGTCTGTCCGTCCCTATGTATGCTTAAAACTACGCAACGAATTTTGAAGCGGTTTTTTTTAATAGATAGAGTGATTTAAGAGGAAGGTTTTAAGCTATTTAACATTACGCTACGGCTCTTAGGAATGGGGCAACGCGGCTGTAACCGCAGGCGGGCCGCTAGTTTATTACGCAAATACAAAATTTAGGATGAATATTAGCGACATATTTTATGAAATTGAATCTACGGATCTAATCAGATCTGTGGAGGAAGACTCAACGTCGGTGTGCTAGAATATAGATTTTTTTGCCTGTATTGTCCCACTCTAGAGCAAAGCCGTCCCCCAATTCTTTCAATTGTTCTTTTTCTCTAGTTTTCGAGTACCTACTAAATAAAAATTAACTGAATATAAACATTTACCTAAAAAAATATTGGCAGTCGACTCATAGTAATAGTTCATAAGAATGTACTACTCACATGGAGCTTAAAATCATACCATCACAATACACTTCTGCAGTTCCCCTGCAGGACATACTGGTGTATTTATATTTATAGATTCTAGAGAATTTGTGTCGTACCTATTCCGTATCCCACGATCAACACAGCGTGGTTAATGTCTCCTTGATTGCACAGTTCTTCTGAGATAACACCTCCATGATACATTTTGAATCCCAAAGCTTGCACGCCTATAAGTGCAATTAATATAACAGAATTACTACTACATGCTGCATGCGGTCAAAATCCTCATTCAAATTAAACAGGTAGCGGTCATTACCAACAGAAATAGGTCCAACACTGTACACTAATCGTTTTAATGCTTCTTGGCTACGCAGACTGTATGTGTTACAGCCGATAACCCTCACCGCTACTTGGTTTAGATTGAAACTGCATTGTTTACGTCTTCCAATATAGGGGTACCTGTCCTCGGCCTCGATGCCACCTAGGTTCATGAGCGACCTGTTAAGAAAACATGTTACATTGATTACCTTTGTAAGCTGAATGTCTTTTTTATACCACTAAGGTGGAAACAAGCGTAGGGCTCGCCTGATGGTAAGCGGTTACCGTAGCCTATAGATGCTTGCAAGACCAAGGGTATCACTCGCGCGTTGCCTACCCTGTAATTTAAGGAGGAATAGTTGAGGTGGCAGTATAGGAGACATGCTGCCATGCATGACAGCGGCGGTAATAAAACACCACCGGTCCCCCACACTGTCAACACAACGCTTCCTCGTGGAGCTCTGGCGACCTTGCTCACGCAACATAGTATGGAGCTATGTTATTTGGCTAAGATTTTCTGCAAGGTGGAGGTACTTCCCCAGTCGAGCAGCTCCAATTGTGAGTGGAATTATTAGATTCCACTATGCACTATAACTATAATATGTTTTATTGAAACTGTATATACTACTTTGATGCACATTGATTGGGCGGATTACCTTAATGTATTTTCTACGGACTTCTCTCTCTATGGAATTATTATCATTATTCTTTAGCTGTTCTAGGCACAGATTTCTCCTCAGATAGAGAATCTTATTTTTTTTATGGATTAAGTCGGCAAACAAGCTGACGAGCCACCATGATGGTAAGTAGTCATCGTCGCCTACGGACACCTGCTACCAGAGGAGTTGATAATGCGTTGCGGACCCTTAAGAGTCCCTACGGATTGCAGACTGCCAGAGCTGCAGCAACCGAGTGGAACTGGCTCTTACGTGCAGAAGTCGAAACACACAACAAGGTGCTTTACGACAGACTCCGACGTAAGGGTGGTCGCCAGCCAGTCGGACCCCAAGAGGTCCTACCATCGAGCATAATATAAGAATGGTTAGAGTTTAGACCATAGTCCACCTTAAACCGTAATTTATTACATATCGCTCATTATTTAGAAAAGTAATACTTCCTGAAGTTCTGTTTCATTATTCTGGACGTCGATCGTCAGACAGGGACCTGCTGTGAGACTAGTGAAAGTATTATCTAGGAGTATAACGCGTAGTAATTACGTGAAAGCTCTATTCATTAATCCACCATGACATCCATTATCAAAGCGGTCGCAATCGACAATCTGTTGTTCTGAGAGTTCTATAAGTTGCTTGTGTTTGATGGCGTACTGGCCCTCGATATTTCCTGCAAACCAATTTTTTACATTAAACTATTTCAAGTCTGTATAATAACTGCTTTACTTGTCTAGTGGTCGTATGTTTGATTGCTACGCGAGAAGTCCAGGTCATACAAATTGTTAATAGATTTTCTTTGAAATTCTCAGCACCAGCTTTGAGTTTCGATTTTTGCCCAGTTAACGGCAATAGGCTCTCCTCTTCTAAACACATCGATGAATTGTAGGTATTTACTGTTAGGGCTACCGTTTTAACAGACTAAACTGTATCTTCATGCAGGTAGCGCATTTTATTAGTAGGTAGGTAGTAATCCATCCTAAGGTTGTCTGGAGGATATCGTACCGTACAATAAAGAATAAGTATTCTATCTAACTTAAGCGGTAGCCTAACGGCTAGGGCGTCGGACTTGCGATCATGTGGTTACCGGTTCGAAACCCATCCATTGCACTAGCAAAGTGCGACCCACATTGCTAGTAAGCTTTTTGTAAAATAATAATATGTAGGTTAAATTGATTATGTCGATATTACCATACATACTTCTAATGAATACCATCTGGCCTTGCATGGTAAATAAAAACACACTCTTAGAAATAATATAAATAAGTTTGGTTGTCTATATAGTGCAGATATGTATTATAATACACGTGTGATTTACACGTTTTTAAATAAAAAAAAATACCAGTTGAACTGAACGCATAGCACGATCCGCACTGCAATTGATCCTTAACGCGAGTGACAGCGTTATGTTCGCGCCAGTCAAACGACTCCGGCGCATTTACATTGGGGATGTCCTGGTCACTTAAATCGGAGCATTCATCCCAAGTAAAATTCTCAAGAGGCATCAGGCCGGTGTACCTGTTCACGAACTCTTCTACAGTAAGATCCATAAACTGTGTTATCCCTAAAGTAAAAGTAAAAAACAAATAAAATTTTTGGATTACATACTTTTTCAGTCAAATATTTCAATATTTATAACATATACACAGTACCGTCTTTACCATAACCATACGGGCACGGACCCGGGGCCCAAAACCCGGGGACAAAATAAAAACTAGATACTTGACAAAAAAAATTTTTTCCAATGCGCTAATGTCGGGGCCCCCATATTCCCGTGTGCCGTGGGGCCCCGGAATGGGCTAAGACTGCAAATACATGTCCAAAACGAATATCATCCCTGAACGATGCTTCACGTGACCCATGGGCTGGACTATACTTTGGTCAGAGAATAATGCAGCCAGCCTTATGGGTGCCCTTCCGACTGGTAGTCATGCGGAGGAGTCCTTTGATGCTCTTTTTTACGAGTAGTTACATATATATATTTAATTTCATTTTAATTATGTAGTTATTTAGGTTACTGATAGTTAATTTAATTTATTTAAGTTTTAGTTATTAGGAAGCTGTTCTGTATATTTAGCTATATACAATTTAATTCCATATTGTAAATTGTACTTTCAAAATTTTTACTGTTTATTAAAATATTCAAACATGTCCAAACAACAAACAGACCTCTAATTATAAAACAAAACCACAATGTCATTAAATTACTAATTCAATTTCATACCAAATACAGCGTGTCTACTCTTCACGTTCTTACGGTTCGCATGTTCTAAGTTGTCTTTGAATATTTGGAACCTGTATTGCTTCTCATTTTCGTCGGCGTAGTTTTTGTTGTGTTCCTGTATGAAGCGCTCAAAGTGTAGCTCAGCTTCCTCCAGCTCGTAATACTCCGCGGTAGGTACCGCAAGCGTCGCGCTACACGCACACAACAACAACAACAACAACACCGACATTATAACTCAATGGTACTAGTGGTTCGTAAGTTTTTTGCAAAAAAGAAACTTTATATACATGATTTCTTGAGTAAAATATGTGAATGATTTGTTGATAGCATTAGTTGATAGGTAATTATGTACCTACATAGATGCTTATGTGTTGACATTCCTTTACGTTTTTATAGAATATTATTTTGTGCACTTATCATTTACTACTTAGCTTCCGCCCATGGCTTTGTTTGTGTGGCACTTAAGTGGCAAAAATTCAGAGCAGAATTAAATGTCACAAAATAAACCGATTCGATAATTCCAACGCAGCAAGGAAAAATAATCAGACGATATTAATTTATAAGAATAAGGAAATTTTCGGACATGCGACAAGATGGAGTGGAAGTAAGACATCTTGTCTTTTAATCGTCGAAAACAATAAAACCGTTGAGATTAGAAGTTTTTATAAAATACACATTTTATAAGGTTAGTATGAATGAGCCAACCACCACCACGAACTTGGATTTCAATATAAATCTCATTTTCGTAATCAGCAATCATCATCAATTTATTTAGAAAAATAATGTCCGCCATCTTGGATTTCAAAATTAATGTAAGTTTCGTAATCGGCACTCCGAGTAACCTGGAAATTGACACCCAAATCAATTTATATAAATAATAGCTCCGTTTTCTTAAATTTAAGTAAGTCCGTAAGTACTCGTACGTTGGACACAATCAGCTATTTCAATAAGTTTGGGCGTATCATACATAAGTACACATTGAAACAGTAAATCAGAATAACGTTCACCCTGTGTGGTAGGAGCTCTTGGGGTCTGAGTGGCTTACGACGGAGTCTGTCGTAAAGCACATTGGTTTCTCCCACCTTGCGCGGGAGAGCCAGTCTTCCCCTCGGTTGCTGCGGCTCTGACAGTTTGTAGCGGATCGAAAGGTTCGGAAACGTATCAGCAACTCCTTTGGTGTCGCAGGTATCCATAGGTGGCTATGACTATTAACAATGAGGTAACTAGTCTGCTCGTTTACCGACTTAATAAAAAACTATACTTTGTTTTAGTTACTTATTTCTTCCTAAATATTCTTAAATACGAGTAGTTCACTTTAAATCATTTTAACTGTAAACAGCTAATGTTACTGTTACTGTTTTTCTTTTACAAAAAATACTGATTAGAATCTTAACTCCTAATTAGATTACCAAAAATATTTATACTTATAAAAATTCTTATTAGAGCGATATTGTTGCTACTGTTCCAAAGCTGTGTTCTCGCAAGCGAAAAATTGATCGCAGCGGGAACCGACTAATCCGGGTTTCAATAGTGACATTGTCCTCGCATCGTGTGTAACGCACTTTATTGTGGCTTTAACCAATTAATTTTGTCACTGGACTAGATGATCACGCGTGGGTAATTTTGAATGAAGCCACATAAATGGTAGTGTATATTGGATGCGTATAAGCTTTTGCTGTCAATGAGGTTTTTGTCGGATTTATTGTACCTTTGGAGTTCCCGAAGAATAAATTAAGCCACGATCTGAATCGTGAAAGTAATCCACAGGTTTAATATTATATTTCATACAAACAGTCGAATGATTCAATTCATAAAATTGGTGAGATGGTTCCAAAGATAATAAATTAAGATAATAAAGACGAAAATTAGTTTCAGGTTAGTCAAAAGAATCTAGCTTATCTCATTATATTATTTCAATTCGTTTAGAAGCTTTCCCATCTAAAAGTATCGGTAGCACAAAGAGAAACTAAAAAAAAAATAACCGAAACGGACTTCCTTAATCCGTCTTTGCACACAATACAAAGTTTACACTTGAACATATACAAATAAAGGTTTCTGATAAAAAAGATATCCCAGGGGATGTTAATGAAACTTCAGATAACAATGCGGATAAGCTTGGTGCCGCTATGTCTGATGCTGCAAACAAACGAATAGAAGCCGCTGGTATTCAGTGTAAAATTGCAACTGAATGGCAAGTACTCCAATAGGAGGATGTTCTACGAAAGGTGTTGCTTGAAAAGAGATTTGGAATGAATGAATGAGTCGTAGAATTTCAGATTCATTGATTATATTGATTTAAGCTACTGTATTCATTAAAATGTATTATAGAACTTAATTCAGAAAGTTTCGGAGAATAAAACAATAGATTTTGCGTTATCGGGACTTGATGAATTAATATTTAAAATTCAATGTATTAACAAAATTAGAAGATGTGTAAATATACGTCGTTAATTCTTTTTGCATTTGGTAATGCTATCTCGATTTAGACCTTTTGTAAAATGATTACAGAAGAAGTGTGAATACCTAACTTTGATAATAAAAAGACATCGTTGATTCGTATTTGGAACTTGAATACTAAAAGGACAACAATAATGAGAAACTAGTAATCACAGCGTACCCAGAAGTAGATCTTCGTATAGATTAGATCTCAAAGATAAATAATAGTCTGGTCCAAATACGAGTTTCAATGAATAAATAAACTTACAAACGACCGGACAATACCAGGATTACAGGAACGCAACACTTAGTATCTGGACAAACATGAATGAAACTGGAATCCAAATTTATGAATGAACCATGGAACGGTCTCCTATATTGTCATAAGGTAAAGCTGCATTTGTAAATATTTGTGAATGAATTTCAGATAAGCAACATCTTAAGGCCTGTTGATCTTTAGTGCTTCAAATAGCCCGATTTCAATATGAAGGAAGGCTTAAATAACTTAAAAAGACTAGGTAGCAATACCTTGTTATATTGTGCATACCTTGATAGTAGTTCCTTAGTTACGAGTAGTTATTTGTAGCTTAAATAGTAATAAAAGATTCACCAACAAAACTACAGCTGACTCTTCACAATCTTGCTTAATAAAATAACAATACAATTTAGAGTCAGCTAACTGGTCATGGTACCTATTATCAGTATCCTTAGTGTTTTTATGATAGTGAAGTTCCGTGAGGAAATAGCGAGGAAGTTTCTAATGACAGGTCTTCATAGCGTTTATATAAAAAAAAATTTGATGGTGCAGCGAGACTCCTCTGAGTCAAAGAAACGTTAAACTGTCGGTGAGTCGATCCCAGATGTAATACGAAAACCTAATACAATTATAATTGGTAGTCAGAAGACCGAAAAGACTAAGTTGACTTGCGGAGGTCTGATGGCAGTAATTTTGTGTAGATAGCTGGAATTACATTATTTAATTACTGTAAAGAAACACAAGATCGAGATAGATGGAGACATGAGCCTACCAGTATAGTACATCAGGCTAATCCTAATCGTAACTGAAAAAAACTAGATTTATGCTCGGTTAATGGCACAAGACTCGCCACCTATTTCATGGCACATAAACGTACCGGTAACTTGTGGGTTTACCTTCTACCTACCTTTCTACACCACAATCTAACCCTTCGGGGAATACAGGAGTGATTGTATATTATGTTATTGTTCATATTTTTATGCTTAACTAAGTTTCAAAGTAGGTAAGTTAAAGTTTTATTTTATGACTTCATTTCAGCTGTTTATTTCAACAAAACATAAACAATCAGAGCAGGGGTGGCAAAATTTTATGAGGGGAAAAAAGTTTATTTCGCGAAATTATTTCAACACTTTCGTGAAAAAACAATCCCAAAGTATGAACCACGTTTTTAAAAGAATATTAACTTACATTATTTTCCAAACTTGAATCAACATTTTGTGCTTTTTTAAAAGTTTAAAAAATTTGATTGTGTGAGAAACGTAATTTGAAATAAATATGTTGCTAGCTTGTTGTAGCTAGTTAGCTAGTAGCTTTATTGCCCCGAAAAGTCCGAAAGCAAAGGGGTGCCGATACACAACAGTATGTTTTAGGGTCCTATAATATACCTAGGCTGCTCCATAAGTCTTAGAGTTTTTTTCTTTGCTAAAAGAGGTCTTTAATAAAGATTAGTCTTTGATTCACAGAAGATGTCACCTCTGCATGGTACATTAGAAATTGTTTGCCGCAACATATAAAGAAGCTAAAAGAATTACAAAGAAATCTCGCCTGAGCACTTGGCACTTCCATCGTGACAGTGCTCCAGTACATCGCTCCGGTACATCGGGCAATCTTAACTTAAGAGTTTTTGAGCTAGTCGGGACTAACACTATTGGAACACCCTACCTACGGGCCGGACATTGCTCCTCTTGTATTTTGAAAAATGTTATGAAATTCTTTTGTTTTGAAAAACTTTTGGAACAACCTACGTACAACCAGTATGTTTAAGGGCCCATGTATAGGGGCAAGCCTTTTCCCATTTTCCAACGTATCCGAACAAAGCTTTGCTACTACCTATATTACATTTTCCTCATAATAAAAAAACAATAACATTTAGATCAAGCAAGAAATCGATCCCAAATTGTTGACTGATGTTCGATCAGCCTTTAATTTACGATGGTAATTATGTTTTACTGGCTAATAAGAACTATGAATTTGCACTTCCATAAGCTTTCGACACGTTGCAGCATAAAACATCTGTTCACCTACACCAGCTAATTTCATAGAATTTCGAAAATTTACGAGTACCTATTTCTTTTGTTGGCACCTACTATATTGTGGACATAAATAAATATAATTCAACCAATTAACTTCCTGTAGAAAATGGCTCAATTGTGCAATCAGAGGAAATTCTGACCGGATGATGATTAAGATGAGAGTTCTCCAAGGAAATTTGGATTTTAATTCAAAGAAGTCTAAGGTGATTATCGCCTAAAAATGAAAAACCAGAGTAACAATTAAACTAATGACAAAGTGTTGAAATAGAATAAAGGTGATGCAAAAGATATTGTATGACTCGTATGGGTCCGGATGTGTCGTGCGGGGATGGTGTTTGTGTGAACCATTGATGTATGAATGCGTGTGGAGACGTGTCGTATTGCAATAAATTGTTTGCGTGGGTGGATAGAGAAATCAATGGAGTAGTTATTCGATTTATTTATATAAATTGTTTAAGGCGAAAGCTAGCTTTCGATAAAGCTACTTTTATTGAAAGTAAGTAAGACATTATAAGGAGTTAGTTTGTTTCATCAAGACAGCCTTGTGATTTAATCTATTGTTGTGATATAAGCATAATGTATGTATATCAAAGCGCACATTTCACTAATACCTAATCAATCAATTAATCTATCGCAGTTCACTGTCGGGCGTGTCACACCACATTTCCTAGTACGCGATTTTCACTCCAGTACAGGAGAATTATAAGAAGGAAATATATTAAATGAGCTTTCGTACTTTTTAAATATAGAGTAAGCCTAGAAATTTTTGACGCAACGTGGGCGGCTCTACGATCTCCTGTGCAACTCACGGAAGACGTTTATAATTCAGTAATATTAAAATGTTTCTCATTGATCCTATTCAATAACGCACGAACAATCGGACAATAGGTGTAGGTAACAATGACAACTATAGCAAACACGCGATGGACACACTACATATCAGAAACGTCACAAAACTCCAGAATCGAAATCCCGAAACGAACTTTTAGGTTTGAAATTCTAAAGTCAATTTTTGAACGAATTTTGGAATCGATAAACTACTATCTGATGTTGAATGGATTTCTATTGTTAGTAAAAGTGGCATTGTTGCAAATAAAGAGTGGCTAAGGATAGCCATTGTGTCCCATTGTGGCGGGTGTGCGCATACAATGACTTGATCACGTTTAGAATTTTTGGACAATTTCTGTCTGTTTTTGCAACGGGTTGCACCTTGGTGTACAGTGTCGGATTCAGGAAATTTAGGTACGAGGTTATTAAATGTGATATTTTTTTTAATTTTAGATGAATATCTACTTAATCTTATCTATTTAGGGTGTCCTTAATCTTTTCCTCATGTCTGAGTTATCCATTGATTAAGTTAGCAAAATCCTGATATGAAAGCCTTGTGTCATCAATCTTTATGTTAATACATAATTTATGTTCGATAAAATAGTACCATTTTATCAGATAAAAATAATATGTCAAAGTTCCTAGCAATGAAAATAACAAACAAAATACAAAACTATTAAAATAATTCAAAAACATATTACAAAGTTGTTAACCACGCAAAAAAGCAATTTTCCCCTTTGAATTATCTATTTTAACAAGAAACAGGAAATATATAAATAAGTCACCAAAATCCCTCCCTGTTCAAATTAGTGCCAGATACGGGGTGGTATATTTTTCCGAAACTACTTGTCGCCTGACAATGTAGCGATTCATGCGAAGCGGTGATGCACCCGCTATGCCCAAACGGGGGCAGACATGCGCAAAATATGGGCTCAACGTGGCTCGATGGGCAATTGTCGGACATTAGCCATACAAAGGACGCCAAATTTCGTATTTCGACCGCCACTATATTTTCGAGAAATTCCCTTTTGTTCGATTTATGAAAGAAATGTTTGCATCAATGAAATTTCTTTTTTTACTATTTGAGAGTATTTTCTTGAAGATATTTCATGTTTGACGATGAAAAAGTAAAGATTAAGAGTCCGAAGGACCGAATTTTTCTTACAAACGTAATACCGAAATAAATCGCAATCCAAACACAATTTAGGCAAATTGTGTTATTATTCGGATTCCGGTACAGTTAATCTAGGTTCCTACTCTACCATTTCGTCCAAAATACTTCACAGGAAATAAATGTAAGCAAATGCAATTTTTGATAACTTTATCAAGTTTGGGACAATTTTTCGGTCTTTTATTTCCAGTGAAGTAGTAGTCGATGAACTAGTACCGTAGAAACCTAGATTAACGGTATCCAAATCCGAATAATAACATAATTTGATAGAATATTTTCTGGATTAAAATTATTTCGGTATTACGTTTTTGTGGGCAATTCAAGCTCCGCCGGACCCTTAAGTTATTGAAGAAAGTCAAAACAAAATTTATGATGAAATGTAATTCACCATTACACCCGATTTCGTTAACAACAAGCAACTTGTTAGCTCAGAAAGCCTAGTAAACAACATGTACAAAGCATTAAAAACAAGAAAACGCAGCAACAAACGCAATCGTTTATTCCAATACGTCACAGATTCACGCCTGCGTCGAGAGGGTCCAAACAGCGGACAGTAATACCTTACCTATCGGACCCTTAATAGATTCTCAATTATGTTCATCCATCTGGTTCTTTTAATACATGACACGTTATTTACATACCTATGTTATGTCATATATCGACTTATGTTAAAAAAAACTAATCAGATAAACAAATTCTTAATACATGGTGAACCAGCTACTCGGTATCACGCCTTTAAAAGTTTCTTCATCTAATATACAAGGACGTCATTGAAATGTAAATCTCTAAAAATGTTTAACATACCTCATTGGTATCGGCCAACGTAGGTACTCTAATACTATATAGAGGTAAACCCGTATCCGATTCATTTTATCATCCTCTTTCACACGAAATTAATAATCTAGCTATTTCTCGATTGTTTTCCTTAGTGGAGATCGAAATTTGACCATAAACTCCATAGAAGTAATATCAATCCTCTTTTAAAGGTCGGCAACGCACTTGTGACTCTTCTTTTGGTGTTGCGGGTGTCCGTGGGCGGCGGTAATCGCTTACCATCAGGTGATCCATCTGCTCGTTTGCCCTCCTATCCCATAAAAAAAAAACAAATTTCGGTCTCCCATAGTTGAAATAATCAAGAGATAGGTTATTAGGCTGTTAGCCTTTTCCCAAATACTTATGTCGGGGTCGGCTTCAAATTTCACGAGATGCGGCTGACTATCAAACCTTCGCAATCGAATTTCTGGACAATGCCGACATCCTAAGAAGAAACTGGTATCAGTCAGGCTTTTCAGGCTTCTGACGCCCACAAACGATTGCTATAAGGGTTCGTATGACAATTAGGACTTATGGCTTTACGTGCTCTATGAGGCACTGAAGGATCTCTGTGCATAGAATGTTCATCGATCCTTAAACTGACCGCGGTGATATATTGATCAGTTCGTTTATTATCTAACCACGAGTCCCTATAATAAAGCGACCAGCATTTTACTGAACGAAATTTATTCAACTTTTTACAGTGATATAACGAATTTGCGGTAGGTCTGTGTAGGTAGGTACTGTAGAGGTGGCCGCAAAGAGTTAACGTCTCATCCAGCTGGTTGATTAAGAATTTTATAAAAGGATTAAAAAACACTCATTTGAAAATATGTAGAACTGTTTTGAGAAGTGTCGTGAAGAAAAAAATTGTGAAATTAATCAATTCTTTAATTGACTGGAAATTTAAAAAAAGAGTATTCTGATATATTAAGTCGGATTTTTCTTCTAAGGAGTGATCCCCGCTCACGCCTCCTACAGTACCTACTATTTTAACTAAAAAAGTTCATTTAATTAAATTTGAAATCATGCTTCAAGGTACAAAAGTCTTAACATATTTTATTGTTCTGTCTTTTCGTTATCTCAGTAATATTAACCCGCAACCGCCATTGATACGTTAACTCAACAAATAAAATTGTGTAACGTTTTTAAAAAAATATTTAAATTAACATCGCGTCACACAATCACTAGAAAAACTCCTTCGTTGTATGTTTGTGTGTATTGTTCGTGGAAAAAAGGCATTATCCGTTTCAAGTTGCCATGTGCAGTGCTTCAGGGCATCTTGTAATGCTTGGTACAAAGTATTAAGACATAGCGTTTTTATTTAAAAACGTAATATACCATCAGACCTGTTTGCCTAAAGGGTTAGGCAGAGGTATACAGCCGAAATTAACCGATATGTACTAAATAAGCAAGCCTAATGCTATGAACCATATTTGTACACAAATCTAACTCCAAACTGGTACTGAGAATTCCATAGAAAAACCCAATAATGCTTTACTTTTTTTTCAGTTTTTTTTTATGGCATAGGAGGGCAAACGAGGAGACGGTTCGCCTGATGGTAAGCGATTACCGCTGCCCATGGACACCCGCAACACCATAGTAGTCACGAGTACGTTGCCGACCTTTTAAAAGGGGATTGGGCCTCCGGTAACCTCACTCACTCGGCGAAACACAACGTAAGCGTTGTTTAACGCCGGTTTTCTGTGAGGCTGTGAGGTATCACTCCGGTCGAGCCGGCCCATTCGTGCCGAAGCATGGCTCTCCCACGTAAAAACTTTACTTACTGAGTATCGAACCCAAGCAGTCGCACTTGCGATCGTTACCAATGAAGCAATACGAATGGTTTAAAACATTATACCGTTGTTTGTATGCAAAATTGGTTATTTTTACTAGACACTTTTTGGATCCCCAGCTAGATAATAATAAATACTTTTAAGTGGTATACGGTAATGCTTTGTATTCCACCATTACTAGGGATCCTAGTGTGTCAACAGTGTTTTGTTTTGGTTTGAAGTGTAATAATTATGTGCCCAATAAAATGTAAATGTTTTAGAGCTGATTCATTCAGATTTGCTTACCAGAGATATAATTTGACATTACTTGTGTGGACATTATGTCAATAATTTGACATTACTTTTATGTCAAAATCATATCCCTAGTAAGTAAATCTCTCTCAAAGACAAAGACTCATTTGTTACTGAAATCGGCTGTTAATGGTGGTAAGTTAAGGGTCTGGCGGAGCTTGAACACAAAAATGTAATACCAAAATTATTCGTAATCCAAACAATACTTTACTTAATTTATGTATTATTATTCGTGTTCGGATACCATTAGTCTAGGTTCCTACCGTACTATTTCATCTATGTACTTCTACTTCATTGAAAATAAATGACCCGAAAATAGTTCCAAACTTGGCAAAGATATAAAAAAATACATTCGTTTACATTTATTTCCAGTGAATTAATTTGGACGAAATGGTGGTGTAGGACCTAGATTAGCATTATCTGAATCCGAATAATAACACAATTTGATTACCTTTATCTTTATCTTCTATTACGTTTGTATGGAAAATTCGGTCCATCGGACTCATAAAGGCTCGAAGCGATCCTCCCTACACTCGCACATTTATCCCTCTTCGCTCACATCTTAACCCATCCACAGACGATCATCGGACAATAGTTTGAACAGCAATTTGCCCACACAATAAACAATTGTAGTGTTCCTGCATTATGTTGACGCCATATGCTTTTTATTTTGTCTCGCTAATTCTCGCTTAGGGCCTGTTCTCTGTTAAAACGTACCTATGTTCTTAAAACAACTGAAATAAACCTGGCCTTGACAGAAGAACAAGACAACAATAATAAAAAATGTGAATCTAATGAATCAATGCATTGAAAGCATAAATTTTTCAATTATTATAATGATCTTAGAATCCAGGTGCTATTATTTTTACTCGCAGTGACTTTGTTGCGAGGATAATAAATTAACTTCAAAAACGACGCTCAAATAAGTAAGTAGTTCTGCTTATAGGATTCTCATTATTCACAGAATTTTATTACTTAAGTGCCTTATTAAAATACTTTCGAACCCAATAAAACATAATTCGAAATCCAAAAACAAAAACCGCATTGAGAGAACATCGTAAAAATCCCAAGTTATTCATTTTTCCGCACGCAGTGACCTCGTAGCGTGGTGCCGCGGATTTACTTTATAAATAACGCACAAATGAGACGGCTTGGACGCGGGCTAATCCTGATTTACTGAGGTACGGCAGATAGCCCGTGATACTCCTCGGTAGTGTCCATATTGACGTGAGAAATAAAATGGGAGAGAAATATGTAAGTCGTTCTAAAGAATAGTTGGGAGTTTATGTTGTTGTGTTGGGAGTCAATCGGTGTTTTTTTTATTTCCTATTTTTGTGGCTGATTTTATACATGTAAAATGCGTATAATCCTTTGAGTTTTTTATTTCTTTTTACTTTCTTGACATCCATATTATAAATGTAAATACTAATTTCTTTCAAAATTAGTCTCTATTTTACTGTAAATAGGTAAAGCTATGACTTTGCAAAAAATGAACTTTTCTTTAGTGTTTATGCTAGAAATCTGTCCCTACTGATAGTTAAACTCCAACCTTTCTAGGGTCCATAAATATTTTTAAGACACTACAGTTTATTTTAATAAATATTATGTACTTTAATCCATGGCCAATGTGTATACACGCCCTTTATTTTCACACTAAGCCCACAAAACAAAATAATGTGCACTCCTCTTTACTTTCAGGATCATAGCTCATAAGGCAGAATTAAATTTCAATTCCTAAAGCCGCGTGCACACAGGCGGGTTTGGTCGCAAGTCGACGTCAAGTGCGTTGACTGGTCGCGTCTGATATATGCGATGGCAATTAATGGCAGACATAAATAATATTGACTGTAAAGTAAATATCTACAGGCTTAAGTATTGTAAGGGATTTGCCTTTGGAATCGTGTGAATGAGGTTTAGGAGTAAATTCAATTTGGTGTCGCTTTTATATTTTTAGTGCGATGATTTGTTATTTTTTTAGGCTTAATTTATTTATTCATTAAAGAATAGTGACACTTTAGAGGGTCATATAAATTGATTTTCTCATGTGTCTACTAATTATTATTCCTTGATAGACTAAAATATAGAGCGAAACATTGTGATTTATTTTATATTTTCTGTGATTTGTGCTTTTTGACAGTCCACATTTTTCACTTCATCGATAAACTCCGTTGTTAGGAACAATAATTTCAGTTTTAATAAGCGACATATTTAGAAATTCCTTTCCTCTTAGACCCACTAAGAGCTTTTCACACTTTGAGCTCTTCACACATGACAAGTTACAAACCAAACTGATGAGATATTCATTGTTGAATTTTATTAACTGCTAATCAAAAGCCCTTATCCCTGCATTTTTCCGCAACCATAAGCAAATAGATTCATCAACAATTCATTAACCAACCAATGTGCACTAGTCTTAACATTTTAGTGTAACAACAAATCACTTTCAGTCCTCGTCTTCAAATTGTTATTGATCATCCATTGTGCTCACGCTCTGTGGCACATAACTCAGGATACTGTCCGCTGTTTGGACCCTCTCGGCGCAGGCGTGAAGCTGTGACGTATTGGAATAAACGATTGCGTTTGTTGCTGCGTTTTCTTGTTTTTAATGCTTTGTACATGTTGTTTATTAGGCTTTCTGAGCTTACAAGTTGCTTGTTGGTAACGAAATTGGGTGTAATGGCGAATTACATTTCATCATAAATTTTGTTTTGACTTTCTTCAATAACTTAAATGTATTTTTTTATATCTTTGAACTTTATCAGGGTTACTTCTGTGTGAAAAAATTAAACTATCTCTACCATAGACAAATACCTCTCATCATCAACATTTACAGTCCTACTGCTAGATACGGGCGCCTACTCAGAATGAACGGAGTCCGGGGTCCATCACGCTAGTCTACTGCGGATTAGCAGATTAAGTTAGTAAGTAAGTAAGTTCCTCCAAGCTGTTGTTTTCTTTCACTGTTTAAGCGAGAGATAATTATGAAAAATAATCTCAACAGCAAAAATGTATTAGAAGTAGAATCGAAAATTTTATTGAAGTCTGAAAAGCTCATTAGGACTGTGCCTCGTAATATGCAGCCCACGAAATAATTTTGCAGTTATGTATATATGTTGTGCTAATATCGAGATAGTACATACCATAACATAATCAACCCATTATACTGTCCCACTGCTGGGCACGGGTCTCCTCTCAGAATGAGAGGGATTAGGCTATAGTCCAACGCGCTGGCCTAATGCGGGTTGGCAGACTTCACACGCCATCGAGAAAATCTCTCAGGCATGCAGGTTTCCTCACGATGTTGTCCTTCACCGTTTAAGCGCGTGATAATTAACTATTTAATACGCACATGACTTCGAAAAGTCAGAGGCCTTGGGTTCGAACTCGAGACTTGGCAGTCCAACGGTCATACCACTAGGCTATCACTGCTTATCGAGCTATGCAAGCAGAGTGCCGCAGTGGAAGCGTGCTGGGCCCATCGAGATAGTGCAACGACTTAATTATGTCACGGGAGGTAAGTCAGACGATTTTGTGACAAAGTTATATCCATATTTATATCACAAAATGAAATTCCTGGCCTGACAGGTGGTGCGAGTGTTTCTAAGCTATGGTAACCGTTTACCAACGGACGGGCAGTGTATCTGTTTGTCAATTCAGTGGTAAGTTCAAAACAACAATTTCACGTACAAAAAAAAATGTAATTCACCTTTCTATTCATTAGTTTTAATTATTGCCCTTTGGCATATTATTCAGAGTTTGTCTATTGTTCAGATTCTCAGAACAAAGGTTTGGAGCAGTTACGTATTGTTATATACGATTACATTTTATTAAACAATTTCTTTTTTCTTTCAAAAACCTCCTTTTCTCAGAATTTGTTTGTTAACTAATTTGTATTGCTTCGGGATTGAGATCTGAACAAATGTCATAGTAGGAAAGAGTTTGCGTAATGTTGAGGATAATGTTTCGTTACTTAACCTTTCTTTATCATCAAATAAAGGTTCAAAAAAAAAGTTTCGGTTCTTTTTCTCAATATTTTCCCAGCATTCCTTGCTGAGAAAATATCTCTCTTACACAATTTTGATGTGGCTCTCTTATTAAATTAGTTTTGATTGAATTTAAAGTTTGACCATTTTTGTCAAATTTGCGAACCATGATCGCGCTTGACTCTCTGATGGCTTCCCCTTTGAAGGGGTCCAACGACCTATAATAGTCGTGGTGAATGACACGAATTGACACGTTTGGCGCAGCGGCTGAGCGATCGGCTTCTGCGTCACGTGTTGTGGGTTCGATCCCCACACGGAGCAAATATTTATAATATGATCTACAGGTAGTTGTTCCGGGTCCGGGCGTTTGTGTATGTGAGAATTTGTGTTTGTGAACGCACCCACGATACAGGAGAAAATCCTAGTGTGGGGCAACGTGTTTTTTTAAAGAAAGAAAGTCTATAGTACCTACGGTGTTAAGTCAATACGACTCCACCGTCGTTGTGTGTCGGTTCGTTTTATTCCCTACAACATGGTTGAGTCGAACCACGCCAACTCGTGAACGGGTACTATCTGTCGGGACTGGACAGTTCTTACTTGCTGTGGTAATCCCTTTCTTTTCAATATAACACCTATACTGAAAAAATCTTACACATCAAACTGCATAATTCTCAAACTATTTAAAACAAAGCTGTAAAGATTAATAATGTAATCATAATTTTTTGAAACAGTATCTATGGAGTTTCTTGCCGGCTCTTGTCCATAAGACCCACGTTTTGGGACCGTGCAACTAGTTTTGACTTTTCAAAAGTAGTTTTTTTAATGGTCTAATTGAAATAAAAGGTATTTTACTGACTTTGACACCTTTCCAGGTGGCAGACGATACATGAAGATTATCCGCACCACAAAAACGATTACAGGGTGCAGGGTAGTTCGCCGGTATGTGTAAGTCCCATGTAGCGATGCTCGAATTGCAATAGGCGAGCCTAGAAAGATTTCGGGCAGAAATCCGAAACTCCGAGCTGCTATTAAGAATTTCATAGAAAAACCCAATAACACTTTGCTCGACCTGGGAATCGAAATCCAGGACCTCTACCGTAACAGTTGCGTTCAGGACCATTAGGCTAATGAGAGTGGCGATTTAAAATAAATAAATAAATAGAAACTCATTTACATTGTACTTAGATTCCTAGCAACACGCACGCGCATTACACTAGCTTCTAGAGAAGGGTATTCTTACCACTTGTGCGCACTTATCCGAGTGTAATCTCCACATACACTATTTTCTCATGACCGCACACATATATCACTATTAATTATACATTCATATACTAAGTAAACATGAAGTATTGTGTCCCATTTTGTCTATTTTTGAATTAAAATAACTGCCCATCGTACTAACGATGTTATAATACATCTAATAATGGACTATGGTAATTCCATGGTGTATACATCAAAGGGGTGTAATAATTTTTGTGTGGAAGTGAGGTTTGTATGGGAATTTGAATGGGTTGAATGTGTCAGAGTGATTGCATTAGCAGGATTATTTGATTTAGATTGTCATTTTATGACAGTTTTTGTTGTATTTTTTTTTATTAAGAATTAATCTTGTTTATGCTGAGGCAAATATAAATTTGTATGGCAAACTGTGTCGCTTATTATAATTACGTTAAATTGTATTAAAGTAATAGTGCAAGATAATGCGGTGGATTAAAATATAATCTGTTTTAGTATTCAAATTTATTGGTAATCGCTAACTGTCGGTTCAAACGGAACGGTATTTATAATCAACCTTGACGATAGCCCTCTGAAACAATAAAATGAAAATGAAAGTCTATGAAAAATTAAAATACAAATTTCAGTTTGTTTAGTGTGTATTTTTGTTTATTTTATTGATATGTAATTAAACTAATATGTATTTGAATTTTAGTAAAACTAAATTCTATCTCTGTTTTACGCAGTTGGGTGCGAGATTGGAGTATAATAATATTTAAAATTTATTTAAGTACCTTAAATAAAGTTCTTCTCACAAAAACTTACTTCTCACACCTTTCCTATAGGTTCTTTAGTTAAACTAATCGTGTGAATATAATCTCATAATGGACACTGGAATGGGCGGGCCGCCCAGCGTGAGCGGCACCGCCTTACTACCCATGAGCTCCTGGTAACATTTCTGTAGACTAGGGACTCGAGTGGGTTCCAACACTACTCTCATGGTCTCCCGGTGAGGGAGGTGTGGCCCCACGGTGGCTGAGAAAAAGTTATGACGTGGATACTTCTAAAAGTTGTGTATTATGTTTTAATAAAAAGTTAAAGAGAATGAAGAATCCAAACTTAGACTCGAATTTCTTCAAAAAAAAACAATAACATTGCTCGACCTGGGAATGAAACTCAGGACCTCTAGAAGCAGTCGCACTAACGACCACTAAAGTTATATTGTAGTAAACAAAGACATAGGAATTCTAAACTCCTAAACTCAATAGGGTACCAATAGAATATTCATCTCTTCACTCATCTAGCAACTATTCTTGTGACCTACCTTTTAAGTAACCTACCACCACATAACACATAGTAACAAAATATAATTATATTAATATATTCATCACTTAAAACGATAAATTAAACTCTAATAATGCACAACAATTCCCATTGAGATTGTGACAGCGGGGAGTCCCCGTTCGAGAAGAAACTTGCAACTTTACCAACGCCTCTCCCACAGGAGGCGTATCTTCACGCAGAGAAGATTGAAGACTCGGCACTCACAATTATTGTTAATACTAGCTTAGAAGTCAAGTTGCAAGTTAAGTAGAAAACAATCACATTTCATGAGAAAAATGGGCGGGTTGATGGAGGCAATGGATTTGTGTTAAAGAACTTAAATTGTACGTTTAAGTGTGAAAGGCTTGTGTTGTATGTTCCCAGATTTTGTATTATAATCGAGGATGAATTGTTCCAAGATGTAGGCACTAGTGATCTTAATTTTCATATTAGAGTATTCTTTGTCAAACGATGCGATTAATGTCTGAAGATGAAAATGGACTGGCTGCCATGCTGAATGTAACACTCACAGGTTTGTGTACTTTATATTTTCTTATTATTTTTTATAAAATCGTATAAGTATGTCATGTCGTTATCGTATCGAGACTGGAGACACAATATCTAGAACATCTCAGTGTCGATTTTATTTATTGTAATAAAGTGACAAACAACCATACATATTGTAAGTGGCAACCAAAAGACAGGAAGGGCGTAGTGGCATCGCAGAATTCCACTCATAATTGGACTGCCCGACTTACGAGTACTTCCACCTTGTAGAAACCTTAGCCAAATAACATAGCTCCGTGATATGTTGTATTCCTAACGGTGAGAAAGGTCGCCAGAGCTCCGCGAGGAAGCGTTGTGTTGGCAGATAGGATAAGCAT
Source organism: Acronicta aceris (assembly GCA_910591435.1). NCBI lineage: Eukaryota > Metazoa > Arthropoda > Insecta > Lepidoptera > Noctuidae > Acronicta > Acronicta aceris. Next base: position 1,696,705 of record OU342759.1, on the reverse strand, counting down.
CACGCATTGTCTCCTATGCTACCAGCCCAACTATTCCTCCTTGATTTACAGGGTCGACAAGGCGCGACTGATACCCCTGGTGTTGTAAGCGTCCATAGGCTACCGTAACCGCTTTGCATCAGGCGGGTCGTAAGCTTGTTTGGCACCTTAGTGGTATACAAAAACCTTAACTTATAAAAAAAACCCGTAGCCTGTATAAAGACGCCCTAAACATTTGTTCTATCGCTCGTGATCAATATTCCACTACAACGTAAATTGGTCTAAGCTTTTACGCTACCTACTACTGATTTCTTGTACAAAACATATATTAAAAAATATTTTCATCGTTTTTCCTGTGAGTTTGCAGATCGTGGCGGCACTACTTACGGCTGCGTTTGCCCAAAACACTTTAGAATTGAAGAGATTCAGTGGATTATGGCAGCAACGAACGTTGTAATAAAATTGAAATTGTTGTTATATTGAACAGGCATTATTTGAAATAAAACTACTTTTTACGGATTTTATCGCGTTGTATTGATATTATTTGATTCCCGACGTTTCGGACCCTTTACAGCATCCATGGTCACGGGTAGACTAAGTTGTTGGACGTCTTAATGTTACAATTACTAACAGCTACCTTACATTTTTGTTAATTATTGGCGATCCGATTCACGCAGAACAAGCTCACCGTATCCTTCGGTCTTGCAGTTTTGGACTTGGATTTTGATTTTATGGAAACTATCTTCTCTATTGAAATTTGGATGTTTTTTAATTTCAATAGCTCATCAAAGATCATCGATCTAAGATAATCATCATTCAAGGATCATCCTGGGAAGGAATCGGTTTTCTTTTGCGAGGACTTGTGGTTTATCAAATCTGATGTAGTGCTGGGCCTTGTCTAGAGTATGTTCACAAACTGCTGACTTCTTGAAACGGCGGTGTTTGACATCAGCGATGTGATGTGTCAATGTCTAATATTCGCGTAAGTGTCAGAAACCAGGCATTATTTATAAATATCGGTTAAAATTATTGATGCTAATCAAAATCATAAACAATAATGTTATGTGCGAAACAGTTTCGGAAGCCAGTGCCTTTGATTTGATCGGATCCTTTGAATTCGCCACCGACTTTCTACTTACTTCTACTATTTACTGTTATCAACTTAAAATTAAAGTCCCTTTAGGTACTTTTTTTTTTAAACGTTGTCCCACACTAGGATTTTCTCCTGTATTGTGGGTGCGTTTACAAACACAAATTCTCACATACACAAACGCCCAGACCCGGAACAACTACCTGTAGATCATACAAATAATTGCTCCGTGTGGGGATCGAACCCACAACACGTGGCGCAGAAGCCGATCGCTCAACCGCTACGCCAATCGTGTCGTCAAGTTACAACTTGAAGTTATGTAATTCACTCAACTGGTAAATTATTACTTGATTTATTCGGACATACTCAAATAGGATAGATACTCATAAGGACATGTTTGGCAGCAGTATGATGTCTTCTGTTATGTTGCTGAAGAAATGCTGCTATATTTCTTCATACTAACTAATTATGCCAATGTAATACGGAGCAAGCCAGCCCTGGCTTTATGTACAGGTACAGCTACAATATTATGGAAATGGAATTCAACTGTAAGGCAGAGATTTGTTATCTAGAAGTCTTTCTATTATTTTGGTACCTTATGTAAACAATTTCTGCTCTGGACATGAATTAGACAAGTCAAGTACCTACATTAAATGGATTTGATCTCTGTGCACGTTTAAACGATTGGTCTGACACTGAGTATAGCTTCATTGGCGCTGTGGTATCTATCTGTATTATCTCCAATATCAATGGAATGATACTCATTCGAAAATCAAAACTCTCGCATCCGGACTAAATCTTCAATCTATTAACAAAGGACATAAAATTGATCAGCAGTTTACACAAAAAGGGATGCCAGGATTCAGGTGTCAAAAGTTTAAAAAAAAACTTAAAAATCCCATTCATTGAAATCCGACGACGTATCAAATCTCTTTGTCATTAAAAAAGAAAAAAAAATACAAAAGCTTGTGCACGCAATCTTAGAATCCAATATGGCGACACAATGTCGTATGTTATTTTTGGTAGAAAAACTAATGTGTGAATTGGAATTAGAGATTCATCTGTTTTTGCAGTGTTAGAGAATCGATTTTGGGCTTTGCACGTACTCTTCTCAAAGGGTTCAATTTTAAAAAAAAAGCAAATAGACCAACGATTTTATGAAACTAGTATAGAAGTATCATAACTACTCAATTTCGTTATCTGAAATCGTTATTTGAAATCCTCTTTCGATTTGTGATAAGAATAATTATAATAACAGGAATAATACTTCTCCACTTAGTGATTTATGTGATCTAGATAATATTCTGAATAATCTGGTTTAAGACGAAGACATTATGATTACCTACTTGAGTTTCAAAACGACAGTTCTCAACAATAACAGTTTTCGATATAATGTGAAAATATCTCTAAACATGTATTTTTGTAGAGATACCTATTTTATTTCTGTGTGTCCTTAGGAAGCAATAAACACATTGCGTGGCTTATTGTTGAAAAAGGAGTAAAAATGCCATGAAATAACCCGTCTTCTATTTATCGCGTGCTAAAATCTTGACAAACACAGCCAAACTAAAATGGCATACCATGAAAAGAAACACAAGAATCGTGTCCAACCAACATTAGTTTTCACGAAATCGCTTAACGAAGTGGAAATTTAAACTTAAATCGTTAAATTCGTGAAGCACGCTCATTGATTTGTGTGTTCGAGCGAAACAGATCTTATTGCGGCAAAAAGTGCAAATACTAGTATGTATTGGTTAACATTTTGATAGATTTTTGGTAAAAACTAAACTAATGCGATGACTTGGAATTTTTTGTAAAACATAGTTCGGTATCCATTGGTGCGGCTGTAAGGACTTTAGGGGAAGTTCGAAGTACAGATGGAGAAACGGACGAAGAAAATGAAAAATCCTAAGTCATTATACCTAAACAAGAGCTACAAAAGAACGATGTAAAAGAAAACATACCTATATAATTAAGTATAATAATAACATTTTTTGTTAGGATGAATTGCTGTCAGTGACTTCTTGAGATGACTAGTGTTATCAAGTAGTTTTTGTAGTAGGTAATTGCAAGATTTTCACTCAAAATGTAATAAAACGAAAAGATGACATCAGAAAACGTGTGAATTTGGAACATAAATTGATTATTGATTTGGTGTACAATTCTAATAATCTGATGTATTTTTACAAATGTAGATTTACGTTGCGAGTTTCACTAGAATTTCTATTTATGTGGACCATAAATGTCGCCTAAGATTTTTAAAATTTGTTATTTCGGCTCTCCATCATTTCAAGCCCGCATAAGACTACAAGACTACTACTGGGAACCTCCTCAATCTTTTGCTAATTACATACTTTCCAATCTACACCTATCATTCGATGCAGGACATTTCTACTATAAGATCTCCATATAATATGAAAGCACCATAATAACGGCTGCGAATAAAAATTAAGGAAATTTGTAAAGAGTAATAAATATTTTACAATTACTACATCTATATTTGGAATACGATCCCGTTTGTCAGACTCACGCGCGTCAAATCCAACATGGCTGCCTCTGACAACCGTCATTGTTCAAACAGAAACGACACAATCTTTTTTTACTTTTATCTTTTATTCTATTCTGTGGACAATGGCGGCGCGCTGTGCCCGTGGTATTTTACTTACCTACCTATGTTTTTCACTTTGTTTTTGGAGGGCGTTGAGTTTTATTACCCGACTGAGCTTAAAAAAATATGTTATGTTTTTACACCTGTGTGCGCGTATTTTAAAACTCACCATCTCACAATACCAAAACATATTTAATTAAAATGTAGAAGATTGTAAAACTCAGACTCTTTGCTTACTGCATGTGCACTTGGCTCTCAATTTTACTTTCTGATTATGATAATATCAGTCTCCATCTGACCGAAGACCCCGATACACGAGACTATCGATAGACTCGTAGACATATGTAGCTGTTGGGAAATCAGTAAGTGGTAGGTAGCTTTGGTCTACAGTTTCGAAGATTGCGTACCCGGAGATGAGTATTGCTTCGATTACTTGCCTTACAAGTTATTCTTGAATTACTATTAGGTATATTGTCCTCCTAAAATCATGTTTAGTGTGAACATTCGTTTAGTACATCATTGTGATGTTAGCACACAAAAGGGTCAATTCTTAAAACATCTGGTATCAAATCAGCATCCTTGCTCGTCGAGTGTCTAATCTCATAATTGTACAAACTCAAGGCCTCGATTTGCCACCATTGTCGTGCGACAATAACACAATAGCGTCTCGCATATTATCCATTCATATCATAACGTTTATAAATACGTTTCACGGTGGTATTATGGACGTTGTCTCGCGTCTCCCCGAGGATATCCAGTAACAAAGAATCCATCATAATAGCCGAAAGTTCGGTACGCACAAAGCCGTTCGCAACCCGTCATTTTCGTACCTATTGGCTATTTTATGACAATAACTCTATTGTTGTCGAAAAGGAATTGTTGGAGTCTTATTGTGTCCATCGGAATTCGCGAAACTGGAATTGTCTCTGAACGCTAACGAAGTTCGCTTGGGGCGCACAATTTTCTCGTCTTACGCAGATGTTCAGAATCGTGACCTTAAAAAGAACGGCCAATTTTACAGCATCGTTGTTACAAAGACAAAGGTTAATAATGTGCCCCGTATCATCAGTAGGGTAAAGCGGTCCACTGTCTTTGTTTGCGACAACCTCGAGTCAAGCTGTGCGTGATAATATTTAGTTTTTTCACGACGCTGGCCACTATTGTGGTGTCTGGTCGGTCTGGCCACTTGAAGCATTCTTTGTACAGACGGCCATGTAAAGAAATTCTAAGGTGTGTTTGTTTAAAATCTCCTTTCGGCTTCTGTAGTTTTGTGAATGGCTTCTGTTATATAAACATGAGCAATTATAACGCTGTTGGTTTTGTGTGCTTCTACGTATGCCACCATTTTGTGATGATCGTTGTATGTACTTAGTACATTCGTTATACCTCTTACGTTATTGTTGGTCAATGTATTAACTTTAATTCATATTTTCCCCAAATAAAACCTTTCAGCAGCAATCTAAAATTAAATTCTAAAGATCAAATCGAGTGGCTCTTCTGTAAGTAGGTACTTTGCTTTTATTTTAGCTTTCAAACTTTTGCTGAATACTTATAATACCTACTAAATTAACCGTATACATATATTATTTCTTACCAAGCAGAAAACGTCACTGGGAAGATTATCCGACTGATATATTCAGAATAGTATTATTTATTAGTAGCAAAAAAAATTGATTCGCCGCCATCGTGAGAATGTACGTAGTCTGACACCCTTAGTGTGAAACTATAACATTCAATTCAGAAAAAGCATTAGACTAGAAAAATTAACTGATCCTATATCTCAAAACATACGGAATTATTTTTGCCGTACAAAATGGATGACTATCTACAAAATTGGTATTATCTCTTATGTTGTCTACGTAAAGATGATTATTGTTTGGAACTTCACTGAATTAATCGTAAATATATAGTTGTTTTTTATTATCGTTTATCTATTGTATGACACCCTTTGCTTTTATATTATTAGCTTCTCTTGTCTTATTACGATCGCGGTCAGATAACAAAGGGGACTGAATGGGATTTTAATTTGGACTTTAACTTTGATTCTATGGTTAGAGTAGGGGTCTAAAGATGGGATCCGTATTGTGAGTCCCATATTGGAAATGTTATAGTAGCTATAATGTCATATAAATGAAATCTCTCATCAATTTTGAGAACAGATAGAATTCCTCAATGAATGCAATCAATTTTAAATACAAAATGATATAAAATAATATAAATGTAAATAAATATTTTATTTCATATTTTACAAATATTTACTTAAAAGACGTAAAAGATGAAATAACATCTTTTTGGAACTTTCTGGAACATGATCCAAAAAGAAAAATCCTTACATAAATCCAAATAATCTAAAAGTAATCTTAAGATATATTGTAAAGGCACAATACAAAGTTTAGTCAGATTGACTTAAAATACCTATAAACAGCCTGCCTGAACTAGGTTAAACCTGTGTTTCAGGCTGATAAATTTTTTTTTTTTGCGTGTAGGTGTGATAAAAGTAAACACATCTCTGTTCCTTTTATTTCATTTAAATAAAAAAATACAGTTTTATCTTAATTATTTTTATATTTAGTTATAGTATAAGCTTAAATAAGCAACTACTTACGTTTGTAGCACATTTATGTGACACTAGCACTAAATAGACACCACCTGCCAGTTCACCCACACTATTCACTTTATACCACTATGCCTCAACTGTCTGATGTCCTGGCTGCCCAGAGAACTCTCGAGGAGTGCTTCAATGAGAAGATGTCGGAGTTTTCAGCCCAAATCCACAGTACTGGATCTGCTAAGGACACTGTGGCCAAACTAGGCGAGGAGTTCCGGACATTCAGAGAGCTCATGTATAGCATGCTTGGCTTGCTCAGAAGGCAAATCACCGAGTGTGCAATGCTGGTTGATGAACAGGAGACAAGGCATCGAAGAAAGGCTTTAGTTTTTCAAGGAATTGCTGAGGTGGAGAAGGAAGACTGCCGGGCTATTGTACTTGATGTCCTCAGTAATAAGTTGGCACTCAGAAACATTGCAGCATCTTCCATAAAGGTGGCCCACAGACTTGGCAGCCCCAGTAAGGATCACCCGAGGCCCATCTTAGTAAAGTTTTCATGTCTGGATGTGAAATCTGTCGTTTGGAGAACAAAGACTGGACTGAAGGGAACCAAAATCTCCGTTAAAGAATTTTTGACTAAGGCTAGGCAATCCATATTTGCAAAAGCTCGGCAACACTTCGGGATGCGCTCGTGTTGGACCCAGGATGGTGTTATCGTAGTCAAAGTCACGGATGGAAGTCGACATAAGATTACGTCCATCGACGAACTGAAGCCACTGCTCGCCAAGTACCCGAAGATGACCGACGCTCCCCCGACAGCATGTAAGCCAGCGGAAGTCACTGCAGATATCCTGAAAAACAATGCCCGAAAATAGTAATTTGTCCTAATCGGCATTACATTATTTCTTTTCTATTAACAGGTATTTAAGTATACTCACCGATAAGTTTTTTTGATACAAAATTCCTACGACTACTCTCATCTTTTGATCATTAGATGTTCGTATCTCTTTCTCCAATAGGCACTTTACAGCAAAAAGTCCAAATTATATAGTGCAATCACCCTCAAAAGCATTTTATTGTTTCGAGACATAGACATCTTCTGTCAAGTACTGTCAACTTATATGTCATTGTCGGATTGATTGATGGGTTGCGTTCGGAACCGTAAAAATGTAACCTCTTCAACTTTGTTTTAACTTCTTTATATTGAACAATAATGTTATTCGAGTCTTTTAACTGAATTTTTGAAAAAAAAAATCCCTATTACTATCCTGAGACAGTGCTTTTTCTTTTTTGTTTTTCTCTCGTTTTTTTTTCATTTCACTTCACTCTCGGTGTAAACTGGCGGGTGGTGTGGAGATAATCCACAGCACTTGATATATTGTTTTATTACCTTAAGCATATTTTATTATTAATTTTATATATTATTATTATTTTTATTTATGAATTTTGATAATGTTATTTACTACTCTGCTAACGAATCTTCTGCCTCTGGTGACGATAGCTTTAGTTCTTTACCAGATACTCTTGGGGACAACTTGCGGCTTACGTTTAATCAGGCTGACAAACTGTTTAATGTGTGCCATATTAATGCGCAAAGTGTCCCCAGCCATTACAATGAACTTTTTGAAACCTTCACCAACAATAACGTGCATGCTATCCTGATTTCTGAGAGTTGGTTTAAACCAAATCTTTTGTCTACCTCTTACCCTCTGCCCGGCTTTGTTCTTATTAGGAATGACCGGATTGGAAGAAGAGGGGGCGGTGTTGCAATATACCTGCGAAGCGACTTTCATTATAAAGTTTTGGCTTCCTCTCCCAGTTCTGTATCCGTTGAATATCTTTTCCTGGAGGTTTCCGTCAAAGGAGTCAAAACTGTTGTCGGGGTAGTATACTGCCCCCCCTCGGTTGATTACTTCACTGATTTCGAATCGGTATTAGAATCTTTGGGTTCAGAGTATGAACATTACATCATCATGGGTGATTTCAATACAGATCTTTTAGCCCAAAACTCTCCCCGAATCCTAAAACTCCTGCATCTTGTTGATTCGGCCAGCCTCCACATTCTACCACTCCAAGCCACACACCACAATCCTGTCGGCGATGACACCTGGCTGGATCTTATCCTCACCTCCAATCTCTCCCTTGTTTCCTCTCACGGTCAATATATCGCTCCCGGCTTTTCTCACCACGACCTGATCTTCCTTTCCTATATTCTAAAACCTCCTAAACCTAAACCCAAGGTGTTGTATAGGCGTTGCTTTGCACGTATGGATAGGGAGGAGCTACGCAAAGACGCTTCCAACATTGACTGGACACCTCTTACAGAGGCTGCCACAATCGATGACAAGATTTGCATCTTTAATACTCTGGTGACCACATTATATGATGTCCATGCACCTGTCAAGAAAGTTAGACTGAAACGACCGCCTGCGCCATGGATGACGAGCTTAATCAAGATAGCTATGAGACGAAGAGACCGTGCGTTTCGTAAATTCAAACGAGACCGGACTGACGAGAACTGGGACTTATTCAAAAAGGCTAGGAATCGGTGTAATCAGATGATTCGTAACGCTAAACGCCGCCACATACTCAGCAATATTTCAACATCTACTTCTGCCAATATCTGGAAGTTCCTTGGGACTCTAGGTATAGGCAAATCGCGAAATTATGACCTTCCCAACACGATTGGTTTAGACGATTTAAACCGTAATTTCTCCACTGTTTCCGTTTTGGATCGCCAAACCAAACATCTTACTCTCAGCTACATATCTGGTCTAACGCGTCCTAATATAAAACCTTTTCATTTCTCACCAGTCGCTGAAGATGAGGTCAGGAAAATTATCCTTGCCATCAAATCGAAAGCGGTGGGTTGTGATAATATCAGCCGCCACATGATTGTCACTATCCTTGACCTTATCCTTCCCGCTATTACCCATATAGTTAACTTTTCCCTCTATTCTGGAGAATTCCCCTCACTATGGCGCAAAGCCTATGTACGTCCTCTTCCCAAGATCCCTAACCCTACACTTCCCAGCCACTTTCGCCCTATCTCTATTCTACCTTTTTTATCAAAAGTGCTTGAGGCGTCTGTTCACAAGCAATTTTCGCAATTCATTCACCATAATAGCATTATCAGTCCTTTCCAATCTGGGTTTAGGCCCGGGCATAGCACTAGCTCGGCTCTCCTTAAAGTGACTGGTGATATTAGAGAGGCTATGGAGGATACCAAAGTCACTGTACTTGTGTTGGTTGACTTCTCCAGCGCCTTTAATACCGTGAGTCACGATATCCTATTAGCCATCCTCTCTTACCTTCTGGTCTCTTCCAAGGCGCTGGATTGGTTTTCTTCATATCTTCTGGAACGCCAGCAGTCAGTGCGGGTTGACGATAATTCGTCAAACTGGTGTCCACTTGATGCAGGAGTCCCACAAGGCGGTATTCTATCACCACTTTTGTTTTCTATCTTTATAAATCTCTTAACTCCTGAACTTCACTGTGCGTATCATCTGTATGCCGATGACCTACAGCTTTACCGTCATTCTAGTATCATTGATTTACCTGCCACCATCAACAAGATAAACCAGGACTTAGCAGTAGTTAAGAACTGGTCTGACAGATTTGGAGTGGCAGTTAATCCTGAAAAATGCCAGGTCACTATCGTAGGGAGTTCCCGTAATGCCAGCAACTTGACCACTATGAACCTACCTCCTGTTCAGTTCAATGGCGCGATTATTCCCTACAGTGCTGATGTGAAGAACCTGGGCATACACATCGACAGGAACCTCACCTGGCAGACCCAAATCACGACTGTCAGTCAAAAAATAACTGGAACGCTGCGGTACCTCTACCGGTTGAAGAACGTACTCCCGTGTAATGTGAAAGCAATGCTCGTGCAGACCCTTATTTTTCCCATAATCGACTATGGTGATGTATGCTACTATGACCTGAATGCAGATCTTCTTAATAAACTAGACCGCCTTCTCAACAATTGCATTCGATTCGTTTTTAATCTTCGCAAGTACGACCACGTATCAGCGTATCGAGTTCAACTTAAATGGTTACCCATAAGACAACGAAGAGTGTTGAGAGCACTGACCACTCTCTTCTCTATTCTTCATTCTCCTGCTTCGCCTTCTTATTTAACATCTCGCTTTCAGAACGTATGCTCCCAACATGACAAAAATCTCCGCTCATCAAATAATCGTCTTCTTCACTGTCCCTCTCACCGTACTGACTTCATGCACTCTTCGTTTTTCATTCAATCTGTCCTTCTATGGAATGAGCTGCCCTTAGAGATCAGAATGGTTAACAACCGTTTCACATTTAAATTGAAGCTTCGTGAACACCTTCACAAAAAATTGGCAGAGTTATCACAACAATAATTAGTTATTTAATTTTGGAATCTGTTGTAACCACTGTTATACTAATATTATATATATGATAGATATATGTATTTGTTTATATTTAACTAGGTATGTATTATTTGTTTTATGTATATAAGTCTACATTGATTAATATTATTTACGTATTTATATATATATTTATATATATTTCTTTTATCGTATACATATAAATCTTCATCTGTTTTGTAAGTTTTTTGTGCTGAGCACCTGCCTTGATTATCTCTGCACCACCTGAAGGTAGACTGGTAGAAAACGCCTACGGCGTTAAGTCCGCCATGTGCATTTAATGTGTGCAAAAGTATTAAATAAATAAATAAATAAATAAATGATGTTGTTAAATTAACGATAGATTACAACACAAAATATATTTTATCTCCTTAACTATACATATTATTTATAGCTTGCAAAGCTATAGATGAGGCGATGTAGATTGTATATAATATACTATATTAATAATAAAACAAAGCTTTGGTACAAATGCCTTAACAATTACATCTTAACTCTAAAAGAGTTATTATAATTGAAACTAAAATTAATATTTCATAAAGAATAAAGGTCTTGACTTCCAATTACATAAACGGGTATGTCTCAAGAGCCATTAACCACTACAGGTTTACAATCCAAGACGTTAATTGTACAATTATTTTTAACTATTGTATTAAAACGAACGGTAGTTGGTTTCTTTGGTACATTGTGAGTGGCACGTGGTACGCAAAGTGCCACTCCATAGTCCACTCATTACAGTTTAATGGTCTCGCGTAGAAAAAATCATCACTTGTAAGGTAGCTGTCCAAAATCCAAATGCTGTTCATGAAGTAGATTCTCAACCTTAAACTGATGTTATAAAAATGAGACGGAATGCATTTTAAACGGTTGCATCCGTTGTAATGAAAGACACGTTATTTAAATTCGACGTTTAGTGTGTCAGATAAATTGTCGACCTAAAAATCGGTTGTTCGGATTCACCGTCAGTAATTACTGTTCAGTATTTTAATTTGAATATGTTTTTCATCTTTTTAAAGAGGTGACTTTGTCATTTCTGTAAGCGTTTTAGGAGATAATTGGTTCTGCCCTTAGTATGGTGTAATACCTTCATTATTGGGAGTGGATAATTGTGTAGTGAAAACTTTTATTGTATACGATTGTTTATGTAATATTTTCATTGTGTCTATTTTAGGTTTCTTAAATCTATAATTACATCATTATCATTATTGGTAGTCGGCACTCTGTCATTCAGATGTTTCTACAGCACTACATCTTCAGCTGCGTTCAATTTACAATATTCGTATAATATCTACTGATAAAAATATTCACTTTTAGACTGCCTCATTAGTCTAGTGGTCCCAAGCGCGACTGCTACACTAGAGGTCCTGGGTTCAATCCCCAGGTCGAGCAAAGTGTTATTGGGTTTTTCTATGAAATTCTCAGTAGCAGCTCGGAGTTTGGATTTGTGCCCGGTGAATGGCTATAGGCTCGGCCCCTATAACATGGGACCTAAACATACCGGCGAACTGTGGGTGTACATTAAGTACGCCTCTGCCTAACCCTTCGGGGAATACGGGCATGATGGTATGTTAAAAATATTCACACATCTGTAATTAAATAAATCTGCTGCAAAACTAAAATGAATACAGCAGTTTTTCTTTTTTAAATTAAGTAAATCTTTTAATTCTGTCACGCCTAACACACACAATACACACAATCGCTTTCTAGACAATTGTCTCCGAACTTCTTGGGCAACAAAAAAGGATACCAACAGCTTACGAGTGTTACGAGTTATATAAACGTATTGTAATACAAACCAGTTTAGGCCCGACCAGACTGATCGACGCCACGCGGTCAGATACATTTAGAAGAATATTTATTGAATCCTCAAGAGAAATTTGATTTCTATAGTAGTTTTGAACACTTTTGCTGTAGAAACTATAAAAATTCCAGAAAATTATTGATTTTCAATTTCGAATTTATCTAATCGATTACTACTTTAAGTTGGTAGATTTTATTTCATGTTCTAATTTCAATTATTTTATTAACTAGCGTTCCGGTTTCTGACACTTACGCGAATATTAGAATCAAATAGACATTGAAATAAAACTACTTTTTACGTGTTTTATCGCATTGTATTGATATAATTTGATTTGATTTAACTGGTGTTTACTTATTATACAGTCCTTTTAGATCTTTAATTATTATTGTTTTCTTTTTTAATTAAGTAATTGAAACTCATTACCATCAGCGTCTATAATAACAAAATTGTAGTTAAGTCACGGCCAATAAAGGAATGTCGAAGCCTACTAAGAGTAAACGAGTAGGTTCATTACGAAGCGTATTATTATTCCCTTATAAATAAACAGACACCATATCGTCGAGAATAAGAAATTCACTGAGAAATAAATGATCAAACTCATTGTACCCCATTTCGGAAGCTCAGAACCGGCCATTGTGGCACCGCCAAACTGCTGTGTCATTTTAATCAAATATCATACGTAATTTATCATCCCATCCTCCTTTAAAAATCATTTTTAAAATAAACACAAAGAATGCGCTCCAAAGAATGCGTTTTCAAAATATGTAAAGGATTTAAAGGTTTTTAACAGGTGTACGAGTCAGATGCCGCTTCGAATCTCGTTTTGAATTTTGAATTTGGAGCTCAGTTGGCGTTCGATAGAGTTGGATTTGGATAGTTGGATCGAGTTTGGTTGTAAAGCTAGTGATGTCCACCCGTCTCTTGCTCAATGAAGTTTTTTTGTCTGTCTACTTAATGTTATTTTGTTTTTATTAGATACATGTGATCATGCGGCGCATTCCTTTTGATTGCGTATGTATGTCCTATCTTTAGTAGTTCGATCGTATCTCAATAAAATGGGTGTTATAGAACTTAATAGATGGATTATTCGTGTCGTTTTTGTTTTGTTCGATATATTTGGTAATTAAAAGTGTTAGCCGCTTTTTGTGGTACGTTGTAAAGCTATTTAGAAATACCAATTTTTTTTGTCGTATTGTTTAATTCCTAATAATAATGTTCAGGGGAAGTAACTGTAACTTTACTTTGTAAGGACCATTTATATGATACATTAAGCTGACAGAAAATAATAGTATTAAGTGGTCTTTACAATAGTGGATTTAAGAGATTACCTCTAACTAATTCACATAATTTTCTCATAGTACCTATAATAGATTTTAATATTTCAGTAAGGGAAGTAAATAATTATGCTTCTAAAGGCACCGCCACTTATGAAACGGAAATATCATATCATATCCTGCAACCATTATGATCCATAACTCCAAAATACCCTACTTCAATGCGCACGAGTAGATTTGCGCAAAGAAACCGACTATAACGATCTGATCCATTTTGCCGATCAATAGCGCCGGTATTTACCAAAAAGAACTCGATGTTTTTTTATCATATTTAATTTTTATAATAATTTCAGATTTTCACCAAAAGAATCTCAATCGAAATTTTATCTTCTTCCGCCACACTAGAGTTCAAAATACAACGCATTCGCGAGCATATATTACTTCTAAATCATTAAGCATGGTTCACATGCGCGGGCAAATGACGTCACGTTTATAACGCCCCATTTAACCGTATCGAATAAGTTTGCACAACAATCGCTCTTTACTTGATTCGACAGTTTTTTTCCGCGATTTTTAACGCGTTCATTCAAACCATTGTTCGATAGACAATATTGCATGTACCCAGCTTTATATCAGTTCGTTGGCGTGTAAATTGGATTATTTTTATTATACAGATGGTCGCTAATGGCGGTGTTTACCCGATTTCTATAAATCATTGTATTGGAAGCATTTATTATATGTAGCTGTGTGTGTTTTCTGTTATAGTTAGTTATCTATTTATCATTCATGTATGAATGGAGTCATTTAATTGTAGCTGTTCGAACTGGCTCAGCAATTAGGGGATGCAAATATGCTGAATAGGAACAAAAATTGTTCACCTGATAATTGTTATCCGGTAATATAATTATGCATATCCAGTAAATAATTCAAGAACTTAAGACGACTTCCATAAACTCATTTATTTATAACTAGCTTCTCCCCGCGAATTTGGCTGCGTGGACTTCAAGATTGGGTCCGTTCTGGATAGCCTATGTGTTATATCTATCTGTGTGCTAAATTTTATCTAGATCCGTTCAGCCGTTTTGGCGTCAAAGAGTAACAAACATCCATACATCCATCCATACTCACAAACTTTCACGTTTAATAATGTTAGTAAGGATTAACCCTCCAGACGCAACACTAATACACAACTGTCTCTCAATTTGTTCACTCTCCCTCTGTCTTCTACCTATTTCATACCTATCGACCCGACCTTATTAGTGTAAAATTATCTTTTTCATTTTATTACAATAATAGCATTGAAATAGAGACAGAAAAAGAGAATATTTTAGTTGACCTCGTAAAAAAGAACCAGTAAGACATTCAACAGACACTCTTTTAAATAATTCATTAATCATTACAAAATTAATCTACAATTTATTTTATACATATCATACATACCATCAGGCCTGTAGGTACTTCCGGAAGGATTAGGCAGAGGCGTAGTAATATACACCACAGTTCGCTGATATGTTTAGGCCCCATCTAATAGGTGGTGAGCATATTAAGCCACAAATCCCAAACTCCTGAGCTGTTACTGAAAATTTCATAGAAAAACTGAATAACACTGCTCGACCTGGGAATCGAACCCAGGACCTCTACCGTAGCAGTTCCGCTTACGACCTCTAGCCTAATGAGGCAGTTTATTATTCATAAACTGTATTATTAAATGAAGTGTACCAAAACTATGATTAGATAGGTACTTACATATTAAATACACGGCCAAGGAATACCAATACCTAATCCCCGAATATACGATTCAGTATCGTGTGATTTCTAAATTTTAAACATGCGACCTATCAATTTGGAGAATTAAAATATACGTCAAAAAAAATTTTAGCTACCTCCACCGACCTTTTATTTATCACCATTTTCCACGGCGAACAACAAAAGACATTTTTAAAAAGCAAAAATATTCATAATATGAGTCCAAGATTACCGGATACGAGGGTGACATGTTAAAAAACCCTTTTTCGAGTGTTAATGCCGTGACAAATGTTGAATTTATGCGGTTTGTAGTGGTATGGAGCCACCCCGCTGCGCGCGCGCTCCTCGCCTTAGGACGGCCATTATGAGACAAATAAAATAAGTATAGGCGTAAAGGAGGCCGCAGACCAGTGCGAAATACAGGCCGGTAGAAAAAAATGTGTTGTGTGTTTTTAAAACAGTTCTAAGTTTGAAACAATGTAGCATTCTGTTTTGTGTTATGACGTTTATGACACATTGCTTTATGAGAAATTCAAAAATGGAAAGGTTTTAAATAATGCTGTATAACGATTTATAATTTATTTCTTTAGTATTCTTTTGTAAGAAAATTATACTTTTACTGCCCAAAGATTACAACTCACTTTAGGAATTTTCGGTGTATTTACCTGCGTCTTACAGTCAGTGAATGCATACCAATATCATCCTAAATTATTTTAGTAGGTACTTTGAAGGGGGAATTGTTCGTTCAACAGTGAAAATAGTGACCCATTGTTAGCAGGAAACGTCGTAGGACTATTTTAACTAATGTTATTCTAGTCAATGGCTCTACCTAATTTGTAAGTTCCATTCGTATCCTATGCCAAATTTGTACCCTAATTCAAGTGAGTTCGCCCCATAGTTTGAAAAAAAATATCGTTGACTTATCTCATCACGCTAATAGGTATAATTTCTTGCATTTCTTGGGGAGTATTTTCTCCCTCTCTTCTTCTTAGTGAGAACCAAAACTCCCATTCTGTTCTACCATTTTGTAATACCTAATATCGTAGGACTATCGAGAAAAAGAAATCCCATTATTTTTACGAAAGAACTGTTTAGTAGCACTAGTGGGAACAAACCCTGTTGTCAGTCCAGCTTATTTCATATGTATTTCATAACTCTAATATGTAATAATTGTTTCCAAAGATCTAAATTATATTCAATACCGTCATTTTTTACATAAAAATGCAGTCACCAGTGTGTAGTCTCCTTGACCAATAACTTAAAAAAATACATATTTTTACGCATGTCCCCTTAATGATGCGGTTTGGCACCATCCGTAGTGGCGGACAGGGACATATTAGCAGGTCGCTCTTGATACAACCTACTGGAATAATGACGTCATGCAATGCACGGTAGCATACCCCAGGTGGCCGCGGAGGCCTTTTGTGGAAGACTAAACTTGATTGAACTAAAGGTTACCTTTTGTCTTTTAAAAGGTGTATCTATTTTGTTTCAAATATTGAAGAAATAGCTTCTGCCCGCGACTTTATCTGCGTGGACTTCAGAATTGAGTCCGACCTGGATAAAAAGCCTATTGTGTTATTCCAGACTATAATATAGATTATAGTCTAAGAACGGATATCCGTCATATCCGTTCAGCCAGTAACAAACATCCATACTTCCATACATCCATACATCCATACTCACAAACTTTCATGTTTGTAATATTAGTAAGGATAAATTACAGATAACACTCTCATTATCATTTTGGTACTGACTTCCTTTAAGTGTTAGAGCCTTTGATAGTAGGTACTATGAATTGGCTAGATAGTAAAGCAAATAAGGCTCTTATAAAGAAAATGTTACCTATACTTTGATGTTAAGGGTCCGGCGGAGCCCATTGCCCACAAAAACGTAATACCGAAATAAATCGTAACCCAGACAATATTCTATCAAATTGTGTTATTATTTGGATTTGGATACCGTTAATCTAGGTTCCTACATTACCATTTCGTCTATTACTACTTTACTGGAGATAAAAAATTGGAAAATCGTTCCAAACTTGGTAATTTTATCAAAAATTGCATTCGCCTAAATTTATTTCCATTGAAGTATTTTGGACAAAATGGCAACGTAGGAACCTACATTAACGGTATCGGAATCCGAATAATAACACAATTTGATTAAATTGTGTTTGAATTACGATTTATTTATGGTATTATGTTTGTAAGAGAAATTCGGTCCGCCGGACCCTTAATGTGTAAGATATTAAGTTTGGTAGGTACAGTAAGCAATCAAACTGATGTTTTTACTTACTAATTTATTTAAAACCACCATTATAACGAATATAAAAACGCAATCAAACCCATGTGTATTTTGTAATCAACATTATTAAGCTTTACCTTGGCGTGACATTAATCTGTTTTACTTGAGACCTAAAATAAAGTTCGTACTAAGCTTTTACCTAGTTTGCTGTTAATAAACTCGAAACTGAACCTTATTTTTTAGTGATTAAGAGTAATTAATTGTCTTGCTAGCTTTTAAACTAAGGTTGTCCTCCGAAGTTAATTTAATTTGCAAGGCTTTGTGTTGATTAATCACGAAATGGATTCAAGGCGACATTTTTAGAATACTTGTTCTGACTTCTGACCAATGTTCTGTCACCTTTTTTGAGTTATGTCTGTCATCATTTCTGTCATTTAAAATTTCGTAAATTTTAATGGGTTATTTGGTAGGCAATTCATAAGAAAGGTGTTCAAAAAATGACAAGGATCTACTTTATGAGATCATATTCTGAAAACCAGATTTTTTTATCAACAATATACCTGTTATATTAGATGTTTTGTTGGTGAGTTATTAAAATATAAGTACATACCTAGACTTTGGACTCTTAGAATCCGGCTAACATAATATTTTAAAACTGAAAGTGTCAGTAGTCTTGGTAATAGTGGCTTTGAAAAAAGTTTCTCAAAAATTTCCAATCAGCGGCCAGTGCATGAATTTTAAAAGATTTTGCTCAAACAAAAAGCTTGTTTCTACGTAGCTAACGACGAATTTACATCTTTTATTTTTGTGTAAGCCGTCATACACTACGTCCCCACTCAGACGGACTTTTTATAAAATTCAATAATCGACTAATAATTAAGTATATATTTTGTATTCCAAAACAATACAAAAGAAAATGATTATCACGAGCCAATCTTCCCGACCACCACCGACCGCTCTCACGCTCCTGATCTGGCACAAAAATGGCATTTTGACATTTACGTCACTCTTTTACATCCGGAAGCCATTTTGGAATGTTAATCGAATGCGATGGTATCTGTTAATAAGACATTGTGTCTCGCAGTGCACATTGTGTCAAGCGCTGCATTATCGCGAGTGTGTGCTCCGGTTTATGACGATGTAACGTTTTGTTCGTGAGATATTGTTGTAATTGTGACACTACTGTTTTGAGAATGGGTGTGTAGAGAAAATGAGGTAAAGATTTTATGTTGATTGCTTTCATGTTGAGTCGTTAGATGAAAGATAGTTTTTAAAAATTAAATTAATATTAAAGAAGTAGCGCTCTTTATATTCACACAGAATATATATTCCTTGATTCAAGTTCATAAACAATAGTAACAATCGCAAAGCAAAGGACAAGAAGGCCACCTGTGCGTTCATTTAGAGATGAAAAACCCCTCTCGAAGTGCTAGGAATGACCGTGTATTTTTTGGTATGGACCTTGACCAACTTGGTTGAGAGATCGCTATTGCTATCGGCATTTTTTCCGAGAAAAGGAGAATTCTCTATGATAATTATGACCGGAAAAAAGGACGATAGCTGAGAGCAAAAAAACGCATCATCTTTTGGAGTCACTGACAGCTCTACGTAGAACGTACCTTCAGAGAAAGTAGGTCTAGACTGATGACTCGATGACACGAAAAATCTCACCTAAAATCCATTTCTGAATACAACCAACGCCCAATAGAACTTTTTGCTGTAAAAGCCCCTTGTTAACCCATTTCCAGTATCGGTTACATCAACCGAAAACGGCAACAATCCTCCTTTACGACATACATGAATAACAAACGCTTCACATGTTTATAGTAGCTACTGTACCCAACAATAAAACGGTACGGACGGACAGACGGACGGAGTGATATATAGGCACCAATTAAATTGGTGTCGTAAGTTCGCGGCTGGTCTAATGACGGCTACCGGCGGTCCCCCGTAGACTAAAGAATGGGGTAGAGTCGTAATTGAGAACGAACACAAATTTTTCAATCATCAGAACGCAGAATAAGCGCTGTTTCTAAGTGTTTACCTTCAAAATGATGACCAAAAGATAACATTTCAAAAGAGTTTGACAAGTTCTGGTAAAGTGTTTTATCGACATCAAGGCTATCATGTGATGGCCCTCGTCAGATAGTATATATATTCTTTTCTGACCTTTAAACGAACTGTTGTATTATTGCCAGAAACGTTTTTTTTATTATTAGGCTGGTGCCGAAAGTGATCCCGAATTCCATGGCTCCAATTGTAGAACAATGGAAGTTAAGTGCAGTTTTTCGTCGGGACGAATCCGAAGTATCCCGCTGCACTCTCTGACGGCCGCCGAACCATGGGGCAATTCCACTCAATAAAAAAATAATAAAAGTGTTTGATACCTTTTCATTTATTTCTATAATCTTCAATCTTTAAGAAAATCCTTCCAATCTCGTCCACATCTTTCACACACAATTATAGAGTGTCCATTCTAACGCCGACTTGTACAGACCATTATATCATTCAGACATATTTATAGATGTAGTAAACCGTTTTTAATTAAGGTTTTGAATACGATGATCGCTTACCTGTTTACGAGTATATCGACCAATTAGGGTATATGGTTGTTGAAACACTTACAAGTCATTCGTAACCCTTTTTATAAGTCCAATTTGTAATGAAGTTCAAGGTGTAAAAAAGTCTGAATTAAACAGTAGCCAGTATTTTTGAAATGGACATCTCTACATGTATACCGCCCGCTTCCATTCCCTGGGTAAGCAAATGGTATATTTGAAATCCTAGGTACCTACCTAGGTACCCCTGGAATACCTACTCCAGGGGAACTAAACAAGCCTTTAACATTAGCTGTGCATAAAATCCAACCTCTTTAGAGAACTTTTTATTTATTTTTTAATAAAAACAAAACAATAACACTGCGCAAACTGGGAATCAAAACCTGAATAAAATATTTTTTGTTTGGAATTTAGAGCTATTTCAAGCCTTTTTTGATCATCTAGCCGCAAAAACAATATTGCTTTGTACAATGTGAATTTGTTGCGATTGCTTTGTATATTTATAAAATAATTTTAGCAAAAAAAGAGGTTAAATAAAATGAGACCAGCATTTATCACAATATACATAGGGATATGATAATTTGTGTTTAGTTTAGGGGTTATACGCGTTGTGGTTAGGTTAATCCCAATTGACCTCCCCTCCTTCCCATCCTCTGAATATCAACCAGCCATATTGCAATCGAGTTCCTGAATACTGTCATATTAGTATATTGATTTTGTTAATACAATCAACCATTTTAGCATTAATGTAATAGAAAATATTTATGTATACATAGACCTACACAGACTCAATTGAGTCTACGTATGTTAAATGACTCTCGACTTAGGCCTTCATTTACTAAATCGAAGGTCTAATAAAACCAACTAGATATGTTTAGATGCTACATTTTCGGAAACAATTAACAGTCATGTGTTGGTCATTTTGATTTTCAAGTTTAGAGGTATATTATGTAGGTTTAGAGAGGCATAAACCGAAAAGCTATAAATAAACACAAATAAAAAAATATCATAAAAAATGGAAACCATAAAAATCCTACATTATACGCCAACATTGATCTAAAATTTAACATTATGTATACATTTTTTATACAAACCGCACACCAAGCGTCACCATAAAGTTTAAATATAAAAATTAATTGTTACAAGAAGGTCGGACATTCCTGACATAACCTCTTTTGTTGTTAAGTCAGTATCAATGGCCGTCAATAGGCCGTATTCTGTTAACGATGCTCGATGACGAGTGTAGCGAATCGATAAAAATGTAGAATGTTTGGTATGCAGCAATATGTCATTTTTGATTTGGAAATTATTACATTATGTACCTAAGTAATTACTTTATTTTTGAGAAGCTTTTTGTATCAACGGTTCGTAATTTCGTCGATCGTAAGTTCGGTCGTATAGAAAATGCTACGTTAGAAAAGCCCACTCTATTGCGAAGTGTAATCTAAAATTACTCACATAATGTTACAAAATTATGTGCCTTTTGGAGAGTGTTAGAATTTTTTGACAGACATTTTTGGATAAAGAACAGCTGATCTAAACAGTCAATAGCGTCTTTCGGGATCTTTTGGGAATAGAAGTTCAAGAATTAGTCAATATACTTTTTTTTACGTGGGAAAAGTAAGTTAAGTTACTAGTTTTATAAATGGCTCCCGCACTAGAGAACTAATCTTGTGTCGTGGAAGACAAACATAACACAAAAGAACATTAAGGCTCGAAACAAATATTTAACTCGGGTAAGAATTTTACGTGGGAGAGTCATGCTTCGGCACGTATGGGCCGGCTCGACCAGAGTGATACCACGGCCTCACAGAAAACCGGCGTTAAACAACGCTTACGTTGTGTTTCGCCGAGTGAGTGAGGTTACCGGAGGCCCAATCCCCTTTTAAAAGGTCGGCAACGCACTCGTGACTCCTCTGGTGTTGCCATCCATCAGGCGATCCGTCTGCTTGTTTGCCCTCCTATCCCATAAAAAAAACTTGTCTATTGCCCCAACCCAATAACCAATCTTGTATTTAGTTAGGCAGTGGGTTAACGTAATTAATTAAGAAAGACTATGATGAAGATACTTTGTATACAAATATGGTGGTTGTATAATCAATAGTACTCAGAGCTGCGGAGAATTTGTTAGACTAGGGCGCAGGGAAGCGAGTCCAGATGTTAGTTGGTCAGTCGCACCTACTAACATTATACGAATAATCCATGTAAATTAATTAAATCGTATTGGACACCGTTTTGAATAATCAGATTCAATAATAAGGCGCCATAAAAATATCTTGTCATAAAAATTGATAAGTATGGACTACTCGTAAATTTTACGACGCAATATTATTCGCAGTTATCTATGTTGCAGTTATGTAGGTTGAATATCTAACTGATTTGGTATTAAGAACTACGGTATCTAAGTAAATTTTTATGTTTACTTAAAAACACATTTATTTTTTAAATATTGACCTAGTGGTTTACTTTTATAGAAAACAATTTTCGGCCAATATTATCTATTCAAAGATCTTTTTTCGAATTGTAAAAATATTTTTAAGGATTCACATCCTAAATTGGACCCCGAAAAAAAGAAAACGAAAAACCCGAAGCAATGCACAAAAGATGACTAGTTATTAAATCGGTTAATACAACTCAAGGGCACTATGCGGTTTGTTTTGGCGTTAAAAAAATTAAAAAATCCACATGAAATGGGTTGTCATTTGAACTTGGCTAATAACCGATTTATGTCTTTTGGTTAGGCCGCTTGAATTATAATAATTTGGATATTAGACATGGTTGATATTGAATGTGTTCGGAATGTCGGCAAATCATCTTTCTGGGCTAGATATAACTTATTTTATGATCGAGATGATTTGGGAGAGGAACCCAACGTAATTAATATTACTCCGTTTATGGGAATCGTCAATTCGTTCCGTTTAAAACCAGAAGCTCGCTCGATGGTAGAAGTAGCAGTCAGATTGAAATAGATTTTCATTAAAATCTTTTTTGACATTAGAAATAGAATAAGCTCTTTAATTATCTTAAGCTATATTTTTATAATCAGAGATCCTTACGATCAAGAATTTGCCTATCAAAGTATTTTTTTTTATGGGTAGGAGGGCAAACTAGCAGACGGGTCGCCTGATGGTAAGCGATTACCGCCACCCATGGACACCCACAACACCAGAGGAGTCACAAGTGCGTTGCCGACCTTTGAAAAGGGGATTGAGCCTCCGGTAATCTCACTCACTCGGCGAAACACAACGTAAGAGTTGTTTGACGCCAGTTTTCTGTGAGGCCGTGGTATCACTCCGGTCGAGCCGACCCATTCGTGCCGAAGTATGGCTCTCCCACGTAAAAATAGTAACATAGGCTATATTTTTTAATTAGAGATCACTACGAAAATTACAATAATGTAACCCAAGGTATCAAGAATTTGCTTATAAAAGTCATTATTTGACGTGCGCTGCCATTTTGTTATTTGTTAGAAAATTTAGGTTACTGTGGAGATCGAGCACATAAGTAAGCTGCTTTTTATCCAAGTCGGAAACCAATTCTGAAGACCACGCAGACAAAGTCGCTAATCTATACTTATAATAAATCTGTAGAGAGGTCAATTCTGTACATGAAATATATTTCCAAAATAACTATCAGCGGGTGATTAGTGATCGATACTGACGCCAAAAATGCAATCAGTAAAGTTTTTGTCTGTCTGTCTGTCTGTCTGTCTGTCTGTCTGTCTGTATGTTCGTTATAGAAACAAAAACCACTCGACGGATTTCAACGAAACTTGGTACAATTGTTCTTCATACTCCTGGGCAGGTTATAGTATACTTTTCATCACGCTACGATCAATAGGAGCAGAGCAGTGAAGGGAAATGTTGGGAAAACAGGAGAACTTACTCCATTTTTTAAGCTTCCGTCGCGTGTGCAGCCTTAACGGTTAAAGCTACACAGAAATCATGTATGACGGAAATGTTCTCCTTAAAATTATATAAAAAATATTCCACGACAGCAAATGTCTATCTTTTATGGTTGACTCACAATAACACGTGTAACTCCCGATAGCTTAGCAGTTCGGAGCTTTCTGATTATATTTGTCTACTGTTACGTTAGGGGACTGACTGACTGACATAGTGATCTATCAACGCACAGCCCAAACCACAGGTTATAGTATACTTTTCATCACGCTACGATCAATAGGAGCAGAGCAGTGAAGGGAAAGGTTGGGAAAATGAGTTATTCATGAGAAAGGTTTCAAGCTATAAAACATCACGCTACAACCCTTAGGAACGGGGCAACGCAGGTGAAACCGCGGGCGAAGAACTAGGGAACAAAGTAACTATTCCACGCGGACGAAGTCGCTGGCAAAAGCTAGTATTTAAATATAATACGTAAAGTTGTTTGTCTCAATCAATCAGCCTGCTTTGCGAAGTCCCAAACTCATGTCACAATTTGTGTCATACAGAGAATGTTTTCGACGTCATATATAAAAAGCGTAACGAATCAGGTACAGGTAGAATAACAAAGACAAACACGTATAAATCAGTCGACGATGATGCAGTGTGCAGTGAATTATTAGTCCGTCACGAGATAATGGCGGCGGTAAGACAAAGATTTCGTGTGTAATGCGGTGTTATTGTCCGGGTTCAGTATGTGAATATGGAACAGGTGAGCTGCAGAATGAGAAAAATCTAACCAAACGTGAAACACACAGACAATAACAGTCCAGAGCCAACGTCACCTTATGACGTACATACGTAAATTCAGAATGTGAATTTCGATCTAGCGGGTGGGACTCGCGGTGGCTTAGAGGTCAGAGCATCTGGTGTATCTAACTAGAAGACGAAGGTTCGGATCCGGCAAATGGCAAAGCAATCACTAAAATAACTTAACAATAACAGTTCATTTGTAATAACTGAACAGATTTGCAAACTGATATTTATTAAATTTATAGCTGCAGATGATAATCTCTAGGTTTTTTAAATATCATTACGCGTGACCTTTTTAATTTATTTCATAACAAGAAAATGAATGCAACATTAAAGACGATGTAATAATTAATTACAGAACATAATTATAAAAATACACCAAAATTCATTGTTTTCTTTGACATTTATGTTTATGACAGTCAACTTATAAATAAAATTAATTGTGTCGGTTGTTCTGCTAAGAAATTACATTAAAAAACTGTCATAAATTGAGGAAAATATCTATCAAGTACAAATTGTTTGACATGTTTGTAAAATTTGAAATTAAATTTTTAATTATTTGCAAGGCGCCTGTCATCACATAAACTCCAGAGAAAAAAAATCCCAGGCTCTATGAAATAACACAAATCCAAATTGCGAGCTGCTGCTGCGAGCAGGAAAGGAATCCGAATCCGGATTTGGATTTCTGCCCGGTTCCATAGGACCTAAACATATCGGCGAACTTTGAATTCAAAGTAATTAGTAATGCACTTTTTCCTAAAAAACCAAATTTCCTTCTACCAAATTAGCGTAAAGGTCAAAAATATTACAAAAGTAACTTTACGGGACCCTGAATTATGACAAAGCGGCGGTCGGCTAAGTCTTTTGTCAACATCGGGCGTTTTATCAGCTGCATCTTAAAAGCTGATCGAACAATAAGTGAATCTTAAGCGGTCGCGTTATCAACGCTATCAAGGATACGGCCGGGTGTGATTCTAATGCCACGATTCGTAATTATTATTTCGGGTTATTTTTTCTTACAACTACCTACTTATTTTTTATTTTATTTATTTAAACTTTATGCATCTTAAACATATACATTGGCGGACTTAATGTCTTTTATATATTTTATGCAATTGCAAAATAATTGGGTTGCATAAATACACAACTATGTTTCTTTTCTTGTCAATACTTATCAACCAAAACCTTTTCTCACAGAATTCAAGTTAAATTCATTTTTTTTAATGTATCGAGTTATTTTTTCAATATGTCCTGATATTTGCTGAACCAATTATCAGAGAATGTTTTATTTTTCATGTAAATCGCATCATTGAAACACCACTTTAACAAGATCAAAAGTGTTCCCGCAGCATGGTACAGTCCAGTCCAACCTTTATATTATTTTCGTAAATATTTTGCGTCGATCGCAACACGAAGATTGAGACCGTCGTGAGATGAACCGATATTATCCAATGACAATCGATTTTATGTCCAAAACAATTGTGAATCGATACATTGACTCGGTTTAGTGTCATATTGTTTCTTATAAAGTCTGTTTTATCAATGCCCTTTATACGCATCTTTCCGTTTGATGTAAAAGGCTCTAATCGCGTTTTTTATTTTACATCTATAGAATAATGTCTTTTGTGAATATTTATATTATTATAATTTGATGTTTTTAATGAGACTAATGGATCTGATTCCCAGTTATTTGTGTGAAATTTTGTAATGAAGTCATCAAAAATGTATGGTAATCTTATGTTTGTATTTGAATCACTTAAACCCTTACACAAAGTACTCAAAAAGAACTTTCCAACAGTATAAAAATCTGTTAAAATCCCTATTCTCTTTAAATCACGCCATAATAAAAACGCTTATTGTGATTAAATAAGTTTGAAATTCTTACATTTCCAATTCAAGATTTTCTTTTATTTCTTTTCACTGTACTATGAGGTTTTATAAGGTGAACTGTTACCAAAAAGGTTGAATGCGTCTATAGTAAGTATTGTGGCACTTCGGGCAGTGATCAAACGACAAAGACGCTTAAAAATGTTCTCTAATACACCAACATAACTTAGCGCTTCACTCCAAACTCTCAAATCTTTATATTTTACAGCATAAGGTTTGTTTTGGATTGGATTTTCAAGTGTAAGGTCGACTTAAAGGGAATAAGTTGTGGTTCTCATGATAATGTTATTATTCGAGGCTTTGGAACGAGTGGGCTGGTGATCATAGCCTATTCTGTTGGTAGAGAAGTAAGCGTAAAGTTCTTATTGTAATATAAACGGTCAAGCGTGAAAACTTCCATTCAAAGGGTTCCTGATGTGGGAGATCTTGGCATTATTGCTTCGGCAAATTGGAGTATATGCTTATATTCTTTTTTACCGCTTCCTTCATAATTTAAAACATAGAAATCTTTAGTTTTTCAGGGCACGATTATAATAAACAGTGATTTACATTTTGTGTATTTTAAAATAAATGTTCTTCAACAAATTACGTTGCTTAAGGGTCCGGCGGAGCTTGAATTGCCCACAAAAACGTAATACCAAAATAAATCGTAATCGAGACAATATTCTATCAAATTATGTTGTTATTCGGATTTGGATACCGTCAATCTAGGTTCCTACTATACTATTTCGTCTACTTCACAGGAAACAAAAGATTGGAAAATCGATCCAAACTTGATAATTTTATCAAAAATTGCATTAGCTTACATTTATGTCCAGAGAAGTATTTTGGACAAAATGGTAGCATAGAAACCTAGATTCGTATCGGAATCCGAATAATAACAGAAAATGATTAAATTGTGTTTAAATTACGATTTATTTCGGTATTACCTTTGTAAGAGAAATTCGGTCCGCCGGACTCTTAATGCCTACTAATCTAACACTAAATGTTTCTCTTTATTTGTACCTAGAGGTACTTTAGAGTATTTTTGCTAGTCTCACCATGGACATAAAAGTGCCCAGTTAGGTATGTACTTTCCCTGCATTTCTCTGACCACACGTTGAACCCTAAACTATATTAGTTAAGCTATACAAATATTTTGTGGTTCGAGCCGAGATTAAAGTTGTAACATAGGATAGTCAAACGCTGCGTATGTCACCTACCAGCCTTCACAAAGCAGATAATTTACTTATGAGAAATTTTGTTGAGGTATAATCATTTCTTAAGTGTCCAGAGCCGGGTTACGTTAAATTATGATTTAATTTAGGAACCTTAATGGTAATATGTCTATAAAGTACGGAGCAAATGTCGAAAAAAATACTTTTTAAGGTTTTTTTTTTAAATTGAATTTTTTTCCCAGTCCTATGTAAAGCCGAGATAATAATCTAATGTTTAGTCATCTTAACCAACTTGAATATAACCAATCGTAATTCTTATCTGCGACAAAATAGATGATAATAATAGTGAATAAGTGTTTTGTATAAAACGTTATTTATTTTCATCTGCGCAATGCTTTTTTAAGTTTCAGTGCCTATATTGAAAAAAAAAATATTTACATTAAACGAACACAGCGGCACGCCTATAACTATTGTTTTAATTAAATATTCTATTAACCACACCTTAAACTAAGGTATTATTCGCAATTATGAATCCCAAAAAAATGTATTGTATTTACCAACACACCTGCTTTTAAAGAAACGTCAATTTATACAGCCTCCGATCTGCATTAGATAAAGACGTTTCAACCCGAACCGAATCAGAGTATCGGAATCGAAACAAAAAAACCATTTAAGAAATCGTTGACATTACTCAAACCGGGACTCGATCCCTCCCTGCGGCCGCATTCCTTTGCGACCGCGCAGACGTACCGTCGCCGCACGCACACATGCGCACATACAAGGAGGCTGTTCGGTATTTGAATTTGCATTTGGAATAATAACGCTATTGGTTCCTTATTTTGAGTAAAAGATAAGGTCTGTTTTATAACTAAATGACTTAATTGTTAAGTTGACTCCAATTTAATTACTTACAGGTTTTAAGAGATATGTGGGACAGGTAGTATTAATTTATTGTGTAAAAAAGGTTTTAATTTGTTAAACATGATCATTTTCCATTTTATTGTCGCAGACCGCAAGTACTAAAAGCCACAATAGAGATGGAATAGCTTTAGGATGACATTTATTTTTTATTTATTCATGACAGGCTTACGCTTGATCGCCAGTTTGCCTGATGTTAAGCGACACTGCGATCTACGATGGAGCGCGCTTGCCTAGAAGAAACCGATTCACTCGATCGGGGAAGACCCACTCGGGAAGCGCATTCCACATATCAGCGATACGCATGATAAAAGTGGAGTGCGTTTCGTTTGGGTTTTCGGAATGTCCACCATGAATCGATGTCGCTTCTTATTGACATGAATAATTTCACACTTTGGCACTAAAAAATGCGCTTACATTGCAAAAATTGTATACGACCAATAACTTACTAATTCAAACATTAATCCGTATAAGTTTCACAGGTATTGTGTCCCAACACAGTCGCCCACGCGAATTTCACATAAATATGCATTCACACGCATAATTCCCGTCTCGGCATGTCGACATAAATATGGAGTATGGTGTAGGGTTCTGCCAGATTCATTTGAAATATTATATGCATATCTAGATGATTTTATGGTTTGTGTTGCGGTGTTGATTGATTGAAGATGAATCTAGAGAGCCAATAAAGGCATCATAATTCAAAATGTGGTACATAAAAGCTTATCTTATCCTAGCTTAAAAAAATCTTGCGTTTGTTACAGATAATGTACCTTAATAATACTTTACTTTTTAACAATTTTATAACGCCTTTTGTGTTGTGCTGTAGGGCAAAGGCCTCAAACTTAACTAACTTAAAGAAACCAATAAAATTTTATTATTATTATTGACAAAATCAGTAGCTTCTGATATACAGTCATATTAATTTATATTTGCATTGTGAATACCATAAATTAGCCCAGTGTTTGCTAACAGAGAGTCTCAGCACTTTATTTTCAACAGTAGGTACCAACTATACATAATCAACCCATTACATTATCCCACTACAGGGCACGGGTCTCCTCTCAGAATGAGAGGGATTAGGCTATAGTCCACCACGCTAGGCTAATGCGGGTTAGCAGACTTCACACGCCGTCGAGAAAATCTCTCAGGCATGCAGGTTTCCTCACGAAGTTTTCCTTCACCGTTTAACCGCGTGATAATTAACTATTAATACGCACACGCACGGTGCGTGCCTTAGATTCGATCTCGAGATCTTTGACTTGGCAGTCTTATGGTCATATCCCTAGGCTATTACTGGTTAACGCCTACCAACTGCGTACCTACTGTAGACAGTTGAAAATCTTCCTTTGTTCCACCAATTTTACCGTAGTCTACGACTAATGACCGACAGACAACATAAATAACTATTTTCTACCAAATAGTTGCTCTATTTCCATGCAGGTTACATTGATGACTCCATTCACCTTTGTGCATTTCACAGTAACCAAATGCCACTGTTAACAAAAATGGTGGACAATACTCACCTTCGCATACAAACCTCCATAATGGAATTCCCGCTAAATTCGCGCCAAACGCCCGCAGTGTCGCCCAAACGCGTGAAATTATCCAACAATGGCTTGTAATGATCCTTTACAAGTGAAGAAATAAAAATAAATACACAAAACATTATTCCTGATATATATTACTGAAAAGGTTCGATATTAAACCTTATTTTTTGAAGCACAAATTCCATATTCCGTTTTGTCTGTCTACAAAACTGCATTGACAATTTTGAATTTTGACAATCATTGAAATACCTTTACGAAAATAATCTCTAGATCTTATTGCACATTGTGTACGCTTCAAAATGGTTTAGCATTATGAATGTCGACGGCAAATACGGTAATTTTTCCACACCTCTCCTAGTCATTACGGCTAGATCCGCGGGGTGCTTTAACAATTGTTTTGCGAACATTTTCTGGATACGGCGATTTGTCGTTTGTAATACAAAAATAATGCATTGTATTGTACAAAAGGGTGGCTTCCGCTAACCTACAGTGTTTAGTTTTGTGGCCATACCATCAGATGCGGGCGTCACAGCGGGTTGATTTTGGTTACAAATTGTTTGTATTGTATTATATTTTTACTGATTTTCTTAAGCTATTGTTGATGACTTTTTACGACTTGTAACCACGTGAAGCATTTGTGTTAAAATAAAAGCATAACTGTTTGCTTTTGTTCCATAATCAGTGTGAAAATTGTCTGGAAAACCAAACTAGTTATTATAAATCCGTCGGTTCTGGTATAGGAATCTTTTGTTGATAAATATAAAATAATTGCAAAAGCACGACACTTTCATCCAAGATCTTGATGATTTAGGTTGAGACATTGTGTAAACCTCTAATGTCATTATGATAAATTGAGGTGATTTCAGTACTTCAAATAAAACTAAATCATGCAATAAGCTCATGATGATTATTGAAGTGATAGTAGATATTGAAAAATACGAAACCGGAGGGAAAAGCAAATTTTTGGTGCATAATTTTTCTTATGGAAAATAAACTTTCTGTAATATTAATAGCAAAAAAAAACTTTTACTAACTAGTTTAAAAATCACACTAGAAAATTTATTTAATAGTAAAGGAAAAAATTCAATCGCGGGCAGGATTCGAACCTGCGTCTTCTGGTTTGATATAACTTGCCTCTCATAGATGTCACCAAACGTCACCTTATGACGTAAATTCAGAATGTGAAGGCAAAATTTCAATCATGCGGGTAGGGTTCGCGGTGGCTTAGAGGTCAGAGCGTCTGGTATATCAAACCAGAAGACGCAGGTTCGAATCCTGCCCGCGATTGAATTTTTTCCTTTACTATTAAATAACTTAATAATCTTAGAATGGAAAATGCAAAAAAAATCACAAAAAGATAGACTAGAAAATGCTTAAAATTAAGAAATTCATATAGATTCCACAATAATATATCAATATACCCATTCGGAAATTGACAAGGCAGGTGCACCATTAGATACCCCCAAACAATACAGATTTACAACAATTAGATCAACAATTGGCGCGCGCAGATCCAAGGTGTGCATACGCAACATAGAGTTTCACTTTTGCGGATCGTTATGATGTGATTTATGTGTATTTTGTTCGATTTATTATTGACGTCCGATTGTGAAATTATTGTGAATTAAAGTTTAATATTAGCAAATATTTCCTTGGGACAATTTTGGTTCATTGGAGGATTTAGACACTTCTGCATATCAATTTGCAAATTAGACACCGAAAAAAACCTTTTTTTTATGGGATAGGAGGGCAAACGAGCAGACGGATCACCTGATGGTAAGCGATTACCGCCGCCCATGGACACCCGCAACACCAAAAGAGGAGTCACAAGTGCGTTGCCGACCTTTAAAAGTGAACTCGGCGAAACACAACGTAAGCGTTGTTTAACGCCGGTTTTCTGTGAGGCCGTGGTATCACTCCGGTCGAGCCGGCCCATTCGTGCCGAAGCATGGCTCTCCTACGTGAAAATGTGTAATGTAAAAATTACTCCTCAAAACCAAGAAGTCGCCTATTTATGTTCAAAATAAAAATATGATACGTAATTTAAAAAATCGCCACTTTCTCATTAGCCTAGTGTCATCAGCACGACTTCTACGCTAGAGTTCTTAGGTTCTATTCTCATGTCAAGCAAATTGTTATTGCGATTTTCTATGAAATTCTCAGTAGCAGCTCGGAGTTTTGGATTTGTGGCCGGTTAATGGCAATAGGCTTTCCCCCTATTACATTGGATTTAAACATACCGACGAATTGTGGATGTACATTAGTATACCTCTGCCTAACCGTTAGAGGAATACAGGCGTGTTTAGGCTACACTTTTACAAATTGTAAGCAATATTAGTACAAATTCAAATACGGTACAGTATAGGTACAGAATAGACCTTTATTTTTAAAATATTTTCGAAGAAATTCTCTTTAAGCAAATAAAATAACCTAACTTTTAGGAAAAGCACGTAAAAATCTCACAAGCACAATGAAATTTAACAAGCACGAATAAAATATCGACCACGAAGTACCCTGGACTCCAGCCAATACATCTAGAACTGCCTTTCAGTTCAAGCCTTCCTAAATTCCAGGTCAGTTTAAATTGGAGGGTATATTGCCGTGGCCTCACCATTTTAGCTTGACCTGTTACTGAGTACATTGTGTAGCCTTATAAATATCAATTTAAATTGGAAGTTGTTCTGCCTATTTTATTACTCAATATTGAACAGCTGATTTTTGAAAAATATGGATCGTCTCTTGAAGGCGCTATGGAGGGTTGTAGTGATGGGATATTATAAAGTTTCCAATATGATAATTGGTTCAGAAGACGGGATTGGTTCATGTTTGCGGTCCAGAAGACGAAAAAACAGGCCACATAAAATTATGGGAGTAAGACTAACTGGCCAGAGGTGGAGTAAAAAGAAATAAACGACATACCACCACGCCTGTATTCCCCAAAGGGTTAGGCAGAGGCGTACTAGGGACAAGCATGTCGACAGCACTTCATGTTGATCGTGTTTATTTGTTCCTTTTATCTGTGTGTGTTGTACGGACCTTGTCTCAATAATTTTTTTTTTCTTCTTCTCTTCTACTAATGTACACCCACAGTTCGCCGGTATGTTTAAGTCCATGTAATAGGGGGCGAGCCTATTGCTATTAACTGGGCCCAAATTCCAAACTCCGAGCTGCTACTGAGAATTTTATAGAAAAACCCAATAACACTTTTGGAATCGAACCCAGGACCTCAAGCGTAGCAGTCGTGGTCAGGATCAGTAAGCTAATGAAACAAACAACTTAGGAAAATATTGTATCAAAAGGTAAATACTTAGAAAGAAATACAAACTTAAAAGTTATATTTGACGACACGTTTGGCGTAGCGGCTGAGCGATCGGCTTCTGTGTGTTGTGGGTTCGATCCCCACACGGAGCAAATATTTGTATGATCTACAGGTAGCTGTTCCGGGTCTGGGCTTTTGTGTATGTAAGAATTTGTGTTTGTAAACGCAGCCACGATACAGGAGAAAATCCCAGTGTGGGGCAACGATTTAAAAAAAAATTGTTCAAAATTGGTCCAAAGGTCACCCTTAAAATAAATATTGACTAAACTAAGCAGGGCTTTCAGAATATATACTTAGGTATGTACTACACAAAATTACTCGAGTTCAATTTAAATAAAATATCGGTGTATATTATTGTGTGTGTATTGTATGACGTCACTAAACAGATATCCACAGAGGCATTGCGCCGACATCGGCACGACATTTACATAAAAATGTATTTCACATCAACCTGACCTTTTTCCAAATAGACCTTTACTTTTGGGACCAGATGACCCTTATTTCCGTTAATGAGAATGGTTTGGATACTCCGTAATTTATATTTTTCTCTAAATTTTGCTAACAGTTCTCGTTGTGAATATAATGCAGTTAGTTTAGCATTTGATGATGTAAACGCGGGACAAGATACAATTATAATCGTGCTACTCTAGGTTTAAGTAGCAAATACCATCACGCCTGTATTCCCCGAAGGGTTAGGCAGAGGTGTAATGTACACCCACAGTTCGCCGATATGTTTAGGTCCCATGTAATAGGGGGCGAGCCGGGCACAAATCCAGACTTCGCTACAGGGAATTTCATAGAAAAACCCAATAACACTTTGCTGTAGCGTAGCAGTCCCACTTGTTACCACTAGACTAATGAAGCTAGGTTTAATGTCAACTCATAATAAAATTCGCTCACATTTTTTGCAATTTGTAATGACAAAATGATAAAACACATTAATTCTTCGGACAAAAACATTAAATTACATATTACTTACATTATCAAATTCAAGAACTAAGCACTCTTTAATGTTTCTTTTTCTTTATTTATGCTATCTACATTTTAAATGACCACAAAGAATCATCCTTACTAATATAATAAACGTGAAAGCTTGTGATTATGGATGTTTGTTACTCTTTCACGCCAGAACGGCTGAATGGATCTGGATGAAATTTGGCACAGACATAGATTATAGTCTGGAATAATACATAACATTTTATCCAGGTCGGCCCCAATTCTGAAGTCAACACGGACAAAGCCGCGGACAGAAGCGGTTCTCTCATGAATAAACCGTAACTTTTTTACCATCAAATCTCCATACGTTACCAGGAGCACATGATTTCGAGTAGATTTTTGATAGAATCAACAGTAGGCCTCGGTGGAGTGGTGTCGCCGCGTCGATAATGTCTTTCCCTCTTAGACCCGTTTGAATACGAAGTAAAATTCGGTTTACCAAAGTTCCCGTTTTCAATTCAACGCCGGAAAAGTTATAGATTGTTATTTTGTGAAGGGTTTGTGGGTACGCCGGAATTTTATTTAGTTTTTTCTTCTTTGTTAATGTTGGTCCTGTTTTGATTTGGTAAAAGAGAATTGTGTTGAATAATGTTCTGAAACTTGTCTCATTTCTATTTTATTTGTCGAAGAAAATTATCGATGCTATTGAACAAGTTGCAAAACTTTGAAAATAGCCCATGCCCGCTATTTATACTTGCCTGTAAACTTTATACTCATAGTTTAATAATCTAACTGCTCATTAGTCTAGTGGTCCCAAGCGCGACTGCTACGCTACAGGTCCTGGGTTCGATCTCCAGATCGAGCAAAGTGTTATTGGGGTTTTCTATGAAATTCTCAGTAGCAGCTCGGAGTCTGGATTTGTGTCCGGTTAATGGCAATAGGATCACATGCCAGCGAAATGTGGGTGTACATTAGTACGTTAGTGCCTAACCCTTCGGGGAATACAGGCGTGATGGTATGTTATGTTAATAATCTAAGTCCATACTTACATTCAATTGCAAATTCATCATGACCGTTGTAATTAACTTAATTGGATAAAGTGCTACTAATAATAACGAGCTGCGAATAACTATTCTCGAACAGGTTTGAACTTACATCTACGTATAGTTCTGAATTAAATTTATGACCATATCATTGTCTAACCATCACGTTTAAACGTCACTAAAAAGCATTCCCAGTACACTAAATCACTGGTTACAATTTAAAGAAACAGGTTCCGTACATCATAGACTGTTGTCTCAACCTCTAGCGGGACCATAAACTTAATAACAAAACACACTTGACATGGTATCTATACGCCACACGTGGAGACTCTAATAAAACCAACCAACTCCAGAAACCTCTAATAAAGAACAGAAACTTCTTCAAAATAGTTCAAGAAATACCGGTCGTTGACAACACCGTTTTAAAAGTGAATTATATTATACATTGTTATCACGTAGGCCGAGACGTCGTTACAAACAATAAAAGTAATTTTTACGAGTGGCAACCCTTTCGTTAATAAATTAAAAAGTTAGCTAGGGCTGTGAAACAATGCCACTTCACCCTGTAACCCGGAGATCTAAGTTTTGTCGCCCTTAGGTAATAAGGGGTGGGCTGCTATAAATTAAGAACTAATGAAAACTCTTTGAAGGTTTTCATTTATCCATTTTATAAATGGAACTAAACCGAGTTGAAATAAAGCTTCTGTAAGCTGTTGCGAAATACGTAGCTTTGTTTAAGTAATAGAATCCAGAATATTACGTATGTCCACTTGTCACACTATTAAAATAAGTTTTGAAGAATTGATTTACCAATTAAGTCTTAATTAATGGTGTTTGCCTTTATATGGATATTGGTATTTATTATAACAACTATCGGTAATCCTGATAAAAAACTGCAGCATTTTTTTTATAAACGAGCAGACGGATTGCTTGATGGTAAGCGATAACCGCCGCCCAGGGGCCCCCCATTACCAGAGGAGTCACGAGTGCGTTGCCGACCTTTTAAAAGGAGATTGGGCTTCAGGTAACCTCACTCACTCGGCGAAACACAACGTAAGCGTTGTTTAACGCCGGTTTTCTGTGAGGCCGTGGTATCACTCCGGTCGATTCGTGCCGAAGCATGGCTCTCTCACGTAAAATATTAATAAGACCAATAGATAGCTGTATTTTCGTCAAGTTCTAATATATTCAACATTTTAAGGATTTTATCTTACTAGTTCATTGAAGGCCTTTAAAAAATCGCCTTGTTACGATTATGATAAAATTCGTAGCTGTAGGTACTACTTCGCCTTAATACCGATTATTTAGTGTAGGACTTTACAGGGTATACGAGAAAAAAATTATACATTAATGTTAATTTAGCTCGCCAATACACAACAACGATAAAAATTGTTTTTTAAATCAAAGTATACTTTTTACCCATTATAGTTCCGTAGGTCTTATCTTTCCAACTCTCCCACAAAACAACAAAAGCTCAACCCTAAATAATGGTGACATCTGATTGGGTGCATACAGTTTTGTCAAGTACCCCCAAATTAATTTTTGAGAACAAAATCCATTAGCGAATGGTGCTTTTTTCTTCACATTGTTCAGGGTTGTCCCATAATTTACGCGAAACTCGATTGAAGTCGTTTTTAAACGCTAGGGCGGCGAATGCGTGTTGCGTACATCAAATACATTTACCTCCACACCTGGTGTTTATAGACGTTATGTTGTATGAGTAAGGTTGAAGATTGTATATGATTTAGTTTTTGAAATGTACGTATAAGTTTGCGAAACTGTGTTTTCTTGTCAAGTCTATGATTTATAGGGACCAATTGTCTATAGATGAATGCGTGTAAAGAGAATATTTCTATTTGTATCGTTATCCATTACTTTTGTGTTCCTACGTGCGGGTTTACATTTAATTCGGTATTGTTGCCAGTGGCATTTATTGCGTTCGATTTATGAACGCAAAAGGGTTTTTTTAAGGTTGTCACACTGGCTGTTTAGACTTTTAGACATTTTTATTGGTACAAGGTGTGATAGGTGTAAAAGATGTGAAATAATTTTGTTATGGTTTTGGAATATTAAAATTCTTAATCAGTTTGTTTATTTACAGGTTTCCTAACACGCAAATTATTGACCTACTTTATAAACATTTTATCCAATAGTTTTTAAATATGTAGATGAAAAAACATGTTTTTTTTTAAAGAAACGTTGTCCCACACTAAGATATTCTCCTGTATCGTGGATGCGTTTACAAACACAAATTCTCACATACACAAACGCCCAGACCCTGAACAACTATCTTTAGAACATACAAATATTTGCTCCGCGTGGGGATCGAATCCACAATACGTAACGCATAAGCCGATAGCTCAGCGGTTATAAGCTGGATAATTAAAAAAACAAAATTTGGCCTCTATTTCCATTACTGATAAGACCACAAAATAAGACTGGCAACATTATTCTGTATGGGATTCAGAAAACTACAGCTGAAAAGAAAGTCCAATACCTATAATGTAGTTAATGGCAAATACTTTGAAGCTATCTTATACTGCGTATGTGGTTTTGTAACATAATTATATTGCTTGAGTTTCCTAAATGCGTTCAATAAAGGTCTCAATAACCCCACTAAGACTTGATTGAGCCTCTTTATCTGTACCAGTTGTAGTTTGAAGTAGTCCTTTCGTCTTTGTTAAAGCTTAAGGGTCGTGAAGGTGTTTCCCGACATCCTTAACTAACGACTCATCCTTAACGACGACATGATACTAGCAGGGTTATTACTTTATTAAATAATAAACAACTAAGGATAACATAACATAACATAACATACCATCACGCCTGTATTCCCCGAAGGGTTAGGCAGAGGCGTACTTAATGTAAACCCACATTTCGCCGGTATGTTTAAGTCCCATGTTATAGGGGGCGAGCCTATAGCCATTAACCGGGCACAAATCTAGACTCCGAACTGCTACTGAGAATTTCATAGAAAAACCCAATAACACTTTGCTCGACCTGGGGATCGAACCCAGGACCTCTAGCGTAGCAGTCGCATTTGGGACCACTAGACTAATGAGGCAGTCTAATAACTAAGGATAATTCTAAATAAAATATTTTTCAAATTTAATTCTGATCTAATTATTATTTTTTTCATTCTTGATAGGCTTACGCTTAACCGCCAGTTCGTCTGACGTTACTGCGATCTACGATGGAGCGCGCTTGCCTAGAAGGAAATTATCCACACCCAAAGTAGGTACCTATATCTATCGGAGAAGACCCAATGGGGAATCATTATTACGTTATCTTACGGTAAATTTTTAATTTCAGTACAATATAATTTGTTCACGTTTGACGCTGTATGATCATTTTGAAGAATAGATATCTTTTACCATTTACAAGACGGATAATGTTTTTACACAAATAGGTATGCAGAATTGGCCTTGAAGCCTATCGCTGTAGAGGATATCAGAATAGCTTACACAGAAGCAGCATATAGCCAGGAACAGACTTTAATGCTAAGCACGGTGAGATAAAACTACTACTTAATCAGTTATTTGGCTTCTGATCATATTTTTCGTGCATGTTCCTTTTGGAACTACTAAAATGGTAGGATAATAATTTGACAAAGACAATACTTTTTGGTAGGGTATTTTAGGTTATCTTTATTGATACCAATTAATTATTATAATTAAATATAAAATATTATATAACCAAATCTGTTTTCAATTAAAAATGTAACATATTTACAAATTATTAAAAAATAAAATGCCAACAAAAGGTCGTACCGGCGATTCGCAAACATTGCTGGCCATTGTTTCGAAAAACATCAGCTGTGTACATCAGGACACAATAAATGTAATACCCCATTCCGTATTCATATAGGATAATCCACACAATAAACCTTGTGTGCGACGATCAAAATAACTATAAAAATACAATAAGCAGCTTATACGTGTACCCTTAATATGTGCTCCAGTGTACACGAGAGAGATGGCGACATGGGAGTGAAAGAGACAGATATAGCGAACAAACGTATTCAACTTTTGACTCAATAATTTGTTTGGTCACGGCTTTTCATGATACTGATAGAAAAGCGCTTTTAAGGGAACCTTAAACGAAATATAAAGTATTTTATAATGAGAATGACTGGCTTTGACCATAATTTAGGTATAGACCGGCAGACTTCTTGAGCAAAGGTAAAAGAGATACTTTGCAACATTAGCCATCCCTTTCATTCATTGTTGAAGTTAGGTATTTGCCGCTCAATAATTCCTACCTAAGGCTTTTTTCAGTTTAAATTTGTAAATATAATATTATCTGACTAAGTATCAGTTTATCGATCAAATATAGTAGGTAACTGCGGCAACCCAGCTCAGGTTAAGAGCACCATAAACCGGCAACATGGATGAGGAAGATAATGGTTAATGAATGTAGATGAAGCGAACGTCTGCCTAACTCTGCCTGACTAATATGTATGTATGCGGCAAACTGATGGTACCTATTTGTTTTGTGTATCAGACCAAAAGTTGGGGATAAGGTTGGGAGGGTGTTGATGCCAGGCTTCCGAGTATCGATAGTTTTCTGAACATATCCGATTGATCCTAACGTACAGGAATTGAAAAAGTAAAATTCGAATTTTAAAATTCAACATGGCGGCCCATTGTTACCAATTACGTGAAGTGTATCGAAAAGACTTAATCCTATTGGTTTATTGTTAGCTCAATTATAAAGAGCGTTTGTGCTTTATTGTGCTTATAAAATATTTGCGCTATTGTGTATGGAATTGGGTCATGTTTGTAACGAGCACAAAGCTGAGTTTATGTAATATATTACGTGGGCGATACTCTGTATGTTTTTCCATATAGATAAATATCGTCATGAAAAATACGAGTTGACCTAATTCAGTGAGTTCATATTAAATCTGTATCGTTCTAGACGGACCTTCTATAAATGACCATTTTGTTATTTGGTCTACTGAAAATAATTATTTTGTTCTACTTAGTTTCACTCACTAAAATTTATTTCCCCAAATCTATAACTTTGAAATTAATGAATATTAATATTTTATATATTATTAATAAATCTTTGATATTAACTTGATTCAAAAACTTATTTATAAAAATACTCAAAGCTTCAAAGACTAACTCAGTCTATGAGCATCAGAAAATGGGAATTAATCCTCAATTTATATATACCTACCTAACCAGTAGTTTCTATCTATAACACTCTCAAAAAACGATATCTTTTCGTGACGTCAAATAAGGCCGGTACACATCTGCCCTTTATCGTCTTCGATCTAAAGCCGCGCTTAGCGAAAATACTCATTTATCTTAAATACGATCTGGATGTTCCCTAATCTGTCTTTTGTGTTTTTCTATGTTTGTTTTGTATCGAGGGATGTTTTGTGCAATTAGCGGGTAGTTTAGTGTGAATATACATTGGAGAATGAACGTCAAGGATCGGTGAAAAAAATTAGAAGTTGACGTAACGTAACGTAATGTAAACTGGCGTATCTATTTGATTTTAATGAAAACGTATCTTTAAATAATAAAGTTGATGTTCACCTTCTGCTTTAGATTCTACTATTTGCTTAAAATAAGCTGAAATTTGGCTTAAAAATAATTTAATAATATTTTACATGGCAGAGCCATGCTTTGGCACGAATGGGCCGGCTCGAATGCAGTGATACTACGCGCTCACAGAAAACCGGCGTTAAACAACGCTTACGATGTGTTTCGCCGAGTGAGTGAGGTTACAGTAGACCCAATCCTTGCCCAATCGGCCAATCGGCCTATTAAAAAGCCAGCAACGCACTTGTGACTCCTCTGGTGTTGCGGGTGTCCATGAGTGGCGGTAGTCGCTTACCATCCGAGGATCAGACTGCTCGTTTGCCGCCTTATCTCATAAAAAAAATGAATAGAACTTTCAAACCGCAGATTTAGGTATTACAAGTATCCTACAACATTACTCTTAATGATCCCTAAATAACTTAATACTAACATTACATACCTACAACCACTAACAATACACTGAACAAATAAATCAATAATCAATGATACATCCACCCGCCGGTATAACGAACGTCTTTGTCGAAACTTGGACTTTTATCATTTTCCCTTGCCACTGCCGATGACAGTTCACCTAATTGATTGTTTTTTTTTTCGTTTTCTTTTTCCCTCCCTCCGTCTTGGCGGGAAATTTAAAAATCGTTTTCACAGTCCGTTCTTCGTTCGAAAGTTATGATTGGGAATTCAACTACTATTTAAATCAAGATTAGAAATATGCAAATGAAAACAGATCTATTGTATGTACGATTTAATAGTTGGGACTCAAGTTTTTATTTATATAATTTGAAGTCTGTTAATGGAATATAGAACCTAGTTTTTAGTAAGAATGTTGTAGAAATATAATCATTGCAATGTAAAATGAGTCATAAAAAGAGAACAAGATATGTTTGTGTTAAAACCTTCATACTAATTGTTTAAATTGTTACTGAAACAAACAAAAAAGACGTTTTTTCCCCAAAATCAATAAGTATAGGTACTAAAAATATTTACCAAACAAAAGAAATTCGTATGGTTACGGGTTCCAATAAATAATCTGTAAGCAAACACCGAACAGACAGCAGACACATTTTTTTTTACATTGAACAGTTAAAGTGGGACTAACCGTAACATTTTCCAGAACCAACTGCAATTACTTAGCTATTA
The DNA here is from genome assembly GCA_910591435.1 of Acronicta aceris. Lineage (NCBI taxonomy): Eukaryota > Metazoa > Arthropoda > Insecta > Lepidoptera > Noctuidae > Acronicta > Acronicta aceris. The sequence continues at coordinate 1,654,249 of OU342759.1, read as the reverse complement.
TCTATGCACCATGACGATTTCATTATGTCGCCAGCAAATATATACAATACTCATTACTGTGGTTCCGAAACAGCATGACATTTTCAAAAATCCACTAGAAATGACTCTAAAATGAAGAACATTAAAACACACATTCCTTTGCATGGAACATCCAAAATTGCAGTCTACTGTGACCTCCAACAAATTTTGAAACACAGAAAAGAAAGAGAGAATAATTAAATGTCCACAAACATCTTTGTTGGAAACAATGATAAAGTAATGTAGTCACCAGCAATTTCAAAAGCATACAGTGGAAACGCCGAAGGATCTTAAAACAACAGTTAAGAATAGTTGACACGGCTATGGAATGCCTTTCTTCCATAATGTTCCTCTATTGTGTATAGATGTCATAAAAATTAACTTTAGAACCATCGGCGAAAGCTTTGATGGTTCAAGATATTACTTTGTTCTTACTAACTCTTTGACGTCATAAAGACCTTGCCTTATCTCCTCGAATATAGTTTCTCTGGTCTTCAACTAAGGTCCAAAGTCATTCGACAATAGTTCATTAGATATGCTCATTGCACTTGAAGCTAATGCTTTTGTCTAAACAATTACAGTGTGTATTGTAACAGGCATTCATTTGTATTTCTTGTTCTATTGATACCAGGTTTTTGTTCCTTGGGTGTCCGAACCACATCATAAATCAGCCGTTACAGGCGAATGTTATATTATTTGCATACTTAAACGGAAAGGTCCGATGGATTTTGAGATCTATTATTGAGGCATCAAAGTCCTTTTACATTTATGGGAAAGTAAAAAAGGTTTGTGAGTAAGGTTTGCGCGCGCGCTTCCAAATGATGCTCTTTACTATTGACGTTTCTATTGAAGGTGTGTGCGATGTCTGATGTTTTTATAAACGATAAATTTTCAATTGTCAGTCCCCATTGTGAATTGGCGCGTTCTTACATTATAACAAACTTACGCATTCTATTCCTTAACCACTCTTTACTAACATTCACTTGAGTAGCTCTAAGATATTTTAGTTTTGAAGCCGCAAACGTACGTTTGTTTATAATGAAGTCATGCAACATTGTTTGGTATTTTAAAGGCATTTTGAATACACTGATTGGTTTATTTAGTAAAATGAAGATGTATCTAAAGCCAGACAGCATACAGAAGTAAATTGCCTATTCATGGCTCGTGACGGATCGTACAGAACCCGGAACAGTGATCATATTATAGTTACGCGTGTAATTATAGTTATTCATGTCTCTTTTAGGATGTACCGTTAAATTGTAAATGCTTCTAACACATGACTAGAAAAATAAATAATGTGCTATTACTCTTTGTACTTACTTTCTTTATGTGTATGAGTTGGCATCTCTCTTGTATGCATTTATTCCGCCATCAATGCAGATATTGGATGACTTTTTACTTATAAATTGTCTAGTTTTCCATTTGAAATAGTATTCAGTAATCAACAAAGTCCATCTTCAGCATGGCTTGTAAAATCGTTTTCTTCACTATCACTAAATAGCATAAAACAAAGTCGCTGTCGCTGTCTGCCCGTCCCTATGTATGCTTAAATCTTTAAAATTACGCAACGGATTTTGAAGCGGTTTTTTTTAATAGATAGAGTGATTCAAGAGGAAGGTTTTAAGCTATTTAACATTACGCTACGACTTTTAGGAATGGGGTAACGAGGGTGAAACCGCAGGCGGGTCGCTAGTATTTTAAATATCTTATTTTCTTGTGACAGTTGATACAGTACAAAATGTAAATATAAATCAACGATCATTACTACAGTAACTTGTTCGGCACAGAAGACACTTAACTTCTGGGCAACTAAGATCAAAGTGCTGGTGCATGCGTTTCTGTAAGCATATCCATAATTCTTAACATGGAAGATAAAATCATGGAAATTCCTTCGACCTTTTTAACCCGCTCCCTTAAAAACTCTAATATCCTACATTTGATTTAATATTTTAATAAAACAAACACCAGATGAGGGATGAAAAATACAAATGAAAAAGAAAGTTACTTCAAAAACTCCTCTGACCTTTGAATTTACTAAACAATCAATCGAAAGGTTAAAAACATTAGCTAACTTATTGTTATAAGCTCATTGTTGAGTTTGCCATAATGTTTCAAGGAATCATTATTGTACAGGTCATTATGACAATTTACTTTTCTATTGTGTATTACGAGAAGTTACAGCAAATTTCATCACAGTTTTTAAAGAAAAGTTTGATTCAGAAAATGATGTAACTTATGTAACTTCTGGCGGTGTGAAGAATCACAAGAATTTTATTGTCAAGAACTTCTGTGTCGCGAACACATTGTTTTATATTGCATAAACCTTCTTCGTGAAGAGTTTTAGTCGTGATTGTTTCAGTCATAATGTTCGCAATGTTTACATTAAGTTTTTTTTTTGTTATTATCAAAGGATTGGGTGACATTACTAATTGTTCTTAGAACAATTGTTACTTTACAATACAGTCTTTATTTCCACTATAGAAAGGAATGAAAAGGCTTTATCGTTTGTATTAAAGTTAGTTATTAGGTATATCATTCTCTTAAATATTTTTGGTCATTTATTACATTAATAGTCTTTTTTTGGGATAGTCTTTTTTTTTCTCGGGTGGGGAAATGCGCCTTATGCACGCCGCCCCGCTTCAGGTATGTGGAATAGTTGTGTCGGTTCCGGCCAGGTGGCTAGCATACCGACTAAAATAACCACGACTACCACCTTCCGCATAGTCCGCGAAGTTTGCCAGCCCGCGCTAGGCCAGCGTGGTCGACTATAGCCTTATCCTTCTCATTCTGAGTGGAGACCCGTGCCCAGCAGTGGGTATAAATCATTAGAAGGCACTCCCACATGAACAGCAAAGTTTTACCGGAATCAAATGGCAAATAATATGCATTATTATAATATTGCATTGTTTATGAAAATATAAACAAAAGAGATTTTTTCCATAAATCTTAAAACCATAAAAAGTCAGAGCGGTACGGTATCTTATCATTTACATTTTTCTTTATAAATAATTTTAACTGGTTACGTCCTGTCTACCTCAATACTTTTATCATTTTCTATTATTGCCAAATTTCCTTTCACATCATCGTTTATTAAACTGTCCACTTATTTTTAAATTCTCTGTACATTTTTTTCCCCAATCTTCTTATATTTATGGTGTTTCATTACACACTTCTAACACCCTCACTTTACACCCTCTGCTACAACTTCGACGGCTAACACGCTAATCGCTTCAACTTTGTGAAGACGCTCATTTGACTTTTCAAGTCACTTTTGTTCGAAGCCGACGATGCAATGTCACTTCGCCGAAACTCTTAAAACGCCTTTGCTAGTGTCCCATTCAAAAATATGTCTTATCACAGGAAACTTAAATTCGAAATTTGATTAGGCGTTTTCTTGTCAACTTTGATGTAAAGATAACAGAACAAATTGAGAAGTGTCCTGTTTAATTAGAAGTTCCTTCGGCAAAATGTCTGTCTCTACCGAGGTGGATAATACAAGGGCCTCACCAATTAGTTAATGGTTAGATTGTAAGATTTTAATGAGATTTTATCTTTTGAAAAATGTAAAGGCCCTTTATTTTGGGCATTAATAGGACGTGTTTGGAAGGTGTCGGTTATAATTTAATCGTCATTATTTTTCTTTTCTTATCTGATTGAAACGTTCATTCAGAAGCTGTTTAAAATGTTTTAATTAAAGTATGTATACCGTTTATTTATTTATTTATGCTTCATGTACAGAAGGGTACAAAGGCGGTCTTAATGCCTTAGGCATTTTCTACCAGACGACCTTAGGGTGGTGCAGAGACGATCATGGTAGATGCACTAAAAGAGTAAAAGTGAAATGTGTGATTTGAAGACTTACCAAAACTATAAACTTACACAATATTATACATTACATAAATATTTATTATATATATATTTATATATATACAATATAAAATAACATAAAATACAATACATATATACAATGCATAATAGATATAAAAAGAAAAGTCAGTGTCGAGATGAATCTAACAGCGTTTTATCCAGCAAGTATTTGCGCACACAAGTTTTAAACGATTGCCGGCTGTTTATCATTCTGATTTCAAGGGGGAGAGCATTCCATAACAGTATTGATTGGACGAAGAAGGTAGAATGTATAAAGTCCGAGTGGTGAGAAGGACATCGAAGAAGACGATTATTAGTTGAACGAAGATGTTATGGTTCTCATGTTATAAATATTACCTATAGGTACAAAGTCGCCGACGTCGGTAAATGTACCAAAGTCCAAGTGTGGGCGTTCTCCAAAGAGGCCAGATTAAGAGCACCCAGAACTGACCATGAATGCGGTGGAGGTAACGTAGATGAAGCGATAGTGGTATAGCACAATCATGGCCAGGTGGGAAAGAGAGACTGCATTATAAACTGTTAAAATAATCAAATATAGCTTAAGCTTAGAAAATGCTCCAAGACTATCCTCCAATGCTACAGTCAACAGCAAATCATGGCATTCTAAAACTATCAAATTTCTTCAATCCATAACATAACATGCCATCACGCCTTTTCCCCGAAGGGTTAGGCAGAGGCGTACTAATGTACACCCACAGTTCGCCGGTATGTTTAGGTCCCATGTAATAGGGGGCGAGCCTATTGCCATTAATCGGGCACAAATCCAGACTCCGAGCTGCTACTGAGAATTTCATAGAAAAACTCAATAACACTTTGCTCGACCTGGGGATCGAACCCAGGACCTCTAGGGTAGCAGTCGCGCTTGGGACCACTAGACTAATGAGGCAGTCTTTAATAAAGAAAGAAAGTCTTTTAATTTTCTTCAATCCATTTTCAATTTTATCTCCAAATAATAGAGTTTATTATCCATTGGGGAAATTTGTCAGTTTAAGGTAACTTTATGTACTGTTGACTGTACAGTTCTCAAAATGTAGCCAATTTATGAAGATACTTAAATATTTTCTTAAAAGCACGTGCTTTTTAGAAAACGAGAGAGTTCATCTGCTTTAAATAGAGAATTTTTAAAAAATAAATAGCTTACTAAATAAACAGCTTTCACAACGATCCAAAATAAACATAAACATAATCTTTTGTCCATCCGTCGCATGGCCGATCAAAACTCACCATTGCTAATTAATTAAATAAATTAGCACTAACCGAAACCGTGGTTAACGGAGAAAAAAAATTAAATGAGTGAAAAGCTTAATTAACGCGACGAGGTTTTAATATCAATATTTTTTTAGTTTAAGACACCCTCTTTGCGTTTATGGAGCTACGAAAGTGTGTGAGCGTAGTAAGTGCGTATTGGATGCGGTAGCGTATGAAAGTTACAATCACGAGTCAATCTGTTTCTTCTAGGCAAGCGCGTTCCATCGTAGATCGCAATATCGCTTAACATGAGGCGAACTGGAGGTCAAGCGTAAGCCGATCATGATTTTAAAAAAATATTGGTAACGGGAAGGTGGCTAGGAATACATTTTTTTTCTAGGCACGCTGGGAAGGACCGCGTATGGTAAAAATTAATGTTCCGTCGTGTGTGAGCTCTTCTTTAATTGTATGCTCCACCTTAAAATAGTTTGTACCTTCCATCAGTCAAAACTAGGCTCAAACGCATTCAAGTAAACAATGAAAAAGGAATTAGTAGATACAATTCTTCATAATTTCTTCGAACACATAATGGCAGAAACAAGTTAACATCAAAGCCTTAAAAATCTTGCTAGTGTAGAAAAACATATTCACACATGGTGTTGTTGCTTCAGACTCCCAGATCTTTAATAATTTAACTTGAAAGAGTTAGGTACTCCTCATTTTCATCTGGCACTCCTCTCTGAATCCGGGCGATGAAAAGGAACTTACCTGCAAAACAATGAAAAAATTCAATTGACAAAAATTATATATTTTTTTAGTTTTTTGTTTTTACTTATTATTGCAAATAGATAAAAGCAACTATTTTTAGATTGTTAAATTAACTCGTCAAATAAAAAGATACGGACACGATACAAAAATCTATTGGTAGTACCAAATACTAGGACTTAAATATGATTTAGACGGACCGGCTTTCTACCCACGATGGTAAATTGCTAATGGAGTTCCTACATAGAGTTGGAGACCTATGGTGGTAATGGTGTGTAATGCTTATCCTTAATTCATCGCAGGACTAGAAATCATTTATTTGTACAGTAATCGCTCAAAAGTCCATAAGCACGCTAAGGATTACATTGCTATGAACAGCACGAGCGAGCTCGATACAGCCAGTGCGTGTCACTTGTTAACGAGAAAGAATAGAAGGTCGTAAGTCAAACTAAACGTCAAGCTATTGCGTTGTGAGATTGCCTATGAACTTTTGGTCGCCACTGTACATGACTTTGTGTAATGTACATAGGATAGAATATTATTATAAAGTTAATTACAAAATCTGCTTACAACTACAAGACAGAAGAAAAAGGCGATAATCGAAGCCTTAGCTCGCACACACTCAAGCTAGAATATACCACCTCTAGTGATAATTAGCGGCATACATCCCAGCTACAACTACTCCACGCTATAATTGCACAAGGTGCGGGTGGAAGCGTCAGCAGAAACGCTAACTAATTGCCATTGAAAAAAGGCGAAAGCCCGACTGAAAACATTCCCAACCAGCTTTGATGTTTTTTTACGAAACCCGTGGCTTTTACCCTCAAAGCTTGATAAGCTACACTACGCTTAAACTCGTAATAAGGCACTTTGATGCAGGTGTGACGTGCTCGCACGCTGAAAGAAGAGTGTCGTGCCGCTTTGTGACGACATCTTGTACTGTAAAAGCTTTTTCTTTCGGGGTGTTGTAAGTTGGGGATTTGGCTTTTTGAGGCCAATTAAAGTATTCCTTTTTGTTGACGGTTTGGTTCTGTTATGATGTGGAGGAGTAGATACCGAACCTGCTAACAAGTATGTATTTTTTGTTTAATTTAAATAATTCTTATCGAGCTTTTGGATAAGTAATAACTTCGATCTTATACCCCCTAGCCCTTTCTACTACCGGACGATCAGAAGCACGAAAAAGCGACATCGATTCATGGTGGACGTTCCAAAAACCAGAACGGTTCACTTTTATCATGCGTACTGCTGAAATGTGGAATGCGCTTCCGGAGTGGGTCTTCCCCGATAGATATAAATCTAGGTGTCTTCAAAACACGAGTGAATCGGTTTCTTCTAGGCAAGCGCGCTCCATCGTAGATCGCAGTTTCGCTTAACACCAGGCGAACTGGCGGTCAAGCGTAAGCCTAACTAACTAATAAAAAATAACTACGTTGAACAACAAATCTGCAAGGGTCGAGACCCTTCCAGAATTTCTTGTAATCCAATAGGTGGTTCGCGTGTTGAGCACACATGCTCATTCGAGTGGGATACGAGATGGAGCCTCGCCCTTTGAAGAGGTCCCGACGCTGGATCGCACCCTGTCATGGTTGTAGTGAATGTCACGAATCCCAAGGCCATGGTATAGGGAAAGACACTTCCCCATTAGGATACTAAAAGATAGGAACAAAAAAAAACAAAAGAACCTCTCGTGTAGCAGTCATGCATAGGACCACTAGACTTATGTTATGATGCAGTTATCAAATCCATACTAACATCTATTATGAATCTATATGTATTGTCTGTTTGTTACATTTTTACGGCTTAAACTGCTGAACACGCAACTAGAACAGCTAGCTTATATAAAGACGAAAAGGTCAATAGGGCTTTGGCTTATGAAATAGTCTTTCATATGTTTCTCCTAATAGTACCCACGCCTACTAGTTTAGATTTCTTGTAATTAACTAGAAATAGTTGAACATCAATGAGAATAGTAATCCATTCAAATATAATTATTGAAACAAACAATGGTCATTCAAGCCTTGAATGACCATTGTAGTTTAAATAAAATACCTATTACTATATAATACATATAGTAATTATGAAACTTTGCTTTTCCAAGAACTATTACGTTTCGACTGAAATTGGAGTCCCTTTTAGCTGGTCATTGATAGAAATGCCGATGCTTCACGCGATAATAATCTTTAATTAAAATGTAATTAAGGTATATAGTTGTAAGTATAAAATAGGATTGACTGTGTAAGGGCAGGTCAGCACTAGCACCAGAACATTGGCACAAGATATTTCACAAAACAATTATGTCTGTGCTTATCTCTTAATTATAATCAATCACCTCACGAAAACCTGTATCCTTAAAGTTCAAATTACAATAATTTACCGAGATAATGACTAAAAAAGTCAAAGTTATGTCACAGCAAGCATGGTTACCCTTAAAGGGTCGTACAACGTAACCAATATTATTAAGTCGAATGATACTGAGAACAACAACAATTGTGCAAAGTTTTCATTAAATACGAGGTTAGTATTGATTTGTGTGACATTGTGACGACAGTCAGCGTTCATTGACTGGCCGCACAGCTGATCACAGATGCTATTTCAAAATGTCCATTCACAAAAAGTATTCTGAATAAAACTTTTTGACCAACCAACATTTTTTTGTCCAACATTTCAAGCTTTTGTCTTCCTTAAGAAAGTTTTCTCTATAATGTGAAAATTTCCGCTCGACGACTATAACTACTTATAACTACTAAGATTAATGAGTGATAAGAACTCCTACGCTCTGTTCCTGAGTTAAAATTCCAGGTCGAAAAAGTGTTATTGGGTGTTTTAAGTTCACAGTAGCAGTTCAAATTTTGGATTTGTGCCCGGTGGCACTATGGAATAAGCTAACGCCCTATTACATGAGACCTTAAAAATATCGGAAATAATATTCGAGATATACAGGCGTAATGATATTTTATGTTATAGCTTTTTCGTTTAAATATTTCAAGAAGCTTTTTTTTTCTGTGTGGAAAACTTTCATGAGGTGTCCATTGACAGAGAAAGGGGTGTCGTATGTCAAATTTTCATCGACAACCGCATTTCCCTTCCCTTGCCTTGTATGGAATAAGATATCGATAATAAGATATCACAGGCACTGCAAAAGAACGTCTTGTATCCTATCCTACTTGAAGGCACACGTGTTACGAGAATCAGCATCCTAGCATTTCCCCAACAATATTGAGGTTGGCTTCCAGCTTGAGACGGGGGAGTTAAGAATCTATAAACTAACTGTAAAAATAGCGGAGCACCTTAATCTTGCAGATGGATTGATCAGAGATTTGAATACTTAGTCACGAACCACTCTTGTTTCAACTTTTTGAGAAATCTGGGTGGTTTTTGCTAAAAAATGAATACTAGGAAGGTTGAAAAAAGGGGCTTCTTGAGTTGAGGTGTATCTGATCAAATGTTATTACTATGTTATAAGTATTAATGACAAATTGAAGTTCAAAAAATCATACATTCTATTTAGAGTCCCACAAAAAAAAACATTCCTGCATCAGATTTGAGGTCTGGCCACCGCAATCGGCGGACCAGGGCTAACCACTGCATAATAAAAAGTATAATGTCTCTTATCTATTATAATTATTGTGTCGGACTGTGTAAAAAGGTTAGGAACAATAGTTTTAACACCTCACTGTGGTCGGACGGATGTTGGTAGGAGCGCGCCACACCCCCAAATTGTTTAGTTTTAAACAGCTTTAACCAGTTCACTTTTAAACGAAGTATTCCACCCACGACAACGGAATTATTAGAATATGTGATCCTACTTGCTTAGGGTGGCCATGGTTTTGGAAAATTTAGGAGTCGGAGTAGACAAGATGTGAGTCGACGAAGTTAGTTTTTTTTTGGAAGCGACACTAGATTTACCAATGCCTTTAGCTTCATTAGGTAGTGTATTAAGCAAGAAGTATTGTTTACCTTATGACGTAAATTCAGAATGTGAAGGCAAATTTCGATCAAGCGGGTGTGACTCGCGGTGGCTTAGTGGTCAGAGCGTCTGGTGTATCTAACCAGGAGACGCAGATTCGAATCCTGCTCGCGATTGAATCTTTCCCTTACTAAAATAACTTTATAATCTTAGCATGGAAAATGCAAAAAAATCACAAAAGGATAGGTATTGTTTATCTCAAATAGTAACTAATGTAGTTTTTGAATGTTAATAATATTTATTACATTAACAAATCCTAAATTGCCTATCACAGAATAAAGAAAAACAATGTATAATACATAAAATAATTAAAATTATTGAAAAAATATATAAAAAGGAACAAAAATTTCACATGTATAATTTTACTACTTTCCAACCATTACTTTTTAAAATTATATAATGTATTTCTATAATACTTTGTACATTGATACTTAACGTCAAGTTACGCGGTATTGCACTACGCAATACCGCGTAACTAACACTGCTGTAAGGTTATTTCATTCAAAATTGGATCTTAGAGCAGTGTTAATTAAGTGGCATTGCACTATTTTACATTCCTATGATATTCATTTTTTTTAAAAGCTTTCTAGAAATGTGGTTAGTTACTGGTATTCTTGTTAACCCCTCGTGCTAAGTTTAATGCTTGTGTTACGAGTGGGTTCACGTCGGTAGTGCAATGGGTGAGTTTCGAACTGGCAACCACATAATCGTCAGTCCGACGTCCTAGCCATTAAGCTACCGCCGCTCTAATTACAACGAAATATAGCTCATTATCCTCTCTATTACTTAATGATGGTGTTCCTAGCTAGAGACGCGTACCTAATACCTGTTCCACACAATGAATCATTGTCTTCAACACTAAACTTCTGTTCAATAGTTCTATTCCGGACAGAGCCTGTTGAATAATTACTTTCCGGCTACCGTTGGCATGGCAACCGGGTTATTAATACGAAAATGTATCACTTTAATGTCTTTAAAAGAAATGGAGAAAATAAACAATAACAGTATGGTTTACGGCTATAAAAAGTAATAAATTATTTATGGTTTTGTTTATTTTCTGTAGAAAAAAAAACATGCTTAATTTTCTTTTCAGCGAATTCAAATAACTCAACCATAAAATAGCAAAAGTTCATCAAAATTGTCGACACTATGAATAGAAATACATAATTTTACTTATTGAAAGAGTTAAATAAATTGAGATTTATAATAGCACAAAAAAGCGCCACAAAAAAATCGCCTATACACTTGATCATAATAAAAGCTATCATCGACTAAAATATAGAAAAAAATGGAGGCGTGAGTTGCGTTCCATGACTTTGACTCGCCGACGACGTCGAACCATTGTTTTCAAATCGGTAAAAGATCCAGTTCCGCCACTGGAACACACCGCATTAATTACACGTAATTGAATTTCGAATTGGAACGATGACATTTAAATTTTGGCGGGATCCGTTCACTCAGTAGTGATGTGCAACAAAGGCGCCGATTGCCACAATCGAGACCTCCCGCGGCTAAACATAATGGTATATTAGAAACATCGAATAGTGAAATGTGTGTAATGAGAATTATCTGGATTGCTTCTGTTGTAACGGCAGGCTTGAGACTGATAGACGCTTTTATTGTACCATGAATAGCATTCTTCACTCCCCTCTATACTAAAAGATTATTTTACATTGTACTACCTTTATTATAAGGAAAATAGTAATCAGTTAGTTTATTAGGTGCGTTACTTGCAGAAACGCATGGGAACTCCTTTTATTCTTGCCCATAAAACGCGAACACCTATTTCGGTTAAAGCTATTAAGATACGCATACAAATTTTAATGTCTATATTTTGTATAAAAGTATCGATAAGTTATTCTAATTTATACAAATATTTTATACTGGTATAAGTAATCTTCATTAAATTAAAATTCAGCTCAGCAGGGGCACTCGAAGAAGGTATTACCATGATAATTAGCGGAAAACTCTGTGCGATGTGCATTCATCTTAGTAACGATTATTGTTGTTGTCAACAAAGTATCGACTTTATAGTCTCGGTTATAGGGTTGATTATGATCGAGATTAGTGAAATTCTTGACAATCGACGGATTGTCTCGCGTGAATGCGTCCATCCCCGGTAGTCGAGGCAGTTGAGGCGTCCACGTGGGACTCCCTGCAGGGCTGTTGATTGTCGACGAGTGTCGTTTTACGCCGATATGGACAACACTAGTGCCAAATTTGAAATTAGAGGTGTTATTAATGTGATAAATGAAATGACGAAGTTAGGGTGGTTTTCTAAAATATCTGACTGAGCATTTGATAATACCTTGTATGGGTATAGTTATATCGATCAATTTATAATCAGCTTCGAGGTTGTAATTAATGTAGATGGGTTTATAAAAGGGAATAAAAATGTCTATTTCATTAAAACTGAAATAAAAATTGTTATTTATGGGCAATCATCAGAGCAAAATATTTTTTAAATACAATAAATACGTTTTGTAAGTTCAAAACATCATAAAGATAAGTTACCGAACAGACACGACACAGCACATTTTGCACACGTAACCTACCTTATATTTTTGAATACTCATTCCTGGTATAATTGATACCTTTGTTTACAGGGTATAATAATGCGCAACGAAACTAATTTGTTCCCCAAGCCCACCCCTAGCTACACCGTTAAATTAACTTAGAGGATCAACTAATTTTCGTGTATCGTGACTCGGTATATTTTCGCTATGATAGGCAACTAAATATATCGAATAGCCTTTATACGATTGCGCTATCCGATTAGTATAATCGCAAGATTTTTAAGATAATGCACAACCCTAACAACTTTATAAGGGTAATGAAGCTTGTACACGCAAGTATATTTTGCAAGTTATATTTTTTTATCAGCGTGTAATAGATAGGGTTGCATCTGTATCTATTCTACATGCAATATTATCTTATTTGCCGTTTGTTTTTGAGCTGATCTTTGTTTTAGAGATAAAACAGAACAAAAGGCAAACGTTCTTACAGTCAATTTTATCTGGGTACAGGTCTGGATGAGGCCTTCCATGTTTCATGTAGGTACGTTTTACGTTCTATCTTTCACGTCCACTAGTGAACAAAGGCTTTCTAACCAGAAACCACATATTCCAATTCCAAATTACTGTAAATAAATACATTATATAATGTTTAAAGTCAAAATAATTTCTTTCTACTAAAACGTAGGTACCCAGCCTAAGGTTACGTACATTACCTTGTTATTTTATCACACTAAAAGGGTCATATACCTACTTATTAGGCTTTACTTAAGCGTCCGGCTGAGTTTGAATTGCCCACAAAAACGTAATACCGAAATAAATCGTAATCCAGGCAATATTGTATCAAATTATGTTATTATTCGGATTTGGATACCGTTAATCTAGGTTCCTATACCTACTTATTAGGCTTTACTTAAGCATCCGGCTGAGTTTGAATTGCCCACAAAAACGTAATACCGAAATAAATCGTAATCCAGGCAATATTGTATCAAATTATGTTATTATTCGGATTTGGATACCGTTAATCTAGGTTCCTACGATACTATTTCGTCTACTACTACTTCACTGGAAATAATAGACCGGAAAAACGTTCCAAACTTGGTAAAGTTATCAATAATTGCATTCGCTTGCATAGGAACCTAGATTATCGGTATCGGAATCCGAATAATATCAGAATTTGATTAAATTGTGTTTCAATTACGATTTATTTCGGTATTACGTTTGTAAAAGAAATTCGGTCCGTCGGACTCTTCAAGTCCTATATTTGAGTGTAAATCATAATTTCTCTCATCTATGCGGAAACTTCAAAAGTGATCCTAATAAACACATAACAACTAAAAATCATTAGGAAAAAGCACACTAAAGTGCCGCCTGCATGACGCAGCACTATCGACGTCATTGTTCTGACGTGTTATTCCGACTATAATTAGCAGGCGATACATAATTTCACGCGAATTATAACGTTATTAAAACTGGTAGAGTTAGCGCCATTTTTTTGCCTTAATAGATTTAATAGCGATTTATTTTTGTCAGTTTTAATTGAAAAAATATTTAGATTTATGCTTTTTATTTTAGTACTAGCTTTTGCCAGTGACTTCGTCCGCGTGGAATAGTTACTTTGTTCCCTAGTTCTTCGCCCGTGGTTTCACCTGCGTTGCCCCGTTCCTAAGGGTTGTAGCGTGATGATATATACATTGATAGTTTGAAACCTTTCCCATGAATCACTCATTTTCCCAACATTTCCCTTCACTGCTCTGCTCCTATTGATCGTAGCGTGATGAAAGTATACTATAACCTGTGGTTTGGGCTGTGCGTTGATAGATCACTATGTCAGTCAGTCAGTCACCTAACGTAAGAGTAGACAAATATAATCAGAAAGCTCCGAACTGCTAAGCTATCGGGAGTTACACGTGTTATTGTGAGTCAACCATAAAAGATAGACATTTGCTGTCGTGGAATATTTTTTATATAATTTTAAGCAGAACATTTCCGTCATACATGATTTCTGTGTAGCTTTAACCATTAAGGCTACACTCGCGACGGAAGCTTAAAAAATGGAGTAAGTTCTCCTGTTTTCCCAACATTTCCCTTTACTGCTCTGCTCCTATTGATCGTAGCGTGATGAAAAGTATACTATAACCTGTGGTTTGGGCTGTGCGTTGATAGATCACTATGTCAGTCAGTCAGTCACCTAACGTAAGGGTAGACAAATATAATCAGAAAGCTCCGAACTGCTAAGCTATCGGGAGTTACACGTGTTATTGTGAGTCAACCATAAAAGATAGACATTTGCTGTCGTGGAATATTTTTTATATAATTTTAAGCAGAACATTTCCGTCATACATGATTTCTGTGTAGCTTTAACCATTAAGGCTACACACGCGACGGAAGCTTAAAAAATGGAGTAAGTTCTCCTGTTTTCCCAACATTTCCCTTTACTGCTCTGCTCCTATTGATCGTAGCGTGATGAAAAGTATACTATAACCTGCCCAGGAGTATGAAGTACAATTGTACCAAGTTTCGTTGAAATCCGTCGAGTGGTTTTTGTTTCTATAACGAACATACAGACAGACAGACAGACAGACAGACAGACAGACAGACAGACAGACAAAAATTTTACTGATTGCATTTTTGGCATCAGTATCGATCACTAATCACCCGCTGATAGTTATTTTGGAAATATATTTCATGTACAGAATTGACCTCTCTACAGATTTATTATAAGTATAGATGTGTTAAGATAATACGTGCTTGTTAGCGGGAAATTATCTATATATAACGCACAATTGTTTGTGAAGGACATTGGTGCATCATGGACATTGGTGGAAATATTGAGACTTCGAAATGTCCTAATATCTACAAAAAATTTAAATATAACTTCTCAAAACATTGGGCTCTATGGTTAAGTAAGTCAGAATAGTTTAACCATAAATTATAACATAACATAACATACCATCACGCCTGTATTCCCCGAAGGGTTAGGCAGAGGCGTACTTAATGTACACCCACAGTTCGCCGGTATGTTTAGGTCCCATGTTATAGGGGGCGAGCCTATAGCCATTCACCGGGCACAAATCCAGACTCCGAGCTGCTACTGAGTATTTCATAGAAAAACCCAATAACACTTTGCTCGACCTGGGGATCGAACCCAGGACCTCTAGCGTAGCAGTCGCGCTTGGGACCACTAGACTAATGAGGCAGTCACCATAAATTATCTATATTAAATTATCCATAATGACCATAAATTATCTAGCTTCAAAACAAAGTTTTTTTGGAATCCTATCGAAATGGCGAACGGAATGTCTATCTATTGATATTATGGGTACAATGTTTGATATTTTTTTAAACCGTAAATGTCCGGCATAACTCTTCACCTTTGTCAGCAGCAGCATTAATAATAACATTAAAACATGTCTTATAAAAGCGAAATACCGCTTACTTAATCTTGAATCATAAAAAAACTTAGCTCGGTTTAATTTAGCAGTCTTGTTTCATATTATATGTTGTAAACACTAGGCCAAGAAAGGATTTTCGATATAAAGAAAAAAATTGAGATCAACAACGCAGAACACAGCATCTCCAAAGTCAATAGGTCGTCAACATTTCTTATTAGATACTCTTTTACTAAATTTTAATCAAGCATTAATTTAATAATAGGTAGGTATAACTACAGTTTACATAAATCAATTGTAATTTATAAACAAACATGGCGTGCCAATTCAAACAGCGTATGTAGTCCGACTGTAATCCGACGCGACTATCTCCGAAAACATTATTGTGTCGAAAGACGACGAATGTGGAATGACGTGTCGAGTTCATGCGAGAGTGAACCAGCCAATTTATTTTATTAAAACTTGTAAATACTGGGAAATTTTGATTGCATACCACGCCTGCATTGCAACGGGTATGGCAGAGGGGTACTGCTGTATGTGTATAGCCATAGTTCACTGGATCCCTTATAATAAAGAGCGAGTCTTCTCCCATTATCCGGGCAGGAATCCAAAATCCAATCTGCAAATAGGAATGTATCAAAATTCCGAGCTGATAATGAGAATTTGCTAATGGAAGAGCGCAACAAATATATTGCTTAACCCGGAAATCTAAACAAGGACTTCACACTTAGCCGCCGTTCTAGTGACTACTAGACTAATGTGGCACGTGTCATTCTGTCATCTAAAAAGTACAGAGAAGTCGTAGGTTCGATTCCCAGGTCGAGTTAAGTTTTTTTAGGTTTTCCTATGTTTACAATTTTGATTTGTGCCAAATTTTAAAGGTAGGTAATTATTATTCTGTTTTTTTTTTTGTTGAACGGGCTTTTGCAACTACATTTCTTCTGAAGAACCGATCCGAAACATTTCGAATGTTTCGGATCGGTTCTTCAGAAGAAATGTAGTTGCAAAAGTGCAGTTATGTTTTCCACATAAAATAAAGCATGTTGATATTAAATTCCATTTTGTACGTGCTAAGATAAATAATAATTAGTTTTAAGTGTTGAATAGCAGAGATTCTAACTAAACCTTTGAGTAAAGTGAAATTTGAGAAATTTTGCAAAGCTTAGGATTGTGTTAATTTCAGATAAGTTGAGCATAGGCTAGAATTCTGTGTTATTCGATATATCCAGGCGTATAATTTTAGCTATAATCCAAACCTTTTACCTAATACAGTACCTAATTCAAATATATTTTGCTGCTTGAAAACCTCGTACATATCACCATCCAGATACCCAACCACATTCAAACATCGAAACCTAATTTCCTGTCTCAGATACAGCGTGCACGCCGGTCTAAGCCTAAAGACAAATACACGAACAACACCATTGTCAATCGAGCCATCACTCCCCTCCCGCCCGTCTAATTTACAACTGATGGAGGGGACTTGTCATAGAAATACGCGGGTCTTGTTATGCTGGGCAGGTTGACCAAACAGTTCTAGGGTATTATGGAGTAAAGGAGGTCTGAAAACTGAGTGTTTGATGTGTCTCGATTCGTCTAGTCTGTCGGCCCAAGTCGGTAGTAGGTGTACGTAGGCTTGGTACTAGCATTTTCGAAGGTTATACTAGGTATTTACTATGACTCCATGTGTAGATTTGATTTTACAGCTGGCCACACACGATAGATTATGATACGGATTAGATCGTTAGATAAATTTTCAATAAGTTAGAAATTGCAATAGGTATGAATGTGTTCAAATCTCGATTCTTTTTTTTATTGATTAAGTCGGTAAACGAGCTGACGAACCACCTGGTGGTAAATAGTCATCGGCGCCCATGGACACCTTCAACACCAGAGGAGTTGCTGATGCGTTGCCGACTCTTAAGAGCCCTACGGACTACAGACTGCCAGAGCCGCTGGGGAACTGGCTCTTACGTGCCAAAGTCGAAACACACACTAAGTTGCTTTACGTCAGACTCCGACGTAAGGGTGGTCGCCAGCCAGTCAAACCCCAAGAGGTCCTACCACCGAGCTAGTCATATATTTTCACGCCTCTTACGGGATGCCTATCTGAAAGGCATTGAGGAATAGTATTCTAACACGTCACCACATGGGGTAATATAAAAATTTTCTACAAAAGTAGTTTGATTTATTGTAATTATATCAACCTCCAGGTTTTACACATGCCAATACCGACCTAAGATTTTTATAAAAAATTCGTTCCTTTAATGCGATTTTTACAAATCTGAATTTATTTGAGTGCAATTTGAATGTTTCAAATGACATCAGACAGTCACATGGTCGCGATGCGCCCCACACAATGTGACCCCGGGACAATACCTTTAATTTTAAGTAGGTCCCTTTGTCCAAACTCGGACGAAGTATTTTGAAACCGAAGTCCGATATTGTGACCGGCAACAATCGCGAAGCCTTAACGGCAGAGTTTGGGAACTTCGGTTGGGGTTCGGAGTTTGAACAAATTTTTTCTCAAGTAATTACGGTATAAACATTGGTCTCGTTGGGAACTGTTGCCAACTGGCAAAACGTGAACTTCGATCGGACCTCTTTTAGTTGGAGAAGTTTGTTGAACGGGCTTCAATTCTTTCGAATCGGTTCTTCAGAAAAAAAAATCTAGTAATGTTGCTATATTTTTTTTGAGGAAAGAGAAAGAAAGTTTGTTGGTAACTACGCCTACACTTGGTAAAGGATCTAATCCGGAGCCACGTGACTTATGTTACAAGTAATTTGTCGGTTTTGCGTCGTTTAGTCAACATTACATTTCAGTGGGCACTCGAAGTTTTTCTTATGTTAAAACAACAAAGTAAAATTACTTAGCTGTACTTAGTTTAATTAACCCAACTCAAGAATTTCGGGGAAAGCTTCTAACTTACTCACTTACTTATATTTATTTATTTTTTGTTTGAAACTATGTTTTTAACCTTGGCTTTCTAGAATATTTACATAGGACATTTGATAACTGCTATATAACATTTTGAAAAACAGAATACGTAACAAACAATCTACATCGTATCCTATCGACCCCACACAATACATGAATACACCTTAATTTTTCCCCTAGCAATCTTGGGGAACTTCTCACAATCCCCGAAAGTTTGCATCTCATATCAAACTCGCATTAGCAAAAAATTGACACGGGAACATTTGATTGACGCAGACATGTCTATAGAAATGTTTGGAAACGAGACAATGGATGAGTTCATAGGTCGTTTTGTTGACTATCATGGGGATCGACCTTCTTTTGTCAAAGAAGAAAGTGTCGCGCTTTGGAACAAAGATGGTAAAGACGACGGAAAGGAATTACGTTGGAAAAGATGTTATAAAAAAAATTTGGACAAGTATAACGTATAATACTGGATTCAATGTGACAATTACGATGCATTGCTTTAGATCAGTCAATGAACAATATATAAATAGAAATTAATTTAATCTACTCATTTGTTTAGTGATTAGTAGGTATAGCAGTTAGATTGCAGATACTGGTTTTAAGTCCACAGAAAACAAAAATACTTACATAAATTATGATTTATGCTCCGAAAGCCGAACACTAAATGATTCTGGTTTGGTTTGAATTACAGAATAGATGAAAAAGTGCTAACAAAATTGAACAACTTACACGATTTTTTTTTACTTTTAGAAATCTTTTAAAATGCACACCGTAATGAGATGCTGACCCAACGGTCTATCCTGGGAATGGTGCAATTCAGGCCATAAATATTATCCGTTATCATACAGTTATTAAATCAGTACGGATCATAAATCTGGGACAACAGGAGTGACCGCCTCATCCCACAATATAGCGTACTCAAAATTACATTAAGCCGTGTTACCATAGCCTTTTATGAACTAATAATGTGTACCACAGAAAAGACTTTGCATATAAATCCCCTAATTACTCGATTCATAGTGAACTAATCTCAACTAGGCTTTTATTGCATTTGCATGGGGTTTTTTTTGGGGACAATTGAAAGTGATTTAGGGTGGCCGGAATTCTGTGCCAGTGGACCGCGGATAGGAAGAGGTGGTATCTAGTTTGGACAGTCAATGGCAAAAGTATTCAAAGATTGAAGTGAAGATGCTGTAGAACTATGATCTGCTGGCCTAAAAGAGTTCAAAGAAGATTTGCTTTAGGTATGAAAATATTTTAACTGATTTCGAGTAGGTACATAGCAGCGAATGTGATTAAGCCCAGCTGTATATTTAAGGTATTTTACACACATTTTTGAATTGTCCCTTTTATTTTGTGAATAAATGGTGACCTGTGACACAGGTTTTTTCTAACATTTACTGCAGGCACCAGTCTCTCATAGAGGTGAAAACTAGTTATAACAACATTGTATATATATTTTTTAACTCTAAAAACACCTTGTGGAGAGAAACTAAATGATATATTGAATTGAATTGAATAAATAAAATAATTGCATGTATGAAATTATCAAAATTATCATTGAAAATTAATTAATTATTTATAATTCGTTCACATTATGATTACTAAAAGTGTTGTTTTAAATAACATAGTGGTATTCAAAAACAATTAAGTCGGTATAGTGGTTGAACTGAGAACGATTTCGTAGAAAACTTATTTTGTACGGTGTACAGATAGTTGTTCCGGATCTGGGTATTTTTACATGTGGGATTGGTGTTTGTAATTGCACCAACATACTCACAATAGACGAAGAAGAAAAGGTTATAAAGAAATGCAGTTTTCGCTTCCGAACGCCAGTACGCCAGGAATAACATTCTTTATTCTTAACCCTTCTACCGCTGTGTCCGATTTAATGTACCTTTGCAACCACACCAAACTTTACGACTGTACTTACATATAACTTAAAAAACCAACTGCTCGTGACACGCAATAAAATGGATTAACGCAATTGAATCGCCCTTACGTTCCTGGCAGGGCCTTACCGCCGGGCCCTACGCGGCCCATTCACACAAGAACTTATTACATTACGTTTAAATTAACATATTATTACAGAGGTGACACATGCATTTTGTTACGATTGTACTTTTCTAAGATTTATATATGTAAACACGAACGTGAGACAGTAAGTGGAAGGATGCGTTCTATCTCATTGTGCACATCTATTCATTTGCTTATAAAGGGTAAACTAACGAAGTATTGTTGTCGTGAGTTATTTTTTATCTATTTTTCTCTCTTTTTTTCAACCGTTGATGTTGCGCTATTTGCACGTAATCTAGGCTGAATGATGACGCGATTTTTTTCACTTTTGTGCGCGATTGTACGGTAAATTAAAATAGATTGTCAACTATTTAATAATTTTAATTAGGTTCACTTCTTTTCACAAGAAACTTATTCTTAGATACTTGCCCCACGAGTACAGAAGCGTTAGAATGAACTATTGTTTGTTGTCGGTTGACTTACAATGCAACTATCCAACGGTCAGCCTGATGTGAGTGATTTGAAATAAGGATATTTTATTTTTTTATGGATTATGTCGGCATACGAGCTGACGAGCCACCTGGTGGTAAGTAGTCATCGTCGCCCATGGACACCTGCATCACCTTAAGAGCCCATACGGACTGCAGACTGCCAGAGCCGCAGCAACCGAGGGGAACTGGCTCTTACGTGCAAAAGTCGAAACCTATACCAAGGTGCTTAACGACAAACTCCGATGTAAGGGTGGTCGCCAGCCAGTCGGACCCCAAGAGGTCCCATCACCGAGCAACTAAGACTGTCTTGTTCTATTCTGAAAACCCATTACCATTCTAGTAAAGTTGTTATACAATGTAATTATCCTTACAAAAAAATAATCTATATATACTAGAATCTATCTACATAGAATAACAACACCATTTTTATTTAAACATCCTCTGAGACTACAGACTACAACTTTATTTGCACTACACTACATCAAAATTACACTTAGTTGCAGAAAAAAAAACCTAAAATCTAATCTCATTAGGCACAACAAACACTTGAACATTCATCGCCCGCTCTCGACTCAACGAGCCAGTTTATTTGGCACGCACTGTACACTGGCGGACAATTAAATCGCAAATAAAATTAAACACAGTGCGATGGATTATCGCGTATTATCGGGGGTGATTTTTCATAGCAGTTTTACAAATCGGAGTGTTAAGTGGGTGGTGCTGCTGGTATTACTATTATTTTTTCGTGTGTGCTTTTGTTTTGTAGTACGTACTTAAAATAATAATCGTTTTATTATTATTTGTTTTTGATGGTAGGTATGGTTTTAATCAATATGGACGGTAATTGACAGAAACTACAGAATCTTTGTACAATCCTTTGCTTCGTCCATGTCTAAACAGAAGTGCTTAAAAATATTTGGTTGGAAAAGCATAATCGCACAAGCCCTGGGACTCCTCTGGTGACTAAAGATGGTCACCGTAGATTTCACAACACCTGTATAAGATCGCGTATACGAGAAAGAAATTTGTAATAATAAAAAAATCGATAAACACGCCTCGTATTAAATGGGACCTACACATACCGGCGAACTGTGGGTGTACATTAATACACCTCTACCTAACCCTTCGGGGCTTCGGGCATGAAGGTATGGCCATAATAAAAAAATTGGAACTAAATACGCTATAACTTTTACTTTCCGAGCCTAAAAATGGGTTTGATATTACAAATTTTATTACAACGACAAGGGAACAACAAAACACTCATAAATAAAAATCCACCAATAACGGTTAAAAACAGATTCCATCGATTAATTAAAAAGCTCCAAGCAAATCGTTTACAAGCCAGTTGTCACCACGGTAATCCTCCCCTCGCGAGTCACACTCGTGGGCTAAACGAACCTAAAACCATATTGTTTGGACCATAATTTAAGTTACCATCAATAATGGATCCCCCTTTATTGAGGGTAGTCTGTAAAATCTGTGGCAATGTCGATCTCTTTTGAATACATTGGTGCTTGTGCTTGTATTGTAAATCTTCAAAAAAAATTATACTGATTTTTTTGGTCATAGGAAAGGAAAAAAAATATATAGAAAAGATTTTAGAATATATATTTGTCCAGTATTAATTTCAGCTATAGAAGATGAATTTGCCTGACAATCATAATGAGGCATGGTTCAAACTATACCTTAACAAGGTTGGTAAATACAAGGAAAATAAAGATCAAAAGCGATATAATTAGGGTTACCGCGCCAACAAAGACCCGGTTGTAAGCTTTCTTTACAAATAAAGAAAAAGTACAAAAGACAATTCCGTTTCTAGATACAATAAATATTGTGTATAATTAATAAGGTTCTTAAATCAAAATTTGAGACTTCGCATACAAAAATCATGGTAATTGATAAAACTTCTAAATACAAATTTCATAAATAGAAGCTCCTTAACACACTTCCATATTAATCTTTCAAAACCAGCAATGTAACTTAAACAATAAAACATTACCATTGATGATACGCAAACACAATAACTTCCATAGGGAGGTGCATTAATCCGTTTTAAGGGGTGAAGATTCAATTGGAACTGATTTCGATTCGATGGCCCTCCAACGATTTTTGTGTGATACGCCCCTTATGTTTGTTGGAAATCGATTATCTTTGTGAAGAGAATATCGATTTTGCTGGTGGACCAGTAATTGTATAGTGAGCAGTTCGGTTCTGAAAGGTCAAGGTTGTGTGTATTAGTTTCTTTGGCATTAAGGGACATATTTATCTAAACAGAATGGAAGCAGTTCTAGGCAGTAGCAAAAGTTGCAAACTTGAATATGCCAGAAGATAACAAGAAATACATGTCATAATAATCTGAAATATTAAGGGGACAATTGTAAAACTAAACGTTAGCGTAAACTTAGACAACCGAAGACTTACTAATACACAACAAGAACAATTTGTTGAACAACCAGATTTCCTGGCTCTTAGTCACACACATCATGCTCCTGAACGGGTGCTGTCTGTCGGGACTGATCGGCTCTTACTAGCTGTGGCAAAATCCTTTCATTTCAAATATAACACCTACTTATGCTGAATAAATCTTACACATCAAACTGCATAATTGTCAAACTATTTAAAACAAAGTTGTAAAGATTAATATTCTAATCATGTTTTTTTTTTAAAAGAGTGTCTATGGTGTTTCTTACCGGCTCTTTTCTCCAGTTTTACTGTTCAAAAGTACCTTTTTCATGGTCTAATTGATATAAATAATTTTGACTTTGACTTTGACTTTGGCGTTGGCTTGGTGGAAAAACCAGACCGAGTACCGAAAGACCGATTGAGTATTATTCTCTGAGCCTAAATGAATCGGAAGGTTGACTACAAAGGGTGCTCAGGACGATAATTTAGGACGATATTTCATTCAGTCGTGGAATCACTATAAGTGTTTAATATCATAAGATAAATGTGCAGTCAGGTCTTTTGATTATGTAATATTTTATTTTATGCTATTTATGTGCCTTAATCGTCGATTGCTTTTAGTATTGAAATTGATAATTATCTACAACGTCCAATAACAGTCCTCAATTCCAACAAACTTCAGTTCACTCCAAAAAAAATCCCAACAAATGGTTTGCTTAATAACGTCGTACGCACCTGTCATGTTAGTACCTCCAAAAACAATAGCTATGACAAATGTGGCTCTTTCACGTCTACGCAATGTAGAGTACCTTGCCTCTCTACCGTTCAGTTTACTGGTCACTACCGAAACAGAAGTTTGACATATATTGTGTCCAGTCTTTTGTGCAGCAAACGACTTTTTTAAGACCCTTCGTTCCACTTTGGTTAGTAATTTGAAGTGACTTTTCAAAAATAATGGAAACATATTAAGAGATAATGTTTTTTTCCTTTATTCTCTTTGAGTTAATTAAGGTAATGATGAGCAAGTAGCTTGTAAGGAAGGTATAGATTACCTTACTGTACAAAAGGGTTACAATGGCTATGGATTTGGATACTTATGACAAGAAAAATACACTCAAATGCGTTTATTTCCTTCTAAAACATAATCCTAGAAAAAAATGTGTTGTTATTCATACGAAAACTGGATAAAAGAGGTAGGGCATAGCGGAATCTAATAATTCCACTCACAATGGGAGCTGCTCGACTGGGGAAGTACCTCCTCCTTGCAGAAAATCTTAGCCAAATAACATAGTTCCATGTTGTGTTGTCTATGTTGTGTTCCTAACGATGAGCAAGGTCGCTAGAATATCGCAAGGAAGCGTTGTGTTGGCAGTAGGGGGGACCGGTGGTGTTTTATTACCGCCGCTGCCATGCATCGCAGCATATCTCCTATGCTGCCAGCCCAACTATTACCCCTTAATTTAAAGGATCGGAAACGCGCGAGTGATTGGTGTTGCAAGCGTCTTTGCTACGGTAACCGCTTACCATCAGGCGGGCCGTATGCTTGTTTGCCACCTTAGTGGTATAAAAAAATACCCTGTTTCAGAAGAAGAGATAAGTGGAAAGGTACAACTGCTATAAAACAATGCTCTGTAGTTACAGAGCATAGATTACCTATTATGCAATGAATATTATGCAACCTATTCATGCAATTGTCACGTTATAATAATAAAAACCCCACTTTAGTATCCCTAACATACAATATTAATTTAGTCACTCCCTATCCAAATCCCAATTCCTAATTAACAACCTCATCAAAATCGTGATCTCACTCGTGACTCACAAAATTCATTTTCATCGGACCGCAACGAACAATAGTGGTCAGTAGTTGATTGAACCAAGAAAAGGCTTTCACAGCGTTGTACGTGCAACATTAGCATCTGTGGCGATAACATCTGAATGACAAAGCCTGTGTGAGCGTGTAACGCGGCTCAGCCTGGCTATCTTTTGTCATTACAATCACTTGACGCTGTCGGATGGAGACAGTAGGTCAGAAATGTTTTTGGCACATTTGTTGGTACAAATCTTAATTTGTACGTTGTTTTGGAGAAGAACAAATAAAAATATCGACCTTGTGAGTTTGTGACAAATAAAGGAAGCAATGACTACTATGACGTAATTTTTAAATGCGTTAAATTTTACGAATCTTCTTTTACTTCCATTTTTTTCTGGCCAAAATTATAATAGTTATCCTCAAAAAGCAGGAGCGTTAGTTATTATCTTTACTGACCAAATCTACATGCACCTTAATCTTTATTGAAATACTCTGAACATATACAAAAAGAGTACCTAACCCTAGTGTGCAATAACAAGAATCCCTTACATCAATATTAACTGCTGTAGAGTATTCTGTGTTGACCATACATGCCCGCACAACTAGTTTTCTTCTCTGTGGACTTCTGTCGTCTCTGTCCTAGTCCTACCAATGTCAAAAGCATTCAGGTCAATCACGACAGATTGGACCATCTTACTGTTTTTTCAATACATACGAACACAACTACGTTGCTACCGTCCTATTCAATAGTTGAATAGACTTCGTAGAGAAATAATTATAGTTTTATCTGATATTGATAATGGTTCGGTTGGCACATTCAAATGGAGTACAATTACATTAATAAAATGATACTGATCACTGTTATGTGACTGTGTCTGGACGAGGTAAAAAAATAGTGGGAGCTTAAATTGAAAGTGTGCCTGTAGGCATGTTATACCTAAATACTACGATAGTGTACCGTCGTATTAGGTAGCTTCCAACTGCAACTGTGCACTTTTCTTGTTTTATGAAACTTGTTATTGAAAATTCAAAAGTACCTGTAACTAATCCAATTTTGATTACTTTATGTAATAATAACTGGATCCATTCCGGACTGTTATTTTTGCGTCGACATATACAATTATACTCAATATATATCACTTTTTGGGGTAATACTTTGGAGAACTTCAGCCTATCATTTATGCTCAAAAGCATCCTAACATCTTTGGATCAATTTTTGAACTGACATAAGTAAGTAATTATATTCGTTTGTCTGTTAATCTGCATATTTTGTTAGGCAAATTGAATATATTTTTAAGACGAAACTGGCTGTGATTTATAGACACTAAACTCATTTTTTTATACGTAACAGTAATTAGAACAATATACACACAGTATCTACTAACTGGACCTACT
Organism: Acronicta aceris; assembly: GCA_910591435.1. Classification (NCBI taxonomy): domain Eukaryota; kingdom Metazoa; phylum Arthropoda; class Insecta; order Lepidoptera; family Noctuidae; genus Acronicta; species Acronicta aceris. The sequence goes on along the minus strand of OU342759.1, from coordinate 1,627,453 downwards.
GTATCGTCTCCACTGTGATCTCCGGAATCTTGTCGCTTTGTTCTACCAGCTACCCGAGTTAGCGTCGCCATCCTCGTTACAGACTTTGAAAATTAATGAGTGACTTTGTCCACGGACGTCTCAATTCTCATCCCATTGTTTGTTATGAATATAGTTGGCATTGTTAGTAAAACTACATGTTCTAGCATGTGCCTCAATGGTGTGTTTAGTATTCAAGTCCACTTGTGTGCTGTCTTGTTTGTATTATCGGTTTTGATTTTGTTGGGACTAATTGTTAAGTTGATATTGTTTTAATACCTTGGAATACAACATTGTGGCCTTTGTACATCTCTACAGTATCAACGGCTAGAAGACTGGTTTCTGTGTGTTTGTTCAAACTCCACTTATATTTTTATGCTCCGAGTTTCCAATGTGTATTGACTGTTGAAAGAATAGTTTGATAAAATCATGGTAAGAAAATTTTGAATTAAGAGTCCGCGGACAGAATTTCCTATACAAACGTAATACCGAAATAAATCGTAATTCAAGCACAATTTACTCAAATTCTGTTATGATTCCGCTATCGTTAATCTAGGTTCCTACGCTACCATTACGTCCAAATACTGCACTGTAAATAAATGTAAGCGAATGTAATTTTTGATAACTTTACAATGTTTGGAACGTTTTTCCGGTCTTTTATTTCCAGTGAAGTAAGGAACCTAGATTAACGGTATCCAAATCTGAATAATAACATAATATAGAATATTTTTGGATTACTATTTATTTCGATATCACGTTTTTGTGGGCAATTCAAGCTCCACCGGACCCTTAAGTGAATCTGTACCAAAAGTTCCAACATTCCTTTATCAATTCACCGATTAATTTGTGTGCAAACGTGATCGCGGGATCATGCGCACAATAGCCCCTGTGTTTAGCTGTCACTGTCACTCAGCCTGTGCACAATAGGGATGCGCTTAAAGTATCCGTTGTGCACAATACGACGAATAGTGTTGTTTATGTAAAGGTGCACAGATAAGGGTGATTGCTATTCTGAGGTAGCGTCGGCAGAAAATTAATTATTTGGAATATTTTGTGATTTTAAATCTGCACTGAATTAAGTAAGCCGACGGATTTTTCATTTTTCGTTTGAATTATTTCTTTGAATTTATAATTATTTCCACTCTTCTATATCTATGAGGACATGTAGGTAATTGGCCTATTTTTGTTAATTGTGTGTCTGATTGATTGATGTTGGTCCTCCTCAGACAAATAAATAAATACATTGTATATTTTTTTTTGATTTTTTCTATGTAACTTTAGTTGAATATAAGTGATATACAGAATTGTATGTAAGTTTTTGGCTGTTTGATTTGTTTATAAAATTTGGCACAATTTTAACAAGGTAAAAATAAAAAGTATACCTAATGTTAATGTTAATGTTACTTACTATAGAAAAATGTTACGCACAATAATACATTTTTAAAATATCTTTGCTGACGGTACTCACGGACCATGGGAAGAGGATTACAGTATCTCGTGTCGGCGTGACGTCATGAATGTAAAATTAATACCGCGCGAGACATACGCGAACCGACAGACGCAATCGTTGGGAACGTAATATTAGTAAATGTAGGGTGATAGAGACAAAATAATATGAAATAGAGTGAGACAAACAATTTTATATAAAGTACCTATTTGATAAGGAGGTTTAAGGTGTTAGAAGTAGGTATATCATGAAGAGATATTAGAGAGAGATATGTAATAAGTGAAATGTAAGCTATGTGAAGCGATGCAATCTTTAGAAAAGAAAGCAAATATTTGAAACAAAAAAACAAACAATTACCTATAGACAGCTAAATTATGAAGAAAATATCTTTATTGTGCAATTTATAGTGCTATAAACGGCCGTATCTTTTTTTACGTTAACGTTAAGTTTGATTTTTTCACAGCTTCAAGGGACCTGAGTATATGGTTTTAATTTTAACTCGATACCTCTACGCGTTCCCGAGATAAAGGATCTTGACAGACAGACGGACGGACAACAAAGTGATCCTATAAGGGTTCCGTTTTTTCCTTTTGGGGCACGGAACCCTAAAAAGTGCGACTACATATCATGTATGTATGATATAAAAACTTTAAATCTTTAAATTAAAAAGAGTAAATAAATAAAATTGACCAAAAAATTGTGCAAGCGCCTTTTTTATGGGATAGGAGGGCAAACGAGCAGACGGATCACCTGATGGTAAGCGATTACCGCCGCCCATGGACACCCGCAACACCAGAGTCACGAGTGCGTTGCCGACCTTTTAAAAGGGGATTGGGCCTCCGGTAACCTCACTCACTCGGCGCAACACAACGTAAGCGTTGTTTAACGCCGGTTTTCTTTGAGGCCGTGGTATCACTCCGGTCGAGCCGGCCCATTCGTGCCGAAGCATGGCTCTCCCACGTAAAAAATACTTCTACAATAAAATTTTTGTGTGCATATATTATTACTAACCAATCATATTTTAGGGTACTTTATGTCCACTATTACTAGAGCTCTGATCTTTAATGAATATTCCTCTCAGAGCTCGTTTTATTTTAACAGCCAAAGGGGCTTGGCGGCTCTAACTATACTAGTCAACTATCAAACATAACAAGACCTCTAAATCCAGAAGCATAAACTGTCAGTGTAGGTCAAGTCATACTGGTATTTAACCCTAATATGAGAGTTCAAATAAGCCGCGATTTAGCAAAATATCTATTTGTTCTTATTGTTGCACAGTGTTTTAGGGTGAATGAATTGTGTATTAATAAATTCTATTGGAGCGTTTTCTGTAAACGAATACAATATTGTCACTTGTCATCTGTCAATGTCAAGTGCGTTTCATTATTGACTGTTTTTTTTTAAAAAGGTATGTTCTCTCTGCCTACGGTCGTAGAATACGTAAGACTCTCTGTGCTCTATAAATTATAATCTACTTAAATCCGAGTATTCTGTTTATTTAACCCAATAAACCCATCAGGTTATGGGCCCAGGACGTTTACTGCGCCTTGCAACGTAATAATTTTCGCATAATTCGCGAGAAAACAAGAATCTGCGAGTCGTCATGACCACACCCTTCGGCACAATGACTATGGCTTCTATCGGACTGCAGATTGAGAAGCTACGAGGCATCGAAGACTATAACCGGTGGAAGTTCATGTTGAAGAACGTCCTTATGCACGAGGATCTATACGATTGCATAGAAACCGAAAAAGGGAACGAAGACCCTAAGAAGAATCAAAAGGCGTTGGCTAAAATATGCTTATCGGTTAGTCCGTCCGCGGAGACACACATTCGTAACGCGAAAACGCCATATGAAGCCTGGAATAGCTTGCAACGCGCTTACGAGGATAAGGGTTTGTGCAGGAGATTAGGTTTATTAAGAGCGCTGTTTGGGATGCGGCTGAGTGAGGTGGAGAGCATGCAAAGCTACTTAACCAAAATAACTGAGCTTGGGCAGCAGCTAGCTGATATTGGGAATGCTTTAGATGATGAGTTTTTAGCTGTAATCATGTTGAGTGGTTTGACTGAGGACTTTGACCCCCTTATCATGGCTTTGGAGAATGCAAACACAAACTTGACTAGCGATATGGTCAAATCTAAGCTTCTACAGGAGCAACAGCGACGTGATGGTAAGCATGATAATCATACAGAGCTCAATGCATTGGCGGTGAAGAAACCTCCAAAATGTTTTCACTGCAAGAAAAATGGTCATATAAAGAAGGATTGCCCAAAGAGAGCTGAAAATAAACTCATCAGTGAAAGTAAATCGAAGTGGACTCCCAAGACAGAGAATTCATTGTTAACTGCATTATCTGTGAAGCTGCAGAGTGATATCTGGTATGTGGATAGCGGCGCGACCAACCACATGACCAACAACAAGGACATGATGCAGGACTTTCAGTGTACTAAATCGCTTGAAGTTAATGTGGCAAATGGAGAAAAAGTCAGAACCGAAGGACTTGGTAGTGTGCAGGTACAGTTGAAACAAGGTTTAAAGACAATAAGTAATGTGTACTATATTCCTAAACTTTCTGCAAATTTATTATCAGTTAGCGAGTTGAATAGGAAAGGTTTTAGTGTAATTTTTTATAAACAGGGATGCAAAATTTTCTATGGTAATGAGGTCGTAGCTACTGGTACATGCTATAGTGGTATATATCAACTAGACACTGTAAATAAAGTGAGTTTTAAGGTAAGATCTGAGAGTGCCATGAACTTAGTCTGTGAGCAGGGTCAATCTCAGGAGTTGCCAGTGTACGGTGAAGACATGACTGCTTTAGTGTCTGCCGGGGGTTTTGTTTCACAGGAGGTTTGGCATAAGAGGTTAGGTCACCTCAACTCGAGGAGCATGAACGCTATGAAGAATGGATTAGTCACAGGTATGAATTTTGATAATTCTTTGTTTAGTCCTTGTGTAGCTTGCATAGAAGGGAAGCAAACTAGAATGCCATTTCCTAAGACAAGTCACAGTAGGTCTACTGATATATTAGGGCTGGTGCACACTGATGTGTGTGGCCCTATGCAAGTGCCATCATACAGTGGATCACGATATTTTGTAACATTCACCGATGACTTCAGTAGAAAAACTTTTATTTATTTCATAAAGAAAAAGGATGAAGTTTTTGAAAAATTCAAAATATTTAAAGCACTTGTTGAAAATTCTACTGACCACAAAATAAAAGTTTTAAGAAGTGACAATGGTGGTGAATACATTAATTTGAATTTTCAGGAGTACTTAAGGAGCTGTGGGATTAGGCATGAAACTACGGTCCCACACTGCAGTGAACAGAATGGTGTAGCGGAGAGGACTAACCGGACAATCATGGATAAAACCCGTTGTATGCTGCAAGATGCTGGACTGGAAAAGCAGTATTGGGCTGAAGCGGTTAACACGGCGGTTTATCTAAAAAACCGGTCTCCCACCAAGGCAGTCATGGGTACAACACCTGAAGAAAAATGGACATCTAAAAGGTTGGATGTTTCTCACTTACGTATTTTTGGATGTGTAGCATATGCAGTTGATGAAAATGCCAGGAAATTGGATTCTAGAAGTAGGAGATTTATCTTTGTAGGATACTGTGATGAGAGTAAAGGATATAGACTCATAGATCCATCTCATCCCAGGAAGATCCATAAGGCGAGGCACGTCATTTTCATAGAAAACATGTTTTTAGGCAGTAAAATTGTGGCAGATGATGAAAATAAAAATACTGATGTCACAGTATTCAATACATCTGGGTTATTGAGTGAAGAAAGTACTGAACAACCAATTACAGTACAATTATCTCCAAAAATAATATGTGAATCTACTCAAACTGTCCAGGGTGAACAGTCTCCACAAGTAAATACCTCGATAGATGATGACTTACCTTCTGATGGCCCAAGGAATCCTCGCAGACAGACTATATTCAGTTTCGATGTTGAGGAGGATTCACTGAGTGTAAATAGTTTCTCGTCCGATGTAACTTACATTCCAGGCAGGTCAAGCATTGACTCTGAGGACAGCGATCAGTCATTGTATCAAGATGCTCCTGAAGCAGAGCATGCCGGGCTGACCGAAATAATGGTGGAGAAGCTGCCTATTACACTGGAGGAGGCATTGAGTGGCACAGAGGCTAAAGACTGGAGTGAAGCTATAGCTGATGAGTATAATTCTTTTATAAAAAATAAATGCTGGACTATAGTTGACTTACCTGTGGGGCACAAGCCAGTAAAATGTAAGTGGGTCTTCAGTAAAAAGAGAGGATTGAATGGAGAGCTACTAAAATATAAGGCTCGCTTAGTGGCAAAAGGGTACACACAGAGGTATGGAGTAGATTACCATGAAACATTTTCTCCAGTAGTTAGGTATTCAACTATTAGAATACTACTGACCCTGGCTGCTCACTATGACATGGTGGTTGAGCACCTTGATGTAAAGACTGCATTCCTCAATGGTGACCTAGAAGAGTCTGTCTACATGGAACAACCTGTAGGCTATGTGGTGAAAGGATGTGAGAAGAAAGTTTATAAGCTTAATAAAGCAATTTATGGCTTAAAACAGTCGGCGAAAGAATGGTATAAGAAAATTAATGATGTTTTAATCCAAAAATTGAAATTTAACAGGTTATCTACAGAATCATGTGTTTATGTATATAGTCATGATGCTGAAATCATGATTATTGCCCTGTATGTCGACGATATAATGTTATTTACATTAAAAACGTCACAGCAAAGGGAGGTTATAAAGAAGAAACTGATGGCTGAATTTGAAATGAAAGATTTAGGTACAGCCCATCATATTTTAGGTATGAACATAGAAAAAACTGCTGATGGGAAATTCACCTTGAATCAGTCGAGCTACATAAAGAAAATATTAGATAAGTTTAATATGTCAGATTGCAAACCGATGAAAACTCCTATGGAGGTTGGAATAAAGTTACAGAAGGAAGATAGTTCAAAATGTAACTTTGATTATAGAAGCCTTATTGGTTATTTAATGTATTTATCTGTATGTTCCAGGCCTGATATATCTCACAGTGTCAGTTACCTTAGCCAGTTCAACAGCTGTTATGGTGAAAGTCATTGCAAAGCAGCAAAAAGGGTTTTGAGATATTTAAAAGGAACAGTAGATTATTGTCTTGTCTTTCAGAAAGGTGAAATGGATATTGTGGGCTTCACCGATGCAGACTGGGGGGCCAATCAGGTGGATCGTCGATCCTACACTGGTTACGTATTTTGTATTGGAAAATCTATAGTTTCATGGGAAAGTCGTAAGCAACGTACAGTGGCACTCTCTAGCACGGAAGCTGAATACATGGCCATCTCAGATTCTTGTAAAGAAGCTATGTTTTTGAAAACATTTATTTCTGAATGTACTGGCATGGTTTGTAAAATTTTGTTGTTAAATGACAATCAGTCAGCTCATAAACTTTGTAATAATTCTGTATTTCATTCCAGGTCAAAGCATATTGATATAAGACACCACTTTGTAAAAGATTTGGTATCAATGAAACAGGTTGAATTAAAATATCTTTGTACTGATGAAATGTTGGCCGATGTTTTAACAAAACCTTTAAGTGCTGAAAAACATTTAAAGTTTGTATCAAAAATACTAAAATGTTAACTTTGTGTATTTCCAATATCTTTATCTGCATTTTCAGATGCAATTTTTGCAGACCTAATTTTTTGAGGACTGATAATTGTTTGAATTTTGTATTAGTTTAAGGCCTAGTATTGGAGCGTTTTCTGTAAACGAATACAATATTGTCACTTGTCATCTGTCAATGTCAAGTGCGTTTCATTATTGACTGTTTTTTTTTAAAAAGGTATGTTCTCTCTGCCTACGGTCGTAGAATACGTAAGACTCTCTGTGCTCTATAAATTATAATCTACTTAAATCCGAGTATTCTGTTTATTTAACCCAATAAACCCATCAAATTCTCTATCGTTTCATCAAATCATTTTTAATGTAAATCAAACTGGTTATTTTGTTCTGTTTGTGAATTTCACGGTGAATTGCGAATGATGAAGGGGTTAAAAGAAGTGGACGCAGTTATTTTGTTCTTCTGATTAAGCTGTATGATTAAGTGCTATAGATTTAAAGTGGCTGCCGCTCCTAGGGATAGTCATAGTTTACATATGAAATAGTACATAGTTTAAACTATGACAGCATGAGTAGCTTTATTAGGGTCTTCATACAAGACAAACACTGAAATTGTAGAGTGCTTGTGCTTTCATAGAATGTACATGTACTTACCTACATAAGGATGGTTACCTACCCACCCACGTATATTTGATTAATTTTGTCGTTCTGTTTTTTAAATTCTACCTATTTTCTGTTTGTAAGTTGTAGGTATTTCATAATTATGATTTTATTTTTCATCTTTGTCTCAATCTCAATTTTATAATCTAATCTAATTGTATAATAATGTTATAAGGAATAGCCAATTCATTATATTTTTCTATTCTGTCCGTATATTGTGCATGCGGTGTTAGCCAGTAAGTGGTTGTTACACATGTAAATGCTTCTACTTTAGTAATTAAGTTAAAATGTATTGTGGAAACAATCGTTGGTTAACCTAATAAATAAATAAACTATCTTAGATAAATATTTGCACCTCCATTTGTTCAGCAAAGTCTCAAGCTTCCTTTCTGTACCTACACAATTCATCCGAGGACCGGCCACGGCACTAATTTCTGAGTTTCAGCTTGGAGGGATAATTGTCAGCATCACCCCCTTTTTTCAGAGCCTTTTATCAGAGCGGTCTTTTCTTTCTCTTATTTCTTGGGATCCGAAATTCACACATGAATTATTGAATTTGGGATAGTCTTCTAAAAGCTGGGGTTATTAACACCAGGGGGAAGAAGATACTTCTTGGCTCAGCGTTAAACTGCTGTATCTTTGTGATAAAGATGACCAGAGGCACTTAAGAGTAGTATACAGTATTCGTATATTATATTTTGAAACCGCACAAGCTCATACCTAAACCAAATACTGACAAATCGATAAAAAATCTACTTTTAAATCCAGGTCCGGCTGATTCAACAAATTCCGAACAGACAACTTATTTGATGATCCAGACATACAATTAATGAACCGTTATGACATTTAAAAAAAAGGAGCACCGGTTGACGACCCCATCGCTGATACAGTTAAGACATTAGTTTTGCTACTTTTCTAGAATATTCCTGCCTGACCCGGAGCGCGCAGCGGGCTACCGTTCTCGATAAGGAACTTGCGAGAATTTACGAGAGCTTCCCGTGATGGCCGGCGGCGGGAATTAGCATGCGATATAGTGATACCAGGCACGCAGCCGAAGAGAAGTCCGCTAATAAAATTAATGAAGTTAAATAGATTTATAATGATTTAGATCATTTATGTGAAGAATGCGAAAAAGTAGACATGGTCACGTGTGGTATTAATATTGGTGTTCTCGAAATAGAAATGTATCTAAGCACGCTTGATGGTAGGATTTTATGATCCATCGAGTTAGATACTGTTTGTTAGATCCGCTCAAAAATTTTAGTGTGATCAGTAATGTGAACATAAGAACCAGAGCCTGAGAGGAATTTGAACTGGGTCAAAAAGTGTAACATACTCGTAGCAATGTGTTGATGATATATTGAACTTCATCGGACAGTTTTATAAAAAGACATGTTTTTTATTTTCTAACTGCTTTATTAGTTTAGTGGTCACATGCGCGCGCGCTTAGAATCATTAGGCTAATGAGGCATTGATCAAATGCACCAATTATAATAGTTACTTGGCGAATTTATCTTCTCGACCAAAATGAGGTCTCAAATTCAAATATTTTATTTCTCTCGCCATCAAACGTAAAAGTTTGGCGAGTTTAGAATTAAGTAATACCTTAGTTTTATAATTTCATTAATAAATTAATTAAAAAAAAGTTATTTTTTAGTAAAGGAAAAAATTCAATCGCCGGCAGGATTCGAACCTGTGTCTTCTGGTTTGATATACCAGACGCGTATTTTATTGTGGAGTTTGATGTAAGAATAAATTACTTTCCAAAAGATAACATAGGTAACAACAATACTCGAAGCAAAACAATCGGTTTCTTAATTGAAGACCCAAAACCACACTAAAGCACACTTGTTTCATAACAATGGGCGAACAAAAATGCAATCTCGTGCCATGTCAGTATAAATTCAAGAGAAAAATACTAACTTTGCCTTTTATTACCTAACCACCATAACTCCAAAAGATCCTAACATTTAATAAACACAAGAAGAAAAATCAGCCCTATTTATAATAAAATGAGGTTTGGTTTAAGAAAAGGTGGGGGATGTAGTCGGTTTTATGAGAAAACTTTTAATAAATGCATAATTAATCACTTAAATGTAGTTACAGCCCCAAAGTGTGTTTGTCCCTAGATGGTAATAAAGGAAATGTTACCTAAACGTCTTGATGTTTTGAATGAAACTTTTTCGCTAGAACAAATAGATTACGTCTATGTTTTAAATAGAAGTAGTTGAAAGTTTTAACTATTACGTTGTAGACTTGTTCTAGTAGAACCAGAAATTGGACTACTTGACCTGATTAGCGGATCAATGATTATAGATAGCTAGGCATATGGAAGATTATCCGAAGTCTCTTTAAAAAAAATACATTGTCTCACACTAAACTTTTCTGCTGTATCGTGGGTGCGTTTACAAACACAAATTCTCACATATACAAATGCCCAGACCCGGAACTATCTGTAGATCCTATAAATATTTGCTCCGTGTGGGGATCGAACACACAACACGTGTTGCAGAAGCCCATCGCTCAGCCGCTACGGCAAACGTTTTGTCGTGGTGTTGTAGTTGGAAATATACCTACTAATAGGCTGATGTTATGTAATGGTTGTATTCCATCAAAAGTCTTAAAAGAATAATACGTAGAAAATTACTAGGTACTAAGTGTATTCGTCATACATAACATACCATAAAGCCTGTATTCCCCGAAGGGCTATGCAGAGGCATATTCATGTACACCCACAGTTTGCCGGTGTGTTAGGTCCCATGTAATAAGGGGCGAGCCTATTGCCATTAAGCAGGCATAGATCCCAAACTCTAAGCTGCTACTGAGAATTTCATAGAAAAATCCAATAACGCTTTGCTCGACCTGGGGAGCGAAACCAGGACCTCTAGCGTAGTAGTCGCGCTCAGGACCGCTAGGCTAATGAGGCAGTTACTCGTAATTGTATTTATAGCGTGTTCTCTCTGGATAGGGAAACAGGATACCCTTGACTAATAAAACACACAGTTATGGTCTGAGTGTTGGGATATGAGGGCAAACTAGCAGACGGATCGTCTGATGGTAAGCGATTACCGCCGCCCATGGACACCCGCAACATCAAAGGCACAAGTGCGTTGCCCGCCTTTTATTAGGGGATTGGCCTCCGGTAACCTCACTCAAACACAACGTAAGCGTTGTTTAACGCCGATATTCTGTGAGTGCAATTATCATCACCTTCATCCACAGTCCATAACCTGCATTATCCCAATCTGCCTCAAAATATGATATTTTCTATGAAATTATATTTTCTAGATACAATAGAATTAATAACTATGTACCTAACCAAAATGAACTAAAAAGAAAAAAACTAAGTATAGTGAGGTATACTCGTATAAACTTACTCTTAAAAAACAAAAACAATGTTGCATACACAACAGCAGTCGCACAAATATCTCCGCACAAATTCATCAACATTGGAAATAAGCAATTCCAATAAAAACACCTCGAAGAACACAGCTATTGCTTAAAATTACACTTAAACCCTTTGTTTTGCAATCCACCAGAAAATATATAGCGAAACGCAAATCACTAAATCACGGGCACCCATCAGAAAACATCTTTGTTTTCAAACACTAAGGGAGATCTCATAACGTTGCGGTCGAAAAAGACGCTCTCGAAAATATCCTCCTGCAAAACCTTCCAACCTCACAAACTAAATTTTGCACGATAGTCAACCTTAACACCTAAAACTTAAAGGTTTTCAGCAAATATAATCCTGCAGAATTCAGTTGGCATAACTTTATCGAAGTCAGACAAAATGAAGTCATACGTCAAAAGCGTCAATCTCGTGTCGGTCGGTTAACCCGAACGAGCCGGTGGGGACGAGACTTTTATGACACAATATTTCAATATGCTTACGAGGGGTTATCTCGTTGTCCATTGGTATAGATCTAATGCGGTGTGGGTTTGTGAAGATATAATTAGGTTTTGAAATCTCAAGAAATACACTTAAGGGTTCAGCGGAGCTTGAATTGCCCAAAAAAACGTAATACCGAAATAAATCGTAATCCAAACAATATTCTATCAAATCATATTGTTATTAGAATTTGGATACCGTCAATCTAGGTTCCTACTATACTCTTTCGTCTACTACTACTTCACTGGAAATAAAAAATTGGAAAATCGTTCCAAACCTGGTAATTTCATCAAAAATTGCATTCGCTTACATTTATTTCCAGTGAAGTATTTTGGACAAAATGGTAGCGTAGGAACCTAGATTAACGGTATCGTAATCCCAATAATAACACAATTGGATTAAATTGTGTTAGAATTACGATTTATTTCGGTATTAAGTTTGTAAGAGAAATTCGGTCCGCCGGACTCTTATGTATCTCATGGGGCTAAAATAATGTAATATTAAGGCATTTACAAACGCAGTTGAATAGTAGCAAGAGCTATATCTCTAAAAATATAGAAATTGCTGCCAGAAAATTTGACATAATATATTTTCTATTTCATATTATTATGATGATCAATATGTATGATTATGATAAGATCGGGAGCTATATCTTACTAGTGACAATAACAAATGAAACACAAGAACGAGGACGTCCAGTCCACGTTAACCGTTGATAAAAGTTTTTAGACACTAAATTCTTATTAAATCTATTTTCCAAAGTGGAAAAGCAGCAATGCACAACCGCAAAAGGAAATCTCTCATCTAAAATAAATACGGTGCAAAGGAATCACTCTCGGGCCAGCCCGAGCGACCAATCGCTCCAAATTCTTTGCAACCAAACAAAATTCTTCTACCAATTCCCAAAACCGTATTCAATCTACGGACTGAATTATAAACACCGAAAGGTCTAAAGCTCTAAAGCTATTGACCGTCAAAGGTTCGTCCAGTGCGAATGGGCACTAAATCAGTGCTAATCCGACCATGACAACCCCCGCCCCACTCTCGTCTTTATTCCTCCACAAAGGGAGACGAGCGTTAAACAAAAATTCTGTGACGAAAGGTTACATCGATATTTGACTGTTAATCTACAGTTAAAGTAACTGTAGTTTAGCTATTTGAATTAGGAAGACATGTAAGATACTGCTTCTAGAAATCAATTTTCTGGTGTACGGTAAATACGTCATTAAAATTATCTACTTTATTATCTGCTTGTATAAAGCCTATTTTACTCTTGAGTGATGAGAGTAACAAGCCGACGAGATTAGAAATTTCACCAATAATCATACAACGGATGCTGCTGACACCAAACTTACTCAACAAATATTTCATTCAGAATTTTTCGTACAATATTTATATACTTAGTTTAATTATCAAAAGCATCAAACCGTCGCTTTAGAACTCAAACAGCGAATTTAGTATATTTATCAAAAGCATCAAACCGTCGGTTTAGAACTCAAACAGCGATCATGGTGCAACCAACCACAGCATACCAAGAAAAACACTCAATGTCTCTATAAATCAATACCCTCATTGTTGCCTGTCCACGGACAACGGACATATAAACACGACCAAAGCTGACCAGCCATGTCAGGTGGCCGTAAATACCGATAAATGCCTGTAAATGGCTTTAAATGGGGCTAAACTATTTATCCCCGTGTGGCAGAACGAAGCTTTTGATGTCATTAATTTGTTCAATGATGGGTTTTCGATTCGCGAGTGCGAATAACGGGAGAGTTTTGTTTGTTGGAGAAACGGGATTTGGTCTTATGGGGATTATAGAGTTGCAGAGTGAAACTGAAAAGAAATCAAAGTTCACCAAGTTGCAACACACTAGGATTTTCTCCTGTGTGGTGGGTGCGTTTACAAACACAAATTCTCACATGCACCTACGCCCAGACCCGGAACAACTACCTGTAGATCATACAAATTTTTGCTCCGTGTGGGGATCGAATGCACAATACGTGGCGTAGAAGCCGATTGCTCAGCCGTCACGCCAAACGCGTCATCAATTTGATATCAATCTCTCATTTGATATACACACTAAACTAGATGGACGCTACTAGAAGGCCCAAGCAGAATTAAAGACGTTATTTTTAATCTGTCCCTAAGATCGACGATCGGCCATGATGTTACATAATTATATCAGTTGCTTGAGAGTATAAAAATGTTACAGCCAAACCTTTTGAAAATTATCTAAGCTAAGTAAAATTGATGTGCGGAAAGTTAGTGTTTTAATTCACACTTAATACACAATGCCTGTATTCCTCAAAGGATTATGCAGAGGTGTACGAATGTACACCCACAAGACACATTCTCCGGTATTTTTAGGTCCCATGTAATAGGGAGCGAGTCTATTGCCAACCGGCCACGAATCCAAACTCTGAGCTGCTACTGAGAATTTCATAGAAAAATCCAATAACTCTTTGCTTGACTTAAGATTCCAACCCAAGACCTCTAGCATAGCAGTCACGCTTAAGACCACAGTGAGGCAGTTGTCTCTCTTAATTTGTTGTTAAATCCAAATAAAGTTGCATTACTACCTTCATCCAACATGGGCCCAACTGTCCAACATCCAACACCAAAACCGCAACAAACACATGTTTGTTAACCAACGCGTTCGATAAGTTTCATTATTTATCTGCCATTGTTTGGCACACATAAACACTGTGCTTTATGAGCAGAGACTCAGTTTCCTAACAACTGTTTAAAAGCTATAAACTGTTTAGGGTTTTGAAGAGAATTAAGATTTTAGCGTTGGTTGTCTGAGTTCAAATATTTTTAAAACTAATTTTATAAACAGTTGGAAATTAAATTGACGATATTTATTGCTGTAAGCACATCTTTAAAGACAAACAGTTTTAATAAAATAGGGTTTACAAAAATTTAAAAAACTTCCTGATTCCCAGGCCAAAATAATGTTGTTAAAAACCTATTAATAAAACTATTTTTTAGGGATTTTATCGCGCTTTATTGATATTATTTAATCCCCGACGTTTCGGATCCTTTACAGCATCCATGGTCACGGGTAGACTAAGGTGTCGGACGTCTTCATCCCATTTTTAGCTCGCCCGTATTACATGACATGGGGTCGAAAATATAATAGCGAAATACCTACCACTGTACCTCCTACATCAAGTTTTGGATTATTAATTAATTTCAGTTTCTTCCACAAATTTATTTTATTAATACGCATCACAAGTACCCATTCAAATCAATGTTTTATTGTAAGATTTCTAGTTCCGTTAATCTTAACAGGACAATTTTGAGAAAAACATGGCCCCCTGCACCCTAAGTATTTTTCCAAATAACTAATACCATAGGTCCAAGTACCGACATGTTTAACAAATAAGCCTTCAATAGGGCGCGACGTGTCAAATGCATGGCCGCCATGATGGAAAATATCGTGATTTCCTTTTTCGGGACTAGTTACACTGTTGGGGAGGCACTAGCATTGTGCTATTATAGACTTCATTATGTATCTACAATGAGTTCAGTAAAGCACGCGTACAGTGCGAGCGATGAGAAAGATGCGTTGTGTCTAGCTTTTGTTGGCCTTAGCTTATTATGATTACAGGGAAATTATCAAAATTTTAGAAAAAAAAATGTTTTCAATGACATTAGTTGATATTCTGCACAAAAACACAAATTATTAACTATTGTCTTTCAATTACAGAATATCATCATTATGGAATACCATATATCATAATGATTATATATTTATCAGATTATAATCTGTCTTCGGTTTTCAAAACAAAAGATAATTATGATATCATTACACACTGTTGTTTTCCTTCCAAACTTGACTGAAACCAAGGAACTATGTGTTCCTTTAAATACAATTTGTAAGAGGTTACTTATTTTTAAAGTCACCGTGTCTGCCTTCCAACTCCCTATCGATTCAGTAAAATTACGACGCATAGCTATCGCATATCGCCAGCACTGTCATACCGGCCTATACATTACGCTCGAAATGACAGCGAGTTAATGTCATAATATTTGAGGGAGACCTAAATGCCGCCATACTCGTCCACCTCAAGCTAGCCAAAGCCGTGTAAACACGACGTTTCCTGTCAAAAATACTGATTAAATAACATCTATATATTCAACAAGCGCCTGTAAATATCGCTTTCCATAAACGTGAATACATAATAGCTGAAGGTACTCGCCTTCAATAATATAGATTGTTGGAAATAGCTTTCTATGGACAACGATGTTTTGTGGTTTTGTGAAAGTTGGGATTTATTTTTCATTCGAAGGTGTCGATGGCGTTGATTCAAAGAGAAATGTTTGTGTCATGATCTATCAACAAAATACACCTATTAACAAACACGAAGCTGTTATCTATTTTTCTCTTTCTTTCAGAAATGTAAGAGCAAGATAACAGATAATGGAGAATCCATCAAGATTCCATCCATAACATAGTACAAAATTCTAGTTCCGTTGGTAATGGACGACGTAGACACCCACATGAAAAAACCTTAACTTAACTACTGTACTATCTTTTTTATTGTGTTTTTACATGGCATTATTATTTTCTAAATGACTGTATTTGTTTCAGAATTTGTTTAATAGAAAGGATTTCTGCTGGGCGGCTCTTTACTACGAGTAATAGATCTACCCCAGTCGAGTGTGTGCCTTGTATTGGATCTTCACACCTATCCATATAATTTAGCAGATGGACTGCTAAATTATATGGATAGGTGTGAAGAAGTATTGTCACTAGGCAAAATCACCACAGAATAGACAAAATAAAATAGACATAATAACCTGAGTTACCATAATGACGACTATGTCCTGTGATCCACATTTCATCATCTGAGTTTCCGACGTGAGGTCAGACACGCAAACAAGCCACGTGGGTGTAAAGTGGGCACTACACACAATCCCCGGTTTGTTTAAGTAATGGACTATGCCAGGAGCATTGACGGAACAGCGATATGCATGGAGTAGCCTTTATCTTTTATCAAATTGTCGAAAAGTCTAATTGACCGTGACTTTGACAGTTCATACACCTAGTGAAATTAACCGGGCAAATAGATATAATTTAATCATTTTATTCTTTAACTGAAGGTAATTTATTTATTTAGAGATATGACATATTTACAGGTGCTCAAACGGTGAAGGAAAACATCGAGATTTGCATGTGTCAGAGATTTTCTCGACGGCATGAAGTCAGCCAATCTGTAGACTAGAGTAGTGGACAACTATCTCTCATTCTAAGAGAGACGTCTGTCCAGATGTGGGACAGTAAATGGGTTGATCGAAAGTTCTAAAAGCAGGGTACTAGTATTTATTTTATTTATTAGTACACAATACAGTATTACATTAAAAGAGCTTCCACGGTACAAATAAAATTAATTTATTACAATCTAGACACGCCAAACTAGCCAAGTCAAATATTGAGTAGGAATATTTAGAGAACTTGGCAATCATTTAGATCTCAATTATTTTATTGGCGATGTCGACAACCACGCCTATTCTTAATATTGAACTTGGCTCCCATTTACACATTAATATTTTTGATGGGATACTTACTAAACCAACAACAACTAGGCGACTCCACTCCTCTGTCCTATAGTTCGGTGGCGCGTACTACAGAAGTCGTCCTTTATTTTGTGAACGTGTGTCCTTCTGAGAAGCGTCACACAACCACTAAGTAGGGTTATCATCATTATTTGACCAAATTAACACATTTAACCATACCCCGGTCTACCCTAGTTTCCTGTATTTTAGGGTTATTTGTTCCAACTGTGTTTGCTACTAATTTTCACGCTATTTTTGCCTTTTAAGGCGAGTAGAGGAGTAATATATGGGAATACTTGTTTTGAGTAGTAATTGTAAGACTGATTTACATTCAGCCTAAATTTCCAGGTCTTGAAGCTTAATGACAGCTTCTGTATACACATTAATAAAACATAAAAACCTAAATATACCATCACGGCTATATTCCCCGAAAGGTTAGGTTAGGGGTTAGGTAGTTTTAGAATTTTGCTATTGACGCGGGTTTTCATCTGGATCCTTTGCATTATTATTGTCTCGAATATAAATTGTATTTGCCTCATTGGAATAATGGTCCTAAGAGCAACTGGTATGCTAGAAGTCCTGAGTTCGATTCCCAGGTCTTCTAGCATACTGTTATTGGGTTTTTCTATAAAATTCCCAGTAGCACCTAGGAGTTCAGTTTTGTGCCTGGTGGAGGGCAATAGACTCGCTGTGGATGTGGTTAGATAGTGCATTAAAAAATCTCTACCTAAACCCTTTTGAGAATACAGGCGTGATAGTATGTATGTATGTATCGAAAATTGATATCTTATAAAATATAATCAACCGAACGACCTCTCAAAAACCAACACCACATTCTTACACTGTAAGCGTTAACTCCACCAAATCTAATTCCAAGCTTTATCTGTCCAATTATCACTGGTAAGAACAAGACTAGCGTGCCACCAGTGTTTGCCTTATAATGCCTTAACAACCGGTGTTAATGTGACGAACAAACAGAGAATTGGATCGGCCGCGTGTAATATTGGTAGCGTTGTTGAGCTTTTGTCTTCTTGGAAGGCGGTGATTGAAATGGAGCAGGTTTTGGTGTTTTACAATCGTTCAAAACTGCGTTTGCATCATTAGTCGAGTGGTCACAAGTGCAACTGCTACGCTAGAGGACCTGGGTCGATCTTCAAATCGAGCAAAGTGTTATTGGGTTTTTCTATGAAATTCTCAGTAGATCGGAATCTGGATTTGTTCCCGATGGTAATTTTTGTAGGAATATATTTTTTTAAAAAGCTTAGCAATTTGGGTCGCACATTACTAGTATTCTTCTTCTAGAATCATATGATAGTATGAAGTTCTTAACATCTATAGAGTTTCTTGCCGACTCTTCTCCATAAGACCCACTTTTTGGAACCGTGCAACTAGTTTTGACTTTTCAAAAGTACCTTTTTTAATGGTCATAATGAAATAAAACATTTTGACTTTGACTTATAAAAATTTATAGTTTCCAAAATTAAATAATTTGATATTAATATGTGTATACAGTAAGAAACCGTAAGTTGTACATGCGTACACTCGCGCCTTTCTCTCACAGGGGTAGGCAGAAACTATAGATCGCCACTTGCTACAATTGTTGCAGACCTACTTCTTTTGCTTCTCCCATAATCATACATACGCACCGGTTGCGAGTACTGATTTCACTGATAAACATAAACATACCATCACGCCTGTATTCCCCGAAGGGGTAGGCAGAGCCGTACTAATGTACACCCACAATTCGCCGGTATGTTTAGCTCCCATGTAACAGGCGAGCCTATTGCCATTAACCGGGCACAAATCCAGACTCCGAGGTACCACTACTGAGAATTTCATAGAAAAATCCAATAACACTGCTCGACCTGGGGATCGAACCCAGGACCTCTAGCGTAGCAGTCGCGCTTGGGACCACTAGACTAATGAGGCATTTCAGTGATATTATTAAAAATAATACTGATCTATCAGATCCTGATAAAAATCACACAAAAAAAACTTTAATCTTTGATCATATCTGGTCAGTAACACAAACAGACAAATTACATTCCAACAATGGATTACAATAACAGAATCACCCACGCATTCCCACGGCTATTTTCTAATGGCCGACTGACAGATGTCATCGAAATGTCAATACTACTAAACAAACGCGGCTTTGTTTGGCAATCGAGTATGAAACATGTTGAGAAATAGCATTGTGATCTGATAACATTGATTAGCGTAGATCCATTGCTAGTATACAATGGGTATGCTGTTGGATATTGTAACACTTTAAGGGCTATGTATTGCGAAATCATATGAGCTTTTATGCATTTATCTTAAACAACTGTAAGCAAGCAATGATTTGATATTGTTTATTTGTGACTATAACACAATAGTTAAAGCACCTTGGTGTGTGTTTCGACTTTTGAGCGTAAGAGCCAGTTCCCTTCGGTTGCTGCGGCTCTGGCAGTCTTCAGTCCGTACACTCCTCTGATGTTGAAGGTGTCCATGGGTGACGATGAATACTTACCACCAGGTGGCTCGTCAGCTCGTTTGCCGACTTAATCCATAAAAAAAAACACCAACTTGATCGATTGAAGTCACTAAATCGAACTTTACACGCCACGATTAACGACGCAAGATTTAAACGGAGAACACAATACAAAGCGAATTGAAACGCGACAAAAGGACGTTGAACACACCAGGGTAATAAAACACGATGCTTTGTTGTTAAATACTTCGATTAATTAAATGAAACTCGTTCTTACGTAATGTAAGCGTAATATGGAGGTTTGTAGGTCTAACTAGAGAAGCGAGAAGAGCGAGAAGCGAGAGAGAGGACACATCTTCTTAGATGGAGAGTCGTCCTAGATTATTGCCAAAATTACCTAATGTACATATGTAAATTAGAATTTGATAAAGGTAAGGTAATAGAATTTATCCTAACAAAATTACGAGGCATAATTTGCAATAAAGCTTTGATAGCATCGAAGTCCTAAATCCAGGGGTTCCCAAAGTGTGCACTGCGGCGCCCTGGTGCGGCGCAGAAAATGAAGAAAGGCGCCGTGAAGCGATTCTCTTCATCATGCTCCTCATTCATTTTTGTGCCTATCTGGTATCAATGTACCTATCTATTTCGACCTAACTAATACTATTGAATAAATTTTTTTATTACAGTTAATTTTATTATCTAATTATATAGCCCTCAATATTGCAATGCTTGTAAAACGCCGCTAAGTCATAAGTATACTAAAATATATTGTAATACCAATTTATGTACACTTAGTATGAAAGAAATCTTTGACTTTGACTTTGACCAGCTAGATAGGTTAGAGCACCGAGACCTAAAAGTAAACATAGTATATGCTCCGCAGACTGAAAAAGATTGAGAATCCCCACTTTTAGAAGTCAATGGTTTACATTTGTTGGTAAGTTGAATATCATCCACTCGTCCATACTTGGCTGAAAACATCAGGATTTCTATCTTAGGCAATTACCTATGCAGAGTGGACGACATTCCACGATCTTTTCATATCTCTAGTAATCCATGGTGGTGGCCTAATGCGGGATGGCAGATTTCACACGCTTGCCAACGAGTTTCTATCTCTCAGGGATACTAGCTCCCTTACATTTTTTATTTTACCGTACATAAAAGATAGTGATAATCAATTATTACCTAATACACACATAATCCAAAGTTCAATAAGCCTGTCGTCGTATCATATGTTTGAATAATTTATTTACAAATAAACGTGATACTTCGGATTATATTCGTAATTCGGTAAAGTCATAGCTTGGCACTAACCATATTATTATTTATATCGTTACTTACAAGAAATTATTAAATTATAAGAAATGTCAAGTTTATTTTATACAAAGTCCTACCATCTTATTATCACTGCTTCACAAACAAATCCAAACTCGTCACTAGGGTTGTCAATCAACTTAAATAATAATAACTGACGTGTACCCGTCAAAAGTTGTCCAAAATCGCATCGGGGCGCGATGACCCACACTAACTATATAGACCAAAATCCCTTACTTTGTTTTGTCGTCACGACGCGATGTCAGTCACAATGCATTAGAATCCTGAAAGAAACAACCCTAAGGTACGGAGTAGGTCCTAGGAGTAGGGTGACCAATTCGTTCGAGATGACTGGTCAGTTTGGCAAACACGTGTTAAGCATAGAAGGTAAATATGTATTTCTCCTTTTTAGATTTGTTAGAATCCATCGTAGACCGCAGTATCGCTTAAGATCAGGCAAACTGGCGATCAAGCGTAAGCCTATCACGAATAAAAAAAATAGTAGGCTTTGAGGTTCATATATTAGGTAATTCAGGAAACACTGAGTGTCTATGGTTGGTTTTGTTTAGGCACTTAGCTATCTGCTATACCTACGTATATTATAAACATACTGAAGAAGTAATTATTTTATTATTCTTTTCTACAGAAAATTGTAAACAATTATTTATATTATGTTTAGGAAAAATATTCCCAAGAGTGTCTCAAGAAAATCCCACCTCATATCAACACTATTAACCCTCAAACGCTGACCCGTCCAACTTCTGCTTTTTACAACAATGCAACTAAAATAAACTATCATATAATATCAATAATGTGTACACATTCGTACGGACACATGTATTTTAAATACTTATTATTTAAAACCAGTTCGAGGGGTCGTGTCCATTGTCGTTAACTGTTTCAAGGATGTCCGATCGAGTTCCCATGCTTCTTTTACAACAAAGGTATCGATTTGTAGGGGTGAATCATGGTGTTTCTAAATGAACGTGACGTGTTTTCATAAGTTATGACGTTTATGTGAATTTGATTTTAAATATATTCGAATTGACAGCTCGTTTTGTTAAAGAGGTTAGAAAACGTGGTGCAGAACTCTGACCAGTAATTTGTTTTTAAATATCTACATGACTTTTTTTACATGTTACCTATCTAATATTAATTTTAAATACATTTTTACAAGATTTAACTTTCAACTTACTGAGGTTGTCTAAAATTTCAGATTAAGAGCGCACTTAACTGAAACAAAAGTGGTGTGCCAGGTGGAAATGTATAATCTCTGCCTACCCTAATGGGAGACGAACATGATAAACTACTCATGTATTTATGTAACTTACCGTTTCTGGGTGTTGCTACTTCGTTAATTATACATGGAAGATAGATACATACTTGTAATGGAATTGAGACTGGTAAAAGTAGTTGAAATAAATATATTTTCAGACGTATCTGAGAGTAATCAAAATCAATGAATTTCTGACACGTAGCTTTCTATAATAGAAATCGCCACTATTAATCGTGACTCCAATAAAATAATTAACTTCATAATTAACAACTCGCCAAAACAATCACCATAAACATCATTAATTGTACCAAAAAATTAATTTATATTTGTCACATCCCATCAATACATACATTTAGGTTCCAATAAGACCTGTCATTGTATAGAAGCCAATAAATGTAGCTTCAATCAACGTTTACGAGCGATATCACATAAAAATATTTAACTATTTGTTTGCAGTTCATATTAACTGCGCGGTCCATTATACCCAACACTGGCATACACGCAATCTAATGTCGCCTTTATATCGACAGTGTTAAGAGTGGGGCGAACCAGATTTTTTTATTAAACTGTGGTCTGTATAACCCTCGTCGCGTTATGAGGGTTAAATTAATTACTACTAATATTAGTTTTGTATGAATTGCAAAGTCGTAAAAATGATGTTGAGGTGTTGTATTGAAGATTGGAGTTTGGAAAAACAAAGGGGATCAATTTAATGTTTTTAGCGCATTTCTTATACTGGTATGATTAATTTTCTACGTATCATAAAAACGGATTAATTCATTTTTGCCGTGTGGGGACGGGTTAGAATACTGTTCCTCACTGCCTTTCAGATAGGCATCCCGTAAGAGGAGTGAAAATATCTGACTTGCTCGGTGGTTGGACCTCTTGGGGTCTGACTGTCTGGCGACCATCCTTACGTCAGAGTCTGTGATAAAGCACCTTGGTATGTGTTTCGACTTTTGCACGTAAGAGCCAGTTCCCCTCAGTTGCTGCGGCTCTGGCAGCCAGGTTGCTCGTCAGCTCGTTTGCCGACTTAATCCATAAAAAAATGTGTCATTTTTCCTGTTTATAATATATTTAAAAACTGACTGCCTCATTAGTCTAGTGGTCCCAAGCGCAACTGCTACGATAGAAGTCCTGGGTTCGCTCCCCAGGTCGAGCAGTGTTATTGGATTTTTCTATGAAATTCTCAGTAACAGCTCGGAGTCTGGATTAGTGCCCGGTTAATGGCAATAGGCTCGCCTGTCGAACTGTGAGTGTAGTACATTAAGTACATCCTCTGCCTAACTCTTCGAAGAATACAGGCGTGATGGTATGTATATTTTAAAAAATCTTGTTTGCTTCATGGGCCGTTGTATGTGACAAGAAAAAAATGTGTAATAAAACCTTGATCGCTATCCTACCATCGATAAAAATCCGGCAAGGCATCGCCAAGCCAAGGACGTATCATAAAATCAACTATACCCTCAACAACAGTTACGTATTTATAAAAATTACTCAATAAGATAAAGAACAAATACATCACACTTCTAAAAGATAGTGCTTCATACCCATTTGTCTCATACAGTGGTCGTAATAACAAAATTATCGGCATCCATTGTCCGGTAAAGGGCAAGAAACAAAAAACATGGCGGTATCAGATGGAACTCGGCCATTAAAGCGATACCCGTCTTACGATGATGACCATCACTTGTCATATTATCAGGGACGAACTCGGGGAAGAGCACAGTTATAAATATAATTGTATCAAAGTATTATGTAATTGTAGAAGATTTGCAATGCGATAAGAAAAATATTTTATGTATTGAACATGGTAGTCTTCTTCGACTTTCTTAAAATATCATCGTAGATATAAATCCGTAACGATTTTTTATTGAATTGCATGCTCTACATTAGAACCTATTTATATTTCTAATTAAGTAAAATTAGGTTCAAACGCATTCAACAGTCAAATATTATTTCCAAAATTTCATAGTTGTAGGCAAACGGGAAATACCTTATGAATTATGATTCCCTAGAGAGTGTCGAAATATACGATTTTTGCGGCACAAACGGCCGTATCTTTTTTACGTTAACTTGAAGTTTGATTTTTTACAGCTTCAAGGGACCGTAGACCTGAGTTTCAATTTCAACTCGATACCTCCACGCGTTCCCGAGATAAAGGGACTTGACAGAAAGACGGACGGACGGTTCCATTTTTTCTTTTTGATGTACGGAACCCTAAAAAGCACAAATATTAAGGTCATTGACGAATACATAAAAAAGACCTATTGCACCAAGCCCAAAAAATGTGGGGCAGGAATTTAATTATGAATTCTTCTGAAAGATTACTCTACAAATCATTTGATCATTTACAAGCCTTAATACAGCCCTGTTAGAAATCGACATAAACTCTTACACCTAAAAACCACTATAACAACAACGTGAAAGCTCACATTTCCACTGAGCTCTCAGCTTTTAAGACCTCCGTCGAACAATGATATATGGTCGTTAAAGCATTCGTTGGAGCTCATGTAATCTTGATGCTGATAAGAATGCTTGGAGCAAGGAGTGTCCCTTTGTGCTCACGTCAATCAGTGATCGATTGAAATGGATCGGAATACTTATTAAGATAGTAGCCTTGTATGTAATGTACTTATTTAAGAGTATGTAATAAAAATGCTTTCGATTGTGTGACTACAATTCATTCAAAAATAGTTCTTCTTTACGTGCTCTTTGAGGCACGGAGGGGTCTCGATATGTTAAGAATGGTCACCCATCTAGAGACTGACTGCAGAAAGCACAGCTTAATCTTGCCGATCGGTTGAGCAACGCTGTTATTAATATAATAAATAATCCACATACCTATGTTTACAGAGTCCCATGTACAACAGTAACAGTGAATCTATTGGCATCTGCGATATAAGAAACCACTGAAACCCTTTTTAATGTGGTTTTATAATGAATAAATTGAATTAAATTAAGTTATTACTTAGACACGAGCCCCACAAGTACCGTTCTCTTAGCACGTCAATATTAATGGATAAAAAGTACCTTAAAAGTTGACCAAGCTTGTAATCTACTTAGACACCAGATTTCATAGAAATCCGTCAAGTAGATCTTGAGTTATTAACGGACATACTGAAATACATACATACAAACAGACATCAATTCCAAAAACTATTAATTCGGCTTCAGTATCGCTTAATTAGTCTTCTCCACATTTTTTTTCCCAATTATCTTGCCATTACAGACTTTTCTATAATTTTTTTTTATTGATTAAGTCGGCAAACGAGTTAGCAACCCCCCTGGTGGTAAGTATTCATCGTCGTCTGGACACCTACAACACCAGAGGAGTTTCTGATGCGTTGCCGACCCTTAAGAGCCCTTAAGGACTGCAGACTGCCAGAGTCGAGGAGAATTGGCACGAAACACACACCAAAGTTCTTTACGACAGACTCCGACGTTAGGGTGGGTGCCAGCCAGTCAGACCCCAAGAGATTCTACATAGACTGTCCTATCAAGTCAGATATTTTCACACCTCTTACAGGGTCCCTATCTGAAAGGTAGTGAGGGTATTCTAACCCGTCCCCGAAACACGGTGAAAAAACTTAATTACGAACTATTATTATTTTAAATATTATATTAACTTAATTAAACATTTATTATATTTTTAGCTTCTGCCCGCGACTTTGCGTGGACTTTAGAATTGGGTCCAACCTGGATAAAAAGTAGCCTATGCGTTATTCCAGACCCTATCTCTATGCCGATCTGGCGTGAAAGAGTAAAAATCATTCATACATCCATACTCATAAACGTTCACGTTGATAATATTAGTAAGGATGTATAGATTATTATCAATTAACAGGAATTACGATTAGATTTGGACACTCCGTTACGTTCAGTCATTGGTTGATATTCTCTCAAAGCTTAATATAAAAATATTGTCAGACCATGTACGTAATAAACGTTATAAACTATAAATGTTCATAGTTATACTGTTATTAAATACACTTGAATCATGTCCATTAAAGGTGTTTTATGACTATGGTTGTAAAACTTACGCCATCACAGGTTTTCCTGTATGTGTCCGGGAAAATATTATGGGTGGCCTCCGCGTGAGATGGCAAAATACGATAGTTTGCAAAATCACAATACATATAATTGTTAACATTTTGAATATTATTTTTTGTATATTAAATCACATCAGATCAGTCAAACCAGACATATTTTTGCCAAAAAAATTATAGCAGAATTATTTTCGAGATCAGCAATGGCTAAAGGCTATTTTATATAATTAAGGCAAAGCCTCTATGCTACATAGTCACCACTTCCAATTCATGAAATCGATCCAGAAATCTAAAATTCATTGAAAAAATTAAAAGCATTATATACCTGTAGATATTTTAGATAATGAACAGATGATAATAATTTGGTCCTCGTTCGTGATGAATATGATTTTTTATTTTTTAAATGTTTTTATAATATTTCCGTATATTTTGTAAAAAATCCTTACGTAGTATAAAACAAAGTCGCCCGCCGCGTGTATCTGTTCGCGAGGAACTCAAAAACTACTTAATGGATTTTCATACGGTTTTCACCAATAGACAGAGTGATAAATGAGAAAGTTTTCAAGCTATTAAACATCACGCGACGACCCTTAGGTACGCGAAAAGCGGCGAAAATCTAGTATAATCTAAATAAGGAAAATCAATAAATAAGGAGGTAATAATTTACCTAAGTATTGAATAAAATCAGGATTCAAAATCACAATTAGCACTGTATCAATACTGAATTGGCGCTAATTTCAAAAAACATACAATTGAATCCTTTACAAGTTCACAATCCGTATCTTACATAACTTTGACAAAATGACAAGCGCGTTAGTGGTGTGTTGCTAAATGACATTGTCGCTTGTATGCTTTTGTGGCAAACAGCCCCATTATAAAGTCGGCGATGCAAATCGACGGATAAAAGCTAAGGTTCTGGTGGACACGACCAAGAGGGCGGTACCATGTTGCAAGAAACAGCGGTTGCGACCAAAGCCTGAAGTTAATATTGATGGCAGTAAAAGTGCTGGATTTAAAATCAAAAATAGATGTGTTGATTAGAAAATCTCTTTGGCATACAGGCTTATAAATACAGAAATTAATCTAACGCTTCAAGTAACAAATATAAAATCGTAGAGAGAAATACAATGGAAAATCTTATGCTCCGGGGCTATATTTTTTTGTCCAAGTATTTAGTAACTTTATACCTACACATATTGTACCTAATGATTCATACCGAAAGTCAAATTAAAATTGATTATTCGATACGTTTAATTTTTTTTTATCGGATAGGATGGCAAACGAGCAGACGGATGGTAAGCGATTACCGCCGCCCATGGACACCCGCAACACCATAGGAGTCACAAGTGCGTTGCCGACCTTTTAAAAGGGGATTGGGCCTCCAGTAACCTCACTCACTCGGCGAAACACAACGTAAGCGTTGTTTAACGCCGGTTTTCTGTGAGGCCGTGGTATCACTCCGGTCGAGCCAGTCCATTCGTGCCGAAGCATGGCTCTCCCACGTAAATAATTATTAAATCTCAGTACTACTTCCAAATGGAATTCTATTACGGCCGCTACATCTCCTAACACAAACCACGACGGTAGAATGTAAAATAAAAATTGACACATTTGCGGTTCGTGGTGATTAACAATGTACGCTAAAAAATCTATAATATTACCACATGACGGAGTACTTAACATAGGCGCGGTACTATATGTTATTGACGACAATATATAATTGTTAAGCAATAATAGATGATATTGCGTGTTCGTGTGGACATACGACAATGTCGTCCATTGTCGTCAAACGTGTAGGATGTTTGCGTTTCCAATTACCCTTTTCAAGACCATGATGATCCTTTGAAAGCATTTATTCTAACTTTTTAAAGTTATTTTCATTATTAAGAATAATTAACGATAACTATATGTTTATTCTTTCTCATACAATTGACATGCATAATTTTTTAAGTCAACTCCAGTAAGTTATAAAATATAATTGTGATGGAGCTGCCTTGCTTCTTCTCAAATACTAGAAATGAACGAATATGAACGATACTTGAAAATTAACTTTAATAGAGTAAAATACATAACACAATATAAATTTGTGGTATAAACATTAAAAAAGACTGCCTCATTAGCCTAGTAGTACCGAGAGCGACTGCGTTAGTGGTCCTGGATTCGATTTTCAGGTCGAGAAAAGTTTTATTGAGTTTTTTTATGAAATTCTCAATGACAGCTCGGATTTTGGAATCTGCGTCAGAGGAATGGAAATAGTCTCACCCCCTATTACATGAGACCTAAACATACCGGCAAACTGTGGGTATAATTAGTACGCCTCTGCCTACGGGGAACAGGGTGTGATAGTATGCTAAAAATTATAACAGTTTAAATATCAAAAGATTTATAGCTCATGCATCACCTTTTATGAGACATTTTCAAAACAAAATCGACGTATGTTTAATAAAAAAGTTCAAATTATGTTATTTTATAACGCCTCGTTTCACGCCGAAAAATTATAAAGTTGTCAAAGTATTTGAAGCGAATTAGATGACAAACACATTTAGAAATTATCTCCACTTAAGAATCTTGTTAATAATCGAGTTTCGTACAGCGAATGTCAGGCTCATTTGCTTAATTACTTCAAAATCGCGACAACAATACAGATATCAGTTGCCAACGCTAATATTTTCCAATAGCCGATTATCTACACTTACGGATCGCGACAATGTCGGGGCGATTCGTCAGGCCCAAGTTTACGTAACTTTACTAATAACGACATTAATAACAAGCGTATTTTTTGACACAAATTGTCGAACACGCTCGTCAAATATTGTAGCAAATTACAAAATATTGAGACTTCTTGAACTCATAATTTAGACCTTATATGATTGCAATAATGGCTTTTCCAAAATTATCATCCGTAAAATTAACGTTGTCAAGGCGTACTTCGTTAGTAATTAGTGCGCTAACTCGGCCGACACGAGCGTCATTGTCAGGTGCTTTATGACATCCGCGTTTAGCTTTTCAGAATAATATTTGTGGATTTTTCAGTTCGTGTATGCCCCATTTGTAGTAAGTACAAAGGATACAATATTTTTTGACTACAATGGTACCTTTAAGTGGAGTTTTGTAATTTTTTAAAAAATTCTATTTTGTTGGAGGCCATGTTGCATCGCCGTGTCTTTCAGATGACATTTCAATTTTTCATACTTCTTTTCTGCTGCACAATAGCATTTTGCATAGAAAACAATAGAATGTCACGTTTTGTACGCAAAACTGAATTTCACTTAAGCATTGTCACACAAAGATAAGTATTATGACTGAAATATTTACCGGCGAAAGGGGATTGTATTTGTGTGTTTTAAATGTGATTAAGATATGTTTTAGAATATTATTTAAGTATTTTTTCTTCTATACTATTGATTTTGGCATTCCATATCCTTTTGCATTTGCAAAACAAACATGACTTAACAAACCCCGCAGCTCAACACCCACTTAAAATGTAAATCGAACTCGCTGACCAGGCTTTTAAGAAACCCAACTATAGCTCTCGATATAACTGTTAAACAATCAATCTTCAGAACGACCCTTTTTGCATAGCGCTCACGGATTTTAGGGATAAACAGCCAAGTCACGCCCGTCCAGTCTCTAGGGTACAGAACCGTTTAATGCATAGTTGGAGATTGTTAGGGTGTGAGCCTCGATTAGGATCAGCATTGTGATAGCCCTGAATTGTTCGGATGAGCTAAGTTTCCAACCGATGGACGATGAGAGTGTATTTTGCTTGTAGACAATTGTCGAGCTCACAGTGACGATGAAGATTTACTTGATACAGTTTCCAAAGGAAGTAAACATTAATTTGGCAAGAATATCAGTTTGGATGTTTATTTTCTCTTTTACAGCTCAAATAACTGTTGTAGTTGCGATAAAAGACAAAACATACATAATTTTCAAAGTGAATAATAATCCTAAGTTATCAGTAAGTAACAATAAGGTATAGAAAACTATCGACTAACCAACTTGTTCCTAAGCAATTACAAATTTCCTATTAAGTTTACACCAGGAAACCTAATCAATCTAACACATGTATTTCTAAGCATGAACGTGATGAACTTATGCACTTCTCAGAGCGTCAAGTGTTGAAGAAACCCTACAATACCGTTTGCTTTGATGTCAACTATACTTATCAAATAGTATAACAATAATGTATAATATATTATATAATGGAATTGGAAATCATCAGAGAAGTATCGTTTTATATAGAATTTTCGTTTCTAAAAAAACTGAGCCCACTATACCTACACCATGGAGGTTTCGTGTCATAAAATGTGTTAATTCTAATTTCAAAGGAAGAAAACAATTGTCAAAATATCCACAGCGAATGACAGCGGTAAATATCTTGACGATGTCATCGTTTATTAAATATGTATATGTTTGTGTGCGTATGTCAAACTCATGGTATTGTGTGCGGACCGTCACACATACCTTCACCCCCTTTTTCACCAGCAGGGGTTGAATTTCCAAAAATCCTTTCTTAGTGCTCGCCTACAGTGCAAAAGGAACCAGCATGCAAACATTCAGAGATCTATCTCCTGTAGTTTCAGCTGTACGTTGATACGTCAGTCAGTCGGTCAGTCAGTCAGGTTCTTCTCTTCTATATATAGAAGATAAAGAAAGAATAAAGGTTTAGCATAAGCATTAGCATAAGGTACAGCATAAAAAATAATAATTAAAGTTAAAAAAGAAACAAAGTTGTACAAAATAGATAAATAACAGAAAGAAAAAAAAGTATCTCACACGGCTGTACCAAATGGGTCTCTAGATCAGCATGATAATAATAAACAACAAATTTTGGTTGTAAGACTTTTTTAATCAGTAGTTTTAGATTTTACTTTAACCAATATAATATCTAGTAGTCTAATCTAAGTATACAACAATTTCAAATCAAATCAAATCAAATCAAATCGTTTATTTGTGATACATGGGTTACATAAAGGTGTTCATTATAATATAATTATATATTTAATTATTATGTTCATACCATGATCAGCCACTAGGGCACACAAATTATTAATTATTATATTGCAAAAATGATTGTAAAATTTTAATTCCATTGAAGATTAAATACTTATGAATTTTATTATTACTGTTAGTCATGCAGGACGTATACAAGACAATCAACATCAAATAAATTATCGTCAAGCAAACATGAGACATTAAAAGAGTCTAGGCGATAGAAAATCATCAATTGAGTAATAACAATTTTCTACAAGAAGTTGGAATAGTTTATTTTTAAAGACGTGAATACTGCTACATTCTTTTATGTTATTGGGAATCATATTGTAAATCTTTGTGGCCATAACAAACACACTTTTACCAAAGAGAGTAGTTCTGTACTGCCTGGTAAGATTATTATGCATGTGGCTTCTATTTCGTGATTTAAGCTCTAATGTAAATAGTGATGGATGATGTCTGATAAACAAAGCCATTTCCATAATATATAAAGATGGCACGGTAAGTAATTTTAATTTTTTAAAATATTCCTTACAGCTGTCAGTTCTTTTGAGACCACACATAGCTCGCACGCACCTTTTTTGACATTTAAAAACTTTATCCCAGTTGGTAGCATTTCCCCAGAATATGATAGCATATCTAAGTCTAGACGCAACATAACTATGATAAGCTATAATTTACGAGACTAAAACATAGTTTAAATTTATTACATAGTAAAATTCAAAACCAATACTCATTATACCAATACATATACTAACAGGCCTAATGCGTGTTGAAAGACTTTATAGTTCCACTATAAACTTCTAAGATCTTTGGAAATGCTTTTTCATAGAAATTTTACTGGCCTAACTCTTTTACTGCTAGACTGACACTGCTTTTTGCATCAATTTATTTAATTTTTTTTATGGGATAGATCAACAAACGAGCAGACGGATCGCCTGATGGTAAGCCATTACCCGATTTGCCGTCCATGGACGCCCGCAACACCAGAGGAGTCATAAGTACGTTGCCGACCTTTTAAAAGGTGATTGGGCCTCCGGTAACCTCACCCACTCAGCGAAACACAACGTAAGCGTTGTTTGACGCCGGTTGCCACGTGATAAAACAATATACCGTCAATATGTATGCAGTATGTATTTAATGTAATTTTAGCTTCAGCAGATATTGCTACATAGTTTAAAAACTATATTACGGTATTACCCACTACAATACATAATGATATTAAGTTATTGCAGTAAGTATAAACATAACAAATTAATATAAATATCTCGACAACACTTCCCCCGTAAGGAAACACACAAATAAGCCATAAAAATGATCATTAACACGGGTAATTTCCAAAGAACATACAGCGAGATTAATTTGGCGTGCAATAATTTTTATTGCATTTCTCACAAGCGGGCCCTCCGTGCGCGGTCATTTGCATAAGAATCGTGGCCCCTTCGTTGTCAGCTTCTATATGCGTCTGTTTATTTGCTTAATTGTATTTGCCACCATATAATTGATGCTGGTCGATAGCTCGTGATTAAATAGCGTGTTTATCTTCTTTGCAAGGGTTGGTCTCTATAGATTGGACTCGTGCTGTTGATACTGGTTTGATCTGGTGCTTTAAATGTCACGTGGTTATGATTTTATTGATAAAGTGAATTTTCTTTATTTATAGGCAAAACTATGAGTTTCCTCGTATCATATTTATACACATTAATGTGTTTTTTGTACTTCGCAGGTAACACGAAGGCCTCTAAATATAATCTGGTTAAATTATTATATTATTGTGATTCCTAAGATTATTCAAACCTCGTCACCTGTTATATTTGTCATAGTTGAAACATCTAAAAAGGAACAAAGACATGTCTTACCAGCTTAATTGCAGATAGATCTGATCTGAAACAAATGCTATAAGTAAGCTGTGTCTATTTTTTTTAATATCATTGTCAATTTCAAAACCATCTGTATCTAATAATACAGTAAATTTAGCTTGAGTTACTTCAAAGTCATCGAACACGTTCTAGACCATTTCATGCCTAACCAAAGTGGCTTCATTACTCTACACAACATCACGCTAACGATCCATGGAGGGGGGCACACCGCAAATTGTTTACGAGCGACTTGTCACCAAGTGTCCCGCTCGAGTGCTACTGAATAACGAGCCTATGTGCTCTATATGTATGGCATTATGTGTTGGCAGTTTTGAGGAGATTTTGAGCCAAGTCTCCTCATAATGTGTACCGGACATTATGAGGAGACTTGGCTCATACAAAAATATCCATCGCCTCATTTTTGTACAGACTTCAAACTCTTATTTAGTCGTTTCTACTAACTATTAGCCTGTTTCTTCAACATTCTCAAGTCCTCTAGGCTTTTCCATTACTACTTTGTTTAGAAACTAAATTTCCTTATCGACTTGCATACCTGACGTGGCCATTTTGGAAAAGAACTTATATGGTCGCATTTTCAAAGTCAGTTATTTCACCAGCTCACAGTCCTCAACCCGAAAACACACACTTAAAAAATCATAATTTAATTCACAATATCGCTTACAGCACACAATGCTCACCCAACGAGACCACTCAACAATCCATTGAATTTTGAAACGTTCATACATAGGTATCGTTATTGTTGGCTCCCTTTGTTCCTGGCAGCGTATCATACATGTATTTATTATATTATTAAAAAGATATACAACGTATATTAGACCTCGTATTGAGGTCCAACCGAGCGAAAAGGAGCGGTGGCATCCGGTTCTCAAGAGGATAGGGATGGTCGCAATCAGATCAAAGAACTGGAAGAACAAATGATAAATTTTTTTGGCAAAAGGTTGGTTTAGGAATGCAATATTTTAAACTACTCCTGCCATATTTTCATACCATTTATCGGATTACCATGAAACTTCAGTGATTTGGTGTGTGCCCATCTGGAAATGTTTATGATAATAATCAAATAAATAAAAAAATTAAAGAAACCTTCAACAATGCCATTTTCTGGCGGCGGCCATCTTGGATTTTACATTTATCATAGTGTATAGTATTCTACTAGTCAAACCCTTTCATTTGATGCTCATATTGAGGGAGTTGTGAAAAAAATGTAATCATTCTCACCAAACAAAGCTAAGAACCTTCCCGACTAATTCACCTTTCAAACAAAATCAAAATTGGCTCATCCTTTGGGAGCTACGATGCCAAAGACAGACACACAAACACGCTAAACTTATAAAAAAGATATTTAAAGCGGTATTGCAACACTTGCCACAACTATTCATAATAAGCAACTAAAAAAAAATTAAAAATACGAAGAAAAAAGCTTTGTAAGTAATACCAGTGTAATAAAAACAAAAGGTAAACTTAATAAATATGACTCATAAAAATTTCAACAGCAATAAATAATTAATTACAATGAAATATTTCACTACGTACACCAATGGATACAATACATACTATGGAAAAATACCCTGTATTTCATATACAAAATCCACTAAACAATTCACAATAAATCTCATTGTAAACGATAGCTCGCATTCAAGAACCGCACAATAAACGACCATAAAAATCATTCTAATTATATTTACCACAATAAGAGTACTCGATATATTAACTTTTGATAAAAAGAAAAACAAAATTAATGATTGCGACTAATTCGCAATAAAAATGCCACATGCGAACAAACACGAGTATGGGGGGACAATTATAACAAATTACGCACACTACCCTTGAAACTCGAGTGAGATTTGCATTGAATGGCATTCACATTTTTTGTTGCTTATTCTCAACTTTGCCAAGCAAAAATGAGTTTCATCTACTTTGTTACACAACCCAAATTCATTTTTAATACCAGCAGCTGCAAAAATCCTTTCTGTACTGAGCATCTTCTGAAGGGTCATCTAGAAATCCCGATCCAAAATCAATTTTATTACAATAGCACAAAGTGGAAAATGGTTCGTGTTACGAAATCACTTGAATATTAAAAGTCTTGGTAATTATTCAGGAATTCATCCATCATTAATCACAGCGAAGGGGGGAAGGAGGGAAACGTTGTAAAAATGATTGTTGAAAAGATAAATCATACAAGACACGGTGGTGACGTTTATGGCGATGTGGACACGTGTGACGTCATACATCCTAATTCTGATGTATGAATTGAATACATTGTTGGTACTATCATTAGTGTTAATTATTATGAATATTTATTAGAAGCAACAATGGAACGTTTTGTTGATGATAATGCATTTATTGGTTATTGTTGCACTGACTATGCTATTCCACTGAATCCAATTATTTGTATTAAATAACAAGCTGGAAACATAAAAACCAGATGTTATTGGTTCGAAATGAATAAAATAAATAAGAAATCTTTGTTGTGATAATAGATTTGAAGGTTTTAGCTTTCAATTGTATTTCTACAAATTAATTTATGTGTATTTATAATAAATTAAGCTGTAGTGGTTTCACCAGTGCAGTCATCAACCCGTTACACAGACACACTTGAGCACTAGATTATAATAGTTTATTAGCAAGAAGATAGTACATCATTTCAATAAAATAGCACATATTTTCACCGCTTCTAAGTTGAAAAGTTCACTGGTTGAATTTTGAGAATTGTATTTTTTAATTGTAATTTTTCAATTTCTACGTTTTTCCCAGGATTTTTTCCCGGTTAATGCCAGCACTACTTGGGACTTGAAAACAATTTGACATTCGTAGAATACAGACACGATTCTTAATTAAGCATAGCATAGCTCCTAATCCCAATCCTAATCCTGAACAGTTTTATTCAGTTATTTACATAACCAATAAAAACTAAAGACAGTCTAAAAATAGTAGTCTAAAAAAATAGTAATCAAAAAAATATGCCTGTAATAATGCAATTAAAATAAGTTGAGATAATGACTAATATGAAAGTGTTACCTTCGTAAATCATTAAAGCTCATATTGAATCGTGACTCAACTAAGACGTTATGCAAATCAAAAACAATCAAAACTTTAAAATCAAACACATTTATAAATCTAATTGTGGATCTAAACAATATATATAGATTACAACACCGCTATTATAACAAGCACTTAATTACTATTAAAATGCACGTAAGCCTTTCGAATCAAAATAAGTGCGGGTCAATCACTCACTCTGAATATAGTTCGTAACATTCAGAACCCGAATTTGGTGAATACTATTCATCCTAAAACATGATTACAATGGGATAAATAACCATTGAAACACCGTATACCCATTAACCCAACGCGTAACTGTCAGCCGAGAACTTTAACAATTAACATCGTCCAATAATAGAAACTATAGTACAATGGTCCTCACTACAAATTAATTTATTCATATACAAAGGTCAGCAGCCGAAAAAACATGACACACACGAATTTGAACTTACACAACTTGAAGACAAAGTTCAAGTTTATGTAGAGGATCGACTCGTTTTTGGTAGTTTGCAAAAGGACGGAGTGTTTTACAATAGAAGACTTTAGTACTTTGTTTTTAGTTTAGTATTTTGTTTGTCAAAAAAGTATCCAAGCGAAGCGTTTGGTATACTTTTTTTTATTATAATTTGTAGCTCACAATGATACGACTGCGATTTTTCATTGCGACACATATTTGCGGCACTAATGCGATTCGCGACACTTTAATCGTTCGCGGTGACAAAAGCTTTTGTTGCACTCAATGCGTTTGTTGTTGCGGTTTGTTTAAATGTTGATTGAATAATGCATTATAATTGAACTTTCATTGCCTTGATATTGCAGATTATTATTTGCTCACATTTTTAATTGAATTAAGTTGTGATTTAGAGATTAATTATGTGCATACTGTGATGTTCTTGAAATTGAATGCGTAACTTTATCTAAATAAAGACATTAATATATATACTATTGCCGATGAATGTTTTTTTATCTCCACTATTACAAACAATTGAAACCAACTGATTGCATCTATATATTCTAGACTACATCTACATATATGTATATACATACCTATCTCTGTTGTGGTATGAGACGGTACGAAGACATGGTTAAAATGACACGCTACGTAAATATGCTACGTAAAAAGCTTTCTCGTCCTTGGTTTTTTTTTTGTTCTATTATCTACTATTGGTCGTTCAAAAATGATCCTTTTCTTTTGTTTTAATACATTTGGCTAACGAAAAAAGGGCAGTGAACAGCTGTGGACATCGTGTGCACGGGATTTTGTTTTCAAAATGGATAGATATGGAATTGGCCGATAGTTCGTACATACGGGTAATGCAAGTAGGAATTTTCAAGAACTTTTGCTTGCTGACATCAAAAACAAATCATTTCTATGACGGACACCCATATTTTTTTCCACGTGAGATTACAGAGAATTTGAAAATTCCGGGATATTCAAAATGAATATACCTACATTGCTGTAAACCCGAAGAAAGGTAATGAATATTTTTTGTGAACAACATATAAAGGGCAGCTGGCTTAAAATAAATATCAAATAATTCCTTCAAAGACTAACACCTTATTTGTACACCTTATCATATTTTAAGCTCAAGCCAAAAAACACTATAAGAAATAAAGGTTTTCCTTACAAAACATTACAAATATCAACATTTCATCAAATATTTCGCCCACCACTTCAATTTCATTACACATTCAAACGACAAAAATCAAACACGTTTTGCGTCTTACAAGAAAATCGATGGCATTAAATTCGAAGCAAGTCTCGAAATAAGGGTTGCCATATACAATATAACGTATGCCTTATTTGTATGTGCGTTCAATAGCTATTTTATTTTTATTTTTCTCTTATACGAACGTAGGGGGAGTAATCCAAGTCGCTTGCGTGTTCGTCAGCTCAGAAAATAATGTTAATACGCCTTCTTTTTTTCTTCTATTTGTGGTATTAGTTTCAATGGTTTTTGGGGATTGTTTTCCTTTTTCATCTGCTTTTTTTTATCCAAAATGGCGTCAGTTTTTTACATAATGTGATGAATTATAACTAAAACTATACTAGAGTTCCCGTGCGCAACTTGGCCTGGGTTACTTAGGTAATTTTCGTTTCTAAAATATATTGTACCCACTGTACCTACACTATGGCGGTTTCCTAACATAAAATGTGTTACTAAGTCTAATTTCTATGGAAGAAAACAATTATCAAAATGTCAACAGCAAATGACAGCTGTACGATAGAATCGTATCTTGACGATGTCATCATTTATTAAATATGTATTTGTGTGTGTATGTCAAAGTCATGGCAGTGTGGTGCGGACTTTCATACAAACTTTCACCCCCCATTTCACCACCTTAGGGGTAGAATTTCCAAAAATCCTTTCCTAGTGCTCGTCTACAGTGCAAAAGGAACCAGCAAAAGGAAGCATGCAAACTTTCAGAGATCTAGCTCCTGTAGTTTCAGCTGTGGGTTGATACGTGAGTCAGTTAGGTTCTTTTTATATATATATATAATATATAGAAAGATTGACACGGTGAATTTAATACTAATCCTGAGGATAAATTGGTGGTCAATTAATTATTAAATTAAATGTCCCATGGAAACATAACCAAATTGATAAACTCCTCTCACAGTATACCATAACAATTGACCATGAAAGAACAATAATGGATTGTCTTTCATAATTATAATTTCTATCTCAGACTTGTACAATTGGCGGATCAGCACCTGAATACTTACAATTATGAATAAATCTATTCAAAAAATATTATTTCGTAACACGATTAGCTGCAAAGTGAACAATTTTAAACAAACACCTACCTACAAGGCGAGCGCCAACAAAGGCTTCGATACTATGCAACCTCTTTTGATAGAACACAAAGCTACCCGGTCTTTGCCTAACTAACTATTTAAGCAACACTAACTTTAATTAATCTTGACAACACCATTGTACATAATAAATATCATTTATCACTTTCAATAGCTATCGACGCGAGAAATTTTCGAATCACGATCGAGAAACGGCCAGTATCGCAGTTTATTTTATAACTGGTAACACTGGCGATCAACGCCTTTGTCTTGACGGGCGTTTTGTTTGTGGCATTAACAACTGAAATGTTGCGAATTATTGTGGAATGACTCTGATGATTTTTATTCAATAGGTGTAGTTATGATTTTTGATTGACGGTAATGATTGAAAATGATTAAGTTTTGCTTTTGGAATGGAAAATTTTCGTAAGTGTAATGATTATGTTTTTGTA
This sequence comes from Acronicta aceris, assembly GCA_910591435.1. Taxonomy (NCBI): domain Eukaryota; kingdom Metazoa; phylum Arthropoda; class Insecta; order Lepidoptera; family Noctuidae; genus Acronicta; species Acronicta aceris. Next base: position 1,587,964 of record OU342759.1, on the reverse strand, counting down.
ATCTTCAATTACTTTGTCAGATTTTCGAAGCTTTGAAAGCTAAAAATATTCGTAGGATTAGAAAACAACGCACTAGGTAGTAATGCATAAAACTATATGAAGTTTACATAAAAGCAAGATTTTATGAACTAGAAAGATTGAATAGAAACCATTTGTCAGACTTTTCCGTTACCTAAGATTCCCATTATGTGATAATATCTAAGCTGATATTTAAAAAGAAACATTAAGCACACAATTGTCTTGTAACTGTTTACCTGGTTTCTGTTTCCTAACTTATTATATTTTATCTACAAAATAATAATAATAAATATAGGCATGATGTTACATATTTAGCTTCCACATATGGCACTCCATCTTATTCCACGTAGAGCGTACGTCAATTCGAAGCACAAATACATTTTTCGTTAGATTTTTTTAACAATAACAGGGGCTAGATTTCAATTATTTGCCAATCCGTTACCTGTACGGGCACAGTGGTCCTGACTCGATTGCCTCCCGTCTGGCAGTACGCCGGAATCGAACTCCGGTCCGCACAATGAAATACATCTAAATAAATAACACGGACTTCTCATTGTGATGCCGTCTCCATACAAAATATATTTTCACTACAATACCCGCGCTGGGAATGGGGAAAATGGGGCATACTCGAACGGGAGAAAATGCTCGAATGCTGGCAACACTCGGGCTTAATTCGAGATTCCATTTTTGAAAATTTGAATATTATTGGGTATTTATGTTGGTGACCAATTATATTCTGTGGTTTTAGGTTTATATTTTTTATGGCTTTTCCGGGTAAAACCGGTATAGCTGCCGAAGGGCTATAGTTGCCCCGATCATAATTACTATAGTTTCACGGATAAAACTCACGTGCTTAATTAATCTATCGAGAGATTCTCCATCGTGTCTCATATCTCTGTGCGATTACATGGGAATGCAAAATGCGATCAAAATTTCTGAGGGATAGATGTCCTGTTTCTCGGCGGGGCATCTATCCTAAACGTAATTTACATGGATTAGGCAACTATCCCACTTCACTTTTCCCCGAAGGTGTCGTATGCGCAAGGCATTTTCTCCGAGTAAAAAGATGGATGTCCCAAAATATAGAGGTCCGCAAAATCGCTAATACTCTGGAAATATTCAAGATAATATTTATTACTTTTCATAAAATTGTAATAAAAAACCAAACAGCCAGTTTTACAAATAAAGTATTTTGATAGATAATTAAGTATTTTTTTTAAAAGTGCGTCATTTATCCCGGTTTTACCTTACTGATATTTACTGTAAGCTGTTAGCAGCTTAACTTTTGATAATCACGGTCATTAAAACCAGTTCACACGTAATAAATTAAAAAAACATCAGCATCTTACCGTTAACTGTCCCATTCCTGGGCACGGGTGTTAAGGTGTAACCCATCACGCGCTGGATTAATCTTAGATATTTTCTATAAAGCCATGAAAACTTAACCTTCGTATTGTTATCCTTAATTTCGAATTAACACAAAATCTTCATTAATTGATAAATTAATTTACTTTTGAACAGATAAATCCACTTGACGAATTCGACATCGAAGTCGCCGAAACCCTTGAGGGTCGTAAGTCTAAACAATGACCTACCGAACTAATGATTAATTCAAAAGTCGTTGGATTCCTTTCAATGTGTGGCCACAGGATAGGCGTTAAAAATACCCTTGTGAGTTATTAACATAAAGATAGTTTCTTCACTGGAAAGTACTATACTGGAAACATACAATTAGTTTTTGTATTTTTGACAATTCGAAAGAACCTGTAATATTAATTTAATTAAAATAAAATTTGACTTTGAACGGAGATCAAAAGTCATATTCCCAATTGATACCCCAATAATAGTTTATGCATGTAGAGCTCGTCGCTTTACAAGTTACAACAACAAGATTGCATGTTTGGCGTAGTGGCGAAGCAAATGGTTCATGACCATGGATTGTGGGTTCGATACCACTTTTACGCGTAAGACCGGCTCCAAACGGTTTTACTATGTTCATTTGTGTGTATGCATACTCCATGTTAGTTCCTATTTGTAAGCAAAACAAAAAAAAATAATTCTTGTTTTTTTTTAAATTCTTGTTTGCTTGATTCGAGCAACAATAAAAAAAGTCTTTCATACAGCCTCCTCTATATAGTGCAACTAGTTTTGACTTTTCATAAGTAGGTATTTACCTATTTTAGTGGTTTAGTAGAAATAAAACATTTAACTGGAACTCAAACTCAACTGATTCCCAGAAATGGATGAGGATGATGGTGCTTCTTGGATAGCTTAGCAGCTTTCGCCAGATAATTTTACTTTTTAAACCAAGCAAATAATTTCTTCACTCTCGCTCGCTTACTTAGCAGCTCCACAGTAGGAGCTAAGAACGGTATAAAATAAAACAATTGGTTTGAAAAACGCCCCCCCCTGCATAAAGGGGTTCATAATTATTAAATTGAAAACCGTGTTTTATAGTCACAATTGAAGGGTTGGGGCGACAGAATGGATCCCGAGTTCTATACAGAAACTAATCTAGATATTGTTTTTACCTACCTTCTGTTGCTCTGTCTATTAGTGCTATTTGAAGAAGAATGATTTAGCTTCTCTTTTTTTTTAATTGTTGCCACTTAACACCGGAAAATTGTCCAAAAAGTTTTAAATAAGTATGTGGTGGATATCACTTCCCCATCGTTCTGGAAGGAGGCTCAGCAGTCTCCATCAAAATTGTCGTTATGATTAAATGAAACTTTATTGAATTCACAAAAGATCTTATTAATAAGTATAAGTGAGACAGATATCAAAGAAAAACAAGAAACACATTTGTAGATAGATCACAATCCACATATAAAAATATAATAATCAAGATAGCAGCAAATATAATACCGGCTCACATGATGCAGTGCAGCCCCACAGAAGTAAATCCACCACCATACACCTGCCGTTAAGCAATAAGACAAGAATAAAAACAATTTGAACTATGAAAGAGAGAACTACTTTGATGACAAGAATGACTTGTTAAATAATGTTCGAATATTCACCCTTTTATTTCAGGCGTAGCGTGATATTATAAAGCCTATGCTACTAACTGATAATGTAGGTTTCTAACGGCAAAAGAATTTTTGAAATCGGTCCAGTACTTTTTGAGCCAATTCGTTACAAACATACTTACATACAAATCTTTCCTCTTTATAATATTAATATAGATGTCTAATTCGCGTAATAAGTATTATAAATTAATAAACTGTTCTTTGCATTTATTCTTTGTAAAACCTCTTCGTTGGTCATTTTGTCCAGCTGAACGAAATCTCAGAAAACATAAAGATTACTTACAAACTTGAAATTTGACGTGTTGATTCCTCATTGGTATAGTCAAAGAATTTACCTGGAGAAATTCCCATGGAACTGGTAAAAACGCGGGAATACCGCTAGACAGAGTTCCTATTTATTTAGATTATTTCATCGATAATTATTTTTTTTAGTATCTATTATCACTATCGAGTGAGGATCGATCACACGATATTTTTACATTTCTACTTTTTTCTTAATTTTGCCAATGGAAGCTCGCAGCGCCATCTATCGGGTGGTGTGGAATTAATAAAAAAGAGTTGATCGCATTTTACAAGCTGTGATTGTATGGGGCTTTGTCCCGAGATTTTTATACTATAAAAAGTAGAATAATTAAATACCTACTAAATACTGCTAATTAATAGTTGTTGAAACTACTAACTCGTAGCTGCGTGAATATTAAAATAAGCGATTGTTGGCCTAGGTATCGACACAGGGTATCCTATTGTGGAGACCAGTTCAACGTTCAAATGTTTTTATTTCAAACTAGCTTTTGCCAGCGACTTCGTCCGCGTGGAATAGTTACTTTGTTCCCTAGTTCTTCGCCCGTGGTTTCACCTGCGTTGCCCCGTTCCTAAGGGTTGTAGCGTGATGATATATACATTGATAGCTTGAAACCTTTCCCATGAATCACTCATTTTCCCAACATTTCCCTTCACTGCTCTGCTCCTATTGATCGTAGCGTGATGAAAAGTATACTATAACCTGTGGTTTGAGCTGTGCGTTGATAGATCACTATGTCAGTCAGTCAGTCACCTAACGTAAGAGTAGACAAATATAATCAGAAAGCTCCGAACTGCTAAGCTATCGGGAGTTACACGTGTTATTGTGAGTCAACCATAAAAGATAGACATTTGCTGTCGTGGAATATTTTTTATATAATTTTAAGGAGAACATTTCCGTCATACATGATTTCTGTGTAGCTTTAACCATTAAGGCTGCACACGCGACGGAAGCAAAAAAATGGAGTAAGTTCTCCTGTTTTCCCAACATTTCCCTTCACTGCTCTGCTCCTATTAATCGTAGCGTGATGAAAAGTATACTATAACCTGCCCAGGAGTATGAAGAACAATTGTACCAAGTTTCGTTGAAATCCGTCGAGTGGTTTTTGTTTCTATAACGAACATACAGACAGACAGACAGACAGACAGACAGACAGACAGACAGACAGACAAAAATTTTACTGATTGCATTTTTGGCATCAGTATCGATCACTAATCACCCGCTGATAGTTATTTTGGAAATATATTTCATGTACAGAATTGACCTCTCTACAGATTTATTATAAGTATAGATAGAAGATAAGCTTTTACAAGCGTTTATGAAACGTTATGATTTTAGTTCCAAAAGGTTTATTCCTAAGGAGAAGAATCCGGCAAGTAACTCTATGGACACTCAATCAATCAAATCAGTCTATTGCCATCCACTGCTGAACGTAGGCCTCCCCCAAGGAGCGCCAACCATCCCGGTCTTGAGCAGCTCGCATACATCCGCTGCCAGCCACCTTCTTCAAATCGTCGGTCCATCGCGGCGCAGAGCGTCCCACACTACGCTTGGCCAAACACGGTCTCCACTCTAACACCTGTCGGCTCCATCGGTCGTCTGTCCGTCTGCAGACGTGGCCGGCCCACTTCCACTTCAGCGTGCTTATTCTTCGAGCAATGTCGGTGACTTTAGTTCTTTGGCGAATGACTTCGTTGCGAATTCTATCCACCAAAGAAACTCCAAGCATTGCTCTTTCCATTGCACGCTGTACAACCTTGAATTTGTGAATATAGACACTCACAGTTTTTTTTTCTCGTGCCGCACGTTAGGTGTACCTACGCCTAGCGGTTAAAGTAGTCACCTTGGCACTACCGTTACCCCGAGTGTCGTGACTTCAATACTCATCTGAGGTAAATATTTGTATGATCCACCGATATTTGATTCGAGTCTGGGTGTAAATACTTAATGTCCGTAAATTGTATGTTTATAATGTCCCTGCTACCTATGCCTGTATAGTACGGGATCTATTTATTTTTAAGAATAAAGGGTATACAAATCTATCGTCTATGGGCAGGTATAATAATGATTTAATATTGTAAACAGTTTTTCAAACGCATTCAAAATCTCTTGACAGAATAATATATGACAAAAGTATATATCTTTATATAGTTATTAATCTTATTGTGTCTGATCTCACCGAAAATAATTTCGTTATTGTCAAAAAACCCAAAGCCAGTCTTGTACACGTTAAAAACCTTCTTTAAAATAATATTGAATGGCCAAAATAAATATACGTAATCATGATTAATTATGCGGTGCAATGACACCTGAGATATTTGTACAAGAGAATTATATATGCGTAAAAATATGTTTGTATCGTATGGAGCATTACCTACAGTCTGTTATGCTTGAATTTACGTTAAAAAAAGATTACGTTGCGTGTTATTGTTTTTTTTATGGGATAGGAGGGCAAACGTGCAGACGGATCATCTGATGATAAGCGATTACCGTCGCCCATGGACACCCGCAACACCATAGGAGTCACAAGTGCGTTGCCGACCTTTTAAAAGGGGATTGGGCCTCCGGTAACCTCACTCACTCGGCGAAACACAACGTATGCGTCGTTTGACGCCGGTTTTCTGTGAGGCCGTGGTATCACTCCGGTCGAGCCGGCCCATTCGTGCCGAAGCATGGCTCTCCCACGTGTGCCTATGATCATTGTTGATTGTTGAGATAATTTTGATCTGCTATGCTGGTCCTGGTTTTGAGTTTTCATAACACTTTGATTTATCTGAGATTAGAAAGTGTTTATTAGTCATGTAATGTTTAAATCAGCAGTGATAGCCTAGTGGTATGACCGTTGGACTGCCAAAGGTCTCGACTTCGAACCCAAGGCACGCACCTCTGACTTTTCTAAGTCATGTGCGAATTAAATAGTTAATTATCACGCGCTTAAACGGTGAAGGAAAACATCGTGGGGAAACCAGCATGCCTGAGAGATTTTTCTCGATGGCGTGTGAAGTCTGCCTACCCGCACTAGGCCAGCGTGGTGGACTATAGCCTAATCCCTATCATTCTGAGAAGAGACCCGTGCCCAGCAGTGGGACAGTAAAATGGTTCATTAATTGAATTGTAATAATAAAGATTATTATTTATTATAAGTTTATGAAATAGATAACAGTAGATAATTTATTTAAGAAAATGATTCATAGTTTTAAGTTTCCGACGGAAACTGAGATTTTGTTAAATGGTTTTAATTATACGTAATAATTTACTCAACTATCACAATAATCATTAATAGAGTTTAATTAATGAAGTCATGAATATTTTATTAAATTCAAATAATAAAATATCATTTAAATGAATGCAAAAAACAGCATTGTAAATACCTTGTATAATATTTTATCGAATAAAATAACAATGCTATAATATCAGAATGGCAAATTTATAATTTATTTATTTACAGGTAATTTATTATTGCAAATGAATGCCTCATTAGTCTAGTGGTCCCGACTGCTACGCTAGAGGTTCTGGGATCGATCCCAGGTCGACCAAAATGCTATTGGGATTTTTCTATGAAAAAAAATCTCAGTAGCAGCTCGGAGTCTGGATTTGTGCCCGGTTAATGGCTATAGGCCATAACTTGGGACTTAAACATACCGGCGAACTGTAGATGTACATTTAGTACACCTCTGCCTAACCCTTCAGGAAATACAGGCGTGATGGTAGGTTATGTTATTATTGGAAATATTATTTTGTTATCCAATATCCATTCATATTTCTTTCGTTTTTTTTTTTTGCTTCGGCCTTTTGTCTTTATCATTGTGTGTAAAGTTACCATTTACTGGGACCTATTAATACTAATGAATGCTTTCGTAATATATTTTCATCACTTCACATACATGATTTTACTATGTGCTTTTACTATACACAATAAACATATAGGTACCTGATACACACTTCCAATACTAAACAACTTTTAAGCTGAATTGAATTCATCAACTCAACAATAAAAGCGAACAAGTTCTCATTGAAAATCTAATCAAATTAAATTATATTATGTTGATACCAATTAGTGGTAATAGGAACTGAATGTCGTTTAATTATATAACGACATTAAAGTTCAAAGAGCTTGTCCATGCCCGGAAGCCGGAGCACTCGTAATTAACACTAAACCTGTCAAAATAACTGATGTCATAATCAACAGTTATTAAAATTAATTCGAAGACGTGTGGAATCCGAAATAAATAAAAAAGTAACAGTTAAAAAGTATGGTAAAGTTCAGATAAGCATTTGAAAGTTCTAAATTAGGAATTTGAAATGCGCCTAGGTATCTACTCATCCACTGCAGTAGACCCGTCGTTGAAGCCAATGATTCTTCAATCTAATCAACTAAATGAATGTTAATTCAATTATTTCACTTCGAACTTTCCATCAACTTCAAACAAGATTAAAAGGGTGTCAAATTAAACGATGAAGTAAAATAAAAACAATTTAGTGTTTATTTTGTATGGCATTTAACAAAATTATTTTCTCAAATACTATATATATAATACATCGTTGGTACTGACATCGATAATTCAATTAATACACTATTATATACATTTCGAGATGTACTAATGACTTAAGATTACGACAACTAGTTCTTAAATTTACATCTACAGTTGGAACCAATAAATAAATTATACACGGATAAAGTAAATCGAGACAACCCTGAAGATTCAGGCCTGCAACAAATAACTCAACAAACTGACGTTATGTTATTACTAAAACAAAATACAGGGTTGACAATACATGACTTAACTATTAAGCTACGTGTGACACCTATAGAAAATAATCTCTTTTTGGTACCAATCTCACTTGAAATAACTAACGAACCGGCGCTACTTTACCTTATATATTTATAGACGCAGCAAAAACAAAATAAATCACAGTTAAACTTAATTCGCCCCCTCTTGGGTCTACCTTAACATATTTACAAGCCACTTGATATGAGACGCACTTATTAACATCATCAATAATTGTAACTCTAGAAAATAAATAATGTTCATTAGATTCTTGTTCACAGTCTGTTGCACTTAAACTGCTGGTACCGTCTCGTGCGGTGTTGCCGAACCTCAAAGATGAACACCCTTCAAGGAAGGCAGGTTGGTCTTCAATATATGACAGACACGGGCCGCCTGAGCTGATCATCGTGGGGGCTGTGTTGTGTTGGGGTGACAGGGGACACTGGTGAGGACGGCGCAGCTCCGTACTGTGGGAACAGCGACGAGGGGAAGTGCTTTGGAGGTGCCGCCGGCGATGTGTACAGCGATGAATAGAATGAAGATACCACGGCGGCCGCCGACGAGGACACCGTCGGCAACTTTTCCGCCGGCGCCATCAACTTAGAGAACTGTAGGTGGTCCAGCTGATGAGGGAAGTATGGCGGCACTGCTGAGTATGACAGCGCATCCAGGTGACCAACTCCAGGAGCCGGGCCAGCGAAATACGGCAGCGGGAAGCTCGGGAAAGCTCCGGCACCGGGGGCTCCTCCTTGCGTAGGAGGCTTGGGCTTCCTGCGGGGCCTGTACTTGTAGTCCGGATGCTCCTTCATGTGCAGAGCCCTCAACCTCTTAGCTTCATCGATGAAAGGCCGCTTTTGCATCTCAGAAAGTAGTTTCCACTCAGCGCCGAGCCTTTTGGAGATCTCAGAGTTGTGCATTTTTGGATTGTCCTTAGCGATCTGGCGTCTCTGCAGCCTGGACCACACCATGAAGGCATTCATGGGTCTCTTGATGTGTCCCTCGGACTGCGGCGAAGTCGCCGGCAGTGGTTGCGGAGCACTGGGATACTCTGGCAGCATCCCCGGATGCATAGAAAACGCGTACGGATGATGACTCAAAGTCGACATGGTGATTGAACTTTAATTTACTAAGTCGTAAGTTCTGTTAGAGCATTAGCCCTATGATGGTGTATGGCACAAAGCGGTGAATGAGCACAGACGAGAAGGCGATTGTATCGCGTCGAAGACGAGCGATAGACTGGCGAGTGAGTATCGGGGCCTTGTGGGTATCGGAGCGCGGGGGGTGGGGTTTTTGGGCGGTGTGGCGCACGCCAATGAGGGGCCGGTGAGTACAGCCTGCGCCCCACCTATAGCGCTATGTTCGTCTCGTTCTTTCACACAATGGGTGTGTGCCGGTCTCTTTCTGCAGTAACAATAGAGCGGCGTGCCGTGGCGCGGAACAGGCGTGCAGCTGTTCGGAGCCATGTCAGCGACTGAATGCGGCTCAATGCATGATGTAACTGTAGTAATAGAATACTTTACACACTTGTATTGTAGAATTTGGTTGTGTACCAAATAAATGGTGATATAAATAGACCACGAGTGTACGTTTGAATGTCACCTTTTTTGTGCGAAAACTCGACATATTCGTACTAATAAAACGCATGAGCTTTTTGGAGATAAGCGATTAAGCATTTTTATTGACTGGAAATCGTTTGAAGAGAACATGAATGCAAAGATTCATCTGTGATGTTTATGTAGTTACTTAATCGCCTTTTTGTCATATAACAAAATGTAATCCTCATTGATAGATGTACCTACCTACTATAGCTTAGGAAATGTAACAGATTTCTTATTTAATGTCGTAGTAATGAGTAATCGTCACATTTTATTCGATTTCGACCGATTCTGAACATAGAATATTGTATATCTTAGTTAGCCGATTAAGTTGAATATGGGACAATCTGCTTACTATTTCTTTTTGTAACAGATATCGCAATAACTTTATAATCTTAGCATGGAAAATGAAAAATCACAAAAAATATCTTTTTATACATACGTCAGAATTCTCTTATGTTGCCTTATATTTTTAGCTTGGAATGATCGAATTGCGAATAATGCCTATGTGAATGGTCATATTTTTCAACAAAATGCTATACAATATTCCCAAATCGTGATTTTTTTATACATTCTGTGTCAAAATGTAATAGGTACCGAATGATACTTTAATGTGTTTGTTTATTATAAAAGTTTTAGGGCAAATTCCTTTGGTCCCCTTAATTATTACCTAAGTATTTTGTTTTTGATATCCCAAAAGTTTTTACACTTCTTACCTGTTATGTCAATCAAGAAAGTATTACGACTTTTTGAACAATTGGGAGTTTTTCTCAGAATGATGTTTGAAGGTTGAGAAATTTACTATATTTTGTGAAACTTTTTCTTTGGTGATTAAGTTTTGTAATCATAATTACCTAATGTAAGGATATGCGTTTACCCACTTGTGGAACAAAATTGAGCTTACCGCGGTCTGCTGATGGGTGATACATTTTTCTTTATACCTTGTAGGTACCTACTATTGTTGGTCGAATTTGACATTCTTTCATACCTATATAGTCGTAATTATAATATTAGTTATACCTACCTAATGATATAACCCGGTTTAATAATTAAATTTTTTAAAGATTTACCTGTAATTGGCATATGTATCAGACCTTTTCTATGTACCTTTTCTATCGCTTGTAAAATATGTTTGCTGTTGGTGTACCTATGTATATATAAAAATAAAATAAATAAAGATAAAATCAAGTGTGTTTGAAACTTACCCATCTGTGTAATTGCGAAGTCGTGAATGATTAATTTGTTAAATTAATTATGTAATGATAAGAACAGCTAAGTATTAAATTGTATGAAGGTATCAGTTTCTTCAACAAAAATTTATGTTTTATTCATTGCACAAGCAGTTTTTTATATCTACTAGTTTCTAACTGAATTAACTAATATCAATACAACGTGATAAAATCTGTAAAAAGTAGTTTAATTTCATGTATTTTTTTGGTTTCATATTAAAAACTAGTACCTATCTACTTTATTTAAGCTTCGCTTACAAGATTTCTATTCTCATAAGTCTTATTAGAAAATTTGGGGGCAAAGCAATTATGTTTCTAACGTTACTTTGGATTTATAAAGTAGAGTCCGAAACTCCACTCAAAAAAAATAATAATTTTATTTTATGAAATTCCTGTTTCGACCGGATCGGACGAAACTCAGCGGCTGAAATACCTACTACTACTAAGCCGATTATAGTAACATAAGATACTATCACGCCTGTATTCCCCGAAGGGTTAGGTAGAGGCGTACTAATGTACACCCACAGTTCGCCAGTATGTTTAGGTCCCATGTAATAGGGGGCGAGCCTATTGCCATTTAACCGGGCACAAATCCAGACTCCGAGCTGCTACTGAGAATTTCATAGAAAAACCCAATAATACTTTGCTCGACCTGGGGATCGAACCCAGGACCTCTAGCGTAGCAGTCGCGCTTGGGACCACTAGACTAATGAGGCAGTCGATTATAGTATCTACTTATTTTATAAGATTTTTTATAATCAATTAAGCATTCTCTCAAGAGGCTCAATTTGGTTGGCTCATCAAGCGTTTGGTACAGAAAATATGAGGCCAGTTATATTAATTTACATTTTACAGCATTATGTACATCATTGATTCCATTTTAGGAACGAACTGTTTTGCATTTGGAAATTTACACGAAAATGTACCTTTATAATAAAATAATAATGGTAAAACTGTCGAAGTAAAAGTTAAAATGATTTATTTCAATTAGACCATTAAAATAGGTATCTTTGAATAGTCAAAACTAGTTGCACGGTTCCAATAAGTGGATCTTATGGAGAAGAGCCGGCAAGAAACCCCATAGACATCTATACTCTTTTTTAGATAAAAAAAAATACGTGATTACAACACTAAGCTTTACAACTTCGTTTTAAATATTTGCTTAGAATAATGCAGTTAGATGTATAAGATTTATTCATTATATAAAAAAATGGATTTCGACAGCAAGTAAGAGCTGACCAGCCCCAACAGACGGCATCCAGTCGCTAAGTAGCATTTACATTGCGATTGGCGATTGGCAAAGTGAGTGAACGAGTCAGCTTTTGCCATACAGGACGCGGATTCGATTCCCGTACGAATTTTTGTATTTTTTTTAAATAGCTTACTAGCAATGTGGGTCGCACATTACTAGTAGATATTCTTGTTAACCCCTTGTGCTAAGCTAAATGCTTGTGTCCGCCCATTACGGCGGACACAAGCATTTAGCTTAGTAGTTAGTTAGGGCGGGTTTCGAACCGGCAACCACATGATCACTAGTCCGTTGCCCAAGCCATTAGGCTACCGCCGCTTAAAAGTTAAGTAGGTCTTAAACTGTTAATTAGGTTTTGTTTTATTCTTGATAGGCTTACGCTTGACCGCCAATTCGTCTGATGTTAAGCGACAATCTGATCAACGATGGAGCGCGCTTGCCTAGAAGAAACCGACTCACTCGTAATTTAAAGATACCCACATTATATCTATCGAGGAAGACCCACTCGGGAAGCGCATTCCACATTTCAGCGGTACGTATGATAAGAGTGGATTTAAAGCATTTCGTTCGGGTTTCTAGAATGCCTAAATGTGTGTATTTACCTATTACATTTGGGAATTAAATCTTACCTACTTTGAGAAAATTGTAGAGCACGACTTCGAATGGAGAATTTTTAAGGGGTACTTTCAACAGTGTATCTTTATCTGTCGACATCTCAATATCATGGTAATACCATATCAAGAGAAACCATTTCACATTCAAGACGCTTTCAATTTTACCTACTTAGGTACCTACATGAAACTCTAATTTCAGTTCCGTTCTAGAAAACTTAGTGATTTTACAGGCATATTTTGATGGATTTTTTAATATTTAATACTACATATATATACTGATTATAAATCATACAAATAAGTAATTACTTACTTATATCACACTAATTACATACCACCACGCCTGTATTCCCCGAAGGGTTAGGCAGAAGCGTAACTACTAATGTACACCCACAGTTCACCGGTATGTTTAAATTTCATAGTACCTAATAGGGGGTGAGCCAATTGGCATTAACGGGGCACAAGTTCCAAACTCCGAGCTGCTACTGAGAATTTCATAGAAAACCCCAATAAAACACTTTACTCAACCTGGGAATCAAAGCCAGGATCTCTAGCGTAGCAGTCGCGCTCAGGACAACTAGACTAATGAGGCACTAATTAAATATATAAAATTGCTTCATCTAAACTCAAATCATTCGCCTAAACACTTAGTACCTACCAAGGCACCTATAAATCACGCCACATTATTATACCACATAAAACGGGAATAGAGGAGTACCTTTCTCACAGATTTAACTTTAAATCGATTCTTTATAAGATAGTCATAAAACATAAAATCACGAAGCGAATTGGACACGCTTTTGTGCCATTGTTTCATAGTAATGGCTTGTGGCGACACTATATTGTTCAATATAACTAGGATTACGATCGTAAAGACATTCTATCTGCTATCATAAAACGAATTTTTCATTATCTCCCAGTACACACTTTTAAGACTTATGTCTGTTTTGTGCTCGAGCAATTTCAACTTTATGCTTCTGCAATTGTAGATCGAGTTTTGATTGTGACGATACTGAAAACAGGATGGTCTTTTGTTTTAGAGAACATCTTAGAGTACTTCCAAGAAGTAAAGTCTTTGATAATAAAATAATAACAAGCCTGAATGTGAGTAATTTCTATATTTTATGACTTAAACTTTAGTTTGTTCGCGCGTTTTGTTCCCAACTTTATTGGCTATCAAAGTATTCGTAATTCAGCTTAATCGTAAAATAAAATTGTTAATGGAAATTAATAATTTCCTTCTATGGTGAGCAACAGTTACTTAGCAAAATTTAATGGGTATGAAGACATTTTAAATGCAATAAACAATTGATATTACCTAATTACATTGGAGTTTTTATTATTTGTTTGGGGTTGAGTTATAAGTACACAGCACTGTTTCCCACGATCAAGACTTTCCGCATATGACTAAGTAACGAAAGCTTGATAGTTCCTAATGAGAGAAAATCAGAGATAGTATACTTTACTGGTCTCAGAAGCAGCGATAGCCTAGTGGTATGACCGTTGGACTGCCTAGTCAAAGGTCTCGAGTTCGAACCCATCTCTGACTTTTCGAAGTCATGTGCGTATTAACTAGTTAATTATCATGCGCTTATAACGGTGATGGAAAACATTGTGAGGAAATCTGCATGCCTGAGAGATTTTCTCGATGGCGTGTGAAGTCTGCCAACCCGCACTAGGCCAGCGTGGTGAACTACTTATAGACTAATCCCTCTCATTCTGAAAGGAGTCCCGTGCCCAGCAGTGGGACAGTATAATGAGTTGATAATGTGTGTGTAATGCTACGCTAGAGATCCTGGGTTCAATCCCCAGCTCGAAGTTTTGTCTCGCCCGCGTTTCTTCGGCTTATCGATCGCTTTTTATAATATTACCAAAGAACAGGTACCTATCGATAGTTACCCATTAACCACCGATACAAATAACGTACAATTATAGCCAAATAAAATTCTACCATTTCAAAGAATAGCTTTTACTTGAAAATGTTAAAATAATCGCTAAGTCCGTACAGTTCAACGATCAAGTTGAATGTTGTGTACTACTAACGCCATCTATCGATACAACGCGTAAATTTTGCGCAAACTGTAACCAAGTTTTAATTTTTAATTATAATCTTGAAATAGCTGTTTCTTTATTGATTTTATTTAATGTTTACTATGGTGCTTGAGAATATAGTACTTAAGTAATTTTTTCGTTGTTATTTATTATTTCGTCTAAAGCTTACATATCTACACTTTTTCTATTCACTCATCACGAGAAACCTGACTTTGGAAGTTATAAAATATACAACTTTGATTTTTTTTAATACTTAAAAACAACACGAGCGCGAGCCTGTAAAAATATTACCTAACTCCCAATAAAATAAGAGTGAGTCTTACTTTATCACTCCATTGTGTCAAAAAATAAATAACAAAAGAACAATAAATATAAATCTATGGAGTTATTTCAACAAAATTATTAGTCGATTGTTGTCAAAATAATTTAGTAAAAATACTTTATAGGGGAACGAAATAAAATAATAAAAGTATTAAAATATGAATACTTTGACAGTTGCCGTCTACACAACAATTCCATTTGAATGTTCAGGTAATAGGGTTCAAATTTATTTGAAATCAATGAGGTCTATAAAAAATCCTTTGCTAATTCTGGAAATGGAAAAATTTAAGAAGATTACTTTTATCTTTTAGACCAATGACTCGGATTTGTTAAACGATCGTTAAGCGTTAGTCATAAACGCCTCGTTTAAAGTTTTTCAGTATACAGGCAGGAAACTACACTGCCTTCATTATTTAAATAATTAATAATATTTTTTTAAACTGCGGTAGCTACTTATTGATTGTCTGAACACCTACAAAATTTACATAATTTAACAGTGCTATCCACAAAATTCAACATAAACTTAGCCGGCAAAAACTGAGGGGTTAAAAGATACTTGTATTTGTGTATTGCGTATAATTTATATTACTAGCTTTAACCGTTCATATTTTGGTTGAAAATATCGTTAGATAAATGATTAATGGCATTTATTTCTTTAAATTCAATAGGTACAATCCCTTAAAGACCTTTACTAGTAATTATTTTGAATATATAAATATAGAATTAGATAAATAATTCCTTGACTTTTAACAAAAACAAAGGTAAATAATTCCAATAAATGCACTGCTTTTTGTCATGTTGCTTACAAATTAAATTTTCATAACAAAATGAGCCTTAATAACACAAAACAACAATATAATATTTTCTATAAAAAGCAGCATCGTCATATTCAAGCTAAAAAGTTACAAAATATAAGCCAACCGAGATACGTAAGTAGGTACTACATAGATAACATTAATTAAAATCTCAACAAGAAAAATACATAACGTAATATAAAAAAATATTTCACAAAGAAACGTCGCACCTAATTACTTATTTCTCAACACCGCAACAATACAGCCGCCTGCAGACATGACCTGGATATCTGCGTCTCACTCTATTTCGTTAAAATAGAAAGGGAGGGGAATATTAGCTAGTTAGTCTTCGAATGCCGTTGAGCTTCGAATAGTGACAAAGGCGGGGTGAGCACAATATAGGCTTAAAGCCTATTCGCCCCATCTTCCTATTTTAATTTACGCAAATTTCCCATGACACTTCACCCGACATACTATTATGGTTTGTGTTTTTTAATGGACGGATTTATTCTGTTTCAGTTAATTAAAATTGATCAACGGTTAGGACTACTATGAAAATATCTACAAAAATGTTAAATTTTAATTAAGGTTTAATACAATATGTTTATTATTAACATTAAACACAGATACACAGGCTAAACTTAGATTAATACTATTAGAAAAATGCTAGCTACTATAGTATAAAATAAGTTATGGAAGATAAGTGGAAATAAATAAATATTTAATATTCTTATATAAGTATATCTATACTAAAATATAACTTGTACCTAGATTTAAGTTCAGAATATAAAATGTTATCTTGTTCTTTTGCGATACCCTAACAGAGTCATGTACTCATTAGTATAGTCTTAGTCCTATATGTGTGTTACTTACATTTTGCAATAAATAAATAAAATAAAATGTGATACTAAAACTAAAACTTTAATAAATTTTAATAATGTCTTACAAGGCCTTAGAAGAGTGATTGAAGCATTATGATTGCAATCTTTATACGTAACATAAATCATAAAATATTTCTAACTTAAGCAATTTCTTAAGTTTTAATATGTAGTACCAGGTTTTTCTCTATGTTACACTAACCGGATGAGACACTAACTGCACGATTGTGTTCTTTAAGAAATAAAAAAAATTTTGAAAGAAGTACTGGCCAATAAATATTAATCAATCAGTCGACGAGGTAAAATGTAGATATTATTTCAACATTTCGTAAGATTGACTCATGTAGATATTTGTAAAATCTAAATTTTTTTCGCAAGAAAGTTACTTGTTTTAATCGACGGACTTAATCTCTAGTTAAACCAGTGCCACCGGTCCTTCCTGCATCCTATATCCTATACGTTACTTTTGCGGAATCTATTATTTTTCAGCAAGAATGCACTCAGTTAATGACCTCCCAATGATAATAGTCCATTGTGATGCCTACGCGCAGGCAATCTTCATAGTGCTCGCATTGTGACAACGAAAATTCATTTATAGATAGGTTTTTTAATAAACTAATGAACGGTATGGGGTGTTTTATTTTTATTAGATTTGTAAGTCGGGTTGATCCAGGTGTTATTTTTTTTTGGAATTATGTTGATATGATGATGTTTCCTGTTCTTTAGTAATATGTTGTTACTAAGATTTTAAGACACTTGTGCTTAGATGTAATTGTATTTAATGATAGGTTCAATGACTTAAGCTGTGTCAGAACAATTAGCAGATACACCAGATAAACGATTGTTTATGGCCCTCTGGTGACGGTTCTTTTTTTTATAGAATAGGGTGTCAAGCGAGCAAGCTGGTCACCTGATGGTAAGTAATCACTGCCGTCCATTGACACCCACAATACTAGAGGGGTTCCAAGTGCGATGCCGACCTTTGAGAAAAGA
Organism: Acronicta aceris; assembly: GCA_910591435.1. Classification (NCBI taxonomy): domain Eukaryota; kingdom Metazoa; phylum Arthropoda; class Insecta; order Lepidoptera; family Noctuidae; genus Acronicta; species Acronicta aceris. The sequence goes on along the minus strand of OU342759.1, from coordinate 1,570,125 downwards.
ATAGGCTCGTTTCTTGAAGGTTACCATGTCGTACCGGATCGGAAATAACTCTGCTGGTAATTGATTCCACTGAGTAGTCGGTGTTTAATTAATTAATACAAAAAATATTATTAGTATCCAAGCTTTGTGATAGTCATTAGCATAACTAGGGGTCATGCCCACATCTAAACTTGTCTTCATCCGTGAATTCAGAAACGGTAAAAACCAGCACCTCTGAAAATACAGCGGCGAAGCAACGAAGCAGAAAGCTTAAACGAAAGTTGAAACGAAGCAGCGGTCAAGGGGCGAGAAGGGGCCAGGTTCCCCAAAAAATATCTTCGCCAATGATGACAAAAACATAGCCGAAGTTTAGAGCGAACTGTAGATTATAGCGAGCAAGCCTCGTGAAGCGTGTCTCACGTCACTCAACAAAATGACACGCGTGCAACTACGATTATTATCATTGACGTCATAAAACTCAAACTAAAATACGACCGATGCCTTCGAAGAACACAATAACTTTCAAATAACCCACATTATCCGTCACAAAAAGTGACAAACAGTACACAATGACAAAACTTTAACGCCGACAAACAGACAGACAAACGACCAAACAAGATGTCTTCACAACCGCAATAAACATCTTTGTTTTCAAAATAACGGTTTGAAAAGGCATAATTTTATTTTCGGATCAACAATTTTGTTCCGTACGCCAGTTGTGTCATAAAAATGACTATTGTCATATTGAAACAATGAGTTTTGTCAAATGTCATAACAAAAAGCAACCGTTTCGTGTTTTTCTGGAGGCGGCAAGCTAAAGGCACAGACCGTTCGATTCCAAGAATCTCGTTACTCAAACAATTTATTGTAATAACTGTATAATATTTGTTTTGGAAATATATTAACGGATTCGTTCCAGAGGTTACATTTCAACTGAAAGGGAACTTAAAGAGGCATGAGCCGACTGTTCTTTGTTTTTCGGTATTACTTTTACCCGCGGTTTCGTTTGTAAATTTAGTGCTTAAGGTTACCATTAGTGATTCAAAGGAATGGAATAAAAAGTAAACAAGACACTGTGTATACTACTTTTTCAAGATCTTCAACTTTTTGGAGTAACTTAAAGTACCTACTAGTGAGTAAAATAGATCCAATATTTGAAATTTAATTAATATTTCAGGAAACATTTCTAATTAGCAAGTATTTGCTAAAAAACAATGAACATGCAATAACAACTACTATTTATTTATGTATATTTTTAAGGCACATCATATCTCCTGCAGCAAACCAATGAATGCTTGGATCGGAGAAATTTGGAAGTCCCGGAAATACTATATTCAATTATTTCTTTTATCGCAGCCCGTTAAACCTCTTTCAATGCGGCATACTAAGTACTGAATGACGCAAATATTAAAGAAAAAAAATATCGTCCGAAGTGTTACGCATATGTGTTTTGTGAAAAAAATTACAGATTCATAATTAAAACTCGAGATTATACGAAAATAATTAAACAAAATAAGTACTAAAAATGTTTCTTCTGCTAACTATCGAAGTTACATCTCTTTGAAACTCTGCCATTTTTACGCGACGAAACTTTCTAATTAACTCAACGAAACAATAGAGAGCGCGACACATTCATACAGAAATACTGAGGGTGACGACTACTGTTATTATTCCCCTTAAATATATAATTTCCTAGACAAGCCAAACTGAACCCTAAAGTCAAATATATAAAATTCTATTTATATGGCAGATATGATATGTTAAGGGTTATCGTTCAAGAGAACACGTCAAACAAAATTTAACTCTAAGATATTAAAACAAAGTCAACGTCAGTGTGCTACGTCCTGATATCAAAGTTGGCTTCTAGGGTTGGCACCAACAAGTTCATTATGCACTTAGACAATTAGTGTACGCCAGCGGCTAACTCTTCGCCAGCCCTAAGCACTTCCGGTATCGCGCCTTGCTCATGGGCGCGACTGTTTGTTATTATATTTACTCGTTAGGGATTCTAATATGAGGGAGGTTTCTTTGAACTAAGGTTAGAGTGGACAGCATCACAATGGGGAAAGTACTCGGTCAGTTAGTAAAATGGGGCACCAAAGTGCTTAACAATTCCATCAATTCGTAGAAAAAATATCTTCAGATCTCAATAATTATCTATAATTATAGAGATCTGAAGATATTTTTTTGTGTCTACATTTATATACAGGATTTTCTCGAAGGTGCTTCCCCACAGTAAACGACTACTTTAGAACCGAGCACCTAAACCCGTTATTTCAAAGTACCTGTGTAGATTACCTACTTATGTGAGGATAAAACCGTTTAATGTAATAACATATATTTTATCGCCTGATTAAAAAATATATTATTGATGATATGTAAATAACACTAACATTATAGTCATCGAAATTTCTGGAAAAAATATTGCAATTAGTCTATATCATTGGAAAGCTGTGAGAAAATATTATTTCGGTAGATATTAAATTTCCATAAATCAGCGCTAATGAATAGTTACGAGTGACCAAAATTGTTACATGACGATTTAAAATCATTATGTAATGGTTAAATTATTCCGAAGCTAAATACACATACAAATACATATAAATATATATCTATTCAAGTCATGCATAGTTCACATATCAACTAAATTCATCTCATAAAATTAATGCAGAATCAAAATATCATATCCAACTTGAAATTTCTAATCCGTATGTAAACAAAATTGAAATTCTAACACGATGCGCTTAGAAATGTGGTTTAAATACACGTTGGATGGATACCGGACGACCGCGCGTATCTATCCAGGCGAGATCCGAATGTAGCTGGTCTAAAATCCCCCGAAATCCGGTTGGATCCGGGTTCGGCCGAATCCGGTTAGTGGATCAACATCGCGGAAGCATTGTCATCGACAAGTGGACGGTTGAATGTGGTGACCGTTTAGTTGAAAATATATTGGATTTTGCAGTGCTATGTCACTTGTTTCTAGTAACTAATTAACACGGTGATGTAGATTTGGCAATATTAGTATTTGTATTTGAATCCTAGTTACTAGTTCCAAATCTGGGGCAAATTGTTAATCCACTGTGACTGTAAATTTAATAATTATAAAGTTTTATGATATACGGAATGGAATCGTATCTATTATTATAAATGGAACATAATATCTCTCCATACTGACACATAGTGAACCTTGTAGAGTATTTATTATTAAATAAATGAGACACATAAATCAAAACTTCTAATCAAAACCTCATTACTAAATTTTCATTTTTTTTTTTAATTGTCTTAGTTTTGGTTTAGATATGCGATTTATTCAATCTTGATATTTGTAGGTGGTACACAAGGAGCTCTATGTGCTAAAAGGCATTCTCTACCAGCCAACCTTAAAGCGAAAAAAGAGGAAACTGATATTAAGGTAGCCTATTACTCCTCCAGTGAGCAGTGATAGCTTAGTGGTATGACCGTTGGACTGCCAAGTCAAAGGTCTCGAGTTCGAACCCAAGGCACCTCTAACTTTTCGAAGTCATGTACGTATTAATAGTTAATTATCACGCGCTTAAACGGTGAAGGAAAACATCGTGAGGAAACCTGCATGCCTGAGAGATTTTCTCGATGGCGTGTGAAGTCTGCCAACCCGCACTAGGCCAGCGTGGTGGACTACAGCCTAATCCCTCTCATTTTGAGAGGAGACCCGTGCCCAGCAGTGGGACAATATAATGGGTAATTATGTATTACTCCTCCGCTGTTAGTTCCATGCCTCTCCTTAAGTGGAGAAAAATCAGATCACCCTCTATCAAATTTCCCTGCAAAATAGCAGAACGTAGATACATTTAAATTTTTTTTGGGAATCCTCAGACCTGCAGATTTTAATACGATAACCTTCATCAGGAAATCTCTATCCACCAATTTGTAAGGTTAAGCTGCGCTTGCTTGCAGTCTATGTATGGGCGCTGGCTAATTAATTCGTCGGTCCCTGTTGTCATAAAACTTGACCTTGACACACATATATTAATTGTTAGAGGTAATCAAAAGCCTGAAAGACTCTACAACTAAAACCAAAAATTATAATCGAAAAATTAAAATTCATATGTCATTAATCCGCGGACCTATCTATGAAAGCCCAGGAATCTACTGATCCTTACACACCCTATATTCACGTCTAAATTCAACACGAAAACATTTACAAAATCTAATCACGCCCACTACAACACCAATATGTAATTACAGGGTCGCAATTATTCCGCAAACGTAAGTCAAACGCAAACGTATCGACTAATATTGGCGACGAATCAAACAGCGCGCACGATACAATAGTCGCGCGACGTTGCGACAAAATTGGCTGTTTTCACACGCGCCTGCTAATGATTACATGTTGGTTAACGATGTTTAGAAGTGTGCGTGACCATTGATTTACGGGAATTTTGGTGGACGTTATTGAAATACTGGTTCCATTCCATATTGCAAAAACATATTGTGTTAATTAAACAGAATTCTATCTAAAAATTTCTAAACATTTATTTTGTTATTTTATCAAAGACTCCCATTGGAAGCCATTCTCGCTCGATTATATAATGCGATCAATAAATCAATAGTCGTGATATATTTTCATAGATTCGATTTAATATTATAGAAGATATAACTAACTAATATAACTTTGTCAATTAACTGTTTGCCAATTATTAAGATTCATGAAAATAAACATACTACAATAATTGCTTAATGTAAAAAAACAATTAACTTGTTGATGTAAATGTAACGCAATATAACCAATCATCAACCTTTTAATTATAAGATAAAAATAATCCAGTTTTCCTTCAAAAGACGATAAATCCCGTATCGTGTTACAGTAAACAATGTACCCGCACTTCGTGGGCGTATGCAATAACAAATAGCTACTTGCGGTTCAGACGTGTGATCAGATTCGTCGTCGGTTCAAATTAGCTCACGCGTTTGTTTCGCGCACCATTGTGCCGACTATACTATTGTGTCGCCGGTGTGCGGTTAGCCTAATGCGTGGTTTCTTGTTACTGTTTTTAAAACGGTTTTATTGTTCTGTTTAATATTTATATATTCTTACTTTGAATTAGAATAATAAAGCTCAATGCAATGTGCAGTTAAATGTGTTTTATTTATATTTTTTGAAAAAAAATACAATACAAATATTCCAATCCCTACTCAGAGTTATTATGTCAACTATTAGACTATTAGATATATATTTTCAAGCACTAATATAACAACGCTTCGTGAAAGCGGTGCAACAAACTTACATACCATCACGCCTATTCCCCGAAGGGTTAGGCAGAGGTGCACTAATATACACCCACAGTTTGCCGGTAGGTTAGGTTAATAGTGGGCGAGCCTAATGTCATTAACCGGGCACAAAGTCTCCGCGAGCTGTTACTGAGAATTTCAAAGAAAAACTCAATAACACTTTGCTCGACCTGGGTATCGAACCCAGGACCTCTAGCGTAGCAGTCGCGCTTGGGACCACTAGACTAATGAGGCAGTCAACAAACTTCCCAGTTAGTAATACGTAGTACCTGTCTTTGATAAAACCAACATACATAACTAATTCGTTGTATTATTATTATAATATATTTAAAACAATATATTTTAAACATAAAAAAAAAACATACCATCACGCCTGCATTCCCCGAAGGGTTAGGCAGAGGTGTACTTTATGTAAGTAGTCCATTATAACACATCCACATTATATTTTATAGTTTAAAAATATTTTCGGGATTTAATCGTCAAACACAAATATTATAGCTACGTGCTACGATGTAAGACAATCTCTGCTACGACCGTAGCAATTGCTACGAATACTTGCCTACGTCATATCGTAGACTCGGCAAACATTTTAAAGTTTAGAGATTTATGCCATGGCTTGTTTGATAGAAATCTTTCTTTCTTTCTTTCTGAGTCCGAAATATATGACGAAATAAAGAACAAGCAATTACGAATTTCCGTGAATTTAAAATGCAGTTTTATAAGGATAGGTTGCCGCACTTTCATGTAAAACTGTCTGTTATTAATTGAATGTATACAAAAATTCTGCAGTGATAGAGTAATGAAATGGCCATAGGACTACCAAGTCAAAGGTCGCGAGTTCGAATCTAAGGCACGCACTTCGATTTTTCGAAGTCATGTGCGTATTAATATTTAATTACGCTTGAACGGTGAAGGAAAACATCGTAAGGAAACCTGCATGCCTGAGAGATTTTCTCGACGGCGTGTGAAGTCTGCCAACTCGCATTAGGCCAGCGTGGTGGACTATAGCCTAATCCCTCTCATTCTGAGAGGAGACTCGTGCCCACCAATGTAATGGGTTGATTATGTTTATACAAAAATTTTCTCGCAGAATAATCGTTAACTTAATACCCATTAATTGATATGGGTTGATCTTACCGTGGGAAAGCCAGACTTCGGCACGAATGGGCTGGCTCGACCGGAGTGATACCACGGCCTCACAGAAAACTGGGTGTTAAACGACGCTTACGTTGTGTTTCACTGAGTGAGTGAGGTTACCGGAGGCCCAATCCCCACTTGTGACTCCTCTGGTGTTGCGGGTGTTCATGGGCGGCGGTAATCGCTTACCATCAGGCGACCCGTTAGCTCGTTTGCCCCCCATCCCATAAAAAATGGCAAAAATATACCTATAAAATTAAATAAAAATAGTTCTTAGTAACTTCTGTAATAATTAATAATACCTGGCCTGCTTTTAAAAGAAAATCTCACACGAAATTATTTATTATTACACACACTCGACAATTGTTTAATTGTTTCTACGGATCGTAAAGTCGATATAATCGTAATATCGATTACATCCAGTTCTCGAGTGCACTCGACTCGAGTACCGTTTTATTTCACCCCTATATGAGAAACACTTGTTTTGTTTTTCAACCCCTTTGTCTAACAGTAGTGAGATTCGATGATAACATTTATGTTTAAGCCAATACAAAAACAAAAATATATAGGTATATTATTGCTTCGTTTACAAATTTCAACCTTGTTTCCATTTGCAAAGAGTTGATTTTACTATAACAATAACTTTTTATAAGGTCCTAAAACCATTAAAATTACAATAAATTTTGAACTGTAATGAATCAGTAAATATAGTTTCTAATCGCAAAGCATTTTTATAGCAGGTGATGTATAGGTCAGAGCTTTATTGAGTCGGTTTCTTTAGTGACATATTGTTATTTTGTTTTGTTAGATTTCGTGATAAGGTTACAGGAATGTTAAAGTTTTTCTCAATAAACAAAGGATTGAATGTTTTGGTTGGAAGTTATTGAAATAAGACTAAAAAATAAACCAGTTGTATTGAGTATTGCCAGTTGTTTGTATACAGTTGTTGCCTGCCGTAAAAACTTTTGTTTTGATTCTGTAATATTTTGATTTAATACATTGAATGATGTAAGGGACTAAAAAAGTTTTGTAATAACCTTCAAATTATTAATTCTTTGTACCAATTAGACGAAAACGAAGCGAATTGGCAATGATTTTCTTTAAAAAATTACAGGTACTGACCTACTATCACACTTGTATAGCCCGTAAGGGTAAGACAGAGGTGCTGATGGTTTACAACCACACATTACGGGTAGAATATTCGATTTATTTATAATGGAGGCAAATTACAAGCCCAAACACTAACCTGACAATGTTTTAATTAAAAAAGCCTGTTACACTTTGCTCAATCAAAGATTCGAACTCAAGAATACACGGTAAACAACCGCATTTGCAACCAATTATAATGATGACACAATATCTACGCTATATTTTCTGTCTCTTGGTATGAAATTTGTTTTTTTTCAAGAATTTCACGAATTTTGAGTTCCGTTACTGTTACTACAAGGTACCGACATACCATCACGCCTGTATTCCGCGAACGGTTAGGCAGAGGCGTACTAATCTACACCCACAATTCGCCGGTAGGTACCTATGATTAGGTCCCATGTAATGGGGGCGAGCCTATTGCCAACCGGGCACGAATTCCAAATTTAGCATCACTGTTACTGTCACATTTAGCACACTCAAAGTTAAGCATCACTGTTGCTATAAACTAAACCAGAATAGATCAAAAAAGTATCAGAACGCCCAAAACTGTATTCAAAAGGCCTAATGCAACTGGTTTACGGTCAGATGACTGCCAAGTCGGGGAGCAAATCGAATCATGACGGCAAATTGAGTGCTAATTCGCTGCACAACACCCGTGGGATCCAGCGCTGCGAGACGTCCATACAGTGTGGGACGACCATCATACCAGAGATTAGGGGACAGTCCCGAAACTAAGTGAGTAGAGGTAAGTATAATTATGATAAATGATATTAATTTCTGTAAATATAATATTTTTAAGAGCAATTTTACAAGTCAATGTTATTTTTTAACTAGATGACACAGGTATTTCCTAACTGATGACTTCTGAGAAGAAACACCGAAACAAACTCAGAGAATCATGGTCTCTTATAAAGGCTAGACATAATACTCAGTAGCAAATATGTGAGTTCCAATGTAAGAATTTAAGACAATGTCTGATATGGCATTTTGAACAAAGAGCCATTGCGGCTTTAAGTAGACTAGTCCCATCCGACGGCACGCATGCATCAGTCATTGGATAGCTCGACCATAATTTATAATGATAAATGATAAGGATAAAGTAAATATTATATTTATCTTTTTGTGATATTTTTTACATTGTCCATGCTAAGATTAAATATTATATTTGTTTTCGAGATGATTTCAAATCAACAAGATGTAAATATGTTCATCATTGATTGTTTGTTTTTTTTTTTTGCACAGTATACGAGTCAATGCAATAAAAATCAATAAAATAGTATTATAATAGAATGCATACCTTATCCATTATTACACGTGGGTGACACGAGACTCTGTGGTTAGGTAAGCGTAAACCAGACCAGTATACACTCTCACTGGGTATAAATTCCAAGATGTTACTTCAAATTTCAATGTTCGACCTGGGAATCGAATATCAAGACCTCAGACTGGGTAAATGCGGTTGCCCCGCCTAGATCATGAGTGTCTTTGTAATATGTAGAGAATGTTTAATTTATATTTTGTTAACAGTTAAATGTAGAGCAGCATCTGAAATGGAAATTTTTAATTGGTGTTTAAGTTTTTTCGCGTTAAAATAAATACTAGCGCAAGTTTTCTCTTGGATAAAGCAGTTGCACGAGACAGTGTGATTGTATGCAATTATAAGTAATGGAAAACTATAATTAAGTTCAATTAAAATGACGATTATTTTAATATGCTACTACAAAAGTAAGTAAGAGAACATCGCTTCAAGTGCTGCAAAATTATTTTAATTTAAAATCATCCAACAAACGTGAGACGGAATGCCGACGCAATTATCTCAAGTTAACGTTCGTTAAAAATGCATCGTACCCGTAATAACTTCAGCAGAAATCGTTTTATAATTATTTTTATTTTCAACAATTCTATAAATTGGCGTTTTAATTATCTGTTTCACGTTAAACAGATTTTGGACAATTATTTCACGATAAACATGAATTATTTAAGCAGAAAATAGTAAAGCTGTATTTACTTTAATGTGGACTTAAATTATTATCAAATAATTGTAGATAAATTCAAACTATCAATTATATTCAAATCCATCCGATAGAACAGTTCCCTCACTCCAAGAATAAGATTACAAGTGTTCTATCTCACAGAAAGAGCCATAACACAGTGTTTTTATTATTGTTAATCAAGCTTCACTCCTGTATTACATATTTTTACCTACATAACGGGACTGTCTTCTAAACACTGTGATCATATCCACCCTATTCCCCGTGGCTCCCTCTAGCGCTAGTACCAAAACATAGCCCCATGAGAAACACGCACAACCAAACCACTTAAAGATTTAATCGTGCCAATTTTTTGTTCTCTCGGCTCAGTTTTACCATTGTTTTCGGTCACTATAGTGGTGAAAAGGTTCCCTTACAGTCCTAAAGTACCATTTCAAGTGCCAACGATATTGAGAACCTCTAACGAATTCAATTAGGGGTGGTTTAAGATGACTGACTTTATGTGAATTTTGACTTGGGTAATGATTTGTGTGAGTTATGATTTTGTATGCATTTTTGTGTTCGATATTTAAATGTTATGATTATTTCTAAAGGTTTTTTTTCATCATTTTATTAGTTTCTTTCACAATATAATACATATTTAACTAGTGAAACAGCTTGGTATTTTAGAATGCACATTCAATGAAATTTTGGAATTACCCTCCATTGGTTTGTTTGTTAATTAAACTTGAAGCTTCAAGTATAAACTATCTCACGTAGGCATAAAGACAACAAAAATTCAGGGTAAGTTCGCACTACAAAATTGATTCGTTGCGATTTTTAGAGTTCGAAATTAAATCGTAAAACGCCGAACGAACGAACGAAACGATTTCTTTTTGCAGTGCACGGATTATAGTGTATTTCTGCTGATCACAAACTTGCGATATTTTTTCGCAACGATTTAATATCGTAGTGTCTGCTTACCCTAAACCGTTGAATCTAGAAGCATGAAATTTTGCACAGGAGTTCCTTGAATAAATAAATAAATTGAATATGAGAAATAAAACGGGATTTTGGGAAATTTCCACGGGGTTAAGAAAATGGTTATCATCGCAATAACAACGCCTGAACATGTGAACTCATGCTGAACACGCCTAATGTAAATTAATTAATATGAATAGTGTAATTTGGAACCATATTGTTATAGGAATAATAATTATAATACAATATGGATATATGGAATAACAATAATTATGGTTCCATCAAGTATATTAATATCACAAACTAACAGCTAGTTCAATAAAATCTAAGTATCAGATGATTGTTGACACATTTTAAAGTTATAGAAAAAGAATCTTCTCCGGTAAAATTTCTTCTCCCGTCTTATCTCGTAATATACAAAATCTGACTAACGAAAAGTTTTTTTATAATTTAACTACGATTGCAATGTAATATAATCCTCATCCTTTTATGCTTTATTTTATACCAGCAACACTAGCGCCATTGACAGTAAACAATTTATTTAAATTGAAAAAAGGAACGTCATTCAAAAAGTATGTATCGGAAACAGAAAGATGTGGACGTTGAAATGAATCCAGATAGCTGACGTCGAAATCGTGACGTCACAGATAAGCCAACTTTTGCGAACAACGTATATTCAAGCTGGATAAACGAACAGGATCGCCAGTATTGTGTTTATGTTAATAACAAAGTGGCGGATAATGAATGTCATTTAATATATTTTTTTTTATGTTAACGGTTTAGGTTGATTTTTTTTAACCGATTGCGGCAACAATCCAAATTTAAGCCGACTAGCCTGACTGTTTGGTAGGTATTTAACTACTAAACTAAATTATTTTTATTTCACCTTTATCTAGAATGCAATAAAGGCTATTTTAACTTTACAAACATTAAAATATGAATTAACATTTTCACTTAACCTAGCGTGTATTTCGACACTATTTTCTATTTTGCACAGTCATAAAAAGTAAGAATAAGATGCTCCTGTTAAAAAACTTATAGCAAAGTTGCATAGATGTGAAATGCTTCGGGGAACCCACGCATAATAATATAATATTCTTGCTACATAAAGAACGCTGAGTTTTAACAAAGGACAACCACCCTTTAATTCATATAGAAATTCGATATCCTATCACCACATAGATATTTTCCCTATAGAGAATAGCTATAAAGATTTCTTCTTCTCAATGACGATCTCTCTTATCTCTCTCTTATTAATTACCTAGGTAGGTAATTAATAAAGATCATGTGGTTGCCGGTTCGAAACCCACCCATTGCACTATCGGCGTAAACCCACTCGTAGACACAAGCATATTTAGCTTAGCACGAGAGGGTTAACAAGAATTCCTACTACGAGTAGTAATGTGCGACCCACATTGCTAGTAAGGTTTAAAAAAATATAATTTAATACCTACCTTTTCCATATAAATTCTAAAAGAACCTGTTCTGTTTTAGTATTCAATATTTTTTTTGGATATCTTATTCCGTCTTAATCTAATTCATCAAAATTCCACCACAACTAAAAGACTTATAGGTAGCTATAGAGTGAACTGCCTCATATAGACAGTGACGACCGAAGAGTGGGAGCACATTTTATGAATTTAATAAAAGAAAACGTCATGAAATAGTTAATGACGTAATGATTATGACATTCATATAGATACTATTGTTATACCTCGTTAGCCTCGTGGTCCCCAGCACGACTGCTACGCTAAAGGTCCTGGGTTTGATCCTCAGATCGAGCAAAGTGTTATTGCGTTATTCTATGAAATTCTCAGTAGCAGCTCAGAGTTTGTGCCCAGTTAATGGCAATAGGCTCGCCCCCTATTACATACCGACGAACTGCGGCTGTACATTAGTACACCTCTGCCTAACCCTTCGGGGAATACAGACGTGGTGGTATGTTATGTTATGTATAGAGTGGGTAAGTATAGAAAACATTTTCATTAAAACTTTGATTCCAATTTGATTTCTTTATCAGATCAGAAGGTTGCGTGTTCATATCACGTCGGGGTCACCACTGTGGAGGGGCGAGGAATGTTGCCCCTCTTAACAAAGGGAGGATCCTCCGACCAGGCGGGTGTTTTGCCTGGCGGGCCACGGTCCTACGGTTGATGTCGGGCAGTTGTATATATGTTGCAGGTTGCGATGCAAACTTCACTTGCGCGATTCAGGATTTGTACAGTTTGTATGTAGCGCGGTAGATGTCACTACAAGGCTAACGAATGACACAAGACAGAGCGAATTTTGGGTAACTTGTTAATCGTTACCCAGTGGTAATTAGTTTTTAACTCGTAATCACTGTAGATTGCTCCGAATTACTGTCAAAAATAAAGCTTTAGACGCACCACCCACGTTTCAGACTGCGGCCACTACAACATATACCATTTTCAACAACAAATTATAGACGAAATGCATTCACCTCTCGCTGTGCAATCAGTTTTAATAATCTCCCCCCACAATTAGATATTGAGATGTTCACAAGTCCAAGCAATATAAAACGCAAATTAATTAAAAAATTCTTTGGTAAAGATCGCAGCTTTTTAAGCTACTTAGAAATTAAGCTTGAAGCCAATTAATGTTACTAATAAGCTTTAACGTTTATTTGTCAAGTTAGAGATAATATCAAGATATTTAATTTGTGGAAACCTGTAAATAGCGACCATTTATGTTATAGTTATTAGTTGTACTTAAATAGTAGTCTGGGGGCTTACTCTTGAACTCAATTCCGATATATCGACATTGGAATTGTACCGTTACGTCAAGTTACGTACTTTTGAATCCGAGACTAGCGCCAAACTGTTTCAATATTGCGCGGTGATTGAGTGAACTAAATAGGATTGGGAAACGAACCAACCATTGGCCAATCAGGGATGCCACAAGGTTAACGGATTTGTGCTCAAGAGTACGAAATCGCCCAACAGCCAAATTTACATTGGAATCGGATCACGCTTGGGTTGGTATTGTATTGTTTTTAAGGGTAAGCCTGCTGTAACCTTCCTAATAGTAAATAAATAAATAATATTTAAATGTCTTTCATCACAACTCAATTAAACAACCCAATTATACCAGAGATTACCTACCTACTTAGTAACTTTTTGGAGTCCGGCAGACCGAATTTCCTATACACACGTAATACCAAAATAAATCTTAATTCTAACACAATTTAATCAAATTGTGTTATTATTATATTATATTGTGATAGCCTAGTGGTATGACCGTTGGACTGCCAAGTCAAAGGTCTCCAGTTCGAACCCAAGGCACGCACCTCTGACTTTTCGAAGTCATGTGCGTATTAAATAGTTAATTATCACGCGCTTAAACGGTGAAGGAAAAACATCGTGAGGAAACCTGCATGCCTGAGAGATTTTCTCGATGGCGTGTGAAGTCTGCCAACCGGCACTAGGCCAGCGTGGTGAACTATAGCCTAATCCCTCTCATTCTGAGAGGAGACCCTTGCCCAGTAGTGGGACAGTATAATGGGTTGATTATGTATGTGTTATTATTCGGATTCAGATAATCTTAATCTTGGTTCATGCACTACTATTTCGTCCAAAATACTTCAATGGAAATAATAATGTAATTTTTGATAACTGTGCCAAGTTTAGAACTATTTTCGATTCGAAGGATTCCCTACCATTATCTATAAAACGGCAAAAAATCATGTCTTTCTAGTATATTTTGTTATAGCGACAACAGAAATACATCATATGTGAACATTTCAATTGTCTAACTATCACGGTTCATGAGATACAGCCTGGTGACAGACGAATAGACAGACTGACAGACGGACGGACACCGGAGTCTTAGTAATAGTAGTTAGTAATAACGAAAAATAAGCCTCAGATTAAAAACTACAAATTAATAGATACGTTATGACTTCATGCTATGAAGAAATTCCTTATATTGCATTTTACGAAAGCCAACCTCGGAAAGAACTAAATCATTCAAATTATTAAGACGACGATGGAATTATTTCTGCACAATAAATAACACCACAAAGCCAACATAATGACATACAGACACACCCGCGGACATTTTAAACCGAAAACTTTAAAAAAGGAACCTTTGTTATCATTCACCATTCTTATCAGAAACTGTCAATTGACTTATAATCAAAGCAAAATCAACCTTAAAGCTATATAATAAGATCTAACAAAACCGCTCAGATTTTTGCATTTTGATAATGTTTATCTTCGATTAATGTTATTTTGAACGTTACGCAGTCGTGTTAAGGAGTAAGGAAGTGTTAGGATAAAGTGGTCATGTCAACAATAGCCGCTTTCATTGGGCGGATGCAGGTCTTTTGACAAATGGCCAACTGGACGATTTGTCTCGTGTAGGGCGGCGATGCCAAAGACTAAGAGCAGCAGACGCGACAAGCCATCAGTGTGTGGAACGCGTTTGAGTCGTAATGAGATTTTAGGATTATTTTTATAATATCTAATAACCCTAAGATACCCCAGCACTCTACTTTGTTACCTCTGTAATAAGAAATAGCGAGGAAACGAACGAAAATCAAAAAAAGACACAAAAGTATTCATATTCATATATTTATTGCAATCCATAATGTTGTACATCTAAAGGTGGTAAGAATAATAGACAGAAACAATGATGGTCCCTGTCGGGCACAGCAAAATTAATAAGTACGAGAGAGGAGGAGCATTTTGATACTTAGCCATATTTTCTTAAGTTCAAATTTATTAATTTATATTCAAATTCATTATTATATAGTAGTAAGTATATGTAGTAAATTATTCTTTTTCTATTTATTTATAAAAAATATTTTTATGTTTATATCATCAGTTTTATATAAATAAATAGTTTAGATTAATATTTAGCTTACTTAATATTTAGTAACCCTACCTTCTTAAACATATAAATTTTAACATAACATACCATGACGCCCACAACCACTTATGTACACCCACAGTTCAGTTGCATGTAATAGGGGGCTTATTGCCATTAGCCGAGCACAAATTCTAGACTCCGAGCTGCTACTGAGAATTTCATAGAATAACGCAATAATAGATACTTTGCTCGACCTGGGAATCGAACTCAGGACCCCAAGCGTAGCAATCGTGCTCTGAACCACTAGGCTAATGAGGCAGATATAAATTTTAGTGAAAGAAAAGTGTTATCTGAGACAGATAGGGAAAGTTTCTATGGCGGGTCTGTCATGCTGCTATAACAAGCTAATATTTAATTTTATTTTTTTATTAAAAAACGTTGCCCCACACTAGGATTTTCTCCTGTATCGTGGGTGCGTTTACAAACACAAATTCTCACATATACAAACACCCAGACCCGGAACAACTACCTGTAGATCATACAAATATTTGCTCCGTGTGGGGATCGAACCCACAACACGTGGCGCAGAAGCCGATCGCTCAACCGCTACGCCAATCGTGTCGTCGTAATATTATGTTCTCTTAGAGGTTCTTACAAAATAGGCAACTAGGCAACAAATAGAAAATTACCCAACATCACATCTGTCACCCCCATCTGTGCCAGGGCGGGCAAGCCCAGTAATGGTCATAAAAGGATGTTATGATATTATATCATTTTTCCTCGAGCACAATACTGAATGTGTACGCCGCCATTTCCGGCCCCTAATGCGTTCCCCCACATTAATATTATGTTCAGCTTCTAAAAGTTTTTGTAGCTTTATTTCTGTACATTTTAGTATAATGGACAATAGTTTTTTTTACAATTAATCAAGTAAAATACGGCCCGTTAATATTAATTGATTACGATTATTTATTTGACTTATTATTCAAGAGCGCAGAGAGCGTGTGGTCCTGGAATCTAATCGAACAAGTGATATTGCCTCTATTACCTACATCTAAAACATTTCAGCTCTGCCTAACCCTTCTGAGAATACATGCGTGACGGTGGTATGATTGGGAATTAAATTAGAATTAATTCCGAATCGAAACTAATATTTAACCCATCCAATACCCGAATAAAAATATAATGGTTGCATAACTTTGTAATTAAAAAAGCAATTACTTAACCGCTCCATTCAATCTAATCTGCACATAACATAGTTATAAAGACTCAATAAGTGGCACTAACATTTAACTAGCTATGCCACATTGTAGTACGGCTATTGGTACTCAACGGGTTTATCTATTAATCTGACTAAAATGCTGTTTATTGCCAATCGGGTGCGCCCAGCGCTGTGAATGCTCTAAGACTGTGTCGCTTCTTGCAATTCAATCACTTTGTTTCTATGACTCTAGACTGTACAGTGAGGGCTCTAAAAAAAGGCATGAATAGGTACATTTTGAATGTTTCTGGCAAACTAAAAAGGTTATAAGTACAAATCATTAGAAAAAATTGAGCCATAAATTATTGATTGAGATTACATGATCGCAATTTGAAAATTTCACGAATCTATTATCCAATATCCATTCACGAATAGCCCGGCTCGACCGGAGTGATACCACGGCCTCACAGAAAACCATTGTTAAATAACGCTTACTTTGTGTTTCGCCGAGTGGGTGAGGTTACATTTATTTCCAGTGAAGTATTTTGGACAAAATGGTAGCGTAGGAACCTAGTTTAACAGTATCGGAATCCGACTAATAACACAATTTGATCAAATTGTGTTTGAATTACGATTTATTTCGGTATTACGTTTGTAAGAGAAATTCGGTCCGCCGGACTCTTCTTACCAAATAAATAAGAGTCTCAAAATTGCTCATAGGTTGCGTTCTTTGAGGAAAAAAATATTCAAAAATTAAATAAAATTATCTTACATCATTCACTTGTGCCTTTTTCCCATGCAGACACTATAAATTATAAATTATATTTTATTTCTGTAAATAGATTCTTTCAGAATACTTTTACAAGTCAATTTTTTAAATTTTTATAACTATATTAGGCATTTCCTAACTGACGACCTCTGAGAAGAAATGCCGAAACAAACTCAGAGAACACCACTTCCTACGATCCTTGTGTTGTCCATGTTCATACTATCTTATATTACTCACGGTGGTTGGTTGGTTTGGTTTAGTCCCATGTAACAAACTATATTATGCCATACGAAGGATGGTCAATGGCCTTCTTGATCTTATGAAAAAGCTAAAATCCCAAATACCATGCCACTTTTTTGCCGACACACTGTAAGTACTCAATCTTATCCACTTCGTCTAGAACATTCTGAAGGCACTTTGTTGGCCTCGCAGTACTCCCAGAGGGCCATATTTGCATTATACATTGAATGCGATTGTCTGCGTCACTTAGATGTTAAGGGACCTTAGGTTTTATTTGACACTTTAGAGAGCTGAGTAAAATTCTGTTGTATGTGTAACTAATTAAATGCTTCTATTACCACTGCACCAGAAAGAGGATTATGTTTTAATAAGCGAATTTTCAGGCTGGATTTATATAATACGAAAATTTACAAAATGCCTTTAAGAAAGCACGTACCTCGTTACCATAGACAATTTGCTTTGAAATTTTCTGAAGTAGGAATTTATCGTTAGGCAGTCCAATAGATACCTACCAAAAAATAAATAATATCTCCTGAAAATAGGAACGATAATAATATAGAGACCATAAAAAAGACAACTCCACAAGCAATAACTAACATTAATGTAGTGTAGCAACAACTAAACGTTTCTTTTGAAAGTTTCTTTTTTCTAAATGAATCGTAAGCACAATATTTTACTAAACTACGGCCATTTCGCCTGTTTATTATCACAGTTCTGCCTAAACGATCCATTAACTCAGATACACAGAAATACTAACTTTATTTATTATATTAATAGAAGTTAAAATCCCCATTAAGAATCCATTTTTAATTTACAAAGTCTAGCTATAAGTATTTATTCAAGGCCCAGTGATACGTAAGCTGTAATGATTTGGAAAAAATAATAAAATTTTCCAAACGATTTGATGGTCAAATGGATTTCCTATCACCCTTGAGAGTATAGTAAATATTGTGTTTTTATTGGTGAAGGGTAGCAATAATTGATCGTTCGTATATCAAATAGTGTAATTTAGAATTAAGTTGTGACGAAAGCGCATTTGTATTTTGCATTTTTAATGTACTATCAGCCGTGCGCACCGTGGTATTGGCTTTTAGGAATTAAATAATATAAATATGACGGGATAAAATCCATAAAGTAGTTTTATTTCAATACCTTTTTTGTTTATACGATTAGAGATACGATTTCGACTTCATAAAAAGAAAAATGCTATTGATAGGTAAAAACTGGAATAGCAGCCAAGGCTGCAAGCAAATATAGCCCTTAGGGTGGCTAGATATGGCGTTGGCTGATAGTACCTAAGTATTTTATAAAGCCTCGTAATCTAATTATTTTATTAAAGTCAACAATTATACTTTGAAAATCATGGAAAGAGATAAAACCCTAATAGCTATATCATGCGTATTTTGACTACTACTTTTAAAGAGATTAACTTATTGCCAAACTTATTGCTAGACACTGTGTTTACAGAGATACCTAAATAATTGCAACCTAAAAGTTTCTAAGTCATGAGTGAACATATTCTACTTTCTAAGCAAGCATATTCCATAGTGGCCATGTGCGAGCATATTCAATACCTAAAATTCTCCGATACAAAATGAAGTTGTAGAAACCAACAGTAAATTTAATCAATGCAATCATTTTGATGACAACGCGCCCTCAAAACGCCAAAAACCATTTACAAAATCGAAAGCCCTGTTCAATCGCGTGGTGTGAAATAAATAATTTAAAACGGGCTAATTGAAAGCATACGGAACGTAACTCGATAGAATTAGTGTTGATTTTGTCCATGTTTGAACATCTGGCGCAATGGGCGCACTGTGTTTAAATTTCATTGTTCGTTTGTTAATGTTGTTGTGGGGCGCGTTTTTGTTTATTGTGATGTAAGTGAAATGGTTTGATGAAATAACTATAATGATTTTAGCGTGATTGAACAGTTTTGATGTAGGTACTTAACTAGTATTAAATTATCTGTGATGTAATAAGTGAAAGGCAACATTTTTTATTTAAATTAGACAATTCAAATAGGTACTTTAAAAGTCAAAAATATTTGCACAGTTCCAAAATGTAGAACTTATGGAGATGACCAGACAAGAAACTCCATAGACAGTCTTTAAAAAAATCATGATTACAATATTAAGCTTTCCAACATTGATTTAAATAGTTACTGAGAATTATACAGTTTGACGTGTAAGATTTATTCATTATATTAGAAAAGAATTGCCACACAATAAAAAAAAATATGTCCAAGTACGACATGACTCTTGTGGATTCAAATTAAAAGATAATTATTTTTTTCATTAAATGCACTAATTTAGCAACATTAATAGAAAAACACCATGAAGCTTGATCGACGACCTCCAAAGTTAGTGTGGTAAGATTTGGTCACATTACCTTCATGAAAAGGATCTGATTCAGTTATTTCGTTTAATATTCTAGATGATGTAAAAACTAAGACGCGCTTATATCCCATAATCTATTACAATTACAATAACAAGATAACAGGATCAGCGCAATTTGAAAACAACTTTAATATTCGTCACGGGTCATGAACTATATTTATATGAGAAGACAGAGCCACCCTTTTAGGGGTCCAATAAATAACAGCGGACTCATCCCCGGGGGGATGGCGCAAACATGTAAACAAAAAATGATGCACGGAGGTTCCAGACACTCGACATAAGTTTTTCTTAGGGTTGACGAATAAAGAGATTCTCCGGTAAATCCGGAAAATTCCGGTATAATTCAACTTAAGTAATAACTTTTGACTTTTAAGTAAGAAGTAAGTAACTCTATCAGGAGTTTCGTGGGAGAGCTAAACGATAATGTATTCTATTCTGATAGGAAAACCTTTGTAACGCAGGACCAAATTACCAACCAACCACCAAGTTACCTTAAAATTTTGATGTTAGTTTTCGCGTAGCCAAAACGCTTTGATTTATAAAGTGCACACAAAAGCTCACGTTAGTTCTTATTCTTTTACTTATTAATTTCCAAAAATATTAAAACCATCTTAACCTCATAAGTCGCAATACTTACCTACTTTTTTATGGGATGGGGGGCAAACAAGCAGACGGATCGCCTGATGTTAAGCGCTTATCGCCGCCCATGGTCACCCGCATCACCAGAGGAGTCACAAGTGCGGATTGGGCCTCCGGTAACCTCACTCACTCGGTGAAACATAACGTAAGCGTTGTTTGACGCCGGTTTTCTGTGAAGCCATGGTATTACTCCGGTCGGGCCAGCCCAGAAACATGGTTCCTAAATGTGTCGAAAATATGGCCGAAATCCCGGAAAACTATCCCACACGCTACAGCCCTAGTTCCGAGTCATTTGACGCGACCGTTAATATGTTTCCGTACACAATTCATTTTGTACACAAGAGACTCGTTTTTGCACACTGTGCGGGCATTAGACCGCTTATTATAAGGGGACATAATGCTCTTATAGGTTATTTGGCGACTTATTTAGATATCGGAAGCAATTGCACGTTTATATGGTTTATGGTAATTAATTGATTTTATTAAGTGCTTATAGGCGACAAATAACATTAATGAAATATAATTCTGTTTTATTAAGTAAGTAGGTATAATGTAAATATTTACGCAGCTTTCGAGCTAAACAAAAATCAAAATCAAAATGTTTTATTTCAATTACACCAGTAAAATTGGTACTTTTGAAAAGTCAAAACTACTTGCACGGTTCCAAAAAGTGGGTCATATGGAGAAGAGCCGGCAAGAAACTCCATAGATACTCTTTTAAAAAAAAACATGATTACAAAATTATGCATTACAACTTTGTTCCAAGTAGTTGCTGAGAATTCTGCAGTTCGATGTATAAGATTTAATCATCATACAAAAAAAAAAAAAAATAGGTATTGCCACAGCATGTAAGAGATGACCAGCCCCGATAGACAGCATCCGTTCACGAGCATGACGTGCGTATCGGCGTGGTCCGACTCAACCATATTGTAGGGAATAAAACAACCCTACACACATCGCCACCATCAGCAGGACATTTAAGTGAGCATGACAAGCTCAGACCGCGGGCACAACAATTTTACAGATAATTACAATTATGTATGTTCATATTAACACTAATGTAAACAACTTATTTAACTTACAATTGTTCTGTCAACCAAAACTCGATAAAAATAATAAGACACTTACTCCCAAACTATATTTCTAAATAATAATACACACCGGTTTAAGTAGTTAATTTGATTGTAGATTTAAAAAATACATACCTTGTTATAAAATAAAAAAAAAAACCTTATTAGTGTAGTAGGTACTTCTGGTGTTGCAAGCGTCCATAGGCTGCGGTAACCGCTTACCATCATAGGCTTGTTTGCCACCTTAGTGGTATAAAAAAAAGTAGTTGTAAGCGATTTTTAAGAGGTCTCGGATTCGGTTTTAGGAATTTAAACTTTATTTTCCATTGTTTAAGTTACATTTTGATTCAGGTTTAGATCTAAATAAAAAATAAATATTAACGGGATTGGGCATGATTGCGCGTGACACCGTGAGATACAGGTAGTCCTAAATATATTTAGATGTACTTGAATAATTGAGGAAATTGGCTACAACTCATACCTAAAACCTGACTTCTGTGTCATCTGACGCCTCGGTGCCTCGTTAGGAAAAAATAAACCAGGGCTTACTGCTGACATTTACACATTTCTATTTAAATAATAACACACACAATGTTCATCCAAATGTCTGTAAAAACGGAGTCACATAACATACGAGTACATACCTTAAAAACATTGTACCCTGAAAACCTTTGCAAATAATATTGTATGAAGCGTTTTACCCCTTTACAATAGCGCTAAACGTGAAGGGAAGTTGTTAAGGGACAAACGAATAAAAATACCGTGTCAACTGGCAAAGTTGAAGGTACGAGATGTTGTGATGATGGAATGAAGACACAGGTCTTACTGGAAACGGCTTAAGAGTCCGGCGGACCGAATTTCTCTTACAAACGTAATCCCGAAATAAACCGTAATTCAAACACAATTTAATCAATTTCTGTTATTATTCGGATTCCGATACCGTTTATCTAGGCTGCTACTCTACCATTTCATCCTAAATACTTCACTGAAAATAAATGTAAACGAATGAAATTTTTGACAACTTTACCCAGTTTGGAACGATTTTGCGGCCTTTTATTTCCAGTGAAGTAGTAATAGACGAAATAGTACCGTAGGAACCTAGATTAACATAATTTCGAAAAATAACATAATTTGATAGAACATTGATTGGATTACGATTTATTTCGCTATTACGTTTTTGTGGGCAATTCGAGCTTCGCCGGACCCTTAAGTCAGTATTTAAAAACATTTGAAAGAAATAACATTGACTGCTAAGTTGTAGACCTCGAATACAAAATTTATCCTTCCTAAGACTTTTCCCGAACACGGGCGTGTTAATAATTCGGTTATTATTTTCATTTATCACTTAAACGATGAAAGCTAGAGAGATTCTCTCGTCGGCGTGTGAACTCCGCCAAGCCGCAATAGACTATAGAGGCAGAATGCTTGTGGCCATGATCAGTGCAAGCTGGTCGATAACGTCAAGCGATTCAAAGGTTCTATAGTAATACCATGCACGACCCTGATAAGGCAAATTGACTCCTTGGACTTGGATAATATTAATGTCACAAGGTTCACTGGTATTCAATTTTTAGACTTGTCATTACCATAACAAAATACATAGATCTTATAACAATACAGACAGTGGCAGTATGGATGAACGAAAATGCCCTAAAATATCGAAAAGGTTCCCATAGACCAACCGTGATAAGTGCCTTTAACAGCACATGGTATCCAAAAGTTCGAAGTGTCAATCGATTTTCAATTTAATTTCCAAATACTACAGTTTATTATTCGGGGAAATTTGACAGTTTGTGGTATCTTGATGTGCTGTTGACTGTACATATAAATTAATTTATTTTAAGATACAATCATCATACTAATACAATAAAAATATAACTGGCCGATTATGAAAAATAAAATAATATATTATGTGGTCTAAGTTAAAATCTGGTGCATGGTTCATAGCGATAGTTACGCCGCTCGGAGGTTTTGGTCGCAAGCGAAATCTTTAGCTACAGTAACAGCTAGTGAGCAAAACTGTCTCAAGTAGTCAAGAAAACACAGAAAGCCTGCGTTAAACAACGCTTACGTTGTGTTTCGTCGAGTGAGTGAGGTTACCGGAGGCCCAATCCCCTTTTAATAGGTAGGCAACGCACTTGTGACTCCTCTGGTGTTGCGGGTATCCATTAGCGGCGGTATTCGCTTACCATCAGGCAATACGTCCACTCGTTTGCCTTCCTATACCATAAAAAAATATAAGAGGCTTAAATTAGTCAAACAAATATCGCAACAATTAATGACAGTAAAGATCCAAAGCTAAAGGACACAGTTCCTAAACATTTCTAGTCAGTCTTAACATTGCTTTCTACAGCAGAGACCGTCCCATATTCACTATACAACTTTTGGCCCATTTGTGACTCGTATGAATATACACAGATATCTGCCCGACAAACTTACATCATCACCTTCACAACTCCACATCAACCCTTATTATTGAAGCTGTAGGGTTTTAAATAGCATAGAAAATTGTTTATGACCGGAAAACGAAAATTCGTTTCCGTCACACATGGAAAAAGCTGGATTCTCATGCTGCGATTCATCCATCATTCATTCCGGTGTGAAAGACGTCTGTGACGATTATGACGTACGCTTTGGTGTGACAACGGCAAACGCTGGCGACGACGCCTTTAATCCATTGTGTTAAATGCGTTTTTTGATTGACAATGCAGGGTTTTAAGTTTGTTGTGCTTTGAACAGTTTTGTGTCGTGATGTAATGTCGAAACGCCTATACTTTCTAGTCAGTACAAGCTAATTGGAACTGTAAGATAAGGAGTATTAATTTTAAATTCAATTGCCGTACGAATTTGTTCGTACCTTTTGAAACTAAACTAAAATGTAACGAAGCTTTGATAATGCACAGCAGTTATTCGTCAGAATTGCATATCATAGTCTTTTCTTTTCCAAAGTAAACTCTTACACCTTAACTTAAAGTTGAAATTTCTTTGCACGCACATGGTTAGTGCTTAAGCTCAGTGAGATAGGTGTTAGACAGTTGTCTAGTATTGTTCTTGGCTCTTGTAGAGATGTTTTGGATGAATGCGTCGCGCGATATTGAATGATGCGAGATGTGAATGTCGGTGAACAAGAGACACGGATGAAAGGCACGCGTACGGAGTTTTTGTCACGATCTGATACGTCTCTGCCAAGTGCTCAACAGAGTAATGGTGTTGCAAAATTATAAGGAATTCCGACAAAAAATTTCAACTGTTTCGACATCGTTGCGAAACGGTGAAGTGGGGGTTAAGTTTTTAAGTATTACACAAGTTTGGGGTTTGTTGATTGCGCAACTATTAAAACAACCATCGAAAAGAAATAAAATATGTAGGTAGGTAGTAAGATAGGTACTTACCACGTTTCGTGTATTTGTTTTTGTCCTCTATGGCAGGTAATAAATATTTAAGATCTTAATTTCAAGAAAATTTTTACTAATTGAATTCAGCACTGTATTAGACAAAAGCGTTGAGCATATTGTAATATGACCATACACTGTAAAGGATATAAATACGAATTCAAAGCAAGAACGGCGGTAGCTTAATGGCTAGGGTTTCGGACTTGCGTTCATGTGGTTGCCCGTTCAAACCCCACCCATTGCAGTACCGACGTGAACCCACTCGTAACACAAACATTTAGCTTAGCACGAGGGGTTAACAAGAATACTAGTAACGTGCGATCCACATTGTAGTAAACTATTTTTTTTTTTAAAAAGCACTTCTTTCTGTGACATTCTCAATATAATTGCTTCACCTGGTTCGCCACTATCAATGAAGGAAAACATCGTAAAAAAACATGCATGCTTGAAAGATGTTCAAAGCCCACACTAGGCCAGCGTGATGGACTATATCCTAACAGTTTTAATTCTCACAGGAGACCGTAACTGTCAGGGTCAACATAACAAACAAACTCACCTGTATTCCCCGAAGGGTTAGGCAGAGGCGTAACTTAATGTACACCCACAGTTCGCCGGTATGTTTTAGGTCCCATGTTATAGGGGGCGAGCCTATAGCCATTAACCGGGCACAAATCCAGACTCCGAGCTGCCACTGAGAATTTCATAGAAAAACTCAAAAACACTTTGCTAGACCTGGGGATCGAACCCAGGACCTCTAGTGTAGCAGTCGCGCTTGGGACGTGGGTCTTGGGTCAATGTCAGGGTCAGTTTACAAAAAATTTAGAACTACCCCTATTGAAAAATATAGGTACCTACTTCAGAAAACTTTTGTACATGGAAACAGTTTAAGAAAAACAAACAATTACGTGAGCTTTCATATCCAACCCTTACTAATTCTTGCCGAAGTTACAAAGGAAACAATTATTACTTTTAATAACTTTTTCAGATTGGGGGCAGGATTAAATATTAGTTCAGAAGTGGGTTAAAACGTGGTGGTCACGTGTACAGGCATGACTGACTTATATAAAGTGAAATTGTCCGGAATTATGACGTCAAAATCAAAATATTCTTAGCAGGGATGGTAGTGACACAGCTTTGATAACCTTATCGGCTTTAGACTACGCTGACCTGTAGCCTAAATGGGAGTTTAGTCAGTGAAGGAAGCTAGCATCTCTGTGAAATTGTTGTATGGGAGGGGCTGCTCCTGCGGGCTTTGCCGAGGAAGCCTGCATTGGAGCGGCCACTGTAGGTTGCGGTGTCGTATGAGAGGCACCGCAAGTGTGGTGGGCCGCCGTGTTGTGTGGGCGACACTGCAGCTGAAGGTTGGGGAGCCGCGGCGAGAGAGGAGTGCCGGTATTACGGTGCGCCGCTCTCCCTGCCTTCCGAGGCCTCAGTGGGGTCGCAGCCGTAGGACTGCGGACACAGTGGGGCCGCAGGGGGAGTCCACACCTCTGCGGCCGAGGTGTGGACGGCGGCGGGGCTACATATATGTCCTGTCCCGCCGCAAAGAGGGTCTGGGCATGGGCGGCGGACTCAGGGTCGTCCAACTTGGACGTCCGCGGTGGGATAGCGGAGCATGCGAGAGCGATTCCCGTGATCCCACTATTATGCGAAAAATGGCTGTGGTGGTGGTTTTAGTCGGTATGCTTGCCATCTGGCCGGAGAGCCCGACACAACCGTTCTGCATCTCCGAAGCGGGGTGGCGTGCATAAAGTGCATTTCTCCACCCGAAAAAAAAACGGGGACATCCATCCATTTCGCCTTATGGAGAAGGAAGAGGAAATAGCAGTATTGATGGGCATGGGCACTAATTGGCCACACATCAATTAAAATTTCGGTCAATTCATTTTTTAATCAATTAAATTAAATAATTAAATTAAGGCATAGTGGAATTTAATAGTTCCACTCACATTTGGAGCTGCTCAACTGGGGAACTACCTCCACCTTGCAGAAAATCGTAGCCAAATAACATAGCTCCGTGCTATGTTGTGTTCCTAACGGTGAGCAAGGTCGCCAGAGCTCCACGAGGAAGCGTTGTGTTGGCAGTGTGGGGGACCGGTTGTGTTTTGTTACCGCCGCTGTCATGCATGGCAGCATGTCTCCTATGCCGCCAGCCCAACTATTCCTCCTTAATTTACAGGGTCGGCAACGCGCGAGTGATCCCCTGGTGTTGCAAGCGTCCATAAGCTACTGTAACTGCTTACCATCAGGCGGGCCGTATCTTTTTCCTTTATATGTCAATCTCAAGACATAACGCGACATCTTTTGGTATTTAAGATCATTGTAAACACTTATGTTCAACAAATAATTGTTCTAATCTATCCTATGAAATAAAATTTCACAATTTTATTACAAGCTTTTTGCCGATACGATTGGCGTAGCGGTTGAGCGATCGGCTTCTGCGCCACGTGTTGTGGGTTCGATCCCCACACGGAGCAAATATTTGTATGATCTACAGGTAGTTGTTCCGGGTCTGGGCGTTTGTGTATGTGAGAATTTGTGTTTGTAAACGCACCCACGATACAGGAGAAAATCCTAGTATGGGGCAACGTTTCTTAAAAAAAAAAAAAAAAGCTCTAGGTGAACACAACACCAACATGAAACAAAATAGGTACACAACACGAACAGAAATTACTGGAATATTCTATAAATAATCAGACTTTATATTCTCAAAATCCATAGGAACATTCCGACGGTTAAAAGTCAACACCTGTTTGACGTACAGTCAAATTGTTGAAACAAAATGTCAATTAACAAGTGATACGATGAGGTTTCTTTAATTACTATTTTAGTAATAGCTGAAGACTTGCAAAAGGACAAGTTTGATATAGAGCTGTTATTACCGCAAACTCAGAATATAGAATAAGTTTTCTACGACGTGTTAAAAAAACCATGAAGGCATTATTAAGTATCTAGATCTAATTATTACGAGTATATATTAGTTTTCAGAATACCTACAAGTAAAAAAAAATAGATTTTAATATAAAGTGAGGAAAAATGGCAATATAATGTCAATCGTCACTGTATGCCAAAAATACTAAGTATGATCATTATCCTGGTGGTGTACTCGCATTTAAAAAATTGTAGTCACTTTTTAATTGAGTTAAATTTGCTAGTTTTGGGTGACATTGCGGTAATCTGAGTTGGTACGACAATAGTAAATTTTAAACTGAATTTTTATGATTTTTCTTATTTTATTTAGTTGTGATTGGGATACCTATATGCCCTGTTCGGGACGGACAGGGTTTTTTAACATAGTGTGGGTATGTGTTTCTAAGATGCACTTTTTTACCAAAGATGTTTTAAGGTTTTTTGCCGCAATACACACACACACTCATCCATACACACTACACCGATCCTACTAATAATAAAAACATGAAAGTTTGTGAGTATGGATGTATGGATGTTTGTTACTCTTTCACACTAGAAGGGCTGAACGGATCCTGGATCAAATTTGACCTCACAGAAAACCGGCGTCAAACAACGCTTACGTTTTGTTTCATTGAGTGAGTGAGTACTGGACTCTGCAACTGACCGACGATACAGTGTACGATGGAGCAGTCTTACCTAGAAGTAACCCAAATAATGAGATGATGTATTTAACCAGGAACACAGAATCTGGAACATCATCTATTTTTTCAATATCTCTCTTCAGTGTCAGCTCCATATAACTCCTTAACAATCAAGTTTCCAGTTAATGGAAAGCTTATTATAGAAAAATCATTTCACCCTCTTACAGAAGCGGGGGTGGGCACAATAATAAATTAATTAAACAAGCCTTTATATAACCCTGTGATCTTTCTTCAGCCGTAGATTAAATTGCCATATAATATTCAAAATGTACGCTATGGAACAAATCGAAATTCGATAATTTGTGATTGGTTGTTTTGTTGTCTTAAGCAAAGTAATTGATTCGAATATAACCTTCACATTTACTGCCAACAAGCTTTCGTCATGCTTGTAACGAGGTGGTAATGGATAATACAAAGGTTTTGAAAATATTCCATAGTACCTAAATATTGTAGGTACTGGCGAAGTCTCCTCTTTTATGTGTTTCTTCACGATATTTTTGTGGCTAGGAGTTTCATGAATTCTAGTGTTGATTTAAATTTTATGCAATGCCAAAAGACGTGATATACTGTGTATAGAAGTTAATGTCTTAGGGACTCAAACTAAGGTAAGTAGGTACCTTCCTTTTCATTTGATGTTCCGAAAGTCCTCATAGATTGTGTGCCACACTTGCTTTCTCTTGTATCGGCCATGGGGATTCTCAACAATCGCGTGCCGTGGATACTATACATATTATATATATAACAATTATATTTATATAATTAATAAAATATATAATTATTTTTACGAATTGAAACAGAATTAAAATGTACGGACCTCAATTTATTCAAATATCTACTAAAAATATCAAAACCCTTCAAAAACAATGATTCACAAAATCACAGCCCCAAAAATATCTTCTCTTCCAACAAACATACGAATCAATTACCACATTAAGAGGAGACCATCAATCTGTGAAGTGTCGTGTCATTGCTTTCACATTATTTTTGGGGAACTTCCGACAGCCTCCTGCGATGTCTCCATCCGAGGAAATGACGGGTAAAATGGATAAGTAGATGCGATTTGGGATGAAAACATGGGCCCCCTCAATAAAGGGTTGTATGCGTTTAAGAACTTAGAACTTTCACCGAATTTGGGTTACAATCGAATGAAATCTAGTAATGAAGATCCCGTGAGTATTTTGAAAAAGGGAGAAAGCTTAATCATCTAATTAGAATCAACTGACAAGTAAGCGGCGGTAGTCTAATGGCTAGGGCGTCGGGTTTGTGATCATGTATTTGCCGGTTCGAAACCCACCCATTGCACAATCGACGTGAGCCACTCGTAACACAAGCATTTAACTTAGTACGAGCGGTTAAGCTTTAAAAAAACATTTAAAACATGTTAAATAAGCTTTTATAAGCATTGAAGAAACTTAACAAGACTGCAGCTAGAATCTTTTAAGTTGGTTCGAAAAAGTTGATTCTGTGGAGAAGATTCTAGCAAAAACTCCAGGGTTACACGTTAGGCATTCACGAACATAATACATACTTAAATAAAACTCAATTCCTTGAACATTGATACAACATACATTGTTATTTTACTGCCATTAAATATCATTACACTCACATTCTGTTCCAAATCATAACGTTTGCAGCGAGGTATAGAGTTGATACTGGTTTTAATCATAATAATTCTGTTTGATGTGACATTATGAATATCAAAATTTCAGTCCTTATTTTTAATGACTTCGGAAAGAAGGAAGAAGACCATGGAGATTAAGTAAGTTGAAATAATTCGCGTTAGCTGTCATTTTATCGTTAACTTGATTTATTTTCAACCTAGTTGTTTGGGAATATTAACTTACCTACGTAGATTTTTATTACTATTTCCATAAGCACCGTGAAATGCTAGCGATAAAACAATAAGAAGATTAGCATTCTTCAGCAACGCCGAGGATATGTATGAAATTATTATCAACGTAATGCAATTATCACCAATGACTGGTATCACCTTGCCCTCTGGTGTTGCGGGTGTCCATCAGGCGATCCGTCTACTCGTTTGCCCTTATACCATAAAGAAAAAATCCCTTAAGGGTCCGGCGCTTGAATTGCCCACAAAAACGTAATACCAAAATAAATCGTAATCCAGACAATATTCTATCAAATTATGTTATTATTCGGATTTGTATACCGTTAATCAAGGTTTCTATTGAACTATTTCGTCTACTACTACTTCACTGGAAATAAAAGAACGAAAAATCAAATCGAAAATGTTATAAACAATTGCATTCGCTTACATTTATTTCCAGTGAGGTATTTTGGATGAAATTGTAAAATAGGAACCTAGATTAACGGTATCGGAATCCGAATAATAACAGAATTTGATTAAATTGTGTTTGAATTACGATTAATTTCGGTATTACGTTTGTAAGAGAAATTCGGTCCGCCGGACTCTTAAATAATCATGCAATTCAGTGTATCAATTTAACATGTGAGATGTACTCTGAAACTTTTTATAATAAAGAAGCAATACTTACTGTTACTGTTTACTAAAATTACACTTTATACAATCATACAGATCATAAATAGAAAACAACAAAGGTTACTTCTAACTATGGCTTAATATTAAATTATGGCCTCAAAAAAAAAATTAAAAATATTCTACTGCACCCCAAATGGATAATGATAGGAGATCCTAGTGACATCACTGGGCACGTAATGCAGATCCTGGTATGCTTTCACCATCATCTGCTGGTTGACTACCGCAAACGGCCTTGGTGAGATACTTTCGATCGACGGCAGCGGCCTCAGATCCAAACTAGGCAGAGCCTCTTCTTTTGGCCTGATCGAAGTTGGAACAAAAGTGGGCTGAGGTATCGAAGGTACCGTGTAACTAATCATATTATTGTAAACGAACTGGTCCTGATAAGACAGCGCTTGATAATTCGGTTCCTGCCTCGGTTCCACCTCTACAAAGGTTTCTCGGGTTGTATAAAGCGCTGGATTGGCAAACGTTGCTGCATCTAGCCTGTTCTTTCTCCTAGGGCGGTATTTGTAATCCGGATAATCCTGCATGTGTTTTATCCTTAATCTCTTTGCTTCATCAATGAATGGTCTCTTCTCTGTCTCATCTAAGCTCTTCCATTCTAGACCAAGGCGTTTAGATATCTCAGAATTATGAAGCTTAGGATTCATCATAGATATTTTCTTTCGCTGCAGCCTCGACCACACCATGAAAGCGTTCATCGGTCTCTTTATGTGGTAGGGGTTGGAGTGCCTCGATAGCTTCGTTAGCTGCCTTTGTGATTGCTGCTCCAGTTGATATGCCATTGAGGTTAAGTCATTTGTCGTCTTTTGTTGATATTGTAAATAGCTGAATCTTAATTATTTTTAGAAAGCTTTTGGTATTTTCTAAGCTTCTTGTGCTTTTACATGGCAAAAATTTTGTATTTACACTTGAAACCATAAACTAGAAAGATCGTCTCCAACACTATTTTCCACGACCATATTAGAGAGAAACTGTCTCAAATACCAAACAGAATTGACAACATTAAAATACTCATCTCTGACACGTCCGAACATGAACTGATGGTCGGTTTCAACGCGAGCTAAGCCTGAACCGTGTCATTAGACCAACAATAGTCCGATCACAATTGGAATGGACAATTTTCCATGTATTATTTGGAGTTGAATAAAGAGCGGTGACAATGCATTGATTGCTCGCAAATTGTCAAATGATACTCGTCGTATGTTTTGTGTAAGCCGCGCCTGCGCACCCGCTATCTATTAACTGTACGGTGCACAAAAAATGCTACTTGGAATTGATTTTGTTCAACAATATTGCTAGACTGAAGTGTGAAATGTTCTCATTTCGGAATAAAGAGACTGAGCTTGTTATTCCTGTAGTAGTTACACGAAGTACAAATCAATTAATTATTTTTTCCTTTTACTCAGTTTATTGAACACCCAACACGAACCACGCGAAACCACTTGGCGATTCTTCGACTACCTATAGATCATACACATGTTTTGATTATGCGAGTACTTATTTAGAATTAATGCATATACCTACAATTTTGAGTATACTTAGACTGTAATTATTACCATTAATGCCCTCTGAAAAAAGCTCTAGTCTTGTGCCTCATTCGATAGAAAGGTAAAGCAAGTAAAGGTAATTTTAGAGAAATATTTTCTATGTAGGTACTTGAGCTTTAATATGTCTTCCAGACCCAAATATTGGACAATAGGACTTGCAATCATTTTTTAAAGCTGTACCTACAGTATTCAAGTTCAAAAATTTTTTTTCAAATAAACTTTTACAAGCGTTTATGAAACCTTATTGAGTCTGACTGCACGTTTGAAAAATTGATCCTATGGAGAAGAATCCGACAAGAAACTCCATGGATAGATACTCTTTTAATAAAAAGGTAAGTGGTATTTTCAAACCGTACTACATGTGACTTTAACTAACTGTGATCACTTTTTTCTGAAGTAAAAGGTCAGGGTATCGCGGGATCTACAGGCAGAGACGCTGCAAATACATTGTGGAGGATTCAGACACCCGAACGTGTCCGTATCCAGTCTGTAATTCCAATCTAACCCAACAGATGTCGCTAAAGTTCACATCCGTCATTAAACTACGGAGTGTTAGCATTAGCAACAACTGGACTCTGCATTTGTGTTTATCGTCAGATTTCTGTAACTCTGAATTATGAAAGTAAAATAGTTATCTTATACGATAATTTTTAGACAAGGTTTTTTATATTAACATAGGTCCTACCTACTCTAATCACCTTCGAAAGAGGTGAAATGAAAGTAGGATCTTTATTATATTATAGGAATACAGCGATGATACAGGAAGGTTGGCAGTCAGTTTCCTCACGTATATTTGTAAGCAATAAAACGCTAAACTAAGATAAGTGCATTTTATGAGTAGTTCAAACACTACCCTGTTGGTGAGTGGCGACATCTACAGATATTATACGATATCATTAATAACGTATAATATCTGTAGATGTCGCCACTCACCGCGCAATTTAGCGCGCAAAGTATGTTTTCATCCGTCACACCTTAAATTTTGCAACTTTGAATGCGAATAGACAAACTAAGTACCTTCTATTTGATTGTACATTGTCAGTTTAGAATAAATCTAGGAGTGGCTAATCCTTGCGACATAATGGTCAATGGGTTGCCATTGATGAATACACCTCGTTTTATCGTGAATAGACCACAAAAGAGTCAGTATTACGCGGAATAACTATTGTACTTATTTTCATGTGAATAAGGTTGATCAACAATATTTTTTGGCGTCGACTGATGAATGTTTTCGTTGCAATGGGAAGTTCACTTTTGAGCACCTATACTTAGGTTCTTTTCTACTCATGACACAATAATATAATACTGTATCTCCTGGTTTTTGTCTATCTTTAATTATAAACTTAACTTATTTAACTACTTTATGAATTATATCTAAAAATGTAAGTTCTATATAAAAAAGTCTATATAGCAAACATGTTACACTAATCCAAATTAATGCTTTACGTATCTTTACACAACTACGTAGGTATAAAACTTAGATAATACACACTGATAAACACAAGATAAAAAGAAAATATCTCTTCCGTAAATATTTAAGCGTGCCATCTAGCGTTATATACAGGAACTGCTTATAGTTGTTGTCAGGTTAGTGAAGTTGTCTGTTATGAATAATCACCAACAGATGGCACACTAATGTAGTTAGAAATCATAATAATTTTAATGGTTCAGATGGCGTTAGCTGTATCAATGATTAAAAAGACCCAATAAAAACAATTAGGTACGTGAATTATATATAAAAGCTTTATATTATACATACGTATTATTTCTATATGCAATGATATTTATTTGTTTAACATACCATCACGCCTGTATTCCCCGAAGGGTTAGGCAGAGGTGTACTTAAGTACACCCACAGTTCGCCGGTATGTTTAGGTCCCATGTTATAGGGGGCGAGCCTATAGCCTTTAACCGGGCACAAATCCAGACTCCGAGCTGCTAATGAGAATTTCATAGAAAAACCCAATAACACTTTGCTCGACCTGGGGATCGAACCCAGGACCTCTAGTGTAGCAGTCTCACTTGGGACCACTAGACTAATGAGGCAGTCTTGTCATTTATTTGTTTATTGATAAAAAAGAAAAACAATAATTATGTTTCTGAAAAAATGTTTAAAACCGCCAAATAACAACGCGACGTCAATAAAAAAGTAAAAGAATCAAAATGAATAAGAAAAGTCAACGTCACGCGGTGTTCCCAGGCGGTCACCCATCCAAGTACTGAACGCGCCCGATGTTGCTTAACTTCGGTGATCGGACGAGAACCGGTGTTTTCAACATGGTATGGACGTTGACAAGTGTTAATGCAAAATATAGATACGTATGAATGTATGTTAGTAAAATTATAATAAACAGATACAATTTCTATCACTTAAAGAAAATAGGGATATGTAGACAGTTCGGGCTACCAGACATACGATATCTATACATATGTAAGCATTAGGTAGGTATGGGTTTATCCTTACGGTGTCTATACTTTTTATAGCAAGTAATACTTATGTGGACACAGACGCCTCTCCACACTTACGTTAGATGAATGTCACACTACCTTCATTATACCTATATGAAGTGTGTACATGTTTGTGCACAAACATAAATAATTATTATTAAAACAGCAGCAGAAATATGTTCACGAAGTCGACGTGACCAATATCGACTTGTACTAGACGAGCTGCCAAGGTTTTCAAAATATAATAATAATTGTGTCGCTATGAGTGTGCGTATATATAATAAACTACCTAATACATTGAAAGTAATGAATAGTAGACATTTTAAAATTAAAATGTATAACTGGCTAAATGATAATAATTTTTATAGTATTAAGGCGGATCGTTCAGCTGTGCTCGCGAAATTCAAATTTCAAGTGATTTTTCGCAGTTTGTAGGTCTATAACAAGTTCTAGATTCGTGGCAGTTGTAATTGCGACATTAACTATAAAACATTCACAACTGAGAACTAAAACCTTTACAAAAATCCTTATCAAGCCAAAAACTTGGCGCAATCTGTGAAATTGGTCAAAATTGACAATTTACACTACTTTTAGCTACAATAATGATTTTTAAGCAATGGTTTTAGATAAAAAATGTGAATTTTGTATAGTTAATGTCGCAATTACCATTACCATGAATGCAGAACTTATTATAGACATACAAACTGCGAAAAACCACACAAACACAACCGAAATTTGAATTTGGCGGGCACAGGTGAACGATGTCGACCATAAACTGTAACGTTGACAACATAATTTTGAATGCTTTAATTTTAATCAAGACATGAATGAACTTTAATGTATTCCAACACCCTTATATACATCCATCCATATTATTATTTATTAGTTGTCATGCGATAAAATAACTGCAACTTACTATAAATAACAGTTTTTTTTTTAAAAAACCTTGCCCCACACTGCGATTTTCTCTTGTATCGTAGGTGCGTTTACAAACACAAATTCTCACATATACAAGCGCCCAGACCCGGAACCAAGCCTGACCGCGCCCGATGTTGCTTAACTTCGGTGATCGGACGAGAACCGGTATTTTCAACATGGTATGGACGTTGACGAATATCATTACAAAATATTGATATGTATGAATGTATTATTGGTAAAGATATGAACAGATACATTTTCTATCGATCGATCCATCACATACATACATATATACAAAAATATTTATTGCCTCAAACTGTGTAGGTAGGTATGTACATACATAGGTGCTTCACAATTTTTGTATGGAAAGTCTTCAGAGGCGTGACGTTGACTTTTTGAAATAATTTTGTTTCCTTATTTTTTACTGCTTTTACACGTTCCAAAAAGATTAACATACTATAAGTCCGATTTTAGGAGGCGTATTAAGATGAAACATACACCAGATTTTAAGTTAGACCTCTAGCAATACATTGGTGAAAACTGCATTCAATTCCATGCAGCCGTTTTTGATTGATGCGCGTACCACTACTAACATAGACAGACAGACATTTTGACTTCTGTTGCTCTAAATAAAAACTCTCCATATTAGTTTTTATTTAATATTTAATAATGTACAGACGTCGGCCTGTTACAATTTTGACGATACGATTAGCGTAGCGGCTGTGCGATCGGTTTCTACGCTACATGTTGTGGGTTCGAAACCCACACGAAACCACTATTTGTACGATCTACAGGTAGTTGTTCCGAGTCTGAGTGTTTGTGTACCTATGTGATAATTTGTGTTTGTAAATGCTCCCCGGATACAGGAGAAATTCGTAGTGTGGTTTTTTTTAACAAAAAATCTGCATGATATTAAACTTGAATAGGTGGAAACAATAATAACTAATAATTAAAATGGTGTTCCAAAATTTTCTATGCCCTAGAAAAGTAACCTACTTATCTAAGGACACAGAAATAAATAGATACCTACCTACTTCAAAATCACCAGATAAATCCCTCGCCAAAAGGAGGAGACTTTGTAAATCACCGAGCGACATAAAAGGGAGTATTTAACGCCATATTTATGATAATAACACCGTTGCCACCATAATGGAAAATACAAAAAGCACCCGCCCGCCCCGACCGTCGTGAGGCGGACGAGGACAAGCGGTTTAGATGATACGATACGACTGCGATACGATATTTTTGAGTTTTCAGTCTGCTACGTTCTGGTTTCGATTCCCAGATCGCGCAGTGTTATTGAGTTTTTCTATGAAATTCTCAGTAGCAGCTCGAAGTTTAGATTTGCGCCCGGTTAATGGCAATAGGGTCGCCCCCTATTACTTGGGACCTAAAGTACTTAACCCAACGAATTATGGGTGTAATAATGTATACACTTCTGCCTAACCTTTCGGGGAATACAGGCGTGATGGTATGCTATAATATTTTTATTATTTCTGAACAGTTATTTTTCAAAACTACATATTTTATCATCTGTTTGATTGCTCATACTCTAATTATGTTAAAATTTACTCGAATTTACAATTTAGCGCAAAGCATGACGTTGAAGTGAGCTTGCGCTTAGTTCTGCCACACTGTAGAGATGTAACCAAACTTAAAATCTGCATTTACTATGTATATAAATCGTGATTTTTTCGTACCTATAATAAAATAAAATAAAATCTTGATTTATAATCTACCAAATCTTAATAAATAAATAAATCATTTAAAAATGCTTACACAATGTGTTAAGAAAATCCTGTCCGAGATTTCGGATCTCGGTACCTAACAATACCTTCACGGGTCGGACAGGATTTTCTTAAGACATTTAAATAATTAAAATCTATTTAATTATATATTATATTATATAATTATACCTATTTAAATAATTATAACCGCTTATAAAATATATAAAACGAGAAAGTGATAGCGACGTCCCTGGGTACCAAACATATTAAGGCCTGTAGTATTATCACATTTTTTAAATTTGCTAGATTTTGAAGAACAATGTTGAAATCCCATTCATTTCTTTGAAACTTGAGTAATTATTTTGTATGAATCTATAAGGTTGATGTTTATAGACGCTTAAAAATTCGATCTACAATTTTGTATGTATTGTATTGTTCTTTTGCCACGACAATGACAATTTTAAACTTCATTAATATATTTACTTTCATTAATGTTTAATGTTTCTTATTTTATTTGGTGATGTAATTGCGAAACCTATATGGCCTCTCTGGATAGGACAAATTTTTTTAATGTATAGATATAATACGACACAATATATATTTTTTCGTTTATTGGACAAACGTATCGTTCTACGCGGCAGCAGTTCCATCCCCATCATCTTAATGGTTGGCAGTCCACAACAGTGCGTTTCTCTAGAAACTTTCTGTCTCGCACAATAAAACTGTGGAATGAACTTTCGCCTGCAGTATTTCCGAACCAATACGACCGTCAAACCTTCAAGAAAAGAGCGTACTCCTTTTTAAAAGGCCGGCAACGCACTTGCGACTCTGGTGTTGCGGGTGTCCATGGGCGGCGGTAATCGCTTACCATCAGGCGATCCGTCTGCTCGTTTGCCCCCTATTCCATAAAAAAAAAACAAACAATATCACAATAACAAAAGCTTAAAATAATATGATAAACAATGATAAGAATGATTGTGACATCCACATCGATTGTCACAGATAAGTACATATACCTATATATAATTATAGCCTTTTACAGGTTAAGCGAAGTAATACTTGTCTTTACAAAATAAATTTGTTTTATAGCGTAGAAATTGTACAATATTTATGGTAAGTAGTTTCGTAGATAATCAAGTAAGATATGCAAGTCATGTAGCTTTTGAATTATAAGTTTTTAACCATTAAATTTTGATATACCTAATCGTACAGTATAAAAAGGATTTTTTAGTCTTAACTTATTGTTATTGCACGTTTTAAGCCTTAGTTTTATGTGTCGGTTCGGCGGGCCTGCATCTATTTACTTTATATAGATTTATTGGAGTCTTGCCAAGGAAATGTCTGCACTTGAGGTGAACTTAAGGCCTTAATGATAATATACGGTCAGTTTGTGGACGATGCCAGATAAGATGCGAACCTAGTGTTTGTATGTTAGTGCTTTGGAATTTTGGCACTATATTCTATTTTTATAAAGACTGTTATTTGTGTGTACTTAAACTTTTCGTTAAATACGTATCAGGGTTTTCTTAATGAGCATATAAACGTGTACAAATTAATATTATTTACGTCTTAAAAAAAGTCTCCAGTCCATCCGTATACGAGTATATAATTTGCAATTATACATGGCCCTAATGAACATAATGGATGCATAATTCATCTACAAAATGGTTTACAAGATTAAAAGCTAATATTGGCCATCACAACCGGCTTATTACGTCACTGAGGCAGAAGGTCATCATATAAAAAAATCTATAAAACCTCTTCACACAACCTATTTATATATATAGGCAAAGGCATTTCACATAAAGACGTATCGACTATCGAAGACGGTATTCAAAGCACGGAGTGACAAACAAACAAATACAAATAACGCCGGCGAATAGAAAGGAGTGAAATGTTATTCCTCCACCCTGTATAATAGAATGCGGGTTACAGTATGCACGAGGAAAATATCTCGGGATACGTCTGAAGATTTTGCACATAACATAATTTTTTATAATTTTGAAGGCGGTTTTAAGTTTTCTTAAAAGTTATATTGTTATTGAAATAGAACTACTTTTTACGGATTTTATCGCTTTGTATTAATATTATTTAATTCCCGACGTTTCGGATCCTTTACAGCATCCGTGGTCACGGGTAGACGGGTAGAAGTTGTTGGACGTTTTAATGTTGCAATTACTAACAGCTACCTTACATTTATTCGGTCATTTTGTTCTAAATTTTGTTATCAGATCTTGACAATCTTTTATGGGACCACGTCTGAAGTATAAACCTACCAATCAAAAAAACAGTCACCAAAATCGGTTCATAATTGACGGAATAATAATAACAAATATATATTAATCGCGAATTGAATCTATGTAGTTTTTAAGTAACAAATAACGTAAAAAGAAATCCTAACATGGATATACCTTTTAATCCCGGGATTTTTATTAAGTATATAGTAAAACTTGTCTTATAAAACTTTAATTGAAGTAATTATTATATATATAAAATCATTCATCATCATTTTTATATATAAAATATAAAAATGATGGATTCCTGCCCGGTAAATCAGATAGCAGTTTTTTATATTGCTACTCAACACAGCGTGTACACCGTGAAGATATTATTTCTTTCTCTGTCTATTGTCCCGAGATTAAAAGTGAAATCCATGTTAAGATTTCGTAGGGTATTTTACGTCATTTGATACTTAAAAACTCTATCTATTACGACTCCTGCTTATCACCTTTCCCGCTCACTAGGTTATACTTCCAATAGAAGTATTTTATATGGATATGATGCAAGTACCTACATTTAATTCTATAAATTATTATTTTAAATTATTAACAGACGTGATAATCTCGTGTGTAGCCAACAACGGTCCCTTTTATGTCGCCATTGATGCGATATTTTTATTTCCTACCCGCTCAATACTGGAGCGGATCGAGTTCATACAATACAAGTTTAGCATAACACTATATAATATAACATATAACGTGATAACAGCCACCATATTTAAAAACTTTACCGTCAGGGTGGTCTCTAGAAGACTACATTTTTTTTAAAAGAGTTTTGAGAAGTATGTGTGGGGTAACCTTGAAAGATAGAGTGAGGAACAGCGTGATAAAGGAGCGGTGTGGTGTGAAAGAAGATGTAGTAACAATGATTGAAAAGGTATGTTAAGGCGGATCGTTCACCTGAGCCCGCCAAATTCAAATTTCGAGTGGTTTTTCGCAATGTAGTGTAGTAGCTCGCGTTACCTTTTATGTATGTAGTATTAAGTTTAGTGTAAGTTTATTCAGTAATATAAAGTCAATCAAACCATCAAGACGTTTATGTTATTTGACACCTGAACGCCCCACATTGCATGGCGACCCTGCCAGTGCTGCCACGTCGGCAGCGCTGAGCATTTTAAATTAAAAAGAATTATGGTGTCTCCTGGACCTAAAAATGTCTGCGGCAACGGAGATTGATTAAAAAGATCTGTCAAGAAAATTGCTGGTGTTGGCGTCGTTCGCGCCCATTATGCGATGGGCAGTGCAGCAGGGAGATGTTCGCGTCCAGGCAGCCCGGTGGACTGCCCGACCCTGCAATGCCCGTGACCAGGGAACAGCGTGGCTCTACTGTTTAAAAAGTGATGTGTTTTGTGCGTGTGTTTTTCTCTAAATATAAAAAAGTGCTCAAGTGGCGAAGTGACAATGCGCGATAAGACGTTTTAATTAGAATAAATATAGGTTATATAAAGGTAAAATAGGATATTTAAGTCTTTCTTAGATTTTAACGCCTGTTGACAATAAGTACTACTATATTAGTTTTGCATACCATCTCCTAATTTAGTTTAGTCGCGAAAGGTACAAGTAAACTGCATATATCAAATTACCGTGAGTGACACCTAGTAACAAGTTTAGTATTCGTGTAAAGATGATGTCACCTCTGTTATTTGATGTTGCAAAATGAATCCCGATATCTGACACAATACATCGAAGTTTTATATAATTCTATGGGAAATTATTTTGCCGTTTGTCGTTTATTCAGTATTTTTTTTAAAGTATGTAAGAGTATACGTAATATATGGACATTGGACTTCGGTATGGTACTAATAATGGATAGGTTCGAGTTATAATAGGTAAAGTAATATGGATTAGGTTTTGGATAATAAGAATGCTTAGGTTTTTTATATAGATAAGTAAAAAGCAGTTGTGAATCATTTGGTAAATAAAGTTTTGGTTACGTAGTTGGACTGATCATCCAAATACGATTTAGGATTTTATGTACCAAAGTATTCGATTTGGATAGTAGTATTAAGTGATACAGAAGTGAAGTGAATAATTATGAGTAAAAATATTATAAAGTAGGTACACAAAAGGTACAATTAAGGGTTCAGTTCCTTCAGTTCGATCATGGTGTAAACGAGATTTCTCTGTGAGAGCAGTTGGAGACCAAAGATGTCTTAAATCATGTCCCTAGTATATATATGATTATTTAATCAGGTACTGAGTGTCCTGAATAAAGTGAGTACCAAATTGTATTTTAAAATAAAGAAGCCCCGGCCGGGTTATATTAAGATGTACCTACTTACCTACAGTAAAATGGATAAGGAATATGATTAAAAATGAAACTGTGAAAGATTAGGATCAAGGAAACGCAATGTGTGGGGATATTTTCAATATTTACTAGTTAATTATATTCTTTACTTACATAGATTTCTTTGCCTAGTAATCAGGAAAAAATTAAGAAAGGAATAAGTTTTATATAGAATTATGTACCCAAATATTGTCAACAGTGCGACTTAAAATTGTATTAATATAGTAATACATCAGTTATTTCTTAGAATAAATAATTAATAAGATTATATGAATTAATAGGTAAATTTAAATTGTAAAAAAAAAACTTTGATTTTTTTTCAAAAATTACGGGGAAGGTGTAGTGTAGTAGCTCGCGTTACCTTTTATGTATGTAGTATTAAGTTTAGTGTAAGTTTATTCAGTAATATAAAGTCAATCAAACCATCAAGACGTTTATGTTATTTGACACCTGAACGCCCCACATTGCAGCAATTTGTAGGTCTATAATGAGTTCTGCATTCATGGTAATGGTAATTGCGACATTAACTATACAAAATTCTCAATTTTTGTCTAAAACCATTGCTTAAAAATCATTATTGTAGCTATAAGTAGTGTAAAATGTCAATTTTGACCAATTACACAGATTGCGTCAAGTTTTTCGCTTGATAAGGATTTATAAGTAAAGGTTTTAGTTCTCAGTTGTGAATGTTGTATAGTTAATGTTGCAATTACAACTACCATGAATCTAGAACTTGTTATAGACCTTACAAACTGCGAAAAATTACTGGAAATATGAATTTCGCGGGCTCAACTGAACGATCCGCCTTAAGATGGTTTGGGCACGTAGAGAGGATGAATGAACGGAGATTGACGAAACACTCGTTTCGTTAATAGTACAGATGGATGAGTTGGATGGGGCCGACCTCGGCGAACGTACCACAACCAACGTTCTCCAAAAAAGGTCAGGTTAAGAGCACCCTAAGCCGGAGGTTAATAAATAGTCTCTGTATATAGTCTATAATCTCTGCCTACCCCAATGGGGAGCAAGCATGTAAATATGTATGTATATTTTTTTTTGTCCATGTCCACATTACATACATACACTCACGCTTTTATCCATAGGGGTAGGCAGAAACAACAGAACGCCACTTGCTACGATTCTTGCACACCTCTTTTGCTTCATCCACCTTCATACATCCTATAATACACAGGCGCGTAGGTTAAGCGTTAGGTACACCTTACCTAACCTTTTTTAAAGGACCTCATATATCCTTGTTGAGCTTCAATAATTTTAAAATATTTTTATACACCAATGAGGTATTAATTACACTGTCTTGTGTTTTAATAGTCTGTAATTTTTGAGGAAAAGAATCTTAAAAAAAAAATTACAATAATTTCCAAATCTGAAGCCCATCAAAGTGGGCTTTGCCAATATTTGGGAAACTATTACCATACTTATATATTAAAAAAATATATATATATAAATAGGTATAAATAATTCTTAACTTGACTTTAACACTTGTGAATAATTTGCTACGAAAACTCGTA
The DNA here is from genome assembly GCA_910591435.1 of Acronicta aceris. Lineage (NCBI taxonomy): Eukaryota > Metazoa > Arthropoda > Insecta > Lepidoptera > Noctuidae > Acronicta > Acronicta aceris. The sequence goes on along the minus strand of OU342759.1, from coordinate 1,526,225 downwards.
GCAGTTCGTAGCGTTGATGCTACGTACTTTTGCTACGAAATTAAAATGTTTAATTACTTTGACCCTTTGACCGCCACGTGAAAGAAAAACCGTGCCCACAGCGCCAAGTTTCCGAAATTCTTTTAGAAATCTGTCATCCAGTCGTGACCATTTTGGTTTATCGTCTATACATAACTGTGGCAGTCAAAAGGTTAAGACCTTTTTTGTAATCCGGAAAATCTTCATGGATCGTCCGCTACCAGTACAGTCTTAAGCACATCATGGTATCCAAAACTGTAAAATTTATTTAATCGATTTTCAATTTAATCTCCAAATAATAAAGTTTATTATCCATTGGGGAAATTTGACAGTTTGTTGTAACTTGGTGTGCTCATTGGCTTTCATTGCTCCATGATCGGGTCATCAGTACCATAGACCTCAGTAGATTGTGGTCTAGCGCAGACCTTTACAAAAGAGCAAGGCATTGCCTCGAATCCTACTCAAACACTAACACTCCAGGGTTAAGTTGTGCTCGCTAGGGTCTGTCCATAGATGGGTAACTATTAACTCTTCGAGATCCCAATCCCATGTACAGAGTCATTGGAATAATAAAACATTTTAATTGTCAACTGACTACAATGTAGCAGTTCGTAGCGTTGTTGCTACGAACTGCTACAATCGTACTACGAATAAGTTGCTACGAGTTTTCGTAGCATTCACAGTGTTAAGGGTCCGGCGGAGTTTGAATTGCCCACAAAAAATACCAACATAAATCGTAATCCAGACAATATTCTAACAAATTATGTTATTAAGTTATTTTTTAGTAAAGGAAAAAATTCAATCGCGGGCAGGATTCGAACCTGCGTCTTCTGGTTTGATATACCAGACGCTCTGACCTCTAAGCCACCGCGAACCGTATCAAACCAGAAGACGCAGGTTCGAATCCTGCCCGCGATTGATTTTTTTCCTTTACTAAAAATTACTTAATAATCTTAGCATGGAAAATGCAAAAAAATCACAAAAAGATAAATTATGTTATTATTCGAATTTGGATACCGTCAATCTAGGTTCCTACCGTACTATTCCGTCTACTGCTACTTCACTGGAAATAAAAGTTTGGAAAATCGTTCCAAATATGGTAATTTTATCAAAAATTGCTTTCGCTTATTTCCAGTGAAGTATTGTGGACAAAATGGTAGCGTAAGAACCTAGATTAACGGTATCAGAATCCGAATAGTAACAGAATTTGATTAAATTGTGTTTGAATTACGATTTATTTCGGTATTACGTTTGTAAGAGAAATTCGGACTCTTAAAGTCAGAAACCAGTATCTATGTTAAAGTCAATTTAAGAATATTCTTTTTTGTAAAAACATATAAGTACGGTAATAGTTTCCTGGGTACCTACTGAAACTTGAAAATTTCAGTAATAATATTGGCAAAGCCCACTTTATCGTACTTCACATTTGGATATTACTGTAATTTTCGTTGTACTTAGATTTGAATACTACTGTTATTTTTTTGAGCTTCTTTTCCTCAAAAATTACTGACCATTAGAACACGAGACAGTGTAATTAACAGTAACATCTTCAAGACGTCAGACACAAAGCAATTAAGACCATTTCACACGACCCACAATAACACAATCTCGGCGCCAAACGCAGCCCGCTGCACGTAGCGTTAGCCTGCAGCCACAATAACGTTGACCCACATGCCCACATGCCCACGGCTGAAGATAGACGCACAGTCACTGATTGTTTGTGTGTCAGCTGCCCTTTATTGGCGTAGTTGCTTGGATGGTCTTGTCACTGAACATTTTTATATATAACAACATAGACAGATAGTTGGAAGTCCGGGACGCTTGGAAAATGAAGTAATAATTGTTTGTTTGAAAGAAAGTAATTTATTTGCAAAATACGACACACGGACATAATCAAATATGAATACAGGAAGAGGAAGAGAGTTGGCGCAGCGGGTGCAAGATGCAACAACCACAGACTAAACAAAATAATTAAAGCTTATTAAAACGACACCTTTGAAGCATGAACATAACTTGCAGTAACAATTACAATTTATAAATAAGTAGTCTGACGTGGGAGAGCCACGCTTCGGCACGAATGGGCCGGCTCGACCGGAGTGATACCACGGCCACACAGAAATCTGGCGTTAAACAACGCTTACGTTGTGTTTCGCCGAGCGAGTGAGGTTACCGGAGGCCCAATCCCCTTTTAAAAGGTCGGCAACGCACTCGTGACTCCTCTGGTGTTGCGGGTGTCCATGGGCGGCGGTAATCGCTTACCATCAGGCGATCCGTCTGCTCGTTTGCCCTCCTACCACATAAAAAAAAAGTAGATGGCAGTCTTGTCCACAACATTATTTATTTTATTAACAGGCAACTCGAATGTATAACAACTTGCCCCTAGAATTAAAAAAATATTGTCGATACAAGTTCGCTCAAAGCAAGGCTCAAGACATTCCTATTGGAAAAATGTCGTAGGTACTCCATAGATTAATTTTATTGTAATTATATTAATCTAATTTCTGCCCGCGACTTTGTATGCGTGGACCTCAGAATTGGATTGGATAAAGTCAAAGTCAACGTCAAAGTTCTTTATCGCTTCATCTATACTTATAATAAATCTGTAGAGAGGTCAATTCTGTACATGAAATATATTTCCAAAATAACTATCAGCGGGTGATTAGTGATCGATACTGACGCCAAAAATGCAATCAGTAAAATTTTTGTCTGTCTGTCTGTCTGTCTGTCTGTCTGTATGTTCGTTATAGAAACAAAAACCACTCGACGGATTTCAACGAAACTTGGTACAATTGTTCTTCATACTCCTGGGCAGGAAATGTTGGGAAAATGAGTGATTCATGAGAAAGGTTTCAAGCTATAAAACAACACGCTACAACCCTTAGGAACGGGGCAACGCAGGTGAAACCGCGGGCGAAGAACTAGGGAACAAAGTAACTATTCCACGCGGACGAAGTCGCTGGCAAAAGCTAGTGTGTAAATATAATGACTGCCTCATTAGTCTAGTGGTCCCAAGTGAGACTGCTACACTAGAGGCCCTGGGTTCGATCCCCAGGTCGAGCAAAGTGTTATTGGGTTTTTCTATGAAATTCTCAGTAGCAGCTCGGAGTCTGGATTTGTGCCCGGTTAATGGCTATAGGCTCGCCCTCTATAACATGGGACCTAAACATACCGGCGAACTGTGGGTGTACATTAAGTATGCCTCTGCCTAACCCTTCGGGGAATACAGGCGAGATGGTATGATGGTATGTATGTGTAAATATACATAGGTCTCTAGTTTTGTAAGTATTAACATGAAACCCCGTTGAGGCACAGCATAGAATACACACTTTAAGTTCATTACAATCTTAGAGAATAAAATTATAAACTTTTACTTAAAATGAAATAACCATTTACGTAGTCAATTTACACAATTTTAATGTATTGTTATTATTTTGGTAAAAGTCGCCTATGTGCTATTCCAGGCTATAATCTGTCTCTGTGCCAAATTTTGTCCAGATCCGTCACAAACTTTCAGTTAATCCTGCTAAGGTTCGAATCCTGCCCACGATTGAATTTTTTCCTTTACTAAAAAATAACACAATAATCTTAGCATGGAAAATGCAAAAAAAAATCACAAAAAGATAGTTATTATTGTGTTCTGTGTAATTGTTTTTATTTCGTTTTGTTTTCTTTTATATAGCCTGTATTCAAAGGTAAGTAATAAAAAAAAGGTCTAGCGTAGCACTCGCAACGGCATGTATGTATGAGAAGATGTATGAATGTGGAAGAAGCAAAAGAAATATGCAAGAATCGTAGCAAGAGGCAGTCAATAGTTTCTGCCTACCCCTGTGGGAGAAAGGCGTGAGTATATGTATGTATGTAATATTGAACTGAATAAATAAATACTGAAATATTATTTCCCAAGTAACATATACAATACAAAATCTATTTTACTTGTGTCCCTGATCCTAACGCATTTCAATAAGAATTGTTGTCTAAGAATTATCTAGGATTTAATATTATCGCGTCTTTTTAATTATAATGTAATGGACATATTTTGAATCTGGGTTTAAATCAGACTGTTTAAATTAACTTTTGTAAAGGGGGATTATGTCTAGCGCCACCTTAACCTAATTTAATAAATAAACATAACAGACATAACATACCATCACGCCTGTATTCCCCGAAGGGTTAGGCAGAGGCGTACTAATGTACACCCACAGTTCGCCGGTATGTTTAGGTCCCATGTAATAGGGGGCGAGCCTATTGCCATTAAGCGGGCACAAATCCAGACTCCGAGTTGCTACTGAGAATTTCATAGAAAATCCAATAACACTTTGCTCGACCTGGGGATCGAACCCAGGACCTCTAGCGTAGCAGTCGCGCTTGGGACCACTAGACTAATGAGACAGTCCAGTCCAGTTTAATAAATAAACTTACCTCATTATCACGTCACTGACCTTATAAGGCCCAGGTTTTGGCAAAAATAGATTGATTACAAGTAATTTATTTTATTCTTTACCATAAGAATCCGTCTCCGTATAGTAAGTATGTCACTTTATACAACAATTTAATTTAATTATTGGTGACATAACACCTTTGACCTCATTCCGAAAACAGGTGTAAATTCGATAAAGTTTTGGTAGTTTCAAAATAGCGTTGCGTGGGCGTCCCATAACAAAATTGTCGCGTAGTGATGTGTGCGCTTCTGCACCAAACTACATCACTTACTGCTGGCCGTCATCAAATATCATGGAGGTTACTCTATTAAATACATTTATAAATGTTTTATTTATTTAAACTTTATGAACACAAAATGTACATTGGCGGACTATATGCCTTAGGCATTCTTTACCAGCCAAACATGGTGCAGAAATAGGCAGATTGGCAATTGCAATATTCCATAATACTTTACGTTGGCAGAAACTACCTAGTGAGGTGGATTTTTCAATATTTAAAAGGACTCTTATAACCCGTGCTACTTAATACCAATGCTTTGAAATTCCAAAGCAACATAGTTATTTTAAATTTCAAGGTGACAAAAATAGAATATAATAATCTATACTTATAATAAATCTGTAGAGAGGTTAATTCTGTACATGAAATATATTTCCAAAATAAATATCAGCGGGTGATTAGTGATCGATACTGACGCCAAAAATGCAATCAGTAAAATTTTTGTCTGTCTGTCTGTCTGTATGTACGTTATAGAAACAAAAACCATTCGACGGATTTCAACGAAACTTGGTACAATTGTTCTTCATACTCCTGGGCAGGTTATAGTATACTTTTCATCACGCTACGATCAATAGGAGCAGAGCAGTAAAGGGAAATGTTGGGAAAATGAGTGATTCATGAGAAAGGTTTCAAGCTATAAAACATCACGCTACAACCCTTAGGAACGGGGCAACGAAGGTGAAACCGCGGGCGAAGAACTAGGGAACAAAGTAACTATTCCACGCGGACGAAATCGCTGGCAAAAGCTAGTATATAATAAAATAGAATAGACAAAGATATTAACAGTAAACAAGGAACCAATACACATTCACGTAAGATCATCAAACAAAAGCTCTTTACTATTAAGTTCTTAACAAAATATAGAACACTATGAATCCCAAAATATCTTTGTATCTTATGTGCGATAAAACGGGTGTATTGTAGAGAACAGAGAGTAAGTGCCCGTCTGTAGCCCGCGGGGGCGCAGTGATGCGGCAAAACGGTACATAACGCGATATTGTGGCCGACACACCGGATTGTTTACTGTACAGACACGTATAAAATACTTGAAAAACAAATCTTTTGAGATAAACCTGTTGTAGAGTGATTGCAATGAAAAGTAATTCTATCCTCTATTATGTATGCAAATTGTGCAATTATCTTGTTGCTATTGCTTCTAATCTTTTTACTGTGCATAATAAAATATTTTCTTTTATAAATAGTTATAGTAACTAGTCCTTATGGAAATCCATTGGGGTAGACTTTTGATCCGCAGTCAACGTCCTTTACCTAATATGTTATAATGATAAAGACTTGCCCATCTACCTTTTTAAATAAATCGATATAACTGTCTCGTTAACCCAGTGGTTCTGAGCGCGACCGCTACGCTAGAGGTCCTAGGTGCGATTCCCAGGTCGAGCAAAGTGTTTTTGAGTTTTTCTATGAAATTCTCAGTAGCACCTCGGAGTCTGGATTTGTACCGGATTAATGGCAATAGGCTTGCCCCCTATTACATGAGACCTAAACATACCAGCCGAACTGTGTGTATACATTAGTACGCCTCTGCCTAACCCTTCGAGGAGTACAGGCATGATGGTATATTATGTTAAAGACTTTACCATCAACATTTTTAAATAACTCGATTTGTGTGTCCCTGCTGTGGCTTGGACCAGTTAATTCGCGCGCTCACTTCATCGAGACTCTAAGACATCTCAATGTGACACAGCCACACGTTGCCATCACGCTATTATCTACTTTATCACCTACGTTTTATCAATTAATTTTTCACCGTGGAAGAGCCATACTTCGGCACGAATGGGCCGGCTCGACCGGAGTGATATCACGGTCTCACAGAAAACTGGCGTGAAACGCTTACGTTGTATTTCGCCGAGTGAGTGAGGATACCGGAGGCCCAATCTCCTTTTACAAGGCCGGTAACGTACTTGTGACTCCTCTGGTGTTGCGGGTGTCCATGGGCGGCGGTAATCGCTTACCATCAGGCGAACCGTCTGCTCGTTTGCCCCTACCCCATAAAAAACTAAATTTATTCACCATTTATCCCATATTTCGACGTTGTGTTCGACTGTACCCTGACCTGTCGGTAACTAGATCATGTCGCCCGCTCTGTTTCAATTTCATGTGCGCTTGCCAATCAAATGGCCGACACCAACATAATGATATTTCTGTATAAAATTAGATCAAAATAGAGATTATAAAGTTATTTTAGTAAAGGAAAAATTCAATGGCGGGCACGATTGAATTTTTCCTTTATTAAAATAACTTTATAATCTTAGCATGGAAAATGCAAAAAAATCACAAAAAGATATATTTATTGTTTCAAAAAGTTACAAATTTACATATTACAAGCTATACGAGTAGTAGGTACAACTATAAAAGCTTACGAAAATTTGACAGGTAGTATTGCCACAAAACTACGTCACAATCATCACGCTTGTGTTCGCCGTAGAGTTAGACAGAGCTGTAGTAATGTAGGAAATTTGCCGGTGTATTTAGGTCCAATGTAATAGGGAGGGAGCCTATTGCCATTAACCGGGCACAAATCTCTGAGCGGCTACTGAGAATCTCATAGAAAAACCTAATAACACTGCTCGACCTGGGAATTGAACACAGAATCTGTAGCGTAACAGTCGCGCTTGGGACCACTAGACTAACAAGGCAGAAGCTTGGTCGGATCTAGATAATGATAGGAAATGACTGCTGATTCCAATATAGGTACCTATAAAGTTGCGAAAGGGTGAGGTAAGTAAAGATGGTTCCAGATAACATAACATAATCAACCCATTATACTGTACCACCACTACTGGGCACGGGTCTCCTCTCAGAATGAGAGGGATTAGACTATAGTCCACCACGCTGGCCTAGTGCGGGTTGGCAGACTTCACACGCCATCGAGAAAATCTCTCGGGCATGCAAGCTTCCTCACGATGTTTTCCGTCACCGTTTAAATGCGTGATAATTAACTATTTAATACGCACATGACTTCGAAAAGTCAGAGGTGCGTGTCTTGGGTTCGAATTTGAGACCTTTGACTTGGCAGTCCAACGGTCATACCACTAGGCTATCACTGCATGGTTCCAGATAATAAAATAATAAATATTCCAGATAATACATTTTTAGCTGTATTTTTTTTTTTTTTTAAAACGTTGCCCCACACTAGGATTTTCTTCTGTATCGTGGGTGCGTTTACAAACACAAATTCTCACATACACAAACGCCCAGACCCGGAGCAACTACCTGTAGATCATACAAATATTTGCTCCGTGTGGGGATCGAACCCACAACACGTGACGCAGAAGCCGATCGCTCAGCCGCTACGCCAAACGTGTCGTCGAATTACAAACAACAACAAATTAATTAATATACAATATAATTCAAACACAATGCGAATTGTTATATAAATGAATAAATTAAATGAAATAACTTCATGAAAGCATATGTGTTTTGGGATAACTTCATTCTCATAAAATAAAATACAACAAGTATTAACATTAACAATTATGCACCAACCTTCTCTATTCATACCGTAACACTAGATAGTTTGAAGGGCCACGTCCGTATGCCTACAATTAAGAACAGTGGTGACCATTAGGCAGGCATTCAGCCTGAATTGTCTATGCCTCGGCCTGTCTCATGCAAATTGGATACCGTCTGCTTTCTCTATGCCGGCCGATGTATGCGTATACACATATTTGGGGTTGTTTTGGGTCTCTTGCTAATTGTACGCCTAAAACCTATTTATCTATAGGTATCTACCTTGATAAAAGCTTTAAAATAATTATTATGATATTTAGCTGCATCATCCGTCTGCTGATCGTAAGCAACACTGCTAGGCTATAAGGTCCTGGGTTCGATTCCTAGGTTGACGGTTTTTTCTATAATATTCAGCTCGGAGCTCCAATGTGTCTGGTTATTATCAACATTCTCGCTACCTATTACATGGGACCTAAACAATAAGATACCGGCGAACTGTGTCAATTAATACTGCCTCTGCTTAACCCTTCGGGGAATACAAGCGTGATGGTATGTTAATATATGCCTAGGAAATAGTTTCAGGCAACAGTTTTTGCCTTTATATCGCCTATTTAGGTAATAGTTTTTTTCTTTCTGACATCATTACATTCCTCTGAAGTCGGTTATAAATATAAGTAATCGATTTCGATAGGAGGTTCTCAATTAATTCCATAATATTTTTATGATATACCTAGTAATGATATTCCTGATCTTAACTATTTCAAATATATATTTATTTTTGAAATATTATTTATTACAAACTCTTATCTACATATTTAACAATTAGTCTACAATTTAACATTTTTTGGAGGCATCAACAATCTGCCCTATCGGGTGTAGCAATAAACTCGATTTTTAATACGACACTGGTTTCTATAACATTTAAATTAAGTATTCTGATCCTTAGAGACGGATTACAACAAAACCCAAGGCTATGCAAACGAAAATCAAATTGAAAAATTGAATTCATCTTCAATTGTTACCTTTAATTTTTTTATTAATACAGTAAAATTATAATGATATTCTTTTTTACATTGCATAAAAACAATACAATCTCACAAAATAATCACACACAAGTCGAGTGCCTACTTTTACAAATACAAAGACATGAAAATATAACCAATCTAATCCAAATATCCAATCTGTACGAAAGCAACAACTCAAGAATTAACATTTTTCAATAAGCAGTGTGAACACGATCTAATGTCAACAATTAATTTGTGCAAATCACCGGCTGCGCTCTCCAAATCGAATCAACATTCGATTGCGAACAAGCGCGTTCTTTTTGCCCGAAGATTGTGGTTTTAAAAAGAAATTTAATCTTGCTAATAAACATGCAAACACGAACGCGACGGCTACCTGTTGAACCGCGCGAGACAAACGATTCCGCAGCCAATCAGCGCCCAGCGGCCGCCCACGGCCCACTATCATTGGCCACTCACTTTAGAGGGGGGGAACCAAGGGGGTACAGGGTAGAGTTCGCCGTTAACATGACACTAGCAAGAAAAGCGCCGCATTGAGCTTTCGACGAGCTTTTCACAACGCGCGCGGGAATTAATCGCTATGCAATATTTTGAATGTAACGCATAAATTAAAAACAAAAAAATATAAACGTAACCAAAGCGAAATTAATAGATAATAAATTGTTGAAAATAATGCGCGTGGAGTACCGGTGTGGCGAAAATTAATTTCTAAATAGTTCTTCCTAAAATCAGTCAAAATTGATCTAACAATGTCTCTGGGTAAACAACCCAATGACCACATAAAGAGGCCTATGAATGCCTTCATGGTGTGGTCGAGGGGCCAGCGCCGTAAGATGGCGCAAGACAACCCGAAGATGCACAACTCGGAAATCTCCAAGAGGTTGGGGGCAGAGTGGAAGCTGCTGACAGAGATGGAGAAAAGGCCGTTCATCGATGAAGCGAAGAGATTGAGGTGAGTTTAAATTATCTATTTAAACTTAATTATTAAATGCTAACTAGGCGGAGAAACTACAGTATTATAAGCCCTAACCTGTCGAGTGACTTATTATTTCTTAAAATTATAATTTAAATATTACCAAGCAATAACTACCATTTGGATACAAATGAAAAATATTACAATTATTTAATTATTATCATTAATGTGATAATTATAATATATTTATCAGGTACCTATAGCAAATAAATACCTAACCTGTTATATAGCTTTTGTGGGTACTTAATGATACTTTATTAGTAAATGTGTTGTGTTCTACAAAATAATTTCATATTTTTATTTAATTATTTACTATTTAATGTTGCCACCTCATCTTTGAATTAATTCTTTAATTTTCGAATTCATCAATTATCACATTATCGCTACTAACCTGCTCAGTAAGTTAAAAACACTATAAAATCCTTGAAAAATCACGTTATAGGAGTGGCTACTTTTGTAACAATTAATGATACGTAGGTAACTCATTATAATATTTACTATCATGTATCTTAAGGTCTTAGGTATGGTATAGATACAGCCCAACGATAGCTTTAATTCGTGGCTCAATCAGATTATAGAGATTGTACCTGGGATAGATAAGCCGTTACAATTCATCATTTTCGAAGCTCAAATACGTCTAAGGCTATATTTATGTATACATTTAGATGTTTCTTGGAATAAAAACCTCTTTTTACGGATTTAATTGAGTTTTAGTTTCATATAATATGTTTTAGACCGTTTTAGACCTTCGGGTGTTTAGATGTGTCTTCTTAATTACAAGATTTCTAAATTCTTCAACATTTTATCGCATCACAATTAATAAGTAAGCAAATATTTAACACTTCCCTAAATTACTTTTTTTTCTTCTACAAAAAAAAAGAACAAGGTAATCTGAACTCTAAAAGACTGCACCACACACAATTCACCTTCGCAAACAAACTCGAACTATTTAATTTTGACTCTCGTTCATTATCTTTTTTAATTTCATATCTGTGTGCAAACAGCTAACAAAAGCCACACACCTGTATTTCGTTATCTGTGAAACAAAAAACTTATTTGTTCAGTTATACCAGTTCTTCGCGCGGCTGACTGCATACTGTGATTGTTTAAGAATTATTCATTTTAATTTATTACTTACTTTTTAAATTACTTTAAGAGTATTATCTTAGTTACAGAAGCCATTGCCATGGTTTCAAATAAACTTATAACCAAAAATTGACATAAAATAGCGACATCGGCCATTGTTGCTTCTTTTATGGATTAAGCCGGCAAACGAGCTAACGAGCCACTTGGTGGTAAGTAGTCATCGTTGCCCAAGGACACCTGCAACACCAGAGGAGTTGCTAATGCGTTGCCGATCCTTAAGAGCCCCTACGCACTGCAAACTGCCAGAGCCGCAGCAATCGAGGGGAACTGGCTCTTACGTGCAAAAGTTGAAACACACATCAAGGTGCTTTACAACAGATTCCGATGTAAGAGTGGTCGCCAGTCAGGCAGACCCCAAGAGGCGGAGTGGTAGGAACCACTGCGCGTTGCTTTTTTGGATAAACAGGATCAATCAAATCAGCCTATTGCCGTCCATTGCTGAAACAGTAAACAGTATATATCCAATAAAAAGCTACAGCTGCTGGTCTTTTGGTACATGTTTAAAAGGACCAAATTGTATAAAGCTATATATTGGTGTTGCTCTTATTTAAGCAGCAACCCGCTTGCCCATGTAATAACGAATCGCAAAGACCCACTATTTCTTATCCGCCTAAATATTTCTAATAGTATTCATAAAAGAGTTAATTGATTGATTTCACATATTTTCAAGAATTAGTATCTCGTGGAGTAAAATTTTCATTAAAATGAAATGAAATGAAATTATTTATTCTGCAAGTAGATCTTTAGAGATACTTTTACATGTCAATGGTTTGGGTTTGTTTTAGCTAGATGGCTTCGGCATTTCCTAACTGACGACCTCTGAGAAGAAACACCGAAACAAACTCAGAGAATCATGGTCTCTTTTAAAGTCCAGACATGGAAGAACACTTATGTGAGTGGTACGATGTAGGGTAATGTATGAAATGGCCTTTTGAGGAAAGAACCATAGCAGCTTTGAGTAGACCAGTCCCAACTGACGGCACGCATGCATCAGTCATCGTGTAGCTCAACCATAATTTAGGGAGCTCAACGACCGACGAAAAATATTTATAATACCTACAAATGATTTCAACATCCATTCCTTTTTAAAGTCGATTGAAATATTAAAGATAATACAATAATACTTTCAATTGAAAAAATGGTCTTTAAGGTGCTTAATATATTATATACACAAGCGATTAGCGCTACAATTAAAAGTGTCAACAGAACGGTGCCGCCGGATGTTTGACGCGCTTATCTTTTGCTCATTAGATATAGATATGGGCTTTCATTCCCACTTAAATAAGACATTTTATTATGCAATCCTTTTATACAGTTTTTATTGCATTTTTATCGGTATCGACGTAAAATAAGAAATCGTAAGTCTGAGTTGGTATAAATAGAAATAGTAGTTGTCAACGTTCTACGTACAAAACCGAGAGACGAAGGTTCGAATCCTGCTCGTGGTCAAATGTTTCTATCACAATCGTTTTTCTTTATTGTACAGCATTAAATTCGCGATGAAGAGGCGACAAATTAAAATATATGATTCTATGTGTAGCAAAGAACATTTTGAACACGTGATAAAGGAAAATAATTATACCTACTTATGTAAAGAGAGTTTGGCTACGTCGTGCAACTCTATTGCTACTTTTTTGGTAAATAGAAAAAAAATGTAAATGATAGTAAGTACTTCACGAAGTAACTATCTGCGTAATGTAAGTATTGACCGGGCGCGCCAAGCGAGGATTTTGATACTTGCTTGAAATAATTTATTACCTGAAAACAATATTTTCAACCCGTGTGGGGACGGAGAATACTATTCCTCACTGCCTTTCAGATAGGCATCCCGTAAGTGAAATATCCGACTAGCTCAGTGGTAAGACCTCTTGGGGTTTGACTGGCTGGCGACCACCCTTACGTCGGAGTCTGTCGTAAAGCACCTTAGTGTGTGTTTCGACTTTTGCACATTCAGTCCAGTCCCTCCAATCTCCAAGTCCAATCCAGTTCCCTCGGTTGCAGCGGTTCTGGTAGTCTGTAGGAGCTCTTAAGGGTCGGCAACGCATCAGCAGCTCCTCTGGTGTTGCAGGTGTCCATGGGCGACGATGACTACTTACCACCAGGCGGCTCATCAGCTCGTTTGCCGACTTAATCAATAAAAAAAAAACAATAGCTTAGTTTACATAATCTAAGATAAAAAATAAGATTATTTTTTTTCTGTTTAGGTAATTTAAAAACCGTTCCCTCCCATTTCGATTTGTCGTATATTTTCAAAGTCAAATGTGTGTGAAATTCACCATTTAATAAGCATAATTTATTTTATTTATATATTTATTTATAGTTCATTGTTTATCCCGATCATTCAAATTCAAAGTCAAAATGTTTTATATCCATTAGACCATTAAAAAGGGTACTTTTGAAAAGTCAAAACTAGTTGCACGGTTCCAAAAAGTAGGTCTTATGCAGAAGAGCCGGCAAGAAGCATTAATCTGGTTAGGAACCGCAACAGAGTAGGATGTTGATTTCTTAAGCCAGGTGTGCTGTTCCTGTAACCAAAGAAAATAGTATCCTCACGACTCCACAGAAACGATGGAAGACTTTGTTTTTTTTTACGGGATAGGTGAATGGGGGCAAACGAGTAGACGGATCGCCTGATGGTAAGCGATTACCGCCGTCAGAATCACAAGTGCGTTGCCGGCCTTTTAAAAGGGGTTTGTGCCTCGGGTATCCTCACTCTCTCGACGAAACACAACGTAAGATGACGTAAGACATCTTTCTCACTTAAAAACTTCTGCTTTGTTTCCTTATAGCCCTCTAGAGAAGAGCAACTTCATAAGATCCTTTTTTTTATTCGTAATGGGCTTACGCTAGACCGCCAGTTTGCCTGATGTTAAGCGATACTGCGATCTACAATGGAGCGCGCTTGCTTAGAAGATAATCAGATTACGATCCTCAATCTTCATCCTATGCCTAGATGTTGGCTGCCACTTTTCCATACGTTTTAGACCACTGGTCACCACTATTAACAGAACCATGGCTGGAAGCACAGCATTAGCCACCGTGATTGCTCGCCATCGTAGAATGAATTACCGTGCTTTCAAGAGTATAAAAAAATGGACAGTATTCAGTAGCCTCGCCTCCCATTACATAAGACCAAGACATACAGGCAAACTGTGCATGTATATTAGTACATTTCTGCCTACCCCTTTGGAGAATATAAGCATGGTATGTTATATAGTATTCGGTTATGCAATAGTCACTGTTTTACCAAAAACTTCAGTTTACATATTATATGAAACCTAGTAATTATGACAGTTTTTATATTCGGTCAAAGTCAATATCAAAATGTTGAATAATGTGAAAAAGAACTTTTGAAAAGTCAAAACTAGTTTCACTGTTCCAAAAAGTGGGTCTTATGGAGAAGAGCCGGCAAGAAACTGCGTAAAGATATTCTTTTTTTTGAAAAATAAAACATGATTACATTATATTAATCTTTACAATGTTGTTTTAAATAGTTTGAGAATTATGCAGTTTGATATGTAGATCGGTATTTTTCATGTTCTTCATTATTTATTGTAGATTATTAAAAATTTGAAGATACGAACAAATACAATGTATTAATTAAGTTTATCAGAAAGTGCAATAACAATATGAAATGCAAAAATAATGCTCTGAGTTTGAAAATATTATTAAATATATTACGTAACCTTAAATAGACACACTAATTGACTCTTCTCCAGCCGTCATAGATGACAATAGGCGTAACTTTATGAATATTTATTACATATGATTTTATTACAGCTCATCGCACAATAAACTCTTAAATATAACAAATATATACTGACGTGAAGCGTGCGCGTGGCCTTACGCCCCGCTAATAAATTCAACCCTTACAAATTAATTCTTACTGGTAGGATCCATATAGAAATGTTTGTGCGAAATTGGAAATAATTACTAATATGATTTTTTAATAAGAAAATGTAAGTAAGGATAATTTGCTAAGAGTCTTTCAACGCGGTTAAACTCTTAGAAAGTAGGCGCAACATGTCGTAGGTATAAAGGTCGTTGGAAGAAGAGTTACGTGAAATGAAATAAAATGATGATAAAATGATAATTATTTGTGTAAGTAGATCTTTAGGGACTCTTTTACAAGTCAATGGTTTTGGGTTTTTTTGTATAGCTCGATGGCTTCGGCATTTCCTAACTGACTACCTCTGAGAAGAAACACCTAACCAAACTCAGAGAATCATGGTCTCTTTTAAATTTTAGACATGGAAGAACACTTATATGTGAGTGGTACAATGTAGGGCAATGCCTGAAATGGCCTTTTGAGGAAAGACCCATAGCAATTTTGAGTAGACCAGTCACAACTGGCAACATAGCAATTTTGAGTAGACCAGTCTCTTCGAATGCCATGAATAGGATTCATGGCATTCGAAAAGACCACGTCTCATAGACCACGACGATACACTATTCCTTGCTTAACCTGGAATCTCTGGCCTAACTACGCTTGTCTAATACTGGACTAATGAGGTTGTTTCTTCAAGAGAGTAGATAGTAGTGTTTTATCATTTTCCGTCAAAAAAATTATATTTGGAGTACCTACTGGAATGAAAGGGCTTCCATACCATAAAACCATTTCCAGCTAACCTTGAACTGAAACCGATCGTAACATTATGACTATTATCAATATGTTCAATATCTTTGTAATTAATCATATCCTTTTCCCTACTATATTAACTTACAAGATTCGGCAGGAATTCAGTATGTAAATATTTTACACGAGGTCCGGACTCAGTTATTCAATTACTAGGCAATATTGATATCTTAACGACAAAATAGTTGTCAGATTTTGGTTTCTGGTTTGTATTCGGATATTTTTTTTAAACCGCTAAATGTTAGTTTAGTTAGATTTGTACAGGTTAGAAATTATTATTCCAAAAGAAATACTTTTTCCAACAACTGAATAATAAAATAATAAATAAACATAAATGTCCTTTAAAAGGGGTAACATTTTCACAAACAAACAGACGTATAATTAAACCTGAATTCGCAACAACAGCTCTATATTCGCCGTACTCGAGTTAGACTCGAGGCATAAGCTCATTTTTATGGTCCTGGCGACCCCCGATAACGCGCCCCCCAACAATGCAAGATATTATTACAATGAATAACAGATAATTGTCGCCTCTCACCGACCTCTATGGATAGATTAAATTGATTTGTTACCTATTTGTAAGGCATAGTGCGTTTTGTATTTTATGGTAAAAGGGTTGTGATTTTCAGTCTACGCTTGAAAGTTTATATCAGCGTTAGGACCAAATTATTGTATGAACATGTAGATCAAATTCCTTAGGACCTGAAACTGTTTGTGTTAATTTTCTTGTCAAATCTATCACAGCCAATTGGTTCTGCTAACTAAAGAAATTAAAAGATTGTGTTTTCTAAGATTTTGATTTAAACTTATCCGAATATACATGCATGTTTCACCTTCCCTAAAGCTATAGTGGTTATGAATCGTGCATAAAGTAATTTGTGCATACGATTTGTGTTTGTAAAACGTTCTTTAGGTACGGAAGAAAATAGAATAACTTTTGTGGATGAATAGAGTAAATGTTATTAAAACAAAATTATAGTTATTTTGATTATTTAATCTAATTTTTTATCAATAATTTTATTCCGAATGCCGTTGCGTCTTGTCAGCCAGACTTGTAACTATTTATTAAATAAATATGCTCTCAACTGTAATCTAGATGTCCACAATTTATCATAAAACCTAAAGGACCAATAAAACATATTTATGTAAACTTGTACAGACACTGTACACAGTTTTTAGTACTTAACACACATGTCATGTCTTTTACAAATAATCCTTTACCTACCATTGACTATAGGCTAGATACCAGATAAATGATTTCATTGTAGAAAACCAATAGCGTGACGTCATACAAAGCGCTCATTGTAAGTCACAACTGTTATTTCAACTTATTTGTCAATGATAACCAATATATAGGACCAATATATTGATAAACGTTGAGACAGAGTCTATTGTATAGCATTTGTTTGATTTCTACATGGGTCTAGGAGCTTAAGGCTTATCAGCTCCATATCTCGCCCGTAAGGACCATTTTGGTGTTTTCGTTTAACGCGTACCGATGGTAGGAAGGACCACTTTTGTCTAAAGGTGAAGTATTATTATCTTTGCCGTTTCTTTTGGTATACATGCTATTATTACCTTAAGGGCGAAACCCATAATTTCAAGGAATAAGTGTAGTAGGTAATGCATTTAAACCGAGGTCTCGAGTTCGAATTCAAGATACCCACGTCTGATTTTTCGCAATCATACGATAAAGGAAAAATTCGTAAGGAAACCTGCATGTCAGAGATTTTTTCGACGGCGTGTGAAGTCTGCCAATCCACAGTAGGTCAACGTGGTGGACTATAGGGCTTATACACAAAACCGCGATGCGACGTCGCATCGTAAAAATCTACGAGATTAATTATTAAATTACGAGATAGATTTTTACGATGCAACGTCGGGTCGCAGTTTTGTGTACAAGCCTATGGGCTTGTACGTCTCATTCAGAGAAAAGAGCCGTGCCCAGCAATGGCTCAGTAACAAAGGTTAATGATGATAAAATAACTAGTCTCAATGGTCTAGTATTCACAAGCGCACTCGCTAAATATGCGACTTATTTTCTGGGTTCGATCTCTAAGTTGAGTAGTGTCGTAACCCTTGTAACCCACCACGTTAAAAGAGAAAAAGCGTGCCCTCAGCGTCGAGTTTCCCAATTTCCTATAGAAATCTGTCACCCAGTCGTGACTGTGGCGAGCTGGGCATATTTTGGTTTGCCGTCTATACATTACTGTAGCGTTCAAAAGGTTAATAGCAGCCTGGCGTTGCCTTTCTAAGAGAGGGTATACATAAATACAATATATCTGTTAAGATTTTCTTATGTATCTTGGGTACAATCGCAAAATACAACTAATTCATACAAATATTTGTTCTGGAGGGCAGTAATTCACAAACTATGGGTGCCCGAGCGAATATTGGGTGGGCTCTGAAAAATACATAACAGTCCTTCGTTGTGTTCCTTTTTCTTCATGACATAAGTAAGTCCCGATTTTGAAAGATTTTAGTCGCTGTTTGGGAACGAATGTCGTAGGGGATTCGAACCCACGATCAATGGCACAAAAGCCGATCGGTCAGCCGCTTCGCCAACGATACCGTTATTCGACAAAATGATTGCTCAATTGAAGCCAGACAAACGCTATCGAATGTTATTTAGTGTCCGTTATTGAATCCTCGGATGATATCAACCGATCAAACACGTCGATAAAAATAAGTATGCAGGCAAACACAGGCGCGCCTCTACCGCCATTGTGCTGACCGATAACGCTGGGAAGACACCATGACGTTCCAAGTTTAAAAATGTGTGACATAGATATTAGAATTACATATTTTAGGCGAAGATTATTAATTAAATGATGGATGGCACAAACTGAGGGAAACCTATACCCAGCAGTGGGTGAAGTCTAGCTGTGGATTATGATGTCCACAGTCCCTTTCCTAACTCAGTCCAGGATTTCGAATCCTAGGCTTCTTCACATCACGTTGGCAAAAAGCGGTCGAATTCATCTCGCCATCTCCAAAACCAACATTAGAACAGAAGCCAACCTTGCCTACACGTGGTACAGACAACACACACTAGACCAATGAGGATAGGCACGATCCAAATTCCCCTAAATGAACCGGTTAACCATATAGCTGCGTCATTAGTCTAATGGTCCTAAGGGTGACTGCTACGCTTGAGGTCCTGGGTTCAATTTTTTTTTCTTAATAGGCTTACTCTTGACGACCAGTTCGCCTGATGTTAAACGACACTTCGATTCCCGAGTCAAGCAAATTTATTTGGAAATAACTTGAAGCGGCGCGGCGGCGGTAGCTAATTGCTAGGACGTCAGACTGGCGATCATATGGTTGCCGGTTCGAAACCCACCCATTGCACTACCGACGTGAACCCACTCGTAACACAAGCATTTTAGCTTAGCACGAGGGGTTAACAAGAATACTAGACTGCGACCCACATTGCTAGTAAGCTTTTTTTTAAAACACGTCACGCGTGAAATCCGCACTCGCGTAGCGTCGTAAGAAACACTCCGGGCGTGATTTGCAGCACATTCCTGTGATAAAATATGAAAACACGCCTAGCGTGTGGGTGCCGCACTCGCGTTACATTAACGAAAACACAAACGTGTGTGTTTTCCCGCAGTCAACATGTTAAAAAAAATGATTTGTGCCCAGTTAGTGCCAATAGGCTAATTGATCATTCTAGAGATAGTAATGTAAGCAAATATGATCAAATAGGCATTTTTTTCTCCTTCTAGGCATAAGTAAAGCTAAAAATTTTTACTTTTATCACGAGGCACAACACTATCTATTTATAATAAAAAAAGTATTAATAAAACCCCAATAATTTCTTATTGACGTTCCAAATTCAATATACACATAAAGCCATCGTTGATATCGAGAATCATGTATAAATATATCGATATTTACCGAATTCGATTAGCTCCATAGAAAAAATACGCCAACGACGTGTCCGATAAAAAAACGTAGAGATAGGTTTTTTCTTGACCAAAGATATTGTGTTATTTTCCTTACCGATATCGTGTTTATTTGGTTAACAAACTGTAATGAAAGAAGTGATAGTGCCAAGTTCGACGACCCCAGTTTTTTGGTTTGGAAGATAGGACATTTTCTGTCAATGCTGATAAAAGTGTTTGGTGTGAATTGGTCGCTACTTGTCTACGGAAATTTTTATGATAGGATAAATAGAAGATTTTGAGGTCCGATATCAAAGCTAAAGCCCTCATAAGATGTGTTTTGACAACTGATTTATTTACTTCTAAAGTCATTTTTTTATATATAATGTTAATTCATAGAAAAAAATAATGAGCTATATAAAAACTATTAGTATGTGTAATTATATCACTTCATAGTAGATACTTATGGCAATTCCATTATTTCAATTAACAGAAGAAACTGATTTTTACTGAGAAACCTTTTTTTAAGATTTGTACTTGTAGTCATTGTAATTATAGAGCACTTTACAAACAACAAAAGATATAATTGTAAACACAGTAGCATTCATCTGCAATTCAATAAAATAATAAAGCAAAATCCGCTTCACAATCAACTCAACAAACATTCGCATTCAAAACCTCAGCGCAATGATGAACTATCATCCGCCAGCGTGGTCCACTCGAATAATTACAATCGACTCGCTGACAATCGCGATTCTATCACAAAGCTCGCATAATCGGACGCTGTGTCGACTCATTCCCAACACTACACGTCATAAACACACACACCCACATTGCGAATTCAACCCTGCACTATAACAATACAACTCAATTTTGCTTGCATTTCGAATGCATATAGTGCAGTGGTATACACAGATACCCGATTGTGACTGGGACAATGCAATAATCCGCGCATTGTTGAATCGACATTGTTGTTTTAAGGGCGGCCAGGCGTTCGCGACAATTGCATGCTTTATTGCATAAATAATAATGTTATATCGCCCAGCGGCGTTTCATTGTGGCATTTTGACGCTAAACTTATAGTATTGTGCAACGAATTGAGTTATGATTTCAATTCTAGAGGTGTCGGATATCTTCCGCGTTTGTTTTTCCTGATAATATTCGAAGTGTCGATGTTTGCTCGAGATCGATGAGGATACACTAAGGCCTACACGAGAGTCGACTATCGTAATGTATCATTCTTGTAAGGAGTATCTGTACCCAGTGTATAGAGAAATATAAAATAACAGAGAAAAGGGATGAAATATTTAACATGTGTCGCAGCGACCGTGGGTGCCTCGCTCGTGTAAAAGCTGCAGGCCAATTAATATCGCAACAATGAGTCTCCTCTCAATTTAAGTATTCAGAAATTAGGCGCTAGAATTAAGCCAGTAAATTAACATTTACAATAGAGATAAAACTTAGCAATAAATAAAGATATTTTTTTATGGGATAGTAGGGCAAACGAGCAGACGGATCACCTGATGGTAAGCGATTACCGCCGCCCATGTACACCCGCAACACCAGAAGAGGAGTCACAAGTGCGTTGCCGACCATTAAAAGAGGATTGGGCCTCCGGTAACCTCACTCACTCGGCGAAACACAACGTAAGCGTTGTTTAACGCCGGTTTTCTGTGAGGCCGTGGTATCACTTCGGTCGAGCCGGCCCATTCGTGCCGAAGCATGGCTCTCCCACGTGTAAAATATTTAGCTGATTAACAAAACTTTTTTTCTTTCTCAGGGCCCTACATATGAAAGAGCATCCAGACTACAAATATAGACCTCGACGAAAGCCGAAACCACTTGTGAAGAAGGAGCCGAAATTCGGTTTCGGCATTAGCGGGTTAATGGCGCCGGTACCAAGACTGGTGACGCCGTCGGTACCGCACCCGGCACACCCACAGCTTCACTCGATGCCACATCACTTGTTGCCGGATAAGCCTGAGTTCGGCAGAGCACTGTTTCCACCCCTGCCTTATCCATTCTACCCATTTGCCAAGATACCGTCTGATGATGGCAAGTTAGCTGCCGAGTTGGCGCATTTGCAGGTAATCTTCAGTGAGGTATTGAATTGATTTTCTTAAATTATAGTATTAAATTATTAAGTAGGTAATTTTGCTAAGTACCTAAATCAAACTCGTATAGTAGATACCTCTGCAATCAACGGTATAAAGAATTTGGACTTGCATGTAGTATTGTTATTCTACCATTATTACGACAGCATCAGCTTCTACATAAGATAAAAACTGGAAATTTTAAATTTTAATGTGTTTCCCAGGCTCTGTATGGCGGTGCATTATACAGTAGCGCTCTCTACAACAGTGCACTATCCCCTTGTGGCTGTCCCCCACGAAGGACGCCGTCTCCTCCCCCCGCCGATGTCAAGCGCCCTGTCGCCTACGTCCTCATGAAGAGTGATGAGGAACCTCCTCAACACGTCATCTGAAGGCCGGTTGCGCTCCCGGCGAGAGTCTGGCCCTCGCACTGGGAGCGACCTTCCACCTCCGTGCAGGAGCGCGAGAGCAGCTCACCTGACAGTGTGTAAGACTGAATGGAAGGATTTGACTTGTAGAAATACATTTAAAAACCGTGTATCGTAGAGATGTGACATTATATACGCCCGAAAAATTGGTTTCGGCTATCACTGATTGATTTACATTTGAAAAATAGTGAAAAGTGAATTATATTCAAACAAAATCTTTCATCGACTGTGCTTGTGACTAAGCATTAATAATATTGGTCTTCAAAGGTTCAAGTACAACCAAGAGTTAAATTTGAAAACGGAATGGTGCTGCTGATCGTGACGTGAATTTTCAATGACAATTTTGTGCAATCAATATTACTGTTATCGTGCAATGTACTTATTTTTAGTTTCTCGTGCAGGGCATCTCGCACTCTGAATAGCTAACATATCATAGAATTTACTCTTCAACTACCTAGGTAATTCGTAGACGTTAGTTAGGTGAATTTATGTCAATTTTGTAAAAAAAGACTATATTATAAAAATATGTAAACCGTTTTTATTCTAACCTGTACCCTGAAAATGTTAACGGTATTTTTTACTATTAATATCCATCATCCTCGGAATATCGATTGCCCGCGGCGAATGTTCACTCGATACAAAATCGACTACCAGAAACTAGGTTGTTCGTTTTACTGTTTTTGGAAATTGTATTTTATTTATATTATAACAGTAGCTTAACCCTAATGCAATTAAATGTATCTAATCACTTGTAAACCCTAGTGCAATAAAATAATAACGTAACCCAAAAAAACTAACATAATTACCTAGTAGGTATACTTAATTAAGAGGACACTGAACGCGAATAACTTAATTTTAAAACATTATTATACCACTCCAACGTCGATATATTTTCACGCATATTTTGAACTATTTGAAACCGTCACCATGATTGCAGAACATTTTATCAATGTAATCTATCAAATATATAAGTATTACCTTTGAATATATAATTATATCGATGCTGAAGTGGTATCGAATAGTGTAAAATTAAGCTAGGAATTAATAATTATTGTAAATAAATGACTTGTAAATAATACCAATTGTTTTGTTTTAAAACTATAGATTAAGACTTGCTTTTTAACATTTTATGTTATGAAGAAGTATTGTAAACGATTTATTTCTTTGATAGATTTATTTTTTAAAATACCGCTGCATTTGTCACTGAATCTTTTCCGTTATACGAAGAAAGAAACCGACATAATATTACTTACATAAAACTATATAGTAATTGAGGTTTTCTTTTGATATTATATACATCGTATATTTTATTTTTAGCACTTTTGAGAGCAAAATAATGACAATCTGGTGTAGAACACGAGCCGAAACTTATTTTTTTAATAAACGTAGGCCGAAACCGAATCTAATAGAGATGTGTATTTGTAATTTCTTAAATAAGATTATTTTGAGACCCACCGACTTTGTTTTTCATTAGTTAATTGGTCTTGTTTAATACATAGTTATACGACAATGTCTGTAAATAAATGTTGTTGATATTATGTTATTGTTGAAATTTAAGTTTTGTACGTTCCCTGAAGTTTTAGTTGTATTCAACGAATGTTTGATTTTTATATGATACGGATTAATAAATGATACATCGCAATTGAAAATGATTTTTTCTTTACATTTTTCCAAGTCCAAGACATAACCAATCTAAACATATCATTGCGTTTGTAATTCTTGAAGGGTTAGTAGGTACAGATGGACACAGTTCGCCGGTATATTTTGGTTCTATGTAGTACAGGACGAACCTTTTATCCTTAACTGGGCGCAAAGCCAAACTCAGAACCGCTGCTGAAAATTTCAAAAAAAATACCCACTTCTTCACCAGGAACCGAACCAAGGAGCGTATCAGTTGCGCTTACGACCACTAGACTAATGTAACAGTATATTTATGAATTCTGTAGTGTACAGTAGTATCTAAATATCAGCAATTTATCTTGAATCGTATGAAATCCTGGGATGAACTGAAAATGAGAAGAGGCCTGTGACCAGTTCTTGGAAAATAAAGCACTAATTATTATTACAATGCTAAATTAAAAACACCAACCCATCGTTACCGAGACACTCCACGCAAGTTACTGTTTATTAACTTCACGAAACAATTTCAAAAAAGATTAAAATCCTGTTCGCCATTTGTTCCATCGAGGGCCACTCAAAAAGTCACCGGCGCGAGTATTTCTTTAAAAACAGTGGGGGCCGGGATTAAATACGGAACATACTCAATTATCGGCGAATAAACACTCGAGTGTGAACAATAAGGGGACACACATGGCGGAGTTTTGGGGAAATGGGGGAGGATTTCACGGTTTTTAGTTTTAGTAAACGAAAAGTGAGATAGACAGTAGAAGTATCTGGATGGAGCTTTGTACTATGAGCTACCGGACTGGGTTTGTATTTACGTGGGAGAGCCATACTTCGGCACGAATGGGCCGGCTCGACCGGAGTGATAGGCCTCACAGAAAACCGGCGTTAAACAACGCTTACGTTGGGTTTCGCCGAGTGAGTGAGGTTACCAAAGGCCCAATCCCCTTTTAAAAGGTTGGCAATGCAATTGTGACACCTCTGGTGTTGCAGGTGTCCATGGGCGGCGGTAATCGCTTACCATCAGGCGATCCGTATGCTCGTTTGCCCTCCTATCCCATAAAAAATTAAAAATCTCTCGAATATAAATTAAGATCTTTATATTCGAGGCGAAGTGCTAGTACTAGGGGTACTAGTGTAGTAGTAAGTACATTAGCTTGTCAAGTCTCTGTCTCGCAGGTCTCGCACACACGAATGTCATGAATCCCATCGCCATGACTATAGGGCAAAGCAAGATGTACGGTTTTTAGTAGGTACGAGTCCGACATACCCTGCCGCCTCCCTGGGTGGCATACGATCCATGAGGATTTTCCGTACAACAAAAAAAAAGGTCTCGCACACATTCAAACTTATCTATACATATTAATATATAATGTTTTGTCCAGAAGGAATAACTAACGGATCAACGCACAGCCTAAACCGCTGATCGTAGAGACCTGAAACTTGGACGGTGTGTTCTTTGTATGACGTAAGCATCTGGTAAGAGAGGATTTTTGGAAATTCGACCCCTAAGGTGGTGAAAAAGGGGTGAAAGTTTGTATGAAAGTCTGTCATTTTCTTGCGGGTGAAACCGTGGGGTACAGCTAGTGTCTAATATTATTTTTCGGACTGGTGGTCAACAATATAATACCTAATACCATCTCCTTGCATCGGTCTCTACAGTACGGTAAGAGAGAGTGGGAGTCTATATCCATCTACAGCTCAAAATAAAGGCAAACCATAGAGAGCAATGGAAATTGCTCTACCGACAAGAGTTGAACTAAACAAACCTAAACAAACAGCATAACAGTAATATGTGGATTGACAAGACATGAACTATTATGAAAAACTATATTTTGAAGATTAAGAAAAAAAATAACAACTGCCTAATTAGTCTAGTGGTTCCAAGCGCGACTGCTACGCTAGAGGAAACCCAGGTCGAGCAAAGTGTTATTGAGTTTTCTATGAAATTCTCAGTACCTAGCAGTCCGGAGTCTGGATTTGTACCCAGTTAATGGCTATAGGCTCGCCCCCTCTAACATGGTACCTAAGAATATCATACCAGGCGAACTGTGGGTGTACATTAAGTACGCCTCTGCCTAACCCTTCGGGGAATACAGGCGTGATGGTATATTTATATATGTATGTAAAATTATTAAAAGCTTTATCTTTATTTGTTAATACAAAATGACGTAAATAAAAAAAAACACTAAATAGTCATTGATGTCAGATTGCATGGACATTTAACTTATCGGCAATTAATATTTTATTCATTGACAATAAAAAAACAATAATCGGAGTTTATATTTCGGCCGGGGGCGATTAGAGGCCCGAATGTGCGATCGGTGGGGGGCAGCCGCGGTCTACTACCGTACCTAGGGTGACTCCACGGCAATGATGTCAGGACCCCAGAAAATAAGTAATCTGTCTGTAATAAATAAAATATATTCACATTTCAAAATTATTACGTCACCAAGACAAAAATACTGTTTCTTTGTTTCATATCTTGAGTTCCAAAACATTTTTATTTATTTTTTTCATTTCGGAGAAAAAAATCGAAACAAATAATCGTGTGATGACGCCACTAATACGGTGGAAACTGAGAAAATTGAAATTTTGTCGAAATAAAAGTAAATCTTCAACGAAATAGTTAATGTAAGTACCTAAGGTTATGAAAATTATGATAGATGCCAAACTGATGTAAGACAATTTCTTTAAGGGTCCGAAAAATAACGTCATGTCGTCGTTTAACCAGTTTTACTGTACAAATGACTTCATTTGGCACTTACGTCTATTTAGAATAGAATGTACTTCAAAGTCGAAAATAAATATAAAAATGATTGAATATCGGGGTTAAAAAAATACGGGTATCCTAGTTTTACATAGATCTAAAACAATTGCTAGTAAGCTTTTTAAAAAAAAATATTTTACATACCACATACGTACTCTTGTCTATATACCGATATGGCAAAGATTTACTTATGTATGTTTTTGGTCCTATGTGAGCGATTGCTATAAATCTAGGAACAATTCAATATAATAATACTTTGCTCGACCTATAATATGAATATATATAAAGAAATATAATGGTACGCATGTAGGCTATATTTCCATGGCATTTATGGCAGAAAAGTATCACTTAGTTGCCACTTATCAATTAGGTTGGGGTAATTGGGCACAGTTGTTTCACCTGCGTAAATTTTCCTGACTTTAGCTGTGAATTAAAAAAAAAATACCTTGTACAATAAGGAACGTACCAAAAAAAATACAGCTA
Organism: Acronicta aceris; assembly: GCA_910591435.1. Taxonomy (NCBI): domain Eukaryota; kingdom Metazoa; phylum Arthropoda; class Insecta; order Lepidoptera; family Noctuidae; genus Acronicta; species Acronicta aceris. The sequence continues at coordinate 1,498,956 of OU342759.1, read as the reverse complement.
AATCGGTCGAGCTATTCTCAATAATCTTACATATATAACAATAGATATAATACAGTAATTGATTTTCATTTATACAGATTTATTTAGCAAAAATAACTGAGAATCAACTTCTGAAATATAACATGCTACCAACTACAGCCGTAATTTTATCCGTACTTATCCTGTTTTCTCTAACCCCATGGCCGCCCCATCAACCCCACAAACAAACACCCTTTAGCTACTAATTGCGGAGGTGGCGACGATCTCTATTACATTCACCATAAATCCATAGCTTTACCAGATCACGGCTATCACAGATTTGTGGCCGACAAAATACGCCCGTTATGCGCTCCTTGCATTGATGGGTGTTGAAGTTATTGGCGTTTAGGGATGATTTCGACTGGTATAATTTTATGGTTTCACGATATTATCGGTGAGGTAATTTTTTAGCATGCCCTTTGCAATCTTCACGTTATTTTATTTAATAAAATTTAAGAATATCTCATAGAAAATAAGCATTCAAAAAGTTAACGAATGTTAGCTTTGTAGGGTTAATCGTAAATATTGATTTTGTTAAATTTTTAGGAATGATAATAAGTACAATAAGTTTTTAGGGACGATTATAATACTCAGGCTGTCTTGGCCAAATCCTGCAATTTAAATAAATATGTTGAAACACGGTTACGCTAGGGAGATTAAAAAATAAACTAGAGGAAAAATGCAATCCGCCGGCGGCCACAGACGGACAGATTGAAAATTATACCCAGGAAAATTGTATCAAACAAAATCCTCCTAGGTATAAAATTTAATATTCTGATAAAAATACTTATTTTCAACAGATTTGTGGGCATTTATTCTAAATGCTTTCTTTGCAGTGGACGTCTCGCTTTTTTCTCGTTGTTACAAAATTGTGAAAATTATAATATTTAGTAATGAAGGGTTTAAAACAGAAAATTTGTATTTTTTTCTAAAGTAGACCTTTTATAAAACGTACCATAGGAAAATTTTACCATACCGCCTGTATTCCCCAAAGTATTTTATGTATTAGGGTGCGAGCCTATTGCCATTAACCGGACATAAATCCAAACTTCGCTACTGAGAATTATAAAGTAAAAATCAATTTCACTGCTCGTACCCTTGGAACTGAACAGAACTTCTAGAATAACGCTTAGGACCACTAATCTAATGAGTCAACAACAATCTAATGAGGCAGTATTGACCTGTTATGCTTATTATTTTTTATGGTGGCGCTTGGGCTTACTTTTATTACAAATAGATCCACTAACGCTAACGGACTTACAAAGCTTCACAATTTAAATTCACATCTATCACTTACCAATCACTAAAATGCATGAATCGAATCGGTAGTTCGAATTAAAAAGGGCTTAAGAGTCGTATTTGCTATCGTCGTTACTACCTTTTAGTCGCAAGGTGTCCATCATGAATGGTTCTCGCTCATGTCTGAATAGTCTGAACGTCGGGTAAACGGGTCTCTGTGATATCGGCGCCGACAAATTACGGTCATTGTGACAATTGACTGCACTTACTGAGGTAACTGGGTACTGAGGACGTCACAGTCCTGCAGTTATAAAGAAAAGGCGGTATTGTTGCATTGATTCGGTAAGGTTTTACATACAGTGTAATCTAAGTATTATTTTGCATTTTTAACCGACTTTAAAAAGGAGGAGGTTCTCAATTCGACTGTATGTTTTGTTTGTATAGTTTTCGCGATGATTCCGAATCGATTTCGATGATTCTTTTTTTTATCGATAGGTCATGCTTCAGAGGTGGTCCACAAAATGTATAACAAAATGACAATAACACATAACGACCGAGTAAATGATAACGTCGTCTAGGTACGTAAAATTATCACTTGCTTAAACGGTGTAGGAAAACATGGTAGGGAAATCTGCGTGCTTGAGAGATTTTCTCGCTGGCCTAGTGCGGATTGGTAAACTTCACAAGTCGACTATAGCGTAACCCTTCTATTCATGAAGGAGATCCGGTGCCCGATATTAATAAAAATAGGATCAAGAATAAAAAAAAATGCTGTTTGCGCACCACTTGAAAACGCCTGAACCAAATTACCTAAATATCTTTTTATAATGTCGGTAATAGTCTAAATAAAGTGTTTGTGGAAAAATAATCTGAAAAATATGAAAATTCTGCAAAAACTGAAAGTGCTTTTTTATGTGATTTTTGTATGAACTCACTATACACAGACAGAGACAGGACAACATTTGTTATGGGGTTGATAGTGTCTAATGAAATTGGTTCAAGTTTGTAGCCTTTATATTTTCAGAGGTTCGGGAAAAAGCGTTTTTTTTTTCTGCATAAAATCAGTTCGAAGCTTAATTGTAACAGACTTAGATTTATATTTACAGTTACATGGAAGGAGTTAGTAAGAGCAAAAGGGTATCATAATGTTTCCCACCTAAATAATTTTTGGCAACAAAACGAAAATATTTGTGGAAAAATCTTATAAATTTTTGAATAATACTATATAGTTTTTTTACCATATCATTTTCTGACAAAATCAAAACTTAAACTATCCTAAATACATACAGCAATAATGATCTCGTAGGTATCATTTGGGACTCGAACCCTGTACCCTTTGATTCGCATTCCGTGAGTACGGACCGCTCGGGGCACAAACAAATAACCCGACAAAGTGACTACAGAAATCGCTATGATTGAAAGCGAGTGCTTATTACGTGTCATCATTAACAATAGCATTGAAATCCGTGGAAAAATAACTGGAGGACTCTTTGTCTACGTTAAAGAGACAGAAACGGAATTATGAGGACGAACCTATGAGGTTGGAAAACTTCCATTCAAACGATAGGCTTTTTTCTTGTCATCATCTCTTACTGTTTTTTTATTCATGGTAGATTTACGCTTGACCGCCAGTTATGTTAAGCGACACTGCGATATACGATGGAGCGTGCTTAGAAGATACCAATTCACTCGTAATTTAAAGACATCCAGATTACCTATATCTATTAGGGAAGACCCTCTCGGAAGAAGAAGAGATTGTCTAGAATAGGAAGTAATAATCCAGCATATTGGTAAATGTCATATCACGGTTTCCCATGGTGATTTCAGTCACCATATTAGAAACGATAATCATGATAAAATAAAGTAAAGGAAAAAAACAGTCGAGGCTTTGTATTGTAACATACCCATATCGTTGGTAATCTACTAACAAGTTAGCTTACCACAAAATCCAGTCTTGGAGTCAGTGAATAGCTACAGGTTTTATTGCGCCTCGGTAATTAAATTAAATGTCTTAAGGCGGAATTCCTAAATTTTGACTCTCTTCACCCTTCCCCCATTTGTTCTGCGTGGGCTACGTTGAGTACTTGTTATGCAACCTGCCTTTCTACTGTTATCCTATATCAACTCATAGCAACCACAGTCCATCACAACACGGAATTCAACCGCGAACTAAAATGCAGGTCACGCGCGCGGCTGACGGACACAAAGGCGTCAAATTTGCACGTCGGCGGCCGTTTACGCGACATCTCGCATTCATCGCATTGACGCTGTGTATACGAAAAATTGCCATTATGCGCCCCCGCCGCCATGACACCCGACGACGGAACTTTTTGTGTTACTTTTCGTATTTTTTGACGTTTGTTTGTTTGGCGTGTTGGTAGTTTTTGTTCTAACTTCGTGAATGTATTTGTGACTCTCATTGGCCTTTTATTGTTACTTAGCTGGTATTCAGGTTCAGGTACATCAGATTTGATAACCACAAGTCCTCGCAAAAGAAAACCGATTCCTTCCCGGGATGATCCGTGAGGCTATTGAAATTGAAAAACATCCAAATTTCAATAGAGTAGATGGCTGGGTCTTACCACCTGCTTGGAACCCCATTATAGATTCCAAAATCCAAGCCCAAAACTGCAAGACCGAAGGATACGGTGAGCTCGTTCTGCGTGAATCGTATCGCCAATAATTAACAAAAATGTAAGGTGTAGTAAGCTGTTAGTAATTGTAACATTATGACGTCCAACAACTTAGTCTACCCGTGACCATGGATGCTGTAAAGGATCCGAAACGTCGGGAATCAAATAATATCAATACAACGCGATAAAATCCGTAAAAAGTAGTTTTATTTCAATGTCTAATATTCGCGTAAGTGTCAGAAACCAGTATGGTATTCAGGTCTTTGCTACAAGCGGATTTGAGAAGATACTATTGCAAACGGGTCTGCTGGTACGTCGATGATACATTGATGGTGATTTAGTGGTGATTGCAAACACAGATATATGTATATTAGATATCCCCTTTTTAGGAAAAATTCGTAAAGAAAACTCTTCAAACAGTCGTAGCCCATGTAGGTAATGTATATATTAAAATAATCGCAATTTATGTGAATCAAGCAAGTCAAGCTGTCAAATTAAACATTGTTTATCCCTTTCCCGTGTATTTTATTAAAATAAGTAAGTAAATAGTGAGTCTATAGTCCTCTTTATAAATAAAATTAGCGCCAGAATTGTATTAAATAATTTATTCTAGACTCAACACCAGCTCGCTTACTATGTCTTCCTTCACTGTCAGCAGCCAACGTCCAAAATATTGTCAGAACGACTTATCCACTACTGGGTTACATTGGCTTTTCAATATCTGATGTGTCACATCCTCTAACCTCTTTGCACCATCTTTAAAAATCCCACGGACAAAAATATTAAAAACAAAACTGCACCACCTATACCTACGTACAAAGAAAACACCCAATATGTACCCAAAAAAACTAATATTCAAACATTGGCCGATAAGTTTTATTTGCTCTGGCGTCTACAATAATCTTCAGAAAGGAAGCGGTTGACGATCCGATACGATAGTGTCACACAAAGAAGCTTATTTCCGTTGCAACTATACCTACAAAAACCCACGATACCCTTCTATATATAGTACGAAAACCCACACGATAATCAACCCTATTAACATAGAATACAGAGTGTTTGACATTGGATGTAAGTGTAAAATATAGTTTGCAAAGGTGTATATCGTAGTGAAAATAAAAACTAAACAAATGTCATGATAAGTTTTTATAAGGGCGTGAGGTCGACAATCAATGATGACTATGAATAAATAAAGTCGGCATTAAATACTTTTGGTAGGTTTCTGCCTACACTCTTGATACTTTTGTGAGGTTTTCTATCGGTTTCTTATACAGACCAATCGTGACCGTCGCAACAAATAATTGGTCGCCATCAGCATTTACCTAGGAACTTCTGGGCTTTTGCAAAAACTGTACTCGATTAACAGTTATCAACACTAAACTTAATGATGATACGATTAATCACCACTCAATATGATAGTCACATAAAGAATTTAAAGTAAAAAAAATACCATGATTTGTAAAAAGGAATCGTAAGTACTAGCTAAAATTTAACAGAACCATGACCGAAAATTTTCCAAAAAAATACAAGAAATGATAGACAAGTAAAGTATCTAACAAACCACACAGCTGAAATGTAACACTGAAAGTTAAATCACACTAATCTACCTACTGGCGTATCTGTGCCCCAAATCCTAGCAGAGCGGAAGAGAGACGGCAAAAACCGACGTGGAGCGATAACACAGACAATGGCACCTAGTGTCCCTAACAATACTTCGTTTGTGACGATTCTTCGCATAATAGCAGGGTGCAAAACGCTCTGTAATTCAATAGAGGCTCTTTTATTATGAATTGTGGGCGTGTAATCGAATTATTGCCTACACTGTTATGAAAGTTCTGTTCTGTGTTTATTTTGTTGGTGTGTGGTTAATTAGCTGGGGATTAGTGTCGAGAATTTTAATTTACATTTGTGGTAACATTTACTTAAAATCAACAAATTGTACCTAAAATGATTTCTCTATCTTTATTTCCCGACGGCGAAAGCTAAGATTGGGTTTATTGCTGAAATTAATACCTACAGAGATTTTTAACTGCCTCCTTTTTCACTAATGCTTTTCATAAAACCTTAAAAAAGGCTTAGCATATTTTTCCTTTCTCCACACATATTGGAGTACAATGAGGACACTCGAGAAAATCCTAACATCCCGATACAAAATATTAAAAGCACACATTGTGCCGTTCGCTTTGAGGACTCGTAAGCGTTGACGCACGGTTGCGCACGATCGCTGCGATTAACTGCGACGACAAAAACGCACGACAAAGAGCTCATAAGCATATACGACAGTCTAATCGGATGAACGTATAAAAGTCTCGTGTTCATAGTCCTATTTATGTATCCCGTTGCTTGTTGACGAAGATGTAGCATTTTCAGAAGGATACGAAATATTGAAAAATATTTTTTCTCATTAATTAGAAGTCAAAGTCAAAGTCAAAATGTTTTATTTCAATTAGACCACTAAATAGGTACTTTTGAAAAGTCAAAACTACATGCACGGTTCCAAATCGTGGGTCGTATGGCAAGAAACTCCATTGATACTCTTTTAAAAAAAAACTTGGTTACAATATTATGCTTTACAACTTTGTTCCAAATAGTTGCTGAGAATTCTGCAGTTTGATGTATAAGATTTATTCAATATACAAAAAGAATTAGGGATTGTCACAGAAAGTAAGAGCTGACCAGCCCCGATAGACAGCTCCCGTTCACGAGCATGACGTGCGTATCGGCGTGGTTCGATTCAACCATATTGTGGGGAATAAAACTAACTTAGTGTACACCTATCTAACTAAAGACACCCTTCTAATTCAAGCGTATTTCTGCTTGGCAGCAAAAATAGGTTATGGTTAATAGGTTACAGCTACTACCCTTCAAACAACGTAAACGCATCCCTGGCCAAAAAGGTTTTTTAATGCGTTTGGCCCTTGTCATGACTGATGGAAAACACATACAGTATCTAAGATGGGCGACGCAACTCAAATAAACAATGGATAATTAGTAAACAGTTGGTATTTAAAGAAAGCAATAAGATTTATTTGACATAGTCAAGGCACAAAAAAAAATGAGAAAATTACTTAGGCTAAATTGTTGTGCCTCTCGGTTGTGGCAAATAAGCCCAGTTCAGGAATATGCCAGGCAGCTAGTGCTTAGCGTTGATTTCCAACTGAGCCTCAATTACCTATGTGTGGCGTCCCAAATCCAAATAAGTTTTGTAGTACGTAAAAAAGGTTATAGAATAAAATAATTAAACATACCATCACGCCTGTATTCCCCGAAGGGTTAGACAGAGGTGTACACCCACAGTTCACCGGTATGTTTAGGTCCCATGTTATAGGGAGCGAGCCTATAGCCATTCACCGGGCACAAATCCAGACTCCGAGCTGCTACTGAGAATTTCATAGAAAAACCCAATAACACTTTGCTCGACCTGGGGATCGAACCCAGGACCTCTAGTATAGCAGTCTCGCTTGGGACCACTAGACTAATGAGGCAGTCAAATAATAAAGAATAGAATAAAATAATAAAGATTATAATAAAAAATAAATTATATACGGACATTTTTATAGTAAGTATTAGGTATTATAATAAACAATCATATATTTCTCATCAACATAGTAAATAAATAAGTAAATAATCCTAATTTGTTATTGTGTGTGTAGATTTCTCCGAACCACGAATAATGAAACACTATTTAGACCGATCTTGAGGGTTAACCAGGCAGATCAATAGATTGTACCACCGAGTGTGCTGGATTTTAGTTGACTTTTATAGAACACTTTTCAATCTATCAAAGAAGGATATCCGCAAAACTTCAACTTTTTAAAACTAAATTTTTAGCGACCACGCTCATAACACATCCAGCACTCGTTGTCAATAAAGTGACCACGTTACGCCGCGATGGACGTCAAAAGAGCCATTCTATCCGAATAAAAAACGTATCGGACCAGTTTGGGGACGCTGCTTAGCTTTTTAAACCTCTATGCGATTACTTAGAATGGCAAGGGAACCCTTGAAGAGTTTGACAGATGTCGTTACTTAGATTTAGTAGTGTCCAGACGGTCGGGATTACCGGCGATAATAATTAAATCAATAATAAATAAATAATTAATTTCAACTTTTATAAATATTTACATGTATGTTCCAAAAAGAAAAATCCTTACATAACTGATTAATTAATGCTTATTATTATAAACTAACTAGGCTGAAGGCAACACTGAGAGAGTTGAGTAGAAACAAATAGCTAAAATACCTTATTATTTGATAAACTGATAACCTATAAATAACTTACATATACTTCAATAATTTAATCTAATTTCAATACAATCTAACAGAGCAACTGTTTCACACGAAATCCGAAGTAAAAAGAGAGCGAGCCGTTGGTGTCCAGTCTTTTTATCTTCTCGTACTGACAGTAGCTAGGTAAGTGATCACGGTCGTCCGGTAGGAGGCGCTGGGGTGGCTGCTACCGGTCACTGGGTTGCCAACACGGCCATGCTGCACCGTGCCAGCCCCGGGCACGCTCACTCCACCTGGATAATTATTTTTGTAGCAGTCGAGTAGGTTCGATTCTGTAAACATATACATATATCACTTGTACAATTATGCTCATAGTTTAACAATAACCCGAGTCGGTCATCATGTCAAACAAGGCACGATTCATAATTAGCAAGTCTACTCGGCCCCAACGTGAAAATTTCCTTTAGACTTAGGTAATTTCACTGTTTAGGGAAAAGCAGATTCTCCCAGCACCAAGATCCTCATCGTCAGGACGCACCTTTAGGCTTAGGCTACGTCCATCTATCTTTTCCAGATTCACCTTTAGGCTTAGGCTACGTCCATCTATCTTTTCCAGATGCACCTTTAGACTTAGGAAACACCTTTGACAGATTTCAATTGACATGAGTATCAAGTGCTGTCGAGTGCTAGTAATGTCACAAAAGCTATAATGTGCCAGAAACAAGTACAATTTATGTCATAATATTAATAAACTTGATAAATATTTGTAGCAAAAATATTAGAATGCAGTAAACCTAAACGCTGAATGGAGCAGAATAATTAGAAAAAATAAAAGCATTATTAAAAAAATAAATACTTTGTGACCCACTCGCGAGTACATTATGTCATGTCGTTCCGTTATATTTCTGTCTAATAATATATCACAATCCGACAGTTCGTTCAAAACATAAAACTCCATATTTTCTAAGTTGACCGAATCGTAATTAATATTTACTTGAACTTTTGTAGATATTTACAGTTTGTATGCTATCGTTTGAAAACTCTTGCAAGATCACAGGGGCGCTAGGGTAGCTATTGGTATCAATAACCCTCTACACAGATTCAAAATTAATAAATAACAAATTAAAAATACAATACAATATAATATTAATCTTATTAATCCTAATATAGTTTCTAAAATTCAACTATTTTATTAAATAATACGAAATAACTATAATAATATAAATAGCAAAAATAATACAAACTTATAATATTACAAAGTATATATTATATAGTCATAAACACAAGTTCCTCCTCTCTTCTACATTTGCCGTGCCTGACAAGGCCCACACATGTTTCTTCTTATATTATTGTTATCATCTATTTAACTTGTGGAGTGCAATAAATGTATTGAGTATTGAGTATTGAGTATTGAGATTTTCCCTAATGATGGAACAGCTACTACCAGTGTCAATAAATGCGGAACACATACGTGTTTGGACAGAGGCATTATCAAACAACATTGACTGACATAACTTGTACAGTTATTAACATTAACAATATGATGGTTAGGTACATTGGTTACATTTTGCAATAAAAACCAATACCGTTCGGCCATCCCAATTTCAATTGTAAATCTCAGTGATTTTAGCCATGATCACCTTTATCACTTGCATCAACATCATCATCATCATTATCATCATACAAATTTAGACATAAGCAAATTGGTCAGATTTCACCAAGATACAACATCACGGCAGCATTCCTGCCTCGATTCTCCAGCAGCTACTGAAGCTACGGATTGACCTCCGAAGCTAGCCCAGTAGTTGCACTCACACGTAATCACTGCTCAGTAATCTGTAATTTCACATTAGTAGGGACCCGCCAATGGCGGTAGTTTTACTTTATACCAAGAAATTATTGCATAACTCTTTCCAATCAGATACTTCAGTATTCCAATGTTGTGATTTCACAAGTATCATTAAGAAATAATGATATAAAAATCAGTAACCAATTACCTATGGGTGGGTACGATAAAATATTTAAACCGGGACATATTTAGTAGACATAATTATATCCGTTAACTTTTTTCGAAGATGAACATTGTGCGACATGTGCGATTACCCTCATTCTCTCGTAATGACCATAGCAACAGAAATCTTAATGCAATTTAGCAACGATAAAATATAACATACTACCGATTAGTAGGTACTTAAGTGTAGTCACTCGACTTTATATATTTTAAATCGAAGAGTCAACACAAGATATGTTTTTCATTAAACTTTACCAATGAACATTCGATACCAGAATATTGTCAAAATTAAAACACTCACCAGATTTTGGTGTTTACCGTTTCAAGAATCGATCACAAAATGTGGTAGACTGTGCTCACCAATGCCATATTATGTTTGAACCAACGCTAATCCCGCTTCTGATATAAACTAACTAGGCTGAAGGCAACACTGAGAGAGTTGAGTAGAAACAAATAGCTAAAATACCTTATTATTTGATAAACTGATAACCTATAAATAACTTACATATACTTCAATAATTTAATCTAATTTCAATACAATCTAACAGAGCAACTGTTTCACACGAAATCCGAAGTAAAAAGAGAGCGAGCCGTTGGTGTCCAGTCTTTTTATCTTCTCGTACTGACAGTAGCTAGGTAAGTGATCACGGTCGTCCGGTAGGAGGCGCTGGGGTGGCTGCTACCGGTCACTGGGTTGCCAACATTATACATGTGGTGTGTTTCGACTTTTGCACGTAAGAGCCTGTTCCCCACGGTTGCTGCGGTTCTGGCAGCCTGCAGTCCGTAGGGCTCTTAAGGGTCGACAACGCAGCAGCAACTCCTGTAGTGTAGCAGATGTCCATAGGCGACGATGACTAAGTAGTGCCACCAGGTGGCTCGTCAGCTCGTATGCCGACTTAATCCATAAAAAAAATTAAAAATAAAGGAATCTTAGGATATTATGTAAAAGCACAATACAAACGTTTAATCAGCTCGACCTAAAAGACTTATAAACAGCCTGCCTGAACTATTTGAAACCTGTGTTTCAGGCGAGCAGCAGTAAAGCAGTAATTTTTTTAGTAATATATAGTCATTAGATACTAATAAAATGGCCATAGATTATCGCAAGATAACACAATGAAAAAGTATTGACACTACAATCATTACTTACTTATATATATTTTTTTATTAGTTTTTGTCTTGTGTTGTGACTCATAATAAACTTTCTTTCTTTCGTCTTTCTTTTAAGACAAGCGGGGCCATCGGTATAGTGTGCTTAATATTGCAGGTTGATTGATCAGCGTAGAACAAAACATAACATAACATTTGGTACGCCTGTATTCCCCGAAGGGTTATGCTGAGGCGTACTAATGTACACCAGCAGTTAGCCAGTTTGTTTAGGTCCCATGTAATATGGGGCGAGCCTATTGCCATTAACACAAATCCCAAACTTCAAGCGGCTACTAAGACATTCATTGAAAATCCCAATAACACTTTACTCGACCTAGGAACCGAAACCAGGACCGTATCAGTGTTGCTCAGGACCACTAGGCTAAACCGTTACACTTAAAATCGTTATCTAAACAACAGCCAAAGAAGATTTCTACCAACTACTTCTTCTCAAAAACTAGCACGAAGTAATTTCGTATATTTCATAGAACAAATATCGCCCCATACAAAAATATGAGAGGTCAACACAAACAAAGCATAAAGGACTCGGCGATAGAAAACCAACAACAGACAATATAGACGGTCGGTTTCCCCCGCCAAAGAATGGTGCACATAAATAATAGCGGTAAATAAGAGTAAAAATATTGAAAAGTGTCATGGCGGGCAGAAAGGCGCGCGAAACTTTATATCCTTGGGTTTCCGGCCGCCCGCGCGCCAAAATGGCAGAACGGATATTCGTGTATCGGGATTCGGGACGCGATCGCGGCGCTACGAATAAAAGAAATCGCTTCAGACAATGTTCGATTTGTTCAGATGACTTCAGATTTAGGTACTTTGTGTTTTCTTGAGGAGAAAAAATAACTGCGATTATTTTGAATTTGCTATTGGCGCCCAACATGGGACCTAAGATATCGTAGTAAGTCTTGGGTATTATTTTGATAATAAATCCATATAAATATAATGCTAAAATACTAGTACTACTAAAAGTAATAGTTCTAAAATGCTTCTCTGTGTATAATCCATTAAAAACGATTACTGGAGCGGCGAAAGTCGAAATGCTTCTTTATTTCTCTCATCCAATTTTATTCAATTTGTTGGGTTGAAGAGTTGATCAACACAAAAACACCAAGAGAATAGCTTAACAGGGAAACCGTTCGTTCTAGCTTCAGAAAATAACCTCTGTATTAGTACGAAGAGCTCGGGGCTTACCCCTCTCTGTTTCGGCCATATTGATTTCTTTTATTTTCTTTTTCCAGCTAAAGCTAACCATTTTTATTCCTATTTGTTCGCCATTCACATTCCGCAGTCTATCCAAATTTCATTTGGATAAAACTCCTATGCAAGCGGTTTATGTTTCAAACTTTGATGAGTACACTGCACTGGTTTAATTAAAAATGTAGTTCGTTGAGCCGAATTTGAAATTCAGAACATACTTTAACTTAATATCCGATGCTGGCCGAAATCATTTATACTTATAAAACAAAACGCTATTATCTATGCCCCGTTCGTGTCCGGAACCGCAGGGAAGCGCGGGAGATTTGAAATTGGAACCAAATAGGCGTTAAATGGCGGCGTGCGCTGTCATAACGTCATTTGGCGTTCATCAGCGAGCGAAACAGCATCTCAGTTTGGTGCACGTTTTATTAGCGTAAGGAATAGCGGGGCACACTGACTCGGAAATTGAGATTTGCATCGGGGAATATACCGGGGCGGTGATTGCATTTTCTTTGCGAATGCAGCGTCATTTAATTTGGCTGGAGGCAGCCGCTTGGTCTAGCTAAATTCTGTCCTGTCTGTTAGTAATTTTGTCGTCTTTAGATGACACCGTTTAGTTTATACAAGACTACACTGATTAATTCAATTAAGACGGATACATTTACCTGACTTACGTATATTAATAAAATTATCTGTATACGTATCTCGTATCTTCGAATCTGAAAAACCAACTATATTAGATTCCTTTCTTTGCATTGAAGCATATCTGCATCTACTTACAATTTAATGTCTCACATAATTTGAGATGTAGAAATCTAACACGCGATCCCAAGCAGAGATGCAAATTAGCTACCTACTCAACTGCTGAGCAAGTAAAGCCGACAAACTGTCGAATTGCAACTAAAATCCTTTTTCGATGCACTATTTTTTAAATGCTTTCAAAACTTAACATCGCACAACTTCACAAAGTTAAGAACAAAATATGCAACTGCAAAGCTGGCAATCCGTAAAAATATTAAATTCAATTCATGGAGTTTTCTCGGTTATGAATTGCGGTGCTCGGTGTACATTCAAATGAATCGTGCGCAAAATAGAACCACAATTGTGGCGATAAAGACGATTTCTGTCTGATCTGACACACCTCATTACAATAACAGAGAAGATTCAGAAGGTTAATGTGAATCAGCGTACATAGTGAAGAGAGCGTGTTTATTTAAACAAAGGCAGACAAACATCGACATACGCAAATGATTATGGTAATCATTCGAGTGCTGTTTTGGTTATAGTAAATCGTAAAGAATGAGGTTTTTACTGATATTTTAATGACACCATGTTTATTTTTTTTTAGTAAAGGAAAAATTCAATCGCGAGCAGGATTCGAACTTGCGTCTCCTAATACACTAGACGCTGATCTCTAAGCTACCGCGAGTCCCAACCGCTAGATCGAAATTTGCCTTCACATTCTGAATTTACGTCATGAGGCGACGTTGGCGACATCTATTGAAAAGCAAGTTACTTTTTATTTACGTCACCTCATATATATCTTATAATCTTGTTACAGTAGCACAGAGTGATCCTTCTAGACATATCTTTATTGTGTCATTTCTTTTCACATAAACCGTTGAGACGCCGAGGTTTTCTTATAAATTACATTACGTTCCGATCGATTCTGTGTCTCGTGTGTGGATCTCGCTGTTTCACACGAGACAAAAATAAATGGCTATAACGCTGGTTACTCTATTATCCTGACTGCCTCATTAGTCTAGTGGTCCCAAGTGCGACTGCTAGACTAGAGGTCCTGGGTTCGATCCCCAGGTCGAGCAGTGTTATTGGGTTTTTCTATGAAATTCTCAGTAACAGCTCGGAGTCTGGATTTGTGCCCGGTTAATGGCTATAGGCTCGCCCCCTATAACATGGGACTTAAACATACCGGCGAACTGTGGGTGTACATTAAGTACGCCTCTACCTAACCCTTCGGGGAATACAGGCGTGATGGTATGTTACTCTATTATCCTCAGGGTCGTTGTCGTCGTTGAAGTCGTAAGACTAATAGGCTAGATGAAAAATTGATGATAAAAAAAATTGTGTCATCCGACAGTTAGATTATTAAAAAAACGCATCCTTTTGTTTAACGAACAAAAAATTACAGCCATACAGTGCATTTCACTTTCGCGTGACGTCACAGCCTCCCACTCCGGAACTTTGTACTTTTTATTTTTGTCAATTCATATTATTTTGATAAAGCAAAAAATACATGTCTTTTATCTTTATAACAGACTCCGATGTAAGGGTGGTCGCCAGCCAGTCAGACTCCATGTGGTCCTACCACCGAGCAAGTCAGATATTATCACGCCTATTGCGGGATGCCTATCTGAAACAGTGAGAAACAGATCCCTACACGAGGTAAAAGTTCAATTCTTATCACGTTTCAATTAAACCGAAGATTTTATCTATGTGGTGGTGATTGTAGTAACAAGACTATATGACACTTTCCTCCAGTCTCAGATTCCTACTAAAAGCACTATGTTTGATTTATTTTTTCAGAGCCGCCAGCGTATCTCTGGAAACGTAATAGCAACTCCCATATCAAATAATTTTTCTTATATAAAAAATATTAAATAAAAAATACACCCCTCAGATTGAGCAGACGGGAGGTATTTCCATTTTGTACAAATTAAATTGACTCCAATCTGACACCTCGCCTCAAGCCTAGCCGCCGTGAATAGACGAATCTCATCATAAATAACACTAGCTGTTACCCGCACTTTCACTTGCCTAGGTCCTTTTCTGAAGACCAATCTATCTCTAATTTACAATTTATCAAAATTGGTTCAGCGGTTTAGGCGTGAAAACGTAGAGTGAAAGTTACTTTCGTATTTATAATACACTAGCTATTGCTCGCTGTTATTTATTATTTATTTTTTATGAGGTATTATTAGGTCTTACGAAGTAATACAAAGCCCCACAAAACTGTACAAACAGTTTGACTGTGGGATCAATTTTAGTCTTACTATCATGTAGTAATACTTAAGTAATGGAGTGCACAAGTAATGTTTTATGGATGTAATGAAGTAATGTTTTAGTTTTACTGACGTCCCAAAAAGATTAACATAGTACAAATACGATTCTAGGCGGTGCATTAAGATGAAACATGCACCAGATTTTAAATTAATTGATTATCTGACAGTTTGGTGGGCAAACGTCTCTTATAATGAGTGGGTCGTGTCAATAGGCAGTAAGGGGTATTTCAGTGATTGCCCTGATTCCGAACGAGGCTTCTGAGGCAACTGAATTTATTGAGTTTCACTTTAAAATAGGAGTACTTAGATAGATGCATATGTGCGATTCCTGTGCTCATTTCCGATTTATGAATCTGGTTAGGTAAGATATTACATAGAGTAACGATCAATCAGTAATCTTAACTTTAAAAAAACGCTATAATTTCAAACTTTTAAATTATTTACAACAATAGCCTAAACCCTAGAAGGTAATACGACCACCGACTACTTACCTACGATATCTGACTTTTTGAAATTCTGTGTATTACTAAAATAAATTATCACTCGCTTATAACGTTACACGAAAACATCGTGAAGAAACCTACATGCCTAATGGATTTTTTTGACGGCGTGTGAAGTCTACCAAAGTGCCAACTTACACATGCCAGCGAGGTACACAGTACACGACAGCCTAGTGTACAGTGTAGTGTGTACTGTGTACCTCGATTAAATCGTCCTAGACAAAGTCTAACCCTTCTCGATGCCCAACAGTGGAACAGCTAAACACTAATTATGTACGACGATAACAATCTATATTAATATTACTAGCTTTTGCCAGCGACTTCGTCCGCGTGGAATAGTTACTTTGTTCCCTAGTTCTTCGCCCGCGGTTTCACCTGCGTTGCCCCGTTCCTAAGGGTTGTAGCGTGATGTTTTATAGCTTGAAACCTTTCTCATGAATCACTCATTTTCCCAACATTTCCCTTCACTGCTCTGCTCCTATTGATCGTAGCGTGATGAAAAGTATACTATAACCTGCCCAGGAGTATGAAGAACAATTGTACCAAGTTTCGTTGAAATCCGTCGAGTGGTTTTTGTTTCTATAACGAACATACAGACAGACAGACAGACAAAAATTTTACTGATTGCATTTTTGGCGTCAGTATCGATCACTAATCACCCGCTGATAGTTATTTTGGAAATATATTTCATGTACAGAATTGACCTCTCTACAGATTTATTATAAGTATAGATAAAGAGGAAAGGTTTGTATGTAACTATGTTTGTAACGAATTGGCTCAAAAAGTACTGGACCGATTTCAAAAATTCTTTTGCCGTTAGAAAGCTACATTATCATTGAGTAACATAGGCTATATAACATCACGCTACGCCTCTTAGAAACGGAGAAGCGCGGGTGAAACCGCGAGCGGGTCGCTAGTAACAAGTAATTTAAACCAACTTTTAACAGTATCTAGAAATGAACTAGACTTTAAATGCATTAATTTTATCGTGTGTAAAAGTTAATAATTATTTCAAAAAGTAACTACAGTACCTACCTACCATCATTAACCACCCCGACCACAAACAAACACAATTACACGACAGCCATCATCACTTAGCTGAACAAACTTAAAAATCGCCCACAAAATCAAGCGTAAGACCCCTTACAACATTAACAAAGCGTATAATTTAACTGTCTGTTTGTGTAACCGCCGCGATCTCAGATTAAGCGAGCGATAAATAAATACTTAACGTTTTAATCCATTTGCGGGAGCGATCTAATTCACTGATATAAGAAATGAGAAGAATGGCGCGACAATGAAACGAGAAACTCGGAAAAGTTGGGTTGTGTATGTACGACAGATTTTGATACTTGGTAGATCGGAAAATTCAATACTCGACTTGGCGAAAACTACGATTGTGTTTATGGAGATTGAGGGTACTATTTTAATATAGTATTATTGCCATAAACTATGATGCTAAAGAAGTTTAGAATCTTGCAAAACCTGGATTTCGACTAGTTGTTCTTACCACAGTTTCACCAGCTGTGATAATTTCCCCCAATTTCATAAAAAATTACCCCCGTTAACCCACATGGCATACGGATACCTAATGCATGTATTTCCGATATTTAGATAATACAGCAGGTACCTATTTAATACATTACCACTCTTTGTATTAATTAAAACTTAAACCTTTTCACAACCCTCGTTCTTTTAGCTTAAAGTATCATGATTACACCGCCTCCTATACCATTGTATCGTTGACCACAAAAGTGTCAGCGATCAATTAATTCGGTTTATTGAGAACAGAGCCAACATCGCACTGAAATGAGACAAAGCTATTGGAAATAATTATCTGTTGTGAGAGAAAATAGGGTGTTTCATATAGTCCTTACAAAGATGGAGCGAGTAGACAAATATTGAGAGAAAATAAGATACTTTCCTGGAATAATAATGAACAGAGTAAATATTAGGTATTATTCGAGCCGTCTTTGGAGATAAAACCGGCCATAATACCAACAGAAGTCTGGACTAATATAGGTTAACTAATTGATCAATTAGGTAGATTAGGCGGATACCTACACTAATTTATTCTTTTAGGGTAGGTTCTATAGTTAGCAAAAACCTGCCACCTGACGTAGTTGTTAAGAATTTGAAATGAAATAATAACTTAAGCTCTGATTGTTGTCGGGATTGAATGTACTTAAGAAGCGGTTCAATAAGATTATTTTATTTTCCGCAAATGCCAAATTCCTACCTACTTACCTAATTACTAATACTAAATCAGGTGCAAACAAGAAAAATACGAAAGCGGAACTCAAACGACCCACTTGACTCTCGACAGATTTAAAAAAAGAAAAATTTGCCAAACCAGCCGCACAGAATAAGAAGTAATAAGCAGTTTTCTTTCGCGCCAAAATTGTCTTCCATAATAGCGCCGGCGGGAAGATAGCGTTCCCGCCATAAAAAGAGATAAACGACCGTTCTCTCTATTATTTTTGCTCTTTAACAAAGGCAATGTGTGCACCTGCTGTTGTCTCTTTCTTGCACGAGATGTCTTTATTATCGCTGTCTCTTACGCGAGTGAAAATCAAAAATTTGTCCCAGCACCCACCCCCAGCGCTAATGTTCGCGGAGTGGCGAAGGAAAGCGGCCACTTCTGCCTCCTTTATAATTTACTTGAAAACCTAATACGTGTCAATTAAAATTTTATTAAGACCAGAAATTGAACGCACTTGAGTGTGTATGTTGAGGTTATATTAATATTTTAATAATGCCGATGCTCTATTATAAGAATATTACGCTCCTTCCAAGAATATTAACGACATTGAACGAAATTAAAAGATTTCATGCTACACATTTAGATATATATTTAACTAGCGACCCGCCCGTGGTTTCACCCGCGTTGCCCCAATTCCAATTTTTCTCTCCATAAAAACCTTCCTCAGAGTTCAAGGAATAAATTAATTAAAATTAATTAAAAATAAAAATACCCCATTTGGTCCAGCCGTCTTCGAGATTTGCGCTTAGCAACAAATTTTACAATTCATTTTTATCATATACATTTGTGTACACTGAACTCGACATTCCATAGTAAAAGGTATTCCTAAAGATGAGTATAATACCGTCCTTTCGGCTCCAAAACGACTTAAATATCACGGTGTATAATATAAAGGGGTTAAATTATGTTTTGTTCTTACGAGAGTACAATATAAAACAATATCTTTGCCTAGTTAATTACATTCGTATCAGTCCTTCATTTTCGTCTTTTCCGACCATTATCCTTCACACCAGTCCCGTTACTACAGCTAGCAGCCAATACCCATTAACCTAACATCTACGACCTCAAAAATCAAATTCACCTAACCCAGCTATAAAACTGGCGTAAAACTGTGAATAGACTACAAAAAAATTATTACTTCGCTGTGTGAGTGCGTCGCATTGTGTCGCGAAGTGGCTTTGTGTTGCCATTCTCTGCCAACAATGGCGCCCTGTTTTGGCGGGAGAAAAAGGCGGGAGCGCCGTTATCAGCGGCGGCCATTATGGCGGCTTATCAGCGACACTTCCTGCAAGACTTCGCCCCTTTTTCTTTTACGGTCACGTCTGGCTCAGGTGAAGATAGTGGTTTCAGTTTCAGGTTTTCTCTGTTTAATTTTTAATGGTGTTTTTTTTTTGAATTAGGTATTGTTTTGTAAGACTGACTTTTATCTTTTGTAATTTATCGTTAGCATTATATCAGCTTCTAACTATCATAACATAATGTACCAACACCCACACCCCGCCAGTAGATATGTTTTTAGGTTCCAGGATATAGGGGGCGAGCCAGAAACATTTAAAAATTCAAAATTTATTGGTGGCGAGAGATTCCCATAAGAGAACACAGATCCAAAGTCCGATCAACTTTTGAGAATTTCATAGAAAAGTCCAATTATATAACGCTGCAAGTTTCATTGACTTGTCCTCGAACATTGGCTAAATATGTAACAACTACGTAACCAAACCGATCTCTATAGTCAATGCTGTGCTTGCCCCGATTTATCTCTGGATATGTCACCATTCATAACGCATCGAGACCCCTACGTATATTGGAGAGACGGTGCCAGGGGTGCCATGCCGTGCCAGAAAGCCGAAAGAGCCTGACAACAGTCGCTTAGAATATCGATATAGTCCAGCAATTGGGTTACAGAGGTCTGACGGCAGTCGTTTCATGTAAAATGGCAACTGGAAGCATACCCCAAAAACATGTACGAAATATATCTACCTCTCTCTATAAACCTATCAGCAAGAAAAAAGAGGACACAAATGCAGCTGCACTGCCCAAGTAAGAATAATATAACCTTAACTGAAAAACAAAGTATTACCTACCGGAAAACGCATTTAAATCGATTGGGAGTTGTAACTAGATATGCGAACGAAATTTTAAATAAACCAAATAAAAACCTTAGATACGTAACATAAACTGAAAACCTATAAATATTTGATTATTCAAAAAAAGTATGAATAAAGTTCATCGCCCCAACCAATAAAATATCACCTTATTCGCTTTCTGGGGCTTTACCGATCCCTAAATGCTCACTAAATACACCATTCGGGTTGTCAAAATGTAATATAAAAGTGCTTTCAATAAATAAGATAATTTAGGGGGTGCGGTAGGGTGAGCGGTGTGGAGAGGGCAGTGAATGAGCTAATTAAGGCACCAAACGAAAGAAAATGAGAAGAAAAGCTGAGAAAACTCGAGGAAAACAAGAATATTCCGGGCAATGAAAAGGGACGGACTTGGGTGCGGTTAGTTTGTAGCAGTATTTTTTTTTATTTATCTTTGCTGTTAATATTCATGGCCTGGTTAATTTCCTATTCCTGTTTGATTTAAATATTTCGTGTATTGGAAATATCTTAATATTACTCTAGTTTTTAGTTAGCTTAGTTTATCTAAGCAGAGTTGATTCATTTTTTTTTTCATTTCGGTAATAGGAGAATGATCACAATATATTTTAGGAAATCTTTAGGTCACGCTTCTTTTTACCTACTAAAATACTCTACAACCCCTTTCTCTAATAGGAAATAATGCATGCAGTTGTTGTGACGTATCGATTTGCAAGGAATAAGATATAAAGGTCGACTGGTAATTTATTTATTTATTTATTATTCTTAAGGGCCTCTAACAAGGAATATACACAAATCATGTTTTTTAACAAATCACCTGTATAAGTATTCAGTGGTGGATTTACCAGTAGGCTGTGTAGGCTGGAGCCTAGGGCGGCAGATTTTAGGGGCGGCAAATTTGGGGCCGATCTATGTATTTTTACGTCTTACATAAAATTAAAAGATTCATATTTACATAAATACTGCTACGCTAGAGGTTCTGGGTTCGATCTCCAGCAAAGTATTACTGGGTTTTTCTATGGGAACTCTGGGTGTAGGATTAAGTACGCCTCTGTCTAACCCTTGTTACATAAATACTTAAATCCTAACAAGTGAGGCTGAGGACCGTTCGTCAACGGCCGTTCCCAATATTTACTCCATGTCTGGTTTCGACTTCTCTTTCCTTCTTCATCTATCCTATATTTTACCGTGGCTGGGGGGGGGGATGAAAATAGCCGCTGTATGTTTTTATTGATGTTAAATACTTAAACACGTGATTGAAATAACTACTTTGAATTAGAATTTGAGAGAAGGATTTAATACAAAAAAAAACTAAATTAAGCAATTGAGCACGGGAACGCATCATATAAACATTTTTAAACACATCGATGTAAATGTGCGTAGGTAGGTACGACACTAAAAAAATACAATAAAATAAAAGAACGGTTATTTATGTACTATTTCGTTGTGTTTAAATGTAATATTTAACACTTAAGAGAGGTGGGGCATAGTGGAATCGAATAATTCCACTCATAATTATTGGAGTCGCCGACTGGGGAAGGAGGTACCTCCACCTTGCAGAAAATCATAGCCAAATAACATAGTTCCGTGCTATGTTGTGTTCCTAACGGTGAGCAAGGTCGCCAGAGCTCCGCGAGGAAGCGTTGTGTTGGCAGTGTGGGTGGCGTTTTTTGGGCGCTGTCACGCATGGCAGCATCTTTCCTATGCTGCCAGCCCAAATATTCCTCCTTAATTTACAGGGTCGGAAACGCGCGAGGCGTGTTGCAAGCGTCTATAGGCTACTACGGTAACCGCTTACCATCAGGCGGGCCGTTTGCCACCTTAATGGTATAAAAAAAACTAATTACTAGTCAGCCTATATTATTGTGAAGTGGAAAAGTATGAATAGTATTTTGTTTACATTACATTTGATCTTAACCAAAAGGCCGAGAAGCGATGCGCCTCTTAGTAGTAGTAGTCTGTAGTCCTCTGGTCTTGGATAACCCTGCTCGGGTTATCCACCACATAGAGGACTACAGACTCATTCCCCCAGCCCTCAATATAAAGCTCATGGAAGAGCTGTTTGAAGAACTGGGTGAGGATGAGGAATAAGAATCTAGGGGAAGCACAAAAGATCCCATTGGGTCGAAGTGCACTGAGGCCTTGCTGTCTCGGCCCCATATAAGATAAGATAAGATTGTTTACATTATTTATTTAGAAAAAGGTTGAGGGTATTTACCTACCTGCATTCTGCACGCCATCGCCATCGTCTACTGGTGATCACAGAGCACAGAACATTGGCAGTGTCTTAAAAAATTTGAAGCCACAACTTCACTAAAGTGTCATTCGGTATTGATTCACTCATCAAACACTACATACACAACACGCACGCACAAAGACACAAAAATAATGTAAGATGTTATTATTTACGTACCTACAGTTATATTACAACGAACAAGCAAACAAATGCCACTATACCACAAGATTTTCCACCCAGATAGGTACCACAAAGCTTTATGCTTCCCACCTTCTCGTACGTACCGCTAAGGAATGGAACTCTTTGCCGAAATCTGTTTCCACTCCCATACAACCAAGAGTTTTCAAATCACGACCGTATAGATTACTTCTAGACAAGCCTGATCCATTGTCGATCGCATCTGCATCATCGCCTAACATCAGTTGAAATAGTGGGAGAAAGAAAGTCTATCGAATATGAAAACTCGTGGAAGCATTTTTACTGCACAACAACAATGGAAAATACACTATTTGTTCACATTAACATAACATAAGTCTTTCATAGGAGTTGGTAACACAACATAAGTCTTTCATAGGTAGGTTAGGTACCGAAACTAAAATATTTGGTTGACACTCGAGTCACTTCCATTTTCAAAATTTTATCTTGACCGCACTACGCTCGTATACATCGATTGTCTTTTGTCATAGACAAAAAAAAATAAGCGCTTATTGGTGCACAGATTATGAAAGTATAATTCCTACCTACATTTTACAAAAAAATGGTAATCTCTTTTTAGTTGCGTTTTAACTATGTAACACATATTTTGTTTTACGGTTTTTAGCCCATAAGAGTTTTTTTTTTTAAAAAAAGATTACTAGCAATGTGGATGGCACATTACTAGTATTCTTGTTAACCCCTCGTGCTAAGCTAAAATGCTTGTGATACGAGTGGGTTCACGTCGGTAGTGCAATGGGTGGGTTTCGAACCGGCAACCACATGATCGCAAGTCCGACGCCCTAGCCATTAGGCTACCGCCGCTTTATTGTTTGTGATAGTATTTTTTTTATTACCTGCGTGAGAATAAAATAAAATAGGTAATGTTCTTCCTTGTAAGTCGTAGCCGTAGCGGTCTACGAAGATAATCTACGTTCGACATGAGGTCTACGATGCGGTTACGAGTGGTCTACGTAAGTTACTACGAGCTACGAGATTCGTATACCTAACACAGAGTAAAGTAATATAATACCTAATAAACATTTGTCAACGTGAAAGGGGCGCAGACAGAAAACAAAATAGAAATGTTAATTACGAAAAAGTAACCAGCGTAATAAAATTTAGATTTTTCCTTTTTTTTTTACTATGTCGGAGAAGCCGCTGCTCACCGAATATGTTAAAAAATGGAACACAATTTATATGAAATTAACTGCGGGGTAATTAATCGGGAACTTTACTCTGAGTTTGTGAAGTGCGGCCTCAGATCAGATACCCACTAATTGTGTGTATTATTTCTAATGAATTTAACAGTCAGCTACTTTATTCAGACTTCACTCAATAAGTCTAATTCACACGAAAAATTGAACTCTAATTATTTTATTTTCTCACTTACCCAAATCCGTCTCTCTATCAAGAAAGCGTCCGTGTCCTCGACTCTGAATGGTCCGCTAACAAACTCTTTCACAAAAACACAATAATTACTTTATGCCGAATAAAAAGTGCTTTCTTCGGCGCGGACAAGGCCCCTAATTTCACCTTGCCACCTCGCCTGACTTGGTTTGGACCTTGCCTACAAAGATGGTTTTATTTTCTTTTATTTAATAAGAGATTCTTCTTGAATAAAGGTTTGGAGGTATATGTTTGATCTTTCCGCTTCTTTTTTCGTCACAATAGGTAAATTAAGAGTACCTACATATTTCTGTTGAGTTGTCTTTACTGAACAACTTACCTAAAAAGCTACTAGGTATTACGTAAGACTACATTTCATTTACCACTCTGCTTAACCATTTACCTGTGTGAGGGAGTTTAAGGGCTACTTGAATCAACTTCATAAATATGTTTAAATTGTATTTAGACACAAATTTTCAATGAATAATTGTGTTTAATGTTGGTGCAAGTGGCCTTAAGTATACTAAGGTACAGATATTTTAACGAAGCTTAAGTCCGTTTTGGATACCTGCCGTTTTCGCACTTCTATAAATGTAGGTAGATGACAATTAATAAGATCAACGACGAAAAATAATAATAGTACCAACCTACTTACTTATGTATTATATAGTAGGTTAAAATTTGGAGTAGAGGGTTTTTGCTAACGCGTTAAAGAATTATTATCTACAGAACTTATCGGATAACTCCCAATAAATAACATCACTTATCTTTGCACAGCGGCGTATGCAAGTGAAATATTCTCATCGTGGCGGTAACCACTAAATTCAGATTTAATTCATTAAACAACTCGTTACAAACGCGTATTAAGCTATTAACCGCCGCTCAAAGTTTACAAGATGGTGGCACACGGATGTCAATGCGGAGCGTGGTTTGTGCTAGATGAGATCTGAGTGGTGGTTTTTATTCATGAGTTTGATCTTTCACTTCGTGAAAATATGTGAACCTTAGGTTACATATTTTTGCGCAGGTAGCTACGTAAATGTCTGGTCGTTGGATATTAAAAATAGTGAGAGAGAGGAACAAATTCAGATCATCATAACATAGCAGGATAAATCGTCAAATGTAATAACCTATCTAAGTTGAGAAAACCAATACAATATTGGATAGATAAACATTAGTTCAAAAAATTATTTTAGTGATGGAAAAATTCTACCGCGGGCAGGATTCGAAAATGCGTCTTCTGGTTAGATAAACCAGACTCTAAGACCTCTAAGCCACCGCGAACATTAGGCACGCATGGAAAATGCAAAAAAAAAACACAAAAAGAAAACTATATAGTTCACGTTAAACATTATACTTACCATCACTAAGCGATGACTGTTATGGACTAAACACAATCACACACATTCGAAAAAAACTGTCTCCGACATATCCAGGAATATTCGTAATGATAATCTGTGTACCGCGAAATTTCACGCCAACCCGCGAGTGTAGCGCGTTCCAAATCACCGCTCAATCTAAATTATTGTGCAAGTTACCAACTAATCTTGTGCAAGTTACGAAATCTTAATCAAAACTGCGCAAGCGGTTAAGTTTTTCAATAAAACATGCTTATCTTCTGCTGCGGTGCAACTAAACAGTTCTAATTACAAGTAGAAAATATTTACAAGTAGGTAAATACGTAGATAATAATATATTAAGATGCTTTTTTGCCTACTACCTAATTTCACTTTGAAAAGAGGTTTAATAAATTGAGGGTTTATCTTTATCTTTATCTGTACTCATCATTATGAACAACTTTTACTGTGGGACCAACCCATGAAATTGCGAAAAAATATCAGCTGTTCCATAAATTTTTTCGAGTTGAATGGAACAGTGAATGGAAGCGCTGTTTTTATTTGAAAACAAAACCATAATCTACTTTATTGCTTCAGAGCTGCGAATGATACAAACATTAGTTTTGACAGCATTTCTTAATCCAACTTTCGACTAATCGCATTCCGATATCCACGGCATTTCTAGAGGCAATCAATTAGATATTATCAATATTCAATCTCCTGGCATGTCGGCGCAGCTAATTAACGCCCGCTTAGACGCGATGGTAAGCACCACTGATAAAAGTTTGCACATCAACCGCGAATATAATTAGCTGGTGAAGGAGTTTAGGGGGATAACTGGGTAGACTTTCAAATGTATGACTGAAGACAAGGGAATTTTTAACTCCGATTACAAAATCAATGGTTTTTTCCTCATTGTTTACATGTTTTAGTATGGAATTGTTTATATGTATAAAGTGTTGATTTGTAAGCTTTTTAACCGACTTCAAAAAGGAGGAGGTTCTCAACTATATGTTTTTTTAATGTTTGTTACGCGATTATTCCGTCAATTATGATATATATTATATATATCTATATATATATAAATTTAAATCCCATAAAAATTTGGTCAAGATATGATCACAAAGTTTATATCAAACTGACAATAACACGTAACAACCAAGTAAATGATAACGTGGTTTAGGTATCTGTAAATATTTTACTCGCTAATAAAAATTTTGAAATAGTATAACTTTTATGAAAAAGTAAAACCGCCTTCAAAAACATAAAAAAATAATGTTATGTGCGAAACAGTTTCAGATGCGATAAAATCAAAGACATCGACTTCCGAAATTGTTTCGCATATAACATTATTTTTTCATGTTTTTGATTTCTTATTGAGGATTAAGTGATCGTTATTAACTATTCAACTGTAGACCAGTCTCGTTGGACCTCGTTGGACCAGTCGCGTACAAAATCATCCCCTGATCGTAAAACTTATATTTTTTTGACATTATTATTAAATTATGGTAACATACCTACTTATTATAAAACTTATATAATATATAAAATTATTTTCTAACAGAGCAATACCGCATGTATTTTGAACGAATGGAATAGAATAAAACCATAACCTTGTAAAACAAAGATTTATTTTTAATTTCTAACAAATTAATAAATTACAAAGAAAATCCGCAACAAAATATACAGATAATTTAGCTATTTATTTTCATCAACACCTAGCACCTATTTGCGTATTAGCTTACTATGTTAACCTACATTATTAAACAGCTTGTTAAAATACCACTCACTTCTTGACACAATATTTTTAAGTAAAACAATTTTATCAAATTTTTTGTATCAAACAATCGCGCCCGTACTGCCTGAAGAGTTACACAAAAAGAATACCGACTCATGTACGGTCAACAGCACATAATGGAATCTAAAACTGTCAAATTTCTTCAATAGACTTTCAATTTAATCTAGAGTAATAAATAGAGTTTATAACCATTGGGGTAATTTGTCAGTTTGTGGTAAGGATGTGCTGTTGACTGTACAGTCGATAAAAGAGTTGGCTTACGAGCAGGGCAGCTAACGACATCTGTATTTGGGAAAAAAATCTATAAGTAATATTATTGACTAGCGATCCGCCCGAGGTTTCACCTGCGTTGCTCGGTTCCTAAGAGACGTGGCGTGAGGTTATATACCCTAAAACCTTCCTCGATAAATGGACTATCCAACACAAAAATATTTTTTTAATTTTAACCAGTAGTTCCCAAGATTCGCACGTTCAACCAAACAAACAAACTCTTCACCTTTATATTATTACTAATATACTCGTAGTATAGATACATTAAATGTATCATGCAATATATTTCAAAACGAGTGTTGTTTGCTGCCGTCTCAATACAAGTGTTGTCGGCTCAATACAACAACAACAACAATACAATACAACCCTTTGGCGGATAATAACACAAAACCCAATCTTAATATACTTAAGTCATGTCGATTGTAAGTACGGATAGGTACCTACAGTTCGTTGGTATATAATTATGATTTCTAAACTATGTAAAAGCAAACAGAATGCCTCATTATTAGTGTTATATGGCCGGTTAACCCTTTCACAGCCACTTCAAGACAGAAAAAGCGTGCCCACGGTGCCAAACTCCGAAATTTCTTTAGAAATCTATCACCCAGACGTGATCGTGGCGTTCTGGGCACATTTTGGTTTGTCATACATGACTGCGGCGGTCAAAAGTCTAATGGCGATTAGCTCGCCTAACTTCAAACAAATAGTAGGTAAACATTAATACACTGAATCTTAACCCTTCGCAGAATATAGGCGTGCTATGATAGCAACTATGCTAACGGGTATTACTTAGTCCTTTTTTCATATCTTCTAGTTTCTATTAGGCTCTACGATTAGTACACATTTTGACATAATCAACCCATTATACTGTCCCGCTGCTGGGCACGGGTCTCCTCTCAGAATGAGAGGGATTAGGCTATGGTCAATAAGGCCAGCCTAGTGCGGGTTGGCAGACTTCACACGCCATCGAGAAAATCTCTCATGCATGCAGGTTTCCTTACGATGTTTTCCTTTACCGTTTAAGCTCGCGATAATTAACTATTTAAATACGCACATGACTTCGAAAAGTCAGAGGTGCGTGCCTTGGGTTCGAACTCGAGACCTTTGAGTTGGCAGTCCAAAGGTCATACCACTAGGCTATCACTGCTACTGACATTTTGACATATCTAGTTATAATACGTAAGCGTATGATTTAAAATAAGTAGTTATCCTTATGTGTTAAGTTGGCGCTTACGTTGTAATAGCTGGAAGCAAAAGTAATACCTTATCCTAGGAATCTAGTAAAAAATAAACAGCACTTGTTTTTTATTTACAATTCGGACGAAATGTCTCTGAAGTTCATCCGTTTCCGTTAACATCGAAATTAGAGTAGAGAGAATAATATCGAATTTACATTTTAACATCAACATAACTTTTATGAGAAGGTTGCTGAGCAGAGATTTCTTTCTAAAATACCATATGTTGCACATATGCAAATATTTTTTTAAAATAAAATCTTACTAGCAATGTGGGTCGCTCATTACTAGTATTCTTGTTAATCCCTCGTGCTAAGCTAAATGCTTGTGTTACGAGTGGGTTCACGTCGGTAGTGCAATGGTTGGGTTTTGAACCGGCAACCACGTGATCACAAGTCCGACGCCCTAGCCATTAGGCTACCGCCGAATCCGATCTTTCATAAATAAATCAGTAAGGATAATGATCATGAATGCCAAATTTACGACAGCAACTATCTTTACAACGAGATTTTATATTAAAATTTAACACTGCACAACCACTCGCATAGAACTTCAGACACCCACAGTTATTGCGCCCGAATTGTCACTATCCCCTTTTAAGTTAGCCTTTCCAAAAGGCTGCACAGAGAAGTACAGTCCAATAAAAAAGTGTTATGATGCAATAATAACGTTATTTTTTTACATGGGAGAGCCATGCTTCGGCACGAATGGGCCGGCTCGACCGGAGTGATACCACGGCCTCACAGAAAACCGGCGTCAAACAACGCTTACGTCGTGTTTCGTCGAGTGAGTGAGGTTACCGGAAGCCCAATCCGCTCTTATAAAAGGTCGGCTTACCATCGCTTACTCGCTTACCATCAGGCGATCCGTCGGCTCGATTGCCCTCCTATCCCATAAAAAAATAACGAGTTATTAAAAAAATAACACGTAATACGTCTTTTGAGTTCGCAGTGACCATAAGGCTTGCAGTACAATAATTTATTTATCAGCACGATTTGTTTCTAAGCTAGCGTCACTCTTTGCTTCTGCTGCAAACTTGATACTATCTTCTGTTCTGGCGTCAAACTCTCTCCGCGGAATCTTTTGTAGCTAAAAAAATATCAATAATAATTTTATAAGTACCTAACGTTATATTTTGTGATGGTATGTACGTACTAACTGCGCTTTTATTTTTCTTTTCGGCTTAAATCGTGTATGGTATTGCAACATAGAGGGCGAACATACAACAAAAAATGATAGATAGATTTTAAGGTATTTGAAAACTGTTGGTGTTGTCTAACGTATGTAATTCATTTATCACTGTAAATAAAATACCAAAAACCTCATTGAGTCAATGACTGCCTCATTAGTCTAGAGGTCCCAAGCGCGACAGCTACGCTAGAAGTCCTGGGTTCGATCGCCAGGTCAAGCAAAGTGTTATTGGGTTTTTCTATGAAATTCTCAGTAGCAGCTCGGAGTCTGGATTTGTGCCCGATTAATGGCAATAGGCTCGCCCCCTATTAAATGGGACCTAAACATACCGGCGAACTGTGGGTGTATATTAGTACCTACACCTCAGCCTAACCCTTCGGGGAATACAGGCGTGATGGTATGATATAAAATTTCATTGAGGAGGCGATATGTAATAATTATTTAAATCTAAGTAAAACTCACATCATGTCATAGAAAAGTCTTTGCTGTATGGACAACGAGGGCTTGGTCTCCGCTAAGGCACTCTCTATGTCTTCCTGAAACACCACCACCGACTCCATCGTCTTCTCCTCGTTCACCATCTAAAGAAAATAGGAATTATATCATATTCATCAGTCTATCCGCAAAGGTGGCAGTCCCTACCATTGACGGCCTCGTTACCAAACAGTTATTGCGACTGCCAAAACAGCAGTTGAGAATAGTCACCACGTTATCAGCCACGTAATTATATTTATTAAAGTTCAGCCGCCTTCGGGCATAACTTTCTTGTATATGAATCGATTATAACCAGTTTTTAATCGATTACCGTCTGACTATCGATTATATATAGACAACCCAAAATACTGTTTATATTAAAAAATTCAAAATATCTATTCTTTAACAATTCGGAATATTAAGTTAGAAAGAAAGAAATCATATTCAAAAAAATGTGAACTGCATAGTTATAATACGAGACATAAATCAAAACTAATGCAGCCGCAGTTTCGTCTCGCTAAAGTCCATACTTCTTTTATGGGATACTGTGTAAGATTTTATAATAAAATTCCGGAATTCATTTTAAAATTCCCAGAAGACAAATTCAAAAAAATTATTAAGTTGACTCTGTGCAGGCAAGCTTACTATAAATTGGAAGATTATCTTTTAGATAAAAATGTTTGGCAAATTGCTGGTCCAGCTCCACAGGATGATGTCTTGGATAATTTTAATGTAGACTATACAATTTGACATACCCAATTGCCAATTTTATATTTGATGACATTATATTAATATTTATTTTCTATTACCATTTGTCAGCATAATTATTTAATTGAATATACCATACAATATACGAGTATACATTATGATAACAATTTGATGTACAGTACGCGCGACGTAACTTGGCCGGACTGAAGTTAGCTGTTTGTCAGTTTTTGGTTGCGCAGTACACAATTTGTAACGTAAACAATTCACTGCGCATTAAAACGGCGAACTTCACTCCGGCCAACTTATGCCGCGCGTACTGTACATATTGATTGAACTAGTATGGTATAATTTCCTAATTAGTATACCAACTGTAAAGTGTGGAGATCGTGCAGATATTGATGTAACAATTGTGTTAGTATATTTATCTATAGGAATATTGTGCCCGCGGTCTGAGCTTGTCATGCTCACTTAAATGTCCTGCTGATGGTGGCGTTGTGTGTCGGGTCGTTTTATTCCCTACAATATGGTTGAGTCGAACCGCGCCGATACACACGTTATGCTCGTGAACGGGTGCTGTCTGTCGGGACTGGTCGGCTCTTACTTGCTGTGGCAATCCCTTTTTTTCTATATAACTACTAAATATAACAGTGTGTAATACTGAATAAATCATCTTACACATCAAACTGCATAATTGTCAAACTATTTAATACAAAGTTATAAAGATTAATATTGTAATCATGATTTTTTTTAAAAGAGTATCTATAGATCTGGCCGGCTCCTCTCCATAAGACCCACTTTTTGGCACCGTGCAATTAGTTTGACTTTTCAAAAGTACCTTTTTAATGGTCTAATTGAAATAAATAATTTTGACTTTGATTTATTTTTACACACACACTCATTGACCGCACGTTTGGCGTAGCGATTGAGCGAACGACTTCTGTCTGCGCCGCGGATCATAGATTCAATTTTTCAATAGACACGGAACAAATATTTGTATGATGTTTGAGTTGTAAATTGTATGTACAGGTAGTTCCGGACTTGGATGTATATGTATATTGTATACTGATGTGAAAATTTGTGTTTATAAAAACACACACGATACAGGGGAAAACCGTATTGTGAGGCAACGTTTTAAAAAAGAAAAAAAATATTTAGTTTAACTACATAATCTTAACCTAACCCTAAACACCTAGCACCTCACCTAATAAAATTTAAAGAAATTAATGTACACTTCGTAGCCATTCGGAGCATATCGTCAATATTCGGAAAACTCGCTCACAAAAAAGATCCATGTCTTACCAACTGTTTCTCGAGCCTCGTAAGCTGTGCAGTCACTAGTATGGACTTGAGATCCGCTGGTGAGAACCCCTCGGTCTGCTCTGCTAGCACGTGGAGGTCTACCGCGTTATCGACGATGACGCTCTTAGTTAACGTTCGGAGAACCTCGTAGCGGCCACTCTGTGGGAGATGGATAACATTTCTGAAATGGGATTAGTGTTGAATAAACTTGATACAATGATTGCCAATGATAGGGATTGAACAATGATTGACTGCCTCATTAGTCTAGTGGTACCAAGCGTTCGATCCCTAGGTCGAGCAAAGTGTTATTGGGTTTTTCTATGAAATATTACTCAGTTTCTACTCGCGAGGACCTGTTAATGGCTGCCTGTTTTCTTATTATAAAAAATCAAATATGTTTGTTACTAGCTGTTGGTCTTCCAAGATCAAATAAACAAATCTCAGTAGCAGCTCGGAGTCTGGATTAATGCCCGGTTAATGGCAATAGGCTCGCCCCCTATTACATGGGACCTTAACATATCGGCGAACTGTGGGTGTACATTAGTACGCCTCTGCCTAACCTTTCGGGGAATACAGGCATGATGGTATGTTATGTTATGTTAAACTTGATACTCGTATTTTTGTCTGTGAGATGACGGTTGGATATAAAAATGTTGCCGCCCGCCTGTCGGACAGGAACGCGTATTGTCATCATTAAAACCTCTTTGGAACTTAAATGTAATGATGATAATCGTGGCAACACATCAAATACGCAATGAGGGTATCACTTTTAAGCTCACCAGTTGGCGCTACTGGCGAGCGGTCCTGAAGTATAGCAGTTAAGAGTCCGGCGAACCAAATTTCTCTTACAAACATAATACCGAAATAAATCGTAATTCAAACACAATTTAATCGAATTGTGTTATTATCGGGTTCCGATACCATTAATCTAGGTTCCTACGTTGCCATTTTGTCCAAAATACTTCACTGGAAATAAATGTAAGCGAATGCAATTTTTGATAAGATTATCAAGTTTGGAACGATTTTCCAATTTTTTATTTCCAGTGAAGTGGTAGCGTAGGAACCTAAATTAACGGTATCCAAATCCGAATAATAACACAATTTGATAGAAAATTGTCTGGATTACGATTTATTTCGGTATTACGTTTTTGTGGGCAATTCAAGCTCCGCCGGACCCTTAAAGTTTGTTATTCCGCGCGTAAAAAAGATTTTTCTATAATATTTAATACCTTAAAACCGTGCCGTAAAAATATCGAGAATGCCGCAGTGTTGCGTAGTCCCGTTTTGTTCGGGAAAAAAAGGACACAAGTTTCCGAAATATAAAACTGTCTCAAAGCACTGATTCATATTTGCCATAATTGATCTCAGGTATTGCAAAATATTCACAGCATTATTCTGATTGAAAATAAATTCGCGTAGTCCAAAGAAAGTGAAAATTGACATTTTGAAGACCTCACGCTACACTAGCGCCTTGAGCAACGAATTCACACGCAATAGATACGAATTACAGCTAATGACGTCGACGTGGGGCCATCACGTGACCTAGATGTCAATACCTGACGACATCATCATCATGATTATATTATTATAATAATAATATAATAATAATCCATTTATTTCAGATCAGTAGAATCCATTATCAACCAAAAGAAGTCCATTGCTGAACCTCCCCGAAAGACATCCACAACCGGTTATACAGCTTGTATCCAAGGACTCCCACCGACCTTCACCAGGTCGTCCGTCCATCTCGGAGGTCGACCTACACTGAGTTCTCTAAGCTTACTATTCTATGATTCGTAGTGGTTTATTGACGTGTTTTTACAGTACTAACTCTGTCAGGCAGTGCGCAGTAGACGTGTCTCTGCAGGCGTCCGGCCCGCAGCAGCGCGGGGTCCACGAGGTCGGGGCGCGACGTGGCCGCCAGCACGGGGCCCCGCGCGCCCCCCTCCGCCCCGTCCAGACGAGCCAGCAGTTGGTTCACCACCCTATCTGTCACACCCGTCGAGTCATGGCCGCGTCTGATCGGAAAAGCAGTACAACGTCAACATATTGACAGTCAGATACCATCATCTTACAGCTATAACAAAATTGTAACTGGCCGGTATCTGTACATCCATACTATTAAGTGTTATAAATGCGAATGTTTGCAAGGCTGAACGGATTTGGATGAAATTTGGAATAGCACATAGGCTACTCTAAAGTTCACGCGGACAAAGTCGCGGGCAGAAGCTAGTAAGAGATATTAAGGCGGATCGTTTCGCTTTGCCCGCGAAATTCAAATTTCAAGTGATTTTTTGCAGTTTGTAGGTCTATAACAAGTTCTAGATTCATGGCAGTTGTAATTGCAACATTAACTATACAACATTCACAACTGAGAACTAAAACCTTTACTTATAAATCCGTATCTAGCCAGAAACTTAGTGCAATCTGTGTAATTGGTCAAAATTGACATTTTACACTACTTTTAGCTCCAATAATGATTTTTAAGCGATGGTTTTAGATAGCATAGACCTACAAACTGCGAAAAACCACTCGAAATTTGAATTTCGCGGGCAAAGCGAAACGATCCGCCTTAAAGGAAAAATATTATGAGGGGTATAAAAATATTATAAGAAACTAGAAGCCAAAAACAATTATCTTTAAACATTTTGTCTTTGTCTGTCTGTATCATTGTATGCGCATCACGCAAAAACGACTGTACGAAATTGGATGCAGTTTCCACAGTTTTATTGCTAGGTCGGGCAGTGTTATTAGGTTTATCTATGAAATTTTCAGTAACTGCTCGGAAATTCGTACTGTATTCGATTAATGGCAATAAGCTTGCTCCCAATTACATGGAACCGGTTAATACCGGTAATACCGGTGTACACGAGCACCGAACCTTTCAGGGGTAGACATAATATGTTATGTTATAATAGCAGCCAGCGAATGTACATTGATGATGTAAAACCAGATACCATGAGAGCTCTACTTAAGTCGCATTTCACCGATTCCGAGTAAGTTCCCCTTAAGTGACTCGGCAAACTTAATTTCATACAAATTCCTTTCCACTTTTTAATTCATGGTGTGAGTAGCGGCTACTCCGACATGGTGAAATTGCGCCTTAATATGAGAATATGATTATAATACTTGGTTAAAAACGATGCGTACAAATTATGAAGCGTAGTGGACACTTACAATAGTAACTTACTTGGGCGCGAGACTGTCGAACTCGTCGAAGAACAAGATGCAAGGCCGTTTCATGTCCGCCCTGTTTATAGAAAATACTGTTTTATAAGCTTCCCATTAAGGTCGCTATTATACAAATTTTGTATAAAATATATAATTATCTAGTTACAATCGCATGGGAGTTTCCCAAAATCCATTCATAGCAGATGTTTGTATCTTATACGAGAACCTATCGGCAAAATTTCAACTGCCAAAAATATTAGACGGTAGTAGACAGTTAAAAGAACCTAAACCCTGTTCTAAGCAACAATAAATTCAATTTCTAATGCACTTACTTGTCAAATATATCCCTGACGGCCTTCTCGCTCTGCCCTATGTACTTAGAGAGTAATTCGGGGCCCTTGA
The DNA here is from genome assembly GCA_910591435.1 of Acronicta aceris. Classification (NCBI taxonomy): domain Eukaryota; kingdom Metazoa; phylum Arthropoda; class Insecta; order Lepidoptera; family Noctuidae; genus Acronicta; species Acronicta aceris. The sequence continues at coordinate 1,462,874 of OU342759.1, read as the reverse complement.
CGGTGATCATGTTCATATTAGTGAGGCGCGCGAGACAAGAACCGATGTGGGACTTGCCAGTCCCCGGTGGGCCGTATAGAAGGATGCCGCACGACTGAGACGGGAACAGCGCTGGGTACTGATCATAAATAGATATTTTATTCTGACATGAATTCAAGTCAAAGTCAAAATGTTTTATTTCAATTAAAAAAGGTACTTTTGAAAAGTCAAAAATAGTTACACGGTTCCAAAAGTGGGTCTTATGGGGGTATGTTATGTATGTAAGTTACAGGCATTAAAAGTTACATAAAATAGAATTTTAATTTTTGTTTGAATTTGAAAATCTAAAAATCAAGTAAACATTTTCACTATGTAACCAAGTATTCTTAAGGAATGACTAACATATAGAATTAAAAACAGCAGTTTACGCAAAGCACCGATGCTTAATACGTGAGCAATGTCGTGGGCTGCAGTATTGTTATCACGTCAAATATTTATTGTTAATGTTATTTTTAATATTGTGGCTGTTTATTGTTCCAAATAAAATAAAATAAAAAAATTTGCTTCCAATCGTGGGACATAAACATGCTAAAGTGGCATACAATAAAAATTACTTTGTCCTTTATTTGACAACTAGCTTTTTGCCCGCGACTTCGTCCGCGTGGAATAGTTACTTTGTTCCATATGAACTTTCATCCCCTATTTCCTCCCTACATAGGTCGAAATTTATCAAATTCCTTTCTTAGGGGATGTCTACGTCATAGTAGCTATATGCATGCAAAGTCTCAGCCCGATTGGTTTAAAATTGACAAAGTTTCATACAAACTTTCATCAAAATCCTTTCTTAGCGGATGCCTACGTCATAACATCTACATGCATGCCAAATTTCAGCCCGATCCCTCCAGTGGTTTGGGCTGTGCGTTGATAGATCACTATGTCAGTCAGTCAGTCACCTTTGAGTTTTATATATATTTAGATATTTCAAAATTATTAAGCCACCAAAAAAAATACTGTTGCTTTGTTTTCGTATCCTGATTTCCAAAACATTTTTATTTATTTTTTATATTTCTTCAATTCGGAGAAAAAACACCGTATGATGGCGTTACTTATACGGCGGAAACTGAGAGAATTGAAATTTTGTCGAAATAATAGTAAATCAACAACGAAATAGGTAATGTAAGGTTATGAATAATTATGATAGATGCCAAACTGCCATAAGACAATTTTTGATGGGTCAGAAGGGCATGTCACCGTTTACCCGTACAAATGACGTCAAAAAGAACGAACTTCAAAGTCGAAAATCTAGTTTCAAATAAAATTATAAAATATAGATAGGTGTTAAATAATTAAAATTTGTCAATTGCAAATTTGCAAAGTTCCCAGCAACAATGGGCTTGTCACATAGTGCGCACTATGGGGGGTCCTTACCATGATAGGCCAGAATATGCATTCGGTGAGTTCTTGCTTGACATCCTCCAGTCCACCGACGGGCCCCCAGATGTCGAACTCGTTGGCTTTCTCCTCATCCTTCGTGACATCTTCCACCAGACGAGGCTTGGCTAAGTCTGGGTTGGCATCTGTCAAGAAATTATGAAAGTTCAGAGCAAAATACAAATTATTTCTTTATCTTTGTCGTATAATTTAATCTGACCTGAAATAAAATTCTGGCTACACTCAGATAAAGGGCAGGCAGGATATAAAATACTAAATAGAATACCTATCAATATTGTTAATACGAAGTAAATCTGTCTGTTTGTCTGTTATTTTTTCACGCTTACACCGCTGAACAGATTTCAATAAAATTTGGCAAGGATCTGAATACCTAAACTCTAAAAATATAGTGAATAATCCTTTTGGAAAACATACTGGAATTAAAGTTATACATACTTTTTTTCTTAACAGCTTTAAATATTTTCTTATTCAGATAGTCGGCGATGTCTCTGACACTGGACCCGGCGGTATCGGTTGCCAGTTTGATGACGTCATCATCTTCTACCTCGAACTCTTGGCGGATTTTATCATTCAGAAAGTGTTGGAAGAGCTCTTCTCTTTCACCCTTAAATCAAAGAAGTAGGTTCATAAAGTAATCAAAATTGTTTAATAGGGTAATACCAGAAGCTGTGCTTACTGCGGACAGTGTTGTGGATGGGTGACCATTAACCATGTAATGCCGTCAGTCCCTACAAGAAGAAGAAAGAATGCGCAGACCATACAAGAATCGTTATTGGTAGTCAGAAGCCCAAAAAGGTCAACCAAGAATGGTTGATTCTCCAAATATTGATATTGACTAGAAATTAAGCTGCAGACACAGGGTCAGGCCTTCATTATTATGATGTAGGCTCTTTAATTCTTCTTAGTTTAATTCTTCTCTTTAATTCATGCCTTTGCCAAGTACACCACCAGATGTGGCTAAATATTAATGTTTTCAAACATAACATAACATAACATACCATCACGCCTGTATTCCCCGAAGGGTTAGGCAGAGGTGTACTTAATGTACACCCACAGTTCGCCGGTATGTTTAGGTCCCATGTTATAGGGGGCGAGCCTATAGCCATTAACCGGGCACAAATCCAGACTCCGAGCTGCTAATGAGAATTTCATAGAAAAACCCAATAACACTTTGCTCGACGTGGGGATCGAACCCAGGACCTCTAGTGTAGCAGTCTCACTTGGGACCACTAGACTAATGAGGCAGTCTAATGTGTGTCTAATGTTTTCCAAATGTGTGATAAACCTTTTTCCTTCTACTAAAATGAGAGACCAATGCCAAACTTAGATGCCAAAGTATAAAAGCATTGTTTCATATACCTTCTCGAGTTCCGGTACATCAAAGTGTGCAGTAAACAGAGGTTTCCCGCTGAACTGTCTAAGCGTGGGATGAAGAGCTTTCATGCTGAGTGACGTCATCAGCACGCACACTCCCGAACACGTTTGTAGGAGGTGCTTTATTACTACTGCTAATCTATAAAACAAGTTATCATGTAGAAAACAACGTATATAATTGTAATTTCTGTGTAATTATGTATGTAATTTCTGGATTTTTTTTTTTCAGTAATCTTTAATGTGAAATTTTTTTTATACTATTATTTATTATTAACACAACAAAGATTTTGCATAAAAAACTTTTCTATCAAAATATTTCTTTTAATTGCTAAGCTGATAAAAGATGATATTGATTCATTGATCTTGTCTCATGTAGCTCCTGCTATCTGCCTTTGTTGCTGCTTGTGAAAAAGGTCATCCTGCACTATATTTACCAAGCAGCCTCCTTAAGAATATATTTATCTCTAGTTTATCAATTCACATCTTACCTTTGATAATAAGCTATATCTTGTGGTGAAGCACCTTCCATATTGGGAGGCACCAGAGAGTCAACGTCATCACATATGAGCACCGCTGGGCTATGCTCTTGACACATCAGTATAGCCTTTCCCAGCACTTCTGGGATATCCTTCCGACCTCTGAGCGAACGACAGTGTAGAATGTGTGACCAAACTGTCAACTCTTTTTGAATGATGTGGCATAATGAAGACTTACCTGTGCCACTTAAACCTGTCAAAAGTCAAAGAAACATCTGTAAGGAGGTTATAGTTAGGATTAAAAATGTCTACTGTCCAATTGGACAGTATAACTTGATGTAACTTTAAAAAACAGGTTTCTATTCAAATCTAACAAAATAATTTACCGGTAATTAACACATTACTCTTGATCTCAGAAGCACCTTTAAAAGTTGCCTCTCTATGGATCTCAAAGTACACATGCACCAAAACTTTCTCAATCAACAACTCCATAGATTTCATAGTTCTACAATAATTCTTATAATCATAATCATGCTTCGAGACCAGTACCTTTGGAGATACCATATCACCTTCAGCCAAGCATTTAGCTGATATAGTGCAATTTCTAAAAGATTCCGAATTCAGCATAGTAAATTTCAATCTCTCTGGTTTTAATTTAAATTGTAAAAAGCCACTACTGATTTCCACGTTCTGTTTAATTAGTCCATTGTTAATTAGAAACTTTTTGCCTGAATGTGTGTTACTTATGACACAGTTCTTGAACCTTTCTACCACATCCATTTCTGTTTGGGTTTGGTCTGAGTAAGTGACAATATCTATATGATCTGGTTGGTCTATTCTATCGCCTATCAAAGTGAAAATAATTCTCATTCCATTTTCAATATTAATTATGGCATTTAAAGACTTAGGTATAAGTACTGTTGGTATATTTTTGTTGTATACTTCTCTACACAAGCTTCTATAGATCACAGAGTCTATTGGAACTATCTCCACACAGACATCATTGATTGCAATATTATTATTTTCACTGTCATCATCATTTTCATTTAAAATTGATGGTATATTAGTCATGGTAGACAGAATTACAGTCAGATCTCTGTATTTTTCATCAATAAAGTCTTCATGGATGAATACAGTGTATGGGTGAATCAAATTCTTTTTTCCATCACTATCAATTGGAACTGCTCTAAGGACCATTTTTTTCTGCACATTTAAATATGGTGCCAGCATTCCTTTATTTATTGTGCCAATATTTTTAAAGTGCTCCTTTTCTTGGGGCACATTGGTACTGGCGATGCTAGGGTAGTTGTGTAGGCTGTTAAAAGCATCTATTTTGACAATGACCTGGCTGTGGTTGACTAGAATGCCCGTCTGTTTCGGTGTGAACACTATGGGTAGTGATGATGATATCCAGACTACAGTCTTTTGATTGGCTACAACTAGCTTTAACTGATCTAATATGCGCATCTGTAGAAGTTCCACATTGTGTTCCTGAAAATGGTAGAAAGCCAGATTTAAATACATAATTATTATCATGCCTATCCCTCTTTGAGGACTATAGATTTCCACCTAGTAGGTATGTTCCTAGCACATCACCACTGCTTCCAAATAATATTAACTTGGTCTTATTTATCAATTCAGTAAGCCAACAGCCAACATATTATAATATGACAAAAAGAGAGTGTGCCCCGATATTTATTGATGTCGCCAACGTCACCTTATGACTTAAACTCAGAATGTGAAGGCAAATTTCAATCAGGCGGGTGGGGTTCGCGGTGGCTTAACGGTCAGAGCGTCTGGTGTATCTAACCAGAAGACGTGGGTTTGAATCCCGCCTGCAATTGAATTTTTCCTTTACTAAAATAAGTTTATAATGTCATAGGTGCTTTTTCAATAGGTAAAAAGACTCATTACTATAATTAAAAACTAGCTCACCAAGATCTCCTGATCATCAGGACTGTCAGTCTCCACATACAGTTCATCTAACACCTTCAGATCAGCATATGGAGAAACAAACACATCAGCCCCCTCATCCAACCCCACCATTCTGGCATAAATGGGGTTGCAAGCTATCTGACCCTCCATGACCCCACTGTGAAACACCACCCATAGCAAGATATGCTTGTCTTTGTACAAAACCTGAACACATTGTGTCTGCAAACAAAAGGAAGAGGTACAAAGAAATATATATATAGAATGAAGCAGGAAAATTTTGCTACCTTTGAACCCCATTGTTTATAAAATAACAACAAAATACAGAGACATGAAAGTAAAAGTAAACAACATTCTAACCTCAATGAATGATAATTATTCGAAATATGTACATTTTAAAATCGTCCAAAAGAATCATGGTTTTATTATGTGAATACTTCATTGGCAAAATGATTACCTGTTCGTTATTCGTGCTGTACTTTGGACTTAAATAGGCAAAGCAAGTTTTTTCATGGGTATATATTACTTTTAGTTTTACACCACCCAACATTTTAGTTTCGGGCAGTACTATATTTCATCAGGTGTCAGTAATTTTATAAAAACAATACTTTTGATATCACTTTATCAATAGTTTTATTGCAAAATCATAACAACAAAGTACAATGACCACAACTTATCAATTGCGATACAATGCAAAACAAAGTAACCTTTTTAAGCATACTAAGTTACTAACAACCAAGTTAATTTCGAGTTTAGTGTTTAAAAGTGCTCATAATTTAATAAGTTTTCAGATTCATAAAATGTATATCTAAGAAAACATTATGAGAATATTTCATATTACTGATTTTTAACAAATACAAACTTATTTCTTAAACTTTATCATTTATTATCAATGCTTTAAATTAAAAAGAATTAGAATGGAACGGTACGGCAACAATTGATTGCTGTTTTGACATTTACGATCCGTTTAATAAAATTGCTCTGAAAAACGAAAATATTTTAATTTAAAATAATTAGAAAGATTTAGAATTAGAAAATGTATATAAAATAAATCATAACAAAGATTTGACTAAAACATCAAATCATTTTAAAATATTCTCAGTTAGTCCTGTTGTGCTATGTTTAAAAATACGCAAAAATATTATAAAAAAAGCACCTTACATTAGAACAAAAGAAATGTAATAAAATTATGCTTTTAGTTTATTAGTTTATTTGAATATATTAATAATTATATATATATATAGCTGTGTTTTAGTATTATATTTATCTGTAATTAATAATCTTTAATAATTAGTGCACAACCAAAAATTATATTATCAATTATCATCGTTCTTGTGCACAGCATACAGTACAAGAAGAACGGAACGTACATTTGCATCTTCCCTCCCCATTGGTTTACCGTTGGACCAATAAAATTTCAAAGCAGTTCAACGGTTTTTGAAGACGTTTCATCAGTCCGGTGTCTTGTTGAATTTTATCATTAGATAAAAAAAATATCATTCTGAAATTTATATCAGGCCGTGCATCTTCTAAAGTAACCATAATTCAATCACAACGGCCACCGCCGTCTAATAAAAGTGAGTACAAAATAAACGTTAGATAACCGTTTGACGCTGTCTCGATGTTCGCTTGTTTTGCCTCCATTTTCAGTCGTTAGACGTGATGATTTTAAAACGCTTGTTTACGTTTACATAATAATTTTCCCGTTTGGATTCGTTAGATGATAGTTAAATCGTGAAAATTTTAACACGTTGATGAGTGCACGTGATAATTGTGGGATTGTTTCAGTACCTCCATAATGGCGCCAACAAGGTTGGCATCGAAGCCAATCGGCGTCAATGAGAACTTGAATGGTATACTGGGGCATGGGATTACGACAAGGAGTAAGCAGTTGGCTTCTCTGAAGACGCACAAGGACAGTTTGAAAGTTCCAAATAAGAGGAAAGCTGATAGTCCTTTGAAAGATGTTACGGCAAAGCGAGCGGCGTTTGGGGACATCACAAACGCTTTCAACAAGACAAGCGCCCTCCAGGATAAGGACAAAGTCATGGGGCTGAAAAAAGTTACTGTGGAAAGTAAAATGCTCCCAACTGTAAAGGTTTTCAATTTTGCTAATATTTTTATCAGAGGGTACTTATATCCACATAAAATAAATGACATGGGTATATAATTCTGGTATTTAGTCTATAAAATCCATGTGGTTTACTTTATAATAATAACAACAATGAATTTTGCTTGCAATCATATGGGTCAATGAACTTTCCCTCCAAATTCTTTTACTGCTATTTTATCTAGGTACTTATTTGCAGATGAATCTCAAATCATAGTCTAAAAGCAAATAGTTAGATGGCCCTTCCCACATTTTGAGTATAATTATTAACTTCAGCTAATAGGGCCAAGGTCAACTGAATGTGCAGATGATAAGATCATGTTAACTTTATTATTAGCTATAAACTACAGCAAATAATAAGTTACATTATTACTTCCTGCAATAATTACTGTTTTATTTGGAACTAGTAAAAAACTAAATATTTAATGAAAAATATCAGTCTGGACTTTTTCAATACAAACTTATCTCAACCTCTTAACCGAACAACTTACACTTAAAACTTGTTTCCCAATGTTAAACATTTATTTCATCTTTTAGAGTATCAAACCACAGACAACCACATTAAATGGTAAGACCTCCAAAGCCAAGACATTGCAGAGAGTTGCCACAAATGCTATAGATGCAGTTCAGAAGCACTTCGCCAAGGATCCACCCAAGCCGATCTCCACACGGGCACAAAATGGCATCCTGAAGCATGTGGAACAAAAGAAAGAAAAAACTATCAGTCAAAATCAAACCCAAAACTCTGCTAAGTCTGCAAAGAGTGATGTGTCTGAGCCATCATTGTACATGACTGCATTAGAAACTACGTAAGTTTTCAGGTTTTCATATTATTACAATAATTATTTTTAGCCTAGTCTAGCTAGATAATTTAGGTTATTAAGTAGGTAATCATTGCCTATGGACACATGCAACATTTGGGCTAGTTTATCATTATTATTAGAATTAAGCTTATCATACTTGTATGGAATTACAATTATGTGCATGTTGGAGTATCTTATCTTCCTTAGCCATATTGATGTATTCAGTGGAATACTCACTCTCCATTTATGTGCAATTCCGTTTCTAGGTAGTTGTTATTGTTTGATCACATATTAACAGCATTGTTATCAAACCCTGTACTATCAGATATAGGGTATAAAAGTGTAATATAAAAGTCTCCACTTTTTCAATTATCTACATGTGACATTTCTTTTCACAACTTCTTTGTTTCCTAAGATTGTTACTTAAACTCAAAGAAATAATTTAGGAACATGCAGTTACTATAAGTTACAGAGCAAGTAAGCATTTTTACTATTGATTAGGATGTTAGCTATTTTCCAGTGTGCCTCAATGTTAATAAAACTGTAGGATATTGTTATTTAATAACTCATCTTTAAAACAGCTCAGCTGGTTTTCTGTCTTATAAAAACATATATTAATCTTTATTTTAGCACATATGCATTGCATATACATTTCTTTTACAAATTGTAGGTATGTTTAATTCAGCAACACCCATACTGACGGAGACCAAAACAATTTTGCATTGTGTCTATAATAACAGCATTTACTCTCTCTATTTTTGGTAGGTATATAATTCCAAATCCCCCACACATGATGAATATGGTTTATTTCAGAGACCATGATTCTCTGTCTGTCTGTCGAGTCTCTTTCAGTGTCATCTAGTTAAAAAAAAAAACAACATTGACTAGTCTGGAAACAGATTACTTGACCTCAACCATTTTAAATAAACATTTCAATCAATCATGGTTATTTCGTCTTCAATCTAAATACTATCATGCCAATGTTACAGCTACAGACATTCGAGCTAAGTTTAATATTGTGGTGAAATTAATAAGTGTTAATAAATGACCTTTTTACAATTTCCTGGCTGACCAAATTATCATCTTTACTGCATGAAAACAACTACATCATTTTATTATTAATATCACTCGAAGGGCGCGTGTGCAAATATTTGTTTGCGTATTTTCCATGTGAATTTGCAATAAAACACGTCCTGTGCACTATTAGCACACTAGCTGCTACTCCAGGGGGATTCATATACTAGAGTTTAAATAAACTTCTTTCTAAAGAAAATTCTTAGATTTCGACATAGAAACCTTACTCAAAACTATGGCAATATCACACTCGTATCAGGACTCAGGGTTTATCAAAATATAATTGTCTATTATTCATCATAATATCCTTCTAGCCTTCTCTCAAATATATTGGGGTCAGCTTCCTGTCTAACCAGATCCGGCTTTTATTCTCCATTATTAGTGGTTCCTTCGTGTTTAGCAGCCCTTCAGAGACCTCAAAGGAGGAGTACAAGACTATAAGTGAGAAGCTAGACAAGGTGAACCTTGATGACACAGTCAGGTCTCTGGATGAAGAGACGGAGGAGCCTCACAAGCCCCCTACTGGTGTTACAGACTTCGACCTGGAGAACTGGAATGACCCCTTCCAGGTTTCACATTATGCTATGGATATATTCAACTATTTGAAGAGCAGAGAGGTGAGTACAATAACAATGTTTATAAAATTATAAGTTGTATATATTGTCTTTTAATGTAAATTTAATATCACCACTCATTATTCAATTTTCTGTTGTGGCGTCATATAGGACATAAATATGCCATAGACTCATCCAAATCTCGAACAACCATGTGTCTATTACATTTAATATTATTTTATCCCGGAAATTAAACCTGCCACTTGCCACTCGTAAATTGGTGTTGCATATGTGGCAGAAAATTATCTTTGCCTAGCTGTGTTCTTTGATGTTCCTGTGTTATTTTTTCACTCCCATAGTTATATCTCTGAATCCTTACTAACTATTTACTACTAACATGAAATTTAAGTTATTTTAGTGAAGGAAAAATTCAATCGCGGGCAGGATTCGAACCCGCGTCTTCTGGTTAGATACACCAGACGCTCTGACCGCTAAGCCACCGCGAGTCCTACCCGCTTGATCGAAATTTGCCTTCACATTCTGAATTTACGTCATAAGGTGACGTTGACGACATCTATTGAAAAGCAAGTTACCTTGCTTGTCAACCAACAAGACTTACTTTTCTTGTATCTAACCAGAAGACGCAGGTTCGAATCCTGCCCGCGATTGAATTTTTCCTTCACTAAAATAACTTTATAATCACAAACAGATAAGAAACTATGTGTATAAGTGTTTATCTATCAAAAACCCTATTTTAGCGCCTGTTCACCATTGACGACTACCTGCAAAGGATGAAGGGGATCACATCGTGGATGAGGGCACTCCTGGTGGACTGGATGGTGGAGGTCCAGGAGAGCTTCGAGCTCAACCACGAGACTCTATATCTGGCCGTTAAGCTAGTGGACCTGTTCCTGACCAGGTCTACTAAGACGCAGGCTGAGAAGGACCAACTGACGAAGGAGGAACTGCAGTTGCTCGGAGCTTCGGCACTTTTTATTGCTTCTAAATTTGACGTAAGTGTACTGAAAATAAAAGGTAATCGTTTCTTTGTGCATGTATGTAATCAGATTTGTTTTATTGATATCATTCAAATGGTTACATTCTACCAATGATGATAAATTTTGAGATTGCCAAATTGTACTTCTAATACAAAAGGATGCCCTATAGTCACAGTCAGGCTGTAAGGTTACTGGACAGTTGATCTGTGAACTTAGTGAGAATCTATGTGATAGTAAAAGTCATCAGTTGATAGCTGCTAATTGCATACTTTAGCCATACCATCCTCCTGTGAAGCATAAATTTTATGGCTGTATTGTTTTTAGGAACGCATCCCCCCACTGGTAGACGACTTCCTGTACATCTGCGACGGCGCTTACACGCTGAGCCAGCTTCTCAAGATGGAAATGAATATCCTGCGCGTTGTGGACTTCGATCTTGGCATCCCGCTGTCCTACCGTTTCCTCAGAAGATACGCCAGGGTGAGACATGTTACCATGATGTCCTCGTAACACTTAGGATGCTTGTAAAGTTTGCTTAGAAGTTTTTCACATCCACAATGAAAACTACAAAGAAATTTAAAAATATTTATTATCTACATGAATGTGCAGTGCGCGCGAGTGTCGATGCCGACGCTGACGTTGGCGAGGTTCGTGCTGGAGCAGTGCCTGCTAGAGTACACCCTGCTGGAGCACTCGGACAGCAAGATGGCCGCCGCCGCACTCTACCTTGCGTTGCGGATGAAGTCCATAGGACACTGGACTCCCACACTACAGTATTATACAGGTAGGACCTTAACTTTTTGTATTAGATAGGGGGGGAAATCTGCATTATGTATTTAAGTTTAGTACTCAGCAGCAAGTTTACTTTATATACGAACAGCTTAAGCTGCGTTATTCCTTTCTCGTGACCTTGGTCCAGCAAATGGCATCATCATCATAATATCAGCCTATTACCGTCCACTGCTGAACGTAGGCCTCTCCCAAGGAGCGCCAACCATGGCATATCAGGTTTAAATAGTCCCACTATTGAGGTAACTGTATATTTAACTAAATTTTCATGTAACAAACAGGATACACCGTCAAGGACATCCTCCCCATCGCGATTGCACAAAACGCGACACTACACAAGAAACCAAAATCCGCCATCAGCACAGTTAGAAATAAGTACTCCCACACAATCTTCTTTGAAGTAGCCAAGGTACCTCTGATCGAGGACGCGGCTCTCTCCAGCTGAGGCAAGCCCAGTGGCGCTTTACATGCTGTACAGAATATACTAAGGTGGGTCCAAATTTTCTAATAGATTTGTAAAGTTGTGTGTACATTATTTGGAGGCTAGAGGACGAAAGATGTCTGACTCAAGTTGCAATGTAAATAAAATTCACACTTTTTCTGTCCGTATTTATGTAATTATTTTTTGTTGTTGTTTAATTTTCTAGCTTCGATATTAATTTTCTTCTTAATTGTTAGCATAACTTTATTCTCGTATGATTTAAATATATTTTCTTGGTAAATCTGGAAAATCTAAGGCCTTCCCAGTAAAATGGCATATGAATTAACGGAGGTAAATAGTCCGTGATGTTGTTATTATCGTATCTCGTATCGTATTCTCGTGTTATTTTAATAACATAAAATTTATGATTAGTCGTATTTGTAATAGCGATAGAGATCTTGCGTCAGACTGAACTCGGTCCGCGCTGCCGTAGACTAAGAAATCGCAATCGATATCTTGTGTTACTTAATAATTGTTATGTGTTGTCCAATTTGATATGTGTAAACGTTTATGTTACGTGTAGCTCGTTCACGAGATAAATACTAAAAAATCAGGCCTGTTTACCCTCGAACGAGCTATGAAGGGACAGCCATCTAAAAACACCGATAATAATATGTAAGGTGCCACATGGCTCATTAGTGCTATGTTATTTGTAAGTAGTTGTGACTAAACTAGACAATTTGCCTCGGGGTAACCAACCCGAGTGGCTAAACACTGCCATTAAATGAACGTGTAGGTAGTTAAAAAGCTAGACCAATTAATTATATTTGTGTTAAGTACACGAATTGTTAAGCTTTATAGACTATGGTATGAGTTGTTTATGCGAATTTTGTTTACTTTCGGTAAATTAATGTAAAAAAGACTGAAATGTTGACATGATCGAATGGAGAGTCAGGCTTACCTGACTAATATTATTTGTCAAATATGTGCCATATACTGCTATGGCAACCAAAACTCGGAACATATGACTTGAGGATGAAGCCTCAATAAATAACACCAGTCGAACGGCGAAACTAAGTTTCCACAAAAAGCGTTTGAATAAATTGAATGAAAGACAAACCAAAATCTCATCATGTCCTATCTGACCTCAATAGAATTATTACCAAAAATCAATGCCTAAAATCCACATTCCAATATTGTTTCACTTACGCCTTTTGCTTATAATTTAATTAGAATAACGCTGTCTTCCTATAGTACATTATAGGTATTAACCGGCTTAATGTATTGAAAAGTATATTTATCAAAAATGTACAAAATTATAAACACTTTGACAGGTATTTCCCGGGATTGAGATTTTAATTTTGTCAATACGTAACAAATAAAATCGTCAAAGTGTATAATTTGTACGAGAGCGCTTTCGCTTTACGATAAATATTCTATGATTAGGATTATTTTACGACTAAGATTTGTAGAATCTTTAGTAAACGTATATCTTCACTGTACAGCCGTGACCATAAGTGTTCGTCAAAAATCTGAAATCATTAACGATGAAATTATTATTATTTTAATGGAACACTTACGATCTTGTCGGTAATGCGTAGGTTCAACCAGCGCCGGATGTGTAAACGTTTTTATACATAATATTATGTATTCTTGGCAAGCTTTGCTAATACTCTTTTAATTATAAACTATTATTAATGGATTTTGTAATGTTTTAATATAATTAATTTACATAGTAATTATTGTGAGATTAATCGCATCATTTGTCATATGTTTTGTAATTTATCACATTTTAAAGAGTACAAAATATTGGAATGTTATAATAATGTTGTTCGTTTAATAATAAGTTTTAGAATAATTGTCACTTTGAAAACTGTTTTCTTCTTGATAACATTTGTCGTCTAATTATACAAGGTTAATGTAATCTGACGTGTAAATAAAAGTGATTTTGGTTTGGTAATACGATTTTTGATTTTGACTATCATGTGACACTACACCGTTACATTTAAGTCGTTTTAATGCCGAAAGGACGGTATTATACTCATCACTAGGAATAACTTTTACCATGGAACCAACCTTGAAATCACAAAAAAAACAGCTATTCCATACACTCTGACAAGTTCAGAGTACACAAAATGTATGGGAACAAAAAAAAACAGCTATTCCATACACTCTGACGAGTTCAGAGTACACAAAATGTATGGGAACAGCTGTTTTTTTTTTCGTGATTTCAGGGTTGGTTCCATAGTAAAAGTTATTCCTAGTGATGAGTATAATACCGTCCTTTCGGCATTAAAACGACTTAAATGTGACGGTGTATAATACCTAATTATTTGAGCTACTAATAGTAGACACGCGCATCACCAAAAAACTACTTGTCATAGTGATGTTAAAATAAAACTAAGTAAATTATTCATGTTGTGATTTAATCACACTTGAAAACAAAATGGTTTTTCCAGCAGTCAAACCCGACGTCTTGACTAATACATACAAAAAATTACGAAACAATACCTACTTATATTGATAGGTACACATGCTTGGGACAAGATGTCGTGGGCATAAACGTTCGACTAACTTATATACACAGCACAAACTATATTAATAAAATGCATGTACAGGTCACGATTGCAACCGTGAGGTATTCCAAAAGAAATATTGATTTACTTCCGTCGACATTTTTCAATTATAAAAAGTGTCTAAAATATTTATCACAATACATATTTTTCTGTTGCCAAGACGGCTCATCAATTTAGAATATTATTTACAATTATTGAGATGAAATTATTAAAAAAAAATACAATACTATGTTCTTCGTAATAGTACACATTATAAATACACAATGTTTAGTTATGATCTGTTAAGAGATGATAATATAGGAATTGTTTACTGACTATCCGCATCAACGGTGGCACAATAAAACAGGTGGTTATTATTTTTCATTATAATAGGACTTCATGGTCCTAATAGGTCCCATATCACTATCGATTTGCCAACACGATTACTTGCATTACAATGCTGGCGTGATAAAAAATTGATGGCATAATATAGTGGTAAATTAATATAGATTCAAAAACTAAATTTTTTGACCACTTTTATGCAGAAGCATGTCTAAAAACTCAATATTAGAATCCCCAGTATTAAAATAGCCAAAACACTTATTTCATGTCCATAAAAGATTTATTTTGCAGAAATAAAAACCATTTATCTATGAGCCTTTTACTTCTCAAATCAAGCTTCACAAACCCTTAGTGATACACTACCTTACGCATTTATGATTCGAATATGTACTTTTTTAAATCTGGGACTGTACCTCCATCTTTGTGGATTAACAATAAATACATGTTTCAGTTTCCATAACTTCCCTTACCAAGTTGATAACAATTTTCATATAACTAAGCTATGTAGAAGTTCCTAAAAGTTCATCTATAGCTAAAAATATATAGATCACATTTCCTAAGGTAGCAAAACAGATAAGTCAATTAAAAAATATCTGTACACGTTACGAAATATCGGAAGTTTGCTTGTAAATATTGCACATTGAACGGGCATGCACGGCCAAAATACTTTGTCAAGCGTTTTCTGTACCAGCTTCATGGACATAGTTCCTTGGATAACTGTAGTGGGCTCAACTAAACACGATTTATGCATCGAAGAGATAAATCGTGTTGATTTGACAAGAGTTTTGACAGCCTCTGCGTGTCAGAGCCCAAGTCAGCTTATTTTATTCTGTCAGTTGTTCTTTTTAACAGTTTTTTCTTGTGAATCGTATCATTCCTAAGCCTATCGGTGCCATTGAACGAACACGGTCCTCTGGCCCATGAAATGGAACATTATTTTCATGCAGATTGCAGCTTGATGAACATACACATACAGTCACCCACATCTAGAGAAACTAATGTCATATACATGGAAAACTTCTGGACAAATAACACACTTACTATTGAAATTCCATAACGTGCATGGCTTGATCAATACTAGACTTGCCTTATAATTATTTATGCGCAGATACAAATAAGTGACTGCTAAATCCTTCACCTTGTCAGCAACTATAACTGTTTTGGTTTAATCTTAACTTAGGATCGGCGGATAATTTAATCATTATTCAAAAAGCTTGCATGGATACACTAAACTGGTTCTTGTTATATATTAGGGATGCTTTTGAGAAATCGGATTGTTAAATTTAACTGTATATCCTAATGCAAGATGTAAGGACTAGTTGGCAAAAAAAAGTCTTATGGGGGACATTATCAATGTTCGAAAAACATAACTAGGTCCATGCAAGCCACTTCACTATAAGACGGTGAATTTCTAATCACAGAAATATTCGACGCTCATCGCCCAAAGTACACGAGAGAAGATAGACCAAGTTACAATACCTCTCGTATTTTTTACCAAATGTAAATCAGAACGCAACTTATTGCAGCAAACGCGACCATTAAATACCAATGACTATAAACAAAACTACACTTAGATATCGCTTCTGCAATAATAATACCTACACGCTTTAGTGGTCACTAGACTAACTTATCAATAAATTATATACATTACGCATTCTATACAAGTGAATGCATCTAATTATATTTACAATAAAGTTTTGGATGCTTTGGCTAACAATAGGGCACTCGCTTGAACTCACTACACACGACACTCGTCTCGTAGCTAGAAATCATAACTACTTGCTTGGATGATTGATGCTGCAATAAATATACGTATAAATCAATAACGCAGACAGTTGTTAACTTAGAATTAAATAATTTTGTCATTGATCCCAGTATCAAGACAAAATTATAAGCTTATTAAAAATACAGAGTTAGGTATTATTATATGAGCAACTAAAAATTTTGCAACACAAGTGCCGTATGAGGAGCTTTACAGTTAATTCCTATTAAACTACGTTAATAATTTCAAGTTCTTTAGGAACCAACGTGGTAGGCTACTGTTTCGGAACAAATACACGAATTTGAACCCTATGAATAGTAATACTGGGTTTATAATCGCTTGCTATACTTTAGCACACATTATCAAAAACATGCTTCAGTATTGTAAAGCCATTAAAACCCGTAATTTAAGAATGGTGAGTTGATAGCTTTTGCGTAAACGGTATTCGTGACAAATACGAAGTCTGAAATGGTACTTTAATAAAAGTTACCACTCTACATGCTATAAAATATTAATTGGTGGCAAGAGATATTTTTAATAACAACTATTTACGCAAAAGCTTCAACTGATAACTCTTGAATATACACTATTAGCTAGGATTCGATGATTTGTGGTTCTCCTGCACATCAGTGGTGTCGTGGGAGCACTCGTTCATGGGCTGGGCCCGGGGCGAGACTGGCCTGAAGGTGCACTCTAGGGAGTCCGAGTCGGGGGTGCCCGGCGTGGACGGGGTGAGTCTGTCGGAGGTGCACATACGCTTGGACAGCGGCGAGTCGTTCTCGTCGTAGCGCCGCTTGCCGGGCAGCATGTTGGGCCGGCTGACAGGGCTGAAGCTCGACGCCCTGATTGCGATGGGGGACAGGCTCCGCCGCGTCGTATACTTCCGCGTCGGGGACGGCGACACGACTGGTGAAAACCTGGAAGTTACGGTCATGATCATTGAGTTTTTTTTTTAATTCAGATTTCATAAAGCGCCTGCACTATTTTTTTACAGTTACTTGTCTTGGCAATCTTTCTATTGATATGATATGACAAATAGTTTTATTTCAAATCCGATTACACGACGTATTATAAAAGGGGCCATTTATACAGAATTGCATTTGGCATCGTTTTTTTTAACACCCATAAATTATGATCTTATTTGAACTGGGTTTAAAGAATTTATTTCTCATAAGAACTTACAGTCCACTTAAAATGAGATTACAAATAGGTACTTAATTAACAAATTGTAACATTCTCTTCTGGTGGGTTAGGTACATTTAAATTTATAAAGTGCATACATATTCCCTAAGTTTATTTTTAAATATATTCATGTTTTCACATTCTTTAATAGCTTCAGGTAATCTGTTGTAGACTGTAGACTAGATCGAAAAATAGGATACCCGTATTTTTTTTTGCCCCGATATCAATCATTTTCATATTTATTTTCGACTTTGAAGTTCTTTCTATTCTAAACAGACGTAAGTTCCAAATGACGTCATTTCTACGGTTAAACGGGTTGAAAGGTGAAATGCACCTTTTTCTTTTTTTCCTTCAAAATTTTTCTTAGGTCAGTTTGGCATCTATTAAAATTATTAATAATCTTACATTACCTATTTCGTTGTTGATTTAATATTATTTCAACAAAATTTCATATTTCTCAGTTTCCGCTGTAGGTATAAATGACATCATTATGCGTTTTTTGATGTTTCTCCGAAATGAAATAACTATATAAAATAAATAAAAATGTTTCGCAACTCAGGATAGGAAAACAAAGAAACCTTTTTTTGTTTTGGTGGCTTAATAATTTTGAAATGTTGTCAATTGCTGCTATCACAAGGCTCTATGCTAGGATATACAATCAATATCGTACTTCGGTTATCTATACTAAGTCAAACGACATCACGCTACTATCTGACATTGACACAGAGAAAACATTCCGTAATATGGATAAACAGTACAAGTATAGATTTAATCTATGAATGCTGTTAGGTGGGGCTCACGTAGCATTATATCAAAAATATTTCGTATAGAATTGATTTTTCACATATGGTCTGACAAAATATTACTTATACAACAGTCTGACAATATATTACTATTATTCACGGCTGTATTCTCCGAAGGGTACAGTCCGCTTTCTTTAGTAGGGGTCAAGCCTATTCGTTATTAACCTTTTGAACACCAGAGTATAAACGTATCGCCGTACCCCTGACGCCAGGCCACTTTTTCTGTCACATGACCTTCATAAAAAATAGGGATTCCAAAACTTATATCGATATACAAATAAGTTTTTATTTTCGTCTTTAATTTTCTAATAAATCTAATAAAACGACACTGAAATTTTATTTAACCTGCCACTATATTCCAATATAGTAATCTTTACACAGTATTTAACAGAGACTATCAATGAAAAAGCAGAAATTAGAAAACTAAAAAAAATTAATTATTACAATATGGTTACAACACTATTCAACATGACTTGTCTTGGTATTGTGACAATGGCGTTGGTTGCCAGTCAATTTTATGACATTCTCGCATCTAAATTAGGGATGTAGCAGTGGACATGTTGGTTATCGATTCTAATAAGTATTCTTATCTATTATAATACCTATCCATATCTAAAATACGCAAGGATTTTAATGTAGTAATAAAAAAAATTGAAAACAGTATTTTTATTATTGTTTTGCGCTAGGGATGCGCAAGAGATGAGTTTAACAAGTGTCGATATTAGATATTTGCATACTTATTTTATTTTTTATTGTGAAGCTAGAAAAAATAATACAATATAGACGGAAGCTTAAACTTTTAAATGATATAAATGAAAACACACTAAAGTAATGATTAAATTGTTTATTTCATAATATGGTGCGACGTATATTTTGTCATATATTTGTGACGTTGGCGTTCAGGGTAAGATTTCGTTTGTCACATATATGTGACAATGGCGTTCAAAAGGTTAACCAGCTACATAATATATCCTTACATATTTATATTATAAACGTGAAAGTTTGTGAGTATGGATGTATTTTTTATTTTTATTTGTGATAGGCTTACGCTTGACCGGCAGTTCGCCTGATGTTAAGCGATACTGCATCCTGTATGGATGTTTGTTACTCTTTCACGCCAGAACGGGTGAACGGATCTGGATAAAATTTATCACAGATATAGATTATAGTCTGGAATAACACATAGGCTCTTTTTTATCCAGGTCGGACCCAATTCTGAAGTCCACGTAGATTAAGTCGCGGGCAGAAACTAGTTATGTCATATTCTAACTCCGAGCTGCGTTTGCGAATTTCAAAACAAAATACAATAGAAGGGTCCAGTATTATAGACCACCGCCTGTCATGGTAATGGCGAATTTCATGGATCCCATGGCCGACTATAAGGCAAATGAAGGCAAGTGCTATATTTAATCGGTACGACTATGACGTACCTTGCTTCTGAGCTACAGGTGAAGTTCTATGAGGATTTTCCGCGACAAAAAAAGACTTGTTTTTTAAATCACACTACTAACCTAGGTATCCTAGTAGGTGAGTTGGCGAGGCCCGCTACAAGTGTGAGGTCCTCACAGGACTGGCCCATCTGCATGGCCGTGTGTATTTCCCTCTCATGCGCCACTTCGCGCGTGTTGCTGACGTCAGCGCACTCCTCCGCGCGCAGCTGATCTACGCGCGGCGCCATGCGCGCCCACGAGCTCTGTGCACCAATAGATAAAAACTGTCGGAAATGTAACTCTACTGTATTATGAAGCTTTTAGTTGAACTTCATAAAGTTCCAAGTACGTACTTACATAAAACTTGGTGAAGTACATATATTTACATTATAACCAGCGTCCATCTTTATATTTTTTTTATGTGTTAAGTTAATAATGTAGAAACATAATAAATCATATTTCGTCTGCCCTACCTCTTCGTATGGAAATTAATCAATAAACTAACTAACTAGACTAACGACCAGTCCCACACAAATCTGTCAATAGACTTGCTTACTAGAGATGGGATTTTGACATTATCTGTTTGGACAAGGACATAACCATTGTGAATACCACAGTCATCGATTCTGTAACAAACGTGCGCATGTGACAGTTATTCTTACCTTATGTCAAAATCTTATCGCTAGTAAGCAAATCTGCCGACTGATTTTATATTGGGACTGACCATAATACCTATTATAACTCAACCCTAATGACGAGCGACATCATCATCATCATCGTGTGCTGTCTTAATAATGAAGATTAGAGGTCAGTAGGCAAAACTTCTTGCGATCCTACGCTGCGCTTAAGATAATAACAGCATAGTGCATCTAAACTCCCTTCTCGAACGAACTTAAAAGTAATTGTAATTGTAAAATAAGTGTATAATAGAAGGGCCTAGTGAAGAACCACAAGAGACAAATAAAAACAAATATATTTACGGCTACGTTAACTGGTGAGGTAGCAGGTCCGAAGGTACCGCTATGCCTGCGCGTGCGCGTCAGGTTGTTGTTGGAGAACATGCTGAAAATCGACGTATTCCTGAAACAATTAGATGAATAAGTTACATTTTCACTTGTTGAACAAAACTTATCTGAAGAACTTCGGAACCTTGTCTAGCTTTGCGCGTTTACGTTTGTCTTCGACTGACACAGCAAAGGTTGAAGAAAGAAGGTAGTGACGACAATAAATTTATGCACCGACAATGCGAGATTTCATTTTAAAGATATGACCCCTTATTTAAAAAAGTTTGTTAGAACAGACTAAAAAATAAAATATACTTGAAATAAGCTTGCAATAAGGCCTTTCCCACTTGAATTAACGGTTACTTTACTTTCCGAATACCTAGATCGGTATACAGCCGTGGTAATTTCGTGCACTCTTGCACGCAACCACCGCGCTCTGCAAGCGAATTGGTATCAATTGACAACGAGTAGCAACGCACTCAATTGAATTATAAAGCACCGAACAGAAGTCTTGGGGGACCATATAGTAGGTATAGCAATATCGGAAGGCGTGTGTATAAAATGGCACATTTAATTCTGCGAGAATATTGTGTGGATAGGACCTTTAGAACGAATCCCTTCGTAATACCAAGTTATAGTGATCGTGTGAAGAAAGGAATGGAGTGTCCTTAGAATGGGCGAAGCGAACGAATCCTGTTTGTGGATTACTTCAAATAGGTAACACAAAACGAAGAGAATGTTGCTTGATTCGCTATAGCTTCGGTCGTTCATTAGGTATTGCCGAAATGCCCACTGTTAGCGAGATCACACAAGCATGCTATCAAACTATTATTTATAGTAAGTTGCAGTTATTTTATCGCAAGACAAATTTAATAATGTGACATTCGTCTAACTTACTAACTAACGTAAGTGTGGAGAGGCGTCTGTGTCTCCACATAAGTATTACTAGCTATAAAAGGTACAGACACCGTAAGGATAAACCTATACGTAATGCTTACATATGTATAGATATCGTATGTCTGGTAGCCCGAACTGACTACATCTCCCTAAGGAAACGTAAGTACTAATAAAAGTTCTCGTTCGATAACACAACTTTGGACTGTGCGAAGGGACTTATCCATGACTAAATTTTATTTTATATCCCACCCGCTTTATGCACATAAATTTAATGACGTTCGCTTTGGAATTCTTTATTGCCTTTTTGGGCAGAATGCAGCGTAAACGATTTCTTTTCTGGTGGATCTCCAAGTGTTCTAGAAAGTATTTAACGAGCTATGTATCGCCGCCGCCTTCATGGGTTCATCAGTCCAGTATTGGGATATATATTTTATGCGGCCATTTTTGTACATTACATAATGGTGTGGTAAGTGCTGTTGACTGTACCTCCCCAATAGTTAATAAACTC
Source organism: Acronicta aceris (assembly GCA_910591435.1). NCBI lineage: Eukaryota > Metazoa > Arthropoda > Insecta > Lepidoptera > Noctuidae > Acronicta > Acronicta aceris. The sequence goes on along the minus strand of OU342759.1, from coordinate 1,440,429 downwards.
TATAATTTCGAGATTAAATTTAAGAAATTTTACAGTTTTGGACACCATTATGTGCTGTTGACCTTACAGTGAAAGCAATTTTTCTGAACCTTTTTCTTTTTTTACCGTGGGAGAGCTTCCATGCTTCGGCACGAATGGGTCAGCTCGACCGGAGTGATACTACAGCCTCACAGAAAACCGGCGTGAAACAACGCTTACGTTGCGTTTCGCAGAGTGAGTGAGGATACCGAAGGCCCAATCCCCGTTTAAAAGGGCGACAACGCACTTGTGACTCCTCTGGTGTTGCGGGTGTCCATGGGCGGCGGTAATCGCTTACCATCAGGCGATCTGTCTGATGGTAAGCGTTAGATCGTTTTTCCCCCTCTATTCCCTAAAAAAATAACTAATCCCATTGTCAAAATAAGTCTCCTCTGAATACGAATCTAATAGGTGATACTAGAAAAAGTCAAGCTGAGATGACTTCAAATGTCCTCTACATTTGAAGCCGCAAAACAGATAGATCAACGATCTGAAAAACGAAAAAGCAGCTGAGGTGGAATCTTCGCAGAAAAAAGACCGAGAACAACCCAAGTATTATGTTTGAGGCGACTCGGGAGAAGCCTGTGTTCATCGGTACACGACGGTGATCTACCGGGAACTATTACGTTCACCACACGTTTCCTCAAATAGCTGACTAGACCAAACTAGACTTGAATAAACAGCACGACACAAACATTGTTGCTTATAAAACACATATATTCCGATACCATAACATTACGCGGATCGTCGTGAAACAATAATAACAAGGACAGTGTTGCGTGCCGCAATAACAATTACTGTTTATTATACTATTTCGTTTCAACCATATTATTGTTGAGCATGTTATCTGTCACGATCCTGCGATGACAGACATAGTTACATGTAATCACGATTGATTCTGAGTGCTGCAATCACTGCATCAAATCACGTAGATATCTTTTTTTATGTGGCAAAGAACCAAATTCCTCGCCTGTTAATAGGATTGACGCTAGCGCCGTAACGTAAGGGTATGCACTTGCGCGTTGTAATCTTGAGACGCCAAATGTTAAGAATAATTTTCCTAGTGGCTACATTACCAGTGGAGAACCAAATTTAAAATCAACCAGTACATAATAATATTAGCAAGTATAATGGAAAAGTAAAATGGACATCTGATCTATGAATCTACGTCGGAAAGTATTGACACTAACATGAGCGTGAGGCAAATCTTTTAAATGCACATTTTCCAATTTTCCATTCCGTAATAATAATAACGTAATACCGAAATAAATCAAACACAATTTAATCAAATTGTGTTATTATTCGGATTCCGATACCGTTAATCTAGGTTCTTACTCTACCATTTCGTCCCAAATACTTCACTGGAAATAAATGTAAGCGAATGCAATTTGTAGTCCGTAGGAACCTAGATTATCGGTCTAGAGTATCGGTATCCAAATCCGAATAATAACATAATTTGATAGAATATTGTCTGGATTACGATTTATTTTGGTATTACGTTTTCTTGGGAAATTCAAGCTCCGCCGGACCCTTAAATTCACTATTGCGTCTCACTTTTGCCGTGAAACGCACGTGCACGTGTGTTACGTACGTCGAGACAAACACGAGACATGCAAAGGAATGTCGGAAAAGTATGTATCCTACGGGCCCTACGTCGCTTAGCGGCCCGAGCGAGAAAAAGTTGTTTATTTGTAGGTAATAGAAAGGGAGTGAAGCAGAAAACTCCACGCCCTTTTATTTTCTGTCCTATACCTAAATTTCACAAGTATAGGCCACTTAATTTGCGCGAGTCCTTTTTCTTTCCAGATGTTCCTACCAAAGCGAGTGAGCGTTCTCAGATATCTCTGGCCCTTAAGCCGCGCTCTTACGGCTTATTGACAAATCCAGGACTGCTTAAGGTTCTATAAATGACTTAATTAATGCCTTGGGGACATAGCATGGGAATTTATACAAACTGCTGATAACTAGTATCTCTAACCAGTTTGCATGAAAATATCTGAATGTAGATCTAAATCTGGAAGAGCTATTGGTCCATGAAAATCCAATGAACTATCAAATTCTAAGACATAAGGCCAAATATATACACAAAAAACCTGTGGATTTGAGTGGAAGCTTATATGACAGTAGGTAAAAGTTTCACATAAATATAACGCTACAATTATACCTACTCCAAATTCTAGAACATATTTTGTATATAATACCAGTACTTCTAGTACAAGCTTGCAAAGTACAGTATAGTGTACATCATTGGCATTTAACTTAGAAAAATTATAGTAACTATAGCATTACCACTTACTCATAAAAAATGACTTGAGCTGACAATAAAATAGAAGACATATACCTATGTACATACCAAATTTATCAAAGATGTAAAATTAACAAAAGAAATACATTACTCAGATAGGCCCCACAGATACAGACATTCATAGAATAAATGATGAGTTTATATTATTAGTGGTAATAAGGACTAAAAGTAGAACTATAACACTGATATTTAGGAAATACTTATCATGAATGGTAAAGTGGTTTTGTAGATTAGAAGCCAATAGATACAAAAAATAATCATTATGCATTTTTTTTTCAATAAACGGCATAAGCACATTATTCTGAAGTCATTATCATTATGACTTTTTTAATGTGAATAACTGGCATTTTTTTTTTAATAAAATTTATTTGCATTGCTGCGTAATTTAGTGCTCTGGTTAACTCTTCAAACAGTAAAAATGAATTTTAAACACCCAAGTGAGAATTGATGAATATTTAATTTGTTGACAATATTAGAATCAATAAGACATTCATTTAAACACTTGATTGTTTACAGTGTTAGACAATGTAGGTGTTGATGAGATAATACATTTTAATTAATGTATTGTATTCACATATATATAGTTTTGTACTTATGGTAGAAATTTTATACTAGTTAAAGTTAACCAAACATACTTGGTATTCTAGTAGTGAATATACTTAATGTGTTTATCTTAATAAAAACTGATAACAGTAATGTAATACATGAAGCAAAAAAAAAACAATAAGAACAAGTAATAAAAACATGTAACACAAAAACTATGTACCAATATCAAATTGATAGCTCAGCACTAACTGCAGTACTTACACATTGTCAACACACTGCAACTCTACACTGCAAAATGACGCCAAGCTACTGTACATCAACCATAACAATATACAACCAACCAGTAATGATAATATTATAGTATACACCGTGAATAATGCACTAACATCGCTAAATACGGGCACAGCACCCACTGGCGACCTCAGCAGCTGTCAAAAATAGTTAGGCAGCGTAGCAACAACCATATCATTACTACCGTATGAGGCGTGTTCAATACATCATACTTTACCTGGGCGCTACGTTCGTCGTGGGCGATGTGGCCGTCGTAGAGGCTGCCTCATTGATTAACGGTGCGCTGCTGCACCTTTTTAATATGTTAGGAGCATCCACATCCATTATCTTAATGCCACCATTCGTTCACTGACGTACTATGTAGTTATATGCATCGGGATTGCCGAAAAGATTAGCTCTCTACTGTTTATATAACACTGTAAGTGCACTTATAAATACTCTAATAAACAAAACACTCTACTGTTACAACTACATACATGTTAATAATTACGCGTAAATGAACGGATAACACAAAATAAAATGAAAATACGCTACTCGGAAAGCTAAAAAGTGGCTCGAAGCTGACCTGTCAAATCGCCGCAATAGAGAAGCGTTCAGTTTTATTTTTTATAATAATGCCGCAGATTTTATGGTTCATTTAGTTATTAACATCAAGGAAATATGTTATAGTAACAATTTATTCTTCTCTATAAAAATCACAACATCTCAGTTCGTTTTTTTTTTTGTAATTTTGCATTTTTATTGAATTCATTTAATAAATATATTTTTCAAATTTTCTGTTTAATTATGAATGCACCTTTATTACTGTCAAGTGTCAACAATATCAATTAACGATAACATTCCATTTCTGTCAGAAATTAGATCAATTAATATTTCATGAATATGTGTATAGCAACATGCTGTAATTGATCACTTATTTAAAGTTAATTAAATTTACTTAGGTATTTAAAAATAATGTATTTAATTGCAAAGTGTCCATAATATATCTTATTTCCCATAATTTAAATCAATCAATCTGTTTCATTTATCGTATTCAAGTGGCAAAAAGATAGATTTCCTAAAACGAAATGTCAACATGTTGTTTTGAATTACTTGAAATTGAATGTGTGATTGAATGGAGTTTTCAGTTTTTGTTTGTGATGAGAATTTGAGATTATTGAGTTTTGAAATGGAATTAAATAATATGTTTTAATTACAAATAGAAGATAAATTTTTGTGAAGAATGTATTTGAGACGAAGGTTAGTATGCAAGCATTTACGAAAACGAAACCCCAACTAAAAACATCTGTCCTCAGAAATTGTTAAAATTTTCTTTTATTTTTTAGCACGGCTATCAAATATGTCATATCGGCGTTTGTAGGAGCTGTGGTCTACTGCGAATGCTTCATCTATCTCGTACAGCAGCAGTACTGGACAAATTTGGAGTGTAGTGAACTCGATTCATCTTGCACTAAGATCTTGTTTATAGCAGATCCTCAGATACAGGGGGATCTAGCTGTTGCGCCACCTTTAAGCCATCTGTTTAATTGGGACAGTGACCGGTATGTATAAAAAATAGTGTCGCAATATTTATATCTTTAATTTTTGTCATTTATGTGTCTTATCTTATATATAATAGTAAAAGATAAATAATATATATCTTGCTTATCTGAGCCTGCACAAGCTGTAAAGAAATGCTACCTACTTTAATAATTCAATTTTAATCCATTTTAAGAAATGCCGAATGACAATAAACATGTTTATATGTTAGGTTGAAAAAGTTTTGTTATAAATTATCTTTAATTTTTGTGTACTACTTTTTCTATGAAAATAGAAATATGTAGAAATTAAGTACCTATCAAATATTATTAAATGAATACATAGCAAAGTATTTATAGACCTAGGTAGGTATTGGGTACCTCAATACAATTTTATTTTATTTTTTTAAATTCCAGTTATCTCAAATCCACATTTAAAGTAGTGGTGGAGTATTTCAAGCCAGATGTCCTGGTGTATTTGGGTGACCTCATGGACGAGGGTTCCATAGCCACCATGAAACAGTTCTATAGCTATGTCAAGAGACTATCTGAGATATTTGACTGGGATTATCCAGCAGTGGTAAGAATTTCTATTTATTTTACTAACCACAAACATATAAATTATAGAGGTTAATATTATGCTAAGGTGTCAACTGCCCAGTGTTGGCACATAAATTTAGCGCTTCCTCAGTGGGCACCCTCAAGTCCTGTAATCCAATTTGTATGAGCTATGAATAAAATTCCTGGGCAAAAGTATGTTCTTAAACAGCTCCTACAACTTTTCGCCTACAACTTTTCGCCTACAACTCTTCAAAAATAAAACATATTAACAGACAATTAACAGACACAACATATACCCAGACTGGGAACCTAAGATATCTGTGGATAACACAAACACTTGTAGCAGTTTGCTCATATCACCATTTCTCCCCTAATTTCAACTTGTGAATCTTGTGATTATACCTAAAATAAATAAAACTTTATTCTCCAGGAAGTCTGGATTCCAGGAGACAATGACATCGGTGGTGAGAATGAGCCAATACGTCACAATAAGATAGAAGAATTTGAGAAAGTTTTCTCCCAGCCCTCCATAGTAACATACTCTAACATTTCAATATACAAGGTGAATGCTATAACCTACACATTCCCCCAGATTTCTGATGTGATAAAAGGCACAGAGAATAACTTTAAAATAGCTGTATCACATTACCCTGTTACTGTTAGAGGGATGTTCAGTAAAAAGGTAAGATTTTTTTAAAATATTAAAATGTTATAGGCATGCACACTCCATCGTAGATCACAGTGTCGCTTAACATCAGGCGAACTGGCAGTCAAGCATAAGCCTATCATGAATAAAATAAAATATACACATTCCTATTCATTTTGCTCTACATATGAGTAAAATCTAAATTTTGCAACGGAAAATCTGCTTTTCAATTACATAATAACAGTTAATATTTATTTTATATTCATACAGAAACAGAAGTGTATAAGGCAATTTAAGCTAATCTATTATAAATTATTTTCTTCAGGTAATCAACACGATACATCCAAATATATTCTTTTGCGCACACGATCATGAGTCTAAGTATGTGAAACAGAGCAAGGACCTCAGTCATAGGGTGACAACATGGTTCAATACACCAAAGACTATCCTCACTATATTGTTTGATGAAGACACATTGTACGAAATCTATGTGCCAACATGCTCATATAGAATGGGGACCAGTAACATTGGGTATGGGGCAGCCGTCTTTGGTAAGTTGAACAGCATTATATAACTTAAACCTTTAGACATTTTGTTTAAAACGTCAATCAATAGGATTCATCTAGGCAAGCGCGCTCCATCGTAGATCGCAGTATCGCTAACTACAGGCGAACTAGCGGTCAAGCGTAAGCCGACAAAAAAAAATTAGAAACCTTACATCCTTACATATTTTAAAACAAAGTCCCCCGCCTCTGACAGAATGATTCATGAGGAAGGTTTCAAGCTATTAAACATTTACGACCCTTAGAAATGGGGTAACGGGGGTGAAACCGCGGTCGAAAAGCGAGTTACATAATAATTTGATTCAGTCAAAATATTTTATTTCAATAAGACCAGTCAATAATTCTTAAATGTAGTATGTTATTTTACCCTTTTTATTTTCTTTCAGAAAACAACAACCGAAAAATGAGGTACACGGTCTTTTGGTCACCCTCAAGGTTTCCCTATTTAATTCTATATCTAGTTATATTGGTTGTTTTACTTATTTATAGCTTAGTGTTTTGTGCGGCTAGACTCATACACAGGAAGGGTAAACCAATCCCAACAAGTGCCGAAATGCCTCTGCTCTTGGAGAGGATTTAAAATATGCCATGGCATATTAAAGTAGAGTCTACACAAGGAAGGCACGAACTCGCAATACATTGTTCGTGCCAGGCACGTGTTTCTGAAATGTTTATTTAGTATTTAAATCTTCATTTGACTCATTGAAATTTCAAAATATCAACTGGAGTAGAAACCTGCTCTTGTATGTAATGTCTATAATAGACAATGTCCATATTTATAAAACGTTCAGTTTATTTAAATCTTAAGAAATTAGACAATTCACATGAATATATAGGTTTAAATTGATTTAGTACTTTACTTTTGATTGATACTAATATTGTTCTCAGTTAATTATATTCTAGAGGTTGTTTCTGGACTACTGATTTAATTCCAAGAGGTGCAATAAATGTGCTTCTTGATACATTTATTAATCAAGGAATGAATTTAGTACTGTGAAAATCATCTTAAGGTATTAATAATTGGCTGTGCTTTTTGCTATAAATCTGGCGATATGCAGTTTTATTTTTCTACAGTAATATTTTTATGAATTAATTATGGAATTGAATTGAACACATAGTTCTAAGTGACTGTTATCCAGGGTGTAAATTATTGTCTCACAAATTGCTTTGAGCATAAACTTTAATTTACTAACATAATACATTTAGGAATAAATAAGATAATAGTTTACTTTTCTTAGATATGGCTGCATAATGTAGATGTTTTTTGGATATACTTGTCCAATAATTTTATTAAGGGGTGAAGCTGAGGCTGATTCTATTATTAATCATGGATTACGGCAGGCGCCAGGCGACTTGGCCTACCACATTTGGATTGCCATCAAATTACTCTAGTAAAAGTATTAACCATCAAGCCCCTGTTATTAAAAATATCTACAATATGTTGTCTTACTGAGTAATGATTTGATAACAGTAACAGGAATTTTGACATGACAACTGATGTACATACATAAATATGCACTTTATACAATTTTAAAAACTTTAAACTTAATGCGGGTATTCAGATAATTTACATGTAATATCGTAACTTCAGCTCTACTCAGTGGCGTAGCGTGTATCACTACCCCACCCTAATTCTTGTAACTAAGCAAAAAACTGTTAAAATTCTATTCCTCTGTTGATTGCAATATGATTCAAAGTAAAAAGTCCAAGCCAAGATATCTAGATTTGTTCATCTCAACATGCATATTATTGACCGCGATTGTATTCAATATGTACCTGGGTAGTCCAGATGACAATACAGTTATCTGATCTGATGACTGACCTGATGCTACAGCGAGGACTTGATTTCGCGCCCCCTACATATGCGCCGCACGGGGCCTTGGTCACTGCACCCCCATGCTACGCCACTGAGTCTACAAATTGTTTTATTGTGGGAGATGGATGGCAGTATATAACCCTCCTTCTTTTACAGTGATTAAAATCGGATTGCATTTGGTAGCCACTAAACTAGAGCCCTAATAAGCAGTATGTATGACAATGATACTCCCATTGACCACTTCCTGATGAAGTTTTTGCCCATTTACTAACTGTCTCCTGGTATGTGTTGCAATCCCTCTTTTATCGTTTTTTTATTTTAATTTTTTTCTGGATACGGACACTATACCTAGCAGTATTACCTCATACCTACAAAATATACGTACATTATAAATTTAATAAAAATCTGTCGAGCCTTTTCGGAGGAGTGCGACCACAAACACAGTGAAACAAGATTTTTTATATATTAGATTATATAATTAAACCTCTCCTATCATCCAATTAGTAAAAAAAAACAGATATAAGTAATGAAATTTACCTAGGTTTCTCGGATAGACAAATACTATGCTATGGGATTTTTTTTCAATTAGTTATTTGTGAAACATCAAGATAGTAAAAAACTCTCATAATAATGCGAGTGTCATATTCCAGACTCAAGGGATTAAAATGCTTTGGGGTCGCATGTCGATGGCTGGATCTATTTGTGATTGAATTACAATATTTGATTCTTTAAATTCAGGTTGTGGTTCAGTGGGCTTTCTAATGCAAAGACTGCCATAGAAACATTTAATATATTTTGTAAAAATTTTAACTTTTTATGTACAAATACATTTATAAACAATAACTTGGAATGTCAGTAGCTTAGAATATTTTACAATAGTAAGTAATTTTAGAATTATATACAATGTTTAGCATTTATCAACATCATGACATTTTAACATCCTACGAAGTCTTGATTTTAATGATGTACATATATTATGTAAAAGTATAAAATTGTTCGTGTCATTTTTTGTATTTAAAAATTATGAATAATATAGAATATTTAAAGTACATTGTGTAGGTACCTACAAAGATTCCTACTGTAATAATATAATTATTGCATTTAATTTAGGTAAAGTATTTAGGAAAATAATTATAATGTAATTAATTTTCGAAGAGTATTTGACATTGGCCTTAATTTAAACTCTTTAAAATTATTCCCAATCCAGCAAAAGAATAAAAACTGTTTTGTTTTAACTTACAACTTTTTACAATAACATTACAGATAGTGGGAGGATCTTATTGATGTTTAAGTATTTTGCTACCCAGCAGTCATAGTTAATAACTTTACTCGATCTTTTTCAAAATCTATGAGTTTATTAGTTAGACCTTTGTGTGACCTAGTGCAACAAACTTACCTAACTCAATGACCTTGTCACATAAGATAAGCTTATCACACCATACTCATTTATCTCACCATACTTATTTATCTAGTTATGCAGAAAGCTTCATAACCTCCACACACTGAATAAGTTACAATGAAGGCAAATGACAAATATTGAGATTAACATAATAATATTTTATAAACTTTTTAATATCTTTAGAAATATTCTTTTTCGATTTTAGTACATTTTCTAATGTAATGAAAAAAACATTATCATAATATATTTATATTATTTCACTAATATTGTGCTGTAATGATTTTCTAATCATGTCAAGTACTAAAATTACTGCCATTATACCTTGTTTTTCAAAATGTTTTTTACAAATGTAATAATAATATATTATGTTATGAATTGTAATATTATAATTGTTTATTAAATTTTATTTGTTAAATTATGAATGCTTTATTTTTTCTTTGTTCTAAGCCTATTTACTATGGGGTATTTATTATACATAGTATCATAACATATTAAATACCATCACACTGGTATTCCCCAAAGGGTTAGGCTGAGGTGTGTAATCACTCTAGCATAGCAGTCTCACTAGAAAGGACACTAGACTAATGAGAGAGTTGATTAAACAAAATATACTGATTGCTGTTAATGTTATTTGTGTAATTTATTTTGATACTAATGTGACAGAGACTAGTAAAAAACTAAGATATATGTATACCTACCCATTATATTTTCAAACCTAAAATGTTCAGATGAACAAAAATAGCCAATGTGACAACCATATAAACATTTAAAATAATAAAAGTAATACTACTAGGCATTAGCAAAGTCCTAATTGATAAATTGATAGCACCTGTCAATAAGTTACATATTAAAAAATATAACAAACCATTCATGTTTATATGTGACAAAATTGTAGGAATTCTAAAATTACAATCTTGATCTCCAAAGAATACTGTTACAAAATAAAGGACTGCAGTCATTGTAATTAAAAGTGTATCCATATATATGCAGTATCCAGCATTGGCTAATGTCCTGGATGTTGGGCGAATAAAATCTACAAAATAAGTCAAACCCCATAATAATATTGTTTCATACAGAAGTTTTATTTGAGTTTCGTATTTTGTTGCATTTATATTGAGTAATATTTGTTTTATATGTACACCAAATAGGTAAATAGATACATAACCCATGGAAGATGAAATTCCTTCACGATTAGCTGATATTAGAGAATTTCTTGGGCTATTGCCAAACACCCAGTCTTGTAAACCAGCATATAAGGCAAATTCATGAATAACTAAAGTCCAAGAACATAGTAACAGGGCTTGCTCTGAAAAATACAATACAATGGTTGAAATTATTTTACAAACAGCTATGGTGAAGAAAAAATTCCAATGTACACCATACTCTGTAACATGTTCTTGGTAATCCAGTTGTTTCACAGATACAAATCTACCCACTCCAAGAATTAATAATATGGATACGATTTTTATATTCCCTTTCAAGGTTTTGTTCAAACTTTCGTTTCTAAAGTCTTTAAAGACTAAACCACTGACTATAACAAACAAACCAACTCCAGTGTCCATTAAACTGTAACCATATCTTTCAGTTTTTGCCAAATACCTTGGGAAGGCTTGAAAATCAACAGCTAGGATACATACTCCAGTAATAAGATATGTGAGCCCTCGAAGACAAGATATTAGGTGCAATCTGTTTTTATGAAATACATTTTTTTGCATACATTTCTTTGATGCATTTTGATGACAGGATAAAAGATTATATAGCAGAATAATAAACATTATAAAGTTTAGTTCAATAATATGGTCAGGTAGGATAGTATGAGCGATTATCATAGGTAATATCAACAAAAAATACTCATAAATATATTGGAGGCATAATGGATACCTTTGCTTGATTGAAATGTAAATAGAACATTGAACCGTGAAAAATATGCAGGCAAATGTGTGACCCGCTGTAGAGCCGTGGTTGTTCTGCATGAAGGATTCATGGTATTTCTTGTATTCCGTCGCATTCATCGTTTCCTTTCAAGAGGATAATGATAAGCGTCGATATCTACAACAGTTCAGGTTCAATGAAATAATAGTGTAATTATGACTTAGAAAGACCTATTAAACTTGGGCTATAGCGTTCTTGTAGAAATTACAAATGGACCAAGCACTGTCACTAATACATAAACAAATTAAAATGATTTCTTGACTGTTTTGTTTGTATTTCTAACCTCTTAGCGTAGCAAAACCAAAACATTACATCAGATGTCATCTCACAGACAGAATAATGTCAGTGTCAGCCTGACAGCTTTGGAATCGTTCAGAATCTTTTTTTTTATAGGCTTACCTTTGACCGCCAGTTCGCCTGATGTTAAGCGATCTAAAGTCTATTCTCAAAAATTAAGCTCAAACTAGTCATGTTCTGAGTCAAACGTTGGCTCAAAAATGCTCAAACAACCAAGCTCAAAACCATGGGAGAAGAACATGTAAAAATAAAGGGTATGACGTTATTTTTCCACCATGCTCAAAACCTCACTCAAAACGAGCTCAAAACGCTTCAAATTAACTGACATCCTAATATCAAATGTCTATCATCGAAAATAGCGAAATGGGACACCAATATCAAAGGACACTTATTAAAATGCTTTAAAATCAGCATGATGTTCCAGTACAATTTAACATAGCAATTCCGCACCATCAAGCGCGAGTTTTCATGCCAAAACTGTTTAAAAACCTGCAGCTCGCACGAAAATACGTAGTGAGGAATCGCAAAGCGATTACTTTAATCAGTAAAATATGTGGGAGTTTTGCCTATAATGGTTCTTTATTGATATTAGGAGGAGCTTTCATTGCCTACTTTTATATTTTATCTCTAGTTTTCCAGCATTCTTTAGCGCATTTCCTTGTCGTCAATTTTTCTCAGCTGGGAATTTCCACTTGCTATCAGTATTATAACGTATTACAGTTCCTTTATTTAGTGATACTTTTAGTGTTCTCAAGCAATAAGACTAATTACCTGAACAGCTCTAACCGTAAGGTACGTAATTACTGACATTATTGCCTAGATACAAGTAGGTACCTTTGAGAAAAATTAAAGGATGTTACCTACCTACATTAAAAATAGATACCTACCATCATACCTTAGATGGTAAAGGAATAAAGCTATTAAAAACTCGTGGCTGTTACGTTTTATTGAAAGGACAGTAAAGAATTCAAAATCAAATTGTATTTTATTCCAGAACAACTCTCATGAAGTGTCGAATAATCTGGACTTCAGACAACGCGTATCTATTTTCACAGTAAACTGTTTGTGGCTTTTCCTAGAAAAGATAAAAGTGTCATTTATAGCCATTTGTAAAATCGTTATACGGATTGTACAGTTCCGTAAGTCGTTTGTATATTTACCTAAACAATACGACCCGGTGGTCGTCTAGGAAGGGCACATGTCATGGATCGGAAAGAATGTGGCATGGTCGAATAGGAAGTATTTTAATAAATGACCCCTTTACTGAGTTCTGAGACAGAAATTTTTAATAAAACAACACAACAGTGTCGACCATGGACGCTGAAGTGTATGTAAAGGGTCGCAACGTTGGGTTTAGACAATATGAATACAGCGCGATAGAATCCGTAATGTGATTTTATATAAAATATGTGACCCATTTTCTAATCTTATTGGCTCATCGGCATGATACATTTATAGGCTAATGAGGGAATCTTACATTGCAATCGATGTTAAGCTATTTAAATCCGTACCTATAACTTAATATACCTACGTAATTATAGTTATAACCTTATGTTTTCTTGCAGTCACGCCGTGCGATGACAAAAAGATTCTCTTGAAGCCAAGCATTACATTGGATTGTAATTACACTATGCATTCAAATAATAGAAAAAACAAAATCTATTCAATTTTTCCAAACGTTGACTCTTCTGACTTATAAAGTAGAAATAATGAATCATACTTCCTTAAAAGTATAAAATAGAGTTCTCCAAGTTGTCAAAGATGAATGAAAAAAGTAAATATCTAGATGAAAAGAAACCTTCCACCAAGACTTCTTGTGCAACTTTAAGCACAGTACAGCCTAAATGTGGTCAATTAGAGACTAAATCCCAAAATGCAAAATGTGGTATGCAAAGCGGCAACAAACCACGAAGTCAATTTAGTTGGAGAGGCCTTTTGTCCTATTTACCTTCATGGTTCATGTTTGCAAATCCTGACAGACCAGTTTCCGGCGTAGAAACTGCTGCATCTTCACTACCAAGCCCCGCAATGCAAATATGCCATGCGAAAGCATGTACACCAGTAGAAGCTTGTAAGTAATTAATTCTGTTTCAGTGTAGAGTTTATAGGTAACCAAATTTAAGAGATGGCGCAGGTCCGGACTTATAAAATATGAAAATTTGTAATTTATAACGCCCTTCGTTCGTTTGCGAAATGCGTGATGAAGTTTAGAACTGAACATTCTGGGATGCTCAAATTAGTGACGGTGGCGGTGACAGGGACGCGTTAACATGTGCTGGTTATCAGCAATAGTAATGCCTAAGTCATTTGCACTGTTCCTTTATTTAGAATGTGTTGTAAAAGGCAACTCGGGTATCTATAACTGTCCAAGTAACATAACCTGTAATCATCTGTAAGTATCTCAATAGGAATTAAAAGGACTCGCATCTTCAATGATGCTGATTCTTCGAAACAATTTGTTATTTCACACAATCTCTAAGATAAATTTAATATCTGGTCTGGGTCCGAGTGTTTGGGTATATTGATAATTTGAGTTTTTAAATGCACCCACCATACAGAAGAAATTCTTAGTGTGGGGCAACAAAAATATAGAAAATATTTTAAATGCAGGCTACTTATATTGGTTTTATTATAATTAAAAGATTTCACAGGCACGCAACAAGAAAGCATGGTGAAAAGAAGTTTAAAAAAATCGTCATACGAACGAATCTTAAGTAGTTTTAATTTTGAAGACGTAACTTCTGACCAAAAAACTTGTTGTGAACGTTGCAAGCAAAAGGGATTGACGGTATGCTGCATACACTCGTCCTCCACAAATGCTTGTAAAAATAAAAATAATAAACCTATTCAAATTGGAGTTGCTGAAGTATCTTCACATAAAGGATCTCAAGCAAAGAATTCTTGCGCTTGTGATGGCAATCTGCAACAAGCACAGAAAAGCCCGATAGCGATGACTTCTACTCCCAACGGCTGTAAACAATGCATGGGAAAATATCCCAGTACTAACAGTACTTGCCGAGAATCTCTATTGGAACAAGCGTGGGCATATCTACAATCATTAATTTCTGCCCACAGAAGTGGTTGCCAACGGTGCAACCAAAGGCAATTTAATATAAACGCTAGAACATCTAATGATTCCAATACTTGTAAAGAATCGCTACTACAACAGGCGGTATCCTATCTTAAAAAAATAACATCAGACCACATGAATGGTTGTCCACGGTGTCAACAAAAGCCATCTTCTTGTAATTCAAGTGAAACAACTTCTTATTTACAAACAATGCTCGAACAAGCGTGGTTATATCTAAAAAAATTGGGTTCCGACCCTAAAACTTGTTGCCAGCGTTGCAAACTAAGTGGTAGGCGTGTCTGTTGTAAACATTCCACCACTAGAGGACAATGTCCGAGTAGACAGCCTAGCAATTGCAACCGGAATCAAGGAATTTTAAAATACCCATCTATTACTTCAGGATGTCGTTGCAGTAGTAAAGCATCATTAGTACAAGAATTCCCAACGACGACGCCGTGTCCTGCAGAAATTCCAAGACCACCTTGTCCTAAAAATTGCCAAAAAAATACTCCGCAACCGCTTCAGCCAATTCCTCATCTGTGTAGATCTACTGAAGAGAGATTGTACGATAAAAATTCTTGTTATATACCCTACTGTAAACAAAACTCGCAACAATCCCAACTAGCACTTACTGGGTCCCACCACAAATCTTGTTGCTTGTCTCAATTAGCCTTAGATCGTCAGGACCCCGCATGTACTGGAACATGTAAGAAATCCATTGACTCGATCGATGTACCTATTGATTACAAAACCTTAATTGCTCCATTAATCAAACATTCCTCGCAAAGTATTATCAGTCGAGAAATTTTAGAATATCATAGCAGTGCAAAGTGTGCTGGACCATGTGATAAAAGTAATTCAAACAACAATGGAATCAAGCAAGGTATTAGTCTGTCCCAGGAACCTAAGGACCATAAATTTTGCACCCGCCCAAAAGAATGTAAACATTCAAAGCAATCTGTGGATCAGTATAAAATGTGCAATGACCGTTGTATGGCGGCTTGCAGTAAGTATAAACCTCCAGAGGAAGAGGAAAAATCAAACGATCCATCTTGTTCTGGTGGTTGTGCCAAGTGTAACAAATCGTACACTACGACTCCCATGTATCAGGAAAAACGCATGGTGGACGCTGATTACGAAGCCTATCTTGACAAACAGTATGGGAGGTTAGCAGAACAGTTACTTGATAAAGAAACAACATGTGAAAATGGCTGCAGTTGTGTCACTTGTATTGATCAAATTAAGCCTTCCGACAAGTGTATCGACAAAGGTACAAATAACATTTTAATATGTGCAGGGCGAACACGGGCAAACTTAAGTTTCTACTGTATAACCTTACTGACGTTTCCTTTGTTCTAGGTCTAAAAGCTGATCCCCACAATTACAGATTTTATTACTAAGTAATATATCCTTGGGGAAGGCAACACTATCTTTTAAAAATAGGTAGGTACCTGTGATTGCATAGACAGCTATGAAATTATTGGTAAATACTCGAATACTCGAATGGTAAGTAATTACAAATTAAAAATAATTTTGATTTTTTATTACAATTATTTAGTTTACACAAAGACTAGCTTACGTACTAATTTGTGACTTATTGTACAGAAACATAAATAAGTTTAATTAAAACTTAACCTTAAATATACAAATGTGATGATACGAATCAATCATTGATCGATTGGGGAACGTTGATTGCAACCATAGCACCTCACGAGTGTTTACATCAGTTTGTAAGATTTCAGCGGTTCTTAATCAAAATGTATTAAATCGACAACGAAGTAGTTGCAACTGTACATAAATAATTGGATAAGATTGACGAATTTAAACTTAAAATGTAGGTACTTTAACCCTCGATCGAACTAAGAACCACTGAACAGAAATGGCTAATCCAATGATATTATAGATAATTGGCAATTATGAGATGGAGCTTACTGCCAATGCTGAATTGGCGTCTAAATAGAGAGGCAGCTTAGAAGTCGAAGTCGTAGGGACGTTGTGGACGTCTCTGGACCAACGGAATGTTGACTTCTTCAGCGGAGCGGAACACTTGCGGCGCCTGAGCGCGCTGTGCTGGCCGCGCCTGCTGCTGTGGCGGCGCCGGCCGGTGACGAAGAGCCTCCTCCTGCTTAAACGAATACATTCATTAAGATACCGTCAGAAGAACATGCTGATACTGAGGGACAAAATAAAAGACGTTAATAATATCACCAACGCTTGAGCGGGCTCTTCGACCGTAAAAATAAATTGTCTTTAGCATTTTATAATGCTGAAAGAAAACTGAAACCAGAAGCAAGTAGATGCAAGTTGTGAAATTATGCTAATTATTAAAACGTTTCTGACGATTTATTACAGATTTGTTTTATTTTTCAGTAACTTTTGCAAGATCAGGGATGCTCCCAACAGTCACCACTAGGATAACATCAAAGACTATCCTTGCTAAAGAATCTGCTCTTGTAATTATTCGCAATTTAACACTGCTTCAAAATAACATAATATTTTTGTTTGCCATCAAAATTTTTAAACGTTTTGGCGATACTTTTTTAGAATTTGTAATATCCATAAAATACCATCACGCCTGCATTCCCCGAAGGGGTAGGCAGACGTGTACTTAATGTACACCCACAGTTCGCCGGTATGTTTAGGACATATGTAAGGGGGCGAGCCTTTGCCATTAACCGGGCACAAATCCAGACTCCGAGCTGCTACTGAGAATTTCATTAAAAAACCCAATAACACTGCTCGACCTGGGGATCAAACCCAGGACCTTTAGCGTAGCAGTCGCGCTTGGGACCACTAGACTAATGAGGCAGTCATATTAATCAACTGCTACTCCACTACGAATTTTTACCTCTTCCGCATCTTCCTCCTCGTATCTGTCGTCCCTGTACACCTCAGCAGGGTAATACCGGTCAGAGTACTTGAGGGACACATTGGGCTTTCTCTGCACCTCCTCCTCGTTGATCGGCTTATACAAGTACTCGTTCACGAAGTGGTACTTTGAGGAAGTCTGGCATATATTGTCGTGCGTTGGCGGCATGCAGATCAAGTGAACCTGGATAACAATATTTTATATTTGTAAGGCCTCTTTTACGATAAAATCTACTAGGTACTACTTATATAATTAATGTTTCCATATGAAAAATGTTTTACTTTGAGAGTATTGTACCGAGGAAACTTCTAGTATTTCTAGTAGTAAGTAGGTACTCTGAGAGATTAGTACGTAGCCTGTGTCTACAAATCTGCCAACTACGATGGCAACTATTAATTTTTTACGATAAGGCTATGTAGAATAGTTATGATAAGCTCTAAAATGTGGCAAGGAACCCGTGTTCTTGAACTAGGATGACTAGGGTTTTTCCGATGCACTTACTTATTCGAATTTCAATTATGAAAACTTCTTGGTCAATTCTTACCTGGTGGAAAGAGAATCCATCTGGACAGACCCAGGAGTGCTTGACATTATCCTGGCAGTAGTGGAACACCTCGCAGTTGAGGTCCTCGTCCGCATAATAGCCGGTCTGCTTGTTCACACAGTTGAACTTGGACTGTTGGAGAAGCTGAGACAAGCGGTCAGGTTCCTCCTTCTCTTCTTCTAACTCCTCTTCAACTTCTTGGACTGGTTGTTGCTGTAGTTTTGCTGGGCGTTGGTCCTGGAATTAGATGATGCTAGTTTAAATACGCAATTATAAATAGGAAGTACTTAATTATAACTAAAAAAAAATCTTTCCTTACAAGTTTGTCAGCTGATCAGCTCTGAGTTTATCAGTTCAATTTGTAAGAATATGTTTTTTTGGTGTTATATACTAGATAACATTTCTATTGTCATAATGTCCTATTATCGTCTCCACCTTTAAAGTTCTGATGATGATAACTTATCGCACCGCTTACCTTTCTAGGAGGTCCCCTATTATGAGGTGGCCTGGGTTCATCAATGTACTGCTGCTGCGTAGGTCTGGGTTGTAGCACATACTGCTGTTGCTCCTGCTGCTCCTGCTGCCTGTAGCCCGCCAGCTCAGCCAGTGACGGTGTCGGTCGGAACCCGCTCGGCAATGCGTTGTATGTTGTTGGTGTGTACGCTCGCGGCCGCAGGTTGCGAGATTCCTGGAAATTAGAACCTTCATTTATGAAAAATATTTATAAAAAGAAAGTTATTATAAGTCGATTGATGATGGATAAATCAGAGATTTGTGGAAAAGGGAGAGGTGTCACCAAGTTCCAAAATTGACATAATATTCCGAACTTTTGAAATTTTTAATGCTAATCGAAAATGTAATTAAAGTTTTAGGATAGGTATAGGATTTCCATATAGGTACCTATACTTATAATATGTTATTTTTTATTTATGTTATTGTATTGTATTAATATTGTTTACCTCTGCTACGTATCTTTATCATCTTATAAATGTGAGTACATTGCAGTAGTATGTTTAAGTGGCCATCTAATTTTATATACTTTGATGATAATGTGTTTTTTCCACTTAGTTTATACATAATGACATTCAGTTCTCGAATACTGAGAACTATCTTTTTCTATTATCGACTTCGGTCCGACTTGGACATTAAATCAATGTCAGCACATCCTGTTATTGTACTATTAAACCTACTTGAAGATTGTATGTAATACAAATTATTTTAAAAGAGTGTCCATGGAGTTTCTTGCCGGATTCTTCTCCATAGGATCAACTTTTTTGGAACTGTGCAACTAGACTCATTTACGTTTCATAAACGCTTGTAATAGAATGGGGAGGCCTTTGCCCTGCAGTGGGACACTACGGGCTTTTAATAATGATAATAATAATAAACGCTTGTAAAACTTTATTTGAAATAAAAACATTTGAACTTGAAAAAGTATCTAAAAGTTAGAAGTGCCACAAGGATCCATTCTAGGCATAATTACACACACACATTTCACAGATGTATCCATAGAATTATATAAACAACCCGTGATATGCAATATGGAGGTACCTAAATCCTTTGAACTTGTCTACTGATATACATATATGCTCATCGGAAAGTTTTACCTAAGCTCAACCAGAAATAACTACCTATTTACCTACCTATAATTACTTTCTAAGATTACCCATTGTGTAAATGTGTAAATATATTGTTTGGAGCCCCACTAAAAAGTGTAAAACAAAAGACAGGTGACGATGCATTCACACAATCACACGTGACTCGCATTAGTCGCTAATTTTTCCGGACAATTAAAGTTGCGCATAATAAGTTTTTTTTTCAACCCAATTAACGAAAAAACTGGAAGTAAGCAAGTAATACTTATTACAGCAAAATTACATAATTTACGCTATTATTATCGATGGATAATTTTTATTTTAAACAGTTTCGATTGTTGACGACGCGTGCAAATTTCATTGCGGCAATAATATTGGCGGAGGAAAAAAATGGCGACGGACAAGCGTGCAATCGTGCGGGACGACGGTAATGTGTTGTTATCGGGTATTATATCACTGTTACATGTAAGCAGATCCGGGAGAGAGGGCTTTTACTAGTTAATGAGTTGGTGTTGTTAAGTCCGTTAGAATGTTCAGCGGTTTAATTTGTTCTGTAATGGCCATGCATCGGTTATCGCCGTGGGGGATATTATATTAAAAGTAAGGTATGTAATAGGTACTAATGACATGTCTATCACTTGAAAAACTAATTTAATGGTCAATGGTCCTTTGTTACATACGAAAGTCTTACTTAATGAATTTTATAGAGTTAAGTTAAAGTAGGTACATACTTACATCTTAACGTACCTGTCTACGTTCTTACTTAATTCACGCAGATAAAATTATAAACAAGAAACGTATAAATAAGTGTAAGTTGTGAAGTGCGTTGAATTCTTCAGATTCCGCACAATCATGCAATCTTGGTGTGTGTTTCTGAACGAATGTAGTAGATAGTATTTGTTTGAATGGGAAGTTTGCATTATTCTCACGCGATTACGCAAAACTAAGGTTAATGTGGAAGTGGAAGAGTTTATAATAAAATATATCCTTCTTGAAATATTTGTTTCCTGTAGGTAGGTATAATGTTATCTTCTTCTATCTATACTTTTAGTAAATCTGTAGAGAGGTCAATTCTGTACATGAAATATATTTCCAAAATAACTATCAGCGGGTGATTAGTGATCGATACTGACGCCAAAAATGCAATCAGTAAAATTTTTGTTTGTCTGTCTGTCTGTCTGTATTTTCGTTATAGAAACAAAAACCATTTGACGGATTTCAACGAAACTTGGTACAATTGTTCTTCATACTCCTGGGCAGGTTATAGTATACTTTTCATCACGCTACGATCAATAGGAGCAGAGCAGTGAAGGGAAATGTTGGGAAAATGAGTGATTCATGAGAAAGGTTTCAAGCTATAAAACATCACGCTACAACCCTTAGGAACGGGGCAACGCAGGTGAAACCGCGGGCGAAGAACTAGGGAACAAAGTAACTATTCCACGCGGACGAAGTCGCTGGCAAAAGCTAGTCTAGAATAAATGTCTAGGTATATGTTGTCCTACTGATAGTCTCTTAAAATATTTCCGAACGATAATCGTTTTAAGTACACATGTCTAATCCAGCTGCAGACATGTAGGTAGGTAGGTACTATCAAAACTCAATGAGACAAACCTCTCAAAAAGCCTAATTTTCCCGCCGAAAATAGTAACATGGTGGCAAATGTCGTTGAGAAAAATGAAAAAAAAAGGTAAAGTGTAGCTTTCGACTTTCACTCCCAATCTTAACGGCCTTGCGAGACGGACATTGACACGAAATGGCGTACCTACTTAGAAAAATTGCATCGTGTAACACGGCTGTCTTGTAATATTCGATTTCAGTCACGAGTTTTGTTCATTTGTCGGGAAAACTAATTTTGTTGAGTTTTTATCTATGGCTGGTTTGGTTTTATTGCTTTTATGATTATTTTTATTGAGTTCTATTCTATTTTTATGACAGATCCATTTCACCATACGATTTTATACTAAAGTACTTTTAAACCATGCTGTTATTTAAAGCACAAGTTTACACATATGATTTAGGTACTTACAAAATATCTTTTTAAGTTTATTCGCCAGTCATGCATGCATGAAATAAAAATACCTATGTTATGTACCTAGACCTAATATTGAAATTGCATCTTATGTGTACATCCAAATCTATTTGATGGCTCCCGTCTCACAATATAAAACTAAAACATATAAAAATAATTCGCAAACCTGAAAATATAACCATATTTCTCACTTCTAAGTACAAAATTTATTCGTGAGTCATTAGATTTTGTTTCAGATCTAAAGATTGCAATCTAGATAAAGAAAGCGACAGATGCAAGGCTAAATCGTGACTCAGAGATCCGTAAATGTGCTGGAAACCTACTGATTGATTGATAGATATATTTAAACAGCTGTTAATTATTATTGAGACAACATATCGTCCACCTCCTGCAATAAACGTTTCCGTTTTTTTTCAACAGACATTAACTGTACTTCCGGACGTATCATAAGTATTGCTGTGTGCGATTTTTACTCCGGATAAAGTTACAAAAAAGGAAAGGTGTTTTAGAATGTCCATATAGCAGAAATTATCACAATCGAGAGTTGTTCTTTTTATTTTAAAGAATGGACCAGTTGAGTAGGTAACACTTAGTACAATCTCTTCACCTCTTGAAATATTTTGGAAACTCTAGTGGAACTAAAGGATATCTTCGCAAATTCGCTAATTCGCTTTACTATCCAGTATAACACCTCTAAGTGCAATAAACAGCAGCGTCACAGAGATGATCCCAGATAGCATTCTTCATATGTATTTTTTAATGAGCATGTATTTTTCTTATTCAAGTAAAGTATTCTCACCTCTTGATTTAGGGCCAGTTCATCACCATCAACTTCAGCGTCAGGTATGCTGTCATCATCTTCAGCTGCAAACGTCACGCCGAGCAGAAGTAGCGTTAGCAAATATCTCCACCTGAAACAAACAAGAGACAGTTGAAAACTCTGAATAATGACTTTTTTTTTAATCTTCATAAAATATTACATATCATCAAAGAAAACATCGGCTTGCAAAAATTCGCTCGCAAATCCCCTACCCTGACAATAGTACCTACTTACAAGACTATACAATATACATGGTGTGGCCTTCAAGGAGAAGTCCATAATTGGCAAGGATTTTCATATAATTTGTGAAAAAAACATACACGTAAGTATTAATATGTATTCGAAAAATATGGACTTTTAGGTAAGTAAATTAATTTTATCATCCATTTATACCTATTTAAAGAAACGTTAGAACTATTTTGCATTGTCAATTCATGCCAGTTTCTTTTATTTGCCAGTTAAATAATGTGCTTGTGATTCCATTAAGGTGCACAGTTACTTCCTGTATACATCTTGGAATTAGTTACCGTACTGTCGACGCGACGCTACGTGTAGTCTGTCGGAAATTGAATTGAATTTCTCTTTCGTTCAACATTAAAGTTAAATCTCTGTAAATATCAAGTGTAAAGCATGTTATAAGATAGCTGGTGTTACGTAATGGTAGCCATTTCACCAAAATGGACGCAGCACTGCGCCCGCGCCGGCAGGGCAGTTGTGTAATGTTGTGTGCCGATTTAATTCGATGACAGCGGAACTGGCTGACATGCATTACTTAAACGATAATGTTAACTTGCTTACTAGTTTATAATTTACACAACAAATAACAACTAAAAGACCAACTATGGTGTCGTGAGAATGTCCTAACTGGTTCATATTGATTGCTGAGAAATTCCAATATAAACATTAACATAAAAAATATTTTACTTTACTTAGTTATTTATTTTATTGCTACAAATTATCTTGCAATAAAATAAGTTGTGTGAACTTGGCTGTGGAAATGGCAATTATTAATTGCATGCGCGCTATTTGTCGCATTGAAATATTAATTATTGGGTATGATTAGAAGAAAAACTTGAAGTTTGGACTTCCTGACGCATTGCTCAGGCTACTAAGCTTATTATGTGACGACTTGTACTTTGAGGTTTTTTAACTAAACAATGTTGAATCAGTTATCCCATTCTCACAGCCGTAGGTAAAAACAAAAAAAAAACGCATGTAAAAGGCAACCAATTATAACGGATTCTCGTCCCTTTCAGGTTAATTAAGATTTCAGGTATTTTTTATTATTATTCTATAACCGGAAAAAGAATCGATGCCCTAAGAAGGAATATTATAAGTTCGAATCTTTAGTAGGTCGTCAGATAACTCATACATATAAAGTTAAAGCTTGCATTACATTGGCGTAACTTTTGGGTGTGGTCCTTTGGCATTCGAAAGATGAAAGCTTTCCAGTGCTTTTAAATTTATTCTTTCGCATCAAGACATTGCAGGTAATTAAGTTACAGAATTAGCTACCTTTATTTGGTTACTGATATTACTACTGGTATTTATTTACGTGGTGTAACGACTTAACACTAATTCTGAAGATCCATGTAACCTCGGATAGAAGGACCAGAATATAGACGGCCCACATGCGAATTAAACCGGAAATAGTAAGTGCAGTATAACATAGTAAAGTAATAATAATATTTTATCGCGTTGTATTGATATTATTTGATTCCGACGTTTCGGATCCTTTACAGCATCCATGGTCACGGGTAAAAAGTAGTTTTATTTCAATGTCTAATATTCGCGTAAGATTCACATGTGTCACTAATTCACTATAATTAGACATAACATTTGTAAGCGCAGAACATAAAGTAATCTAACAGTGGTACATATCTATACTAAGTATCAAAAGTACCAGCGCCTTCCACTTGAATAGCACTAGTAGATGCATGTAATACAAATTTTGTAAAAAAGTATATATTAAATTAGTACCTACGGTAAGTTAAATTAAAAATATATATATATGTTACATAAAAAGAGATTGAAACGAGGAAAATCAAAGCTTGACTTCAAATATTTAAAAGCACATGAGCGTGATAAAGGATCGTTATAATTTAAAAAGTCAAACGTTAAGAAGATGTAGTATGTAGTAACTATTTTTAATCTGTATTTACAGATTGAAAGTCTTCTTTATCGACCTTACGGAGTTTAGGCGAGAAAATGTAAAGTGCACTTTGTCGGTTTTATATTATTTTCCAAAACTTGTGTTTCTCTAAAGTTTAATGTGTAATTATATTGGATAGTTAACCATTAAGTGTTCGTGAACGTGTGCGAGTGTAGGCAAATGATATAAAATTGAAAATCGTGACCTTTGTGTTCACTCCTAAACCCCATCGAAGCCATAGTGAAGTTTCCACTGTTTTACTGGGGATTATTCTGTTTATTTGACACTGGCAAACACAGAAAGTGTGGCGCCATATATTACAATCCCACGACGGGAATTAATAAATATTACTTGTTTACTCCATATACTTGACACTGGCAAATACACAAAAAGTGTGGCGCCATATCCCATAACGGGGTTAAACAAAACGACCTTACGGTAGGTATTTATTTATTTAATACTTTATGGTACACCAAAAATACAAATATATATTTATTTACATATCGGCGAACTGTGGGTGGTTGTGGGTATGCCTCTGCCTACCCCTTCGGGGAATACAGGCGTGATGGTATGAATGAATGAACATATTTATATAAGTAGGTACATATACGAGTATATATACATATTTATTTAGGTACTCAATGTTCTCAGATCAAATCCGCATTCTCTTACCGCAGTTTTGCAACATCATGTTTCCCAAATAGGAAATGAATAAATCTATGTTTTCCATATTAGAACATGCATATCAATATGTCGGTATTAATTAGAAAATGTCTTAGAATTGACCAATGATATATTAAACTATGTAATATCATTGGAATTGGCTCTAGTTTTATAAACTTCAGTCAATCTAATGCTGTAAGCCTGTAACCTACTGTGATGTAGGTAGAATTAATGCACTCAGGTATAATTTGCCAAAATCTAATATGATTTCACTACCTACATAACATTACTTATTCAAAGGAATACAAAATTAAGGAGGAAGCATAAGAAAACAGTTAAACGTAAACTAACAGACAAACTGAACTTTCGCATTTAACGGCAAGAACTTGACCTTTTGTTTATAGCAGAAACGTGTAAGTAACAAAAACAAATATGTTTTGTTTTATTTTACTTTTTTAAGGTTTTGTTTTGGCCAGCATGTTTCAGATAAGTAATTTCCGTAATTTATAAATAATTTTGTTATTTACGATTCTTATACCCGTTAAACGCAGTTAATCTGTTTCGACAACGTTGCTTCTCGGTTACGAAGGGATTGATCCTGCATCATTTTTATACAGCCTCTAGCATAGTGAATACAATATCAAATATGGTATTGCTATAGTAACCATTATAAAAAAAAGCTTAAAACTTATCAGTTTATACGGTTAGATAAAATTGTGGATGAGATGAGAGAACAGAAATTATTGTCAAAATTATGCTGACATAGCTACACTGCATATTTAAGCGTAATGTTTACACTCACTAATGGCCAGTCCCTATATCAAATACGTCGATAGATTTGCTTACTAGAGATAGGATTTTGACGTAAGGTTCATACAAGTAATGACGATGCTTTCCACCAGAACTTTCCATGACGAATTTCTTAACCAAAAATAAGTCTTTTGTGTAGGCAATCTTTCTTAATTCCTAGCTATTGCTTTTAAAGAATTACGTACAATTTCTTAGTGAATTGCAATGTTTCTTTTTATTATCAATTAGTGTCCAAATTGCGTAGGAGTTATTGATGAAATTGTATGATCTTGCCACATACTTTGTTCAAGAAAATACTCGACTGCAAGTTGAAAACTTACCTAGCCTATAGCGTGTTACGACTGCGTCTTTGATTAGCTAATCATCAATATGTTTTTTTACTTAGTATAGCGTATAATGTCTGTATGTCAAGGGAAAATCGCCATGTTTGGTAATATTCAGATACCTACACATAAGCAACGCAATCACAATTTCTTATGGCTAAGTTTGGACTATTGTCAGTCTTATATTATTATTTACTACAATAATTATTATCCTAGGTAGGTACATACTAACCTAGGATTAAGTCCGAAAAAGAAAACACACTTTTTTGTCGTCGTTAACGAGGAAAAAGTACGTAAGTATTAAACCACACAACCTGTCAAGGAATTCGCTAGCCTATCAGACCATTTTGTACGCAAACAAAGCATCAAGTGAACTAGAAAAACCTCTTTTATTATAAAACGGGTGTAACATACAACTGGCACTTTCTCCATCAAAATCATCGAGTCGTGAAATGGAAACTTGCGTATTGGCAGTTGGTAGCCGTTTAGACCGCAGTCTTCGCAACAGGCAAGGCAGCACAATGGGTAATACCTGCGATTTGGTCCGTGACGAGATTTGGCTGATGTACCTTGTGTTGACGACTTGGAATGCAGAGCAATCTGGAGAACTGCTAATATTATCGAACTTCTATAGTGAGCAAGTTGTCTATGAAAGGATAAGCACAAAAAAATAAAGTAATATATAGTACCTACTTCAATTGTTAGTGCCTAAGCCTACAACCTACCTACACTGCACCATAAATCGATGCATACATACATGTTAAATTTTATTTGATTGATATCCCCTTTTATAAGATGTGTGTTTTCTATCTATATATAAATAAAAGAAGAACTTGACTCACTGACTGACTGAAGTATCAACGCACAGCCGAAACTACAGGAGCTAGATCCCTGAAAGTTTGCATGCTGGTTGCACTGTGGACGAGCACTATGAAAGGATTTTTGGAAATTCAACCCCTTAAGTTGGGTGAAAAGGGGGATGAAAGTTTGTATGAAATTCCGCACACACTACCATGCGTTTGACATACACACATATACACATACACATAAACATATTTAATAAACGATGACATCTTCAAGATTTAAAGATTTCATTGAGAATTCCATAGTACAGCTGTCATTCGCTGTTGACATTTTGATATGAAACCTCTATGGTGTAGGCACAGTGGGCACAGTAGATATATTTTAGAAACGAAAATTACCTAAGTTCACAGGCGTAGCTGCACACGGGAACTGTAGTCTCATATACATATACACGCGATGACCGGTAATTGTATTTATACATTCGATTGGTTGTAATTCCTGAAGTAAGTAATTTAAAAACTGCAAGATTTCCAGATTTCGGCCCACTTACACCAACTTCTTAATTATGTTTAAGCATTACATGTAAGCAATTTAAACATACCTGTATAAGAAGTTGGTGCAAGTTGCCCTTGCCGTACAAAACTAAATTAATTAAGGAAGTAAACTTAAAACATCAAAATAAAGATGAGGTGAAAAAGTAAAGATTATCTAGGACTTGAATAGTCTAGTCTAGGTGTCTAGGTGTTAACTCTATTCTTCCTTCCTTTGTGTTACGTTACAATATACAATTGTCTACAGTGTATAATGTTGTCACTCTTTACAGGCCACCTATTGTTAACCCAGTCTGCAAGCGTGAAGTAATCATGCTCTATACTATCACTCGTATCCGTCCATCCAAGGTCAGCAAAGCTTTACCAAGCTTTTTTAATGCGCAGCTGCACGCTCGAGGAGTATTGTTTTCAAATAAACGTAGGGTTGTCAAATGTTTTGGAATCTAGATATACGCGAACGGGGGGTGCTGGTCAATGTGTCGAATCAAGTTCGAAAAAGAATATACGTACCTGAATAACATTGGTAACGTTTCGATGTCAATGACTTTTTGGTTAAGTATATGTTGCAAAGTAAAAAAAAATACTACAAACTCAGGACAAAGCATTTTATATATATAGATAACAAATTGCTGTGAAATTGTCCGTTGTTGACATTGTTAACCTTTAGTTTTTATAGATTCAGATACGAATGGGCCGTACGTTTGCATTTATAACAAGAGTATGACATCTTTTGTTTTCAATAATTATTTAGTCTACAAAAAGTATCTGACAAACTATTCTTATTGTTTATCCTCTTATAATGAAAGATTCATTAAAACTTTAAATAGACAGTACATGCACACATCAATTCCTATAAATTCATATTTGTGACCCGAGTGGGTCTTCCCTGATAGATATAATCTGGGTGTCTTTAAATCACGAGTGAATCGGTTTCTTCTAGGCAAGCGCGCTCCATCGTAGATCGCAGTATCGCTTAACATCAGGCAAACTAGCGGTCAAGCGTAAGCCTATCACGAATAAAAATAAAATAAAAAAAATTGCCAACCCTGCGTTCGGTGGAGCGAATGCGCGGGCGCATATCGTGCGGCGTTAATTTCATTGTCAAGTATAGCGCAACGCTTCACGGAACCGTTTCGAAACTTTTAATTATTTTACATCTCGTGACAATAAACACTTTGATCAAATTCCGTAATTTTTGCAAATATTTTGCACGTTATGCAAATAAGCAATATTTGGAGCAATAATTTGAGTTGAATTTATCACGAACGTTATCTGTAATGTCGTCGTTCATTACAGTAAAAGTAAAAATACTTTGTACCTAAATTGGTCATTAATTAACATTCTAAATGACGATTATTATCAATTCTATCACTAAAAATATTGATGAAATGATCAAGATGATCATTTAATAGATACAGTCTGCAGAGAAGTCATTTAAAGTGCAATGACCGACTCTCAGCAATGTTTAGTCTTACATTGCTTACAATTTACAAATAGGTTAGTAATTACTGTGCGGAAAATTAACTCTACAAGTTATCACGAAAATAAAAATCATGCCATTATTGCCTGGTTTCGCAACATAAATTGGCAGCTTTTAATAATATCTTGCGGAAATACCTAGGTGTTACGCCACAAAGAAGTGACTCGCTCGCGTCATTTTCTTGTTTTAAGGCGTGTACACACTTGTGCAACGAACGAATGAAACTTGTAAAACTCGTCAACATGATCCGATGTGTAATTAACACATGGGCGGATAAAAATAATACATATACCTACCTAGAACTTTAAAATATTGATGTAAGTTTAACGATAAAGCTATTGAATTATTTACAAAAAATTATGTTGTAACTGGCTCATTTTCTGCGACTGCTACACTAGAGGTCCTGTTCTGGGTTCGATTTCTACGTCGTCCCACGTGCTCGACGTGGGAATCGAACCCAGAACAGGACGTGTTATTGGGTTTTTCTATTAAATTCTCAGTAGCAGCTCAGATTGGAGATTTGTGCCCGGTTTTGGCTTAAGAATAATAAACTTAAATAAAATTGTTCTCATTAATATATTTATAGGTAAATATTTAAGATTTACCTCGGTATTTTTAAAATATAGGTACTAATGGTATTATAACATCTACTTATGTACGCATTTATACAATATTTGAATGAAATATTAGGCATGCAAAAACCCACGTCAACAAATTAACATGAAATTAAATAAGTTCGATGAACTTTGTGGAATTAAATTAATAGAAATACATGCAGATTTCGTTATTGTATGTGAAATGTTTACATATTAAATATTAACTGTACCTAAACCAGTCTTTAATACGGACAATTATATTCAAAAATAGAATATATATCATACAGTATTTTGTAGTTTGTTTACTATCATTTCAATGTAGTAAATATCTACTTACTACAGCTACGGTCTACGACGCATGAGCTATGTTAGTACCTACGTGTATGTACAAAAGTTAAGTTTTTTCAATTTTATTTGCAAAAACGTGGTTATAAACTCAATGAGAGCATGTTTTCACTTTCTTTTACTTTTTGAGAGCATGTTTTGAAGAAGGTAGAAGCTTGATCACCGGTTTAACATCCGTATAATCCTGTACAAAAAACTGATTATCCAACTGCAATTTGATAGTTTGCAAACTATTATCTGCACAGATGATGATTTAGAATGGCTTCGCAAATTATAGAGTGACCCTTATTTGAATTAAGCTCAGTCACTCCTCATGATTACGTTGATTAAATAGAAGCGCGTCATGTTCACTTCGCGTGTTGATATGACATTCTGTACAGTTTCACTTTCGATTGTGTAATAGCCTCCTTGTTTAACACCTTATTTACCGTCACCTACAAGAAATGATGGCAATGACAGCGCGGAAATATGATTCTGCAATCAAGGCATGATCTAAAGAGAGTAGAACAAACCCTAGGGAAGATAATAAATCATATTACGTGCCTGTAGAAGTTTTTCTGATTACGCAATACTGTGTCGGATAGCTTAGTATAAGAATATAATAAAGTGTAAAAAATAGTAGAGCAGCTAAAAAATATTACGTCTATTGCGAACTAAAACTACAACAGATGCATTATTTCTAACGTAACAATAAAAAATCTGTATTACTGTACAACTTAAATCATATAATAGAGGGGCTATAGAAAGAAACGCCTTCTTGCTTTCTAGTTATTTTAATTAGATTTCTGGTCTACACTTTATCTTTATTTTTATAATAAAAGCGTGGCTAGATTATAAAACACTACTTATTTATACATTTAAATTTAATGTATTGTTTATATTAGAGAAAGAAAGTGGTTTAACTACATTCATTTTAATATTTTTTTCTTAAAGTATTATTTAATATTTTGCTCATAAATAGACTTGATTTAATTAGAACTATTATGTAATACAATTATAACTACACTCAATGATAGCTAAACATACATCATTAATGT
Organism: Acronicta aceris; assembly: GCA_910591435.1. Classification (NCBI taxonomy): domain Eukaryota; kingdom Metazoa; phylum Arthropoda; class Insecta; order Lepidoptera; family Noctuidae; genus Acronicta; species Acronicta aceris. The sequence continues at coordinate 1,408,847 of OU342759.1, read as the reverse complement.
AGTAGATATCTGTCGACTTCAATGATTTTCACATGAAATCCTATAAATGACATTACAAATTTAAAAACACTGACAATGACAAATTTAAATGACGTAACAAAATACGATTGTAATAAATAAATATATTTCGCAATTCGTCTGCCATCCGTGGTCTGCCGCGCCGCCACGCGCCGGTGTGACCTCCTCTTAAAGACGTTTTGATAAGATTTATTAAACCGTGTGTAATATCTAATTATGTTATTGTATGTAAATTTAAGTGTCATTACTTGTATGAATTAAGTGTATTATCTCATTGAAGATTACATAAGCCAGTTTTTAGTTAGGTACAGTAACGGAAATATTAGTGACTTCAAAGAATAAAATAGCAGGTTAAAAAAAGAAAAGAGAGAAAAGAGATAATACAAGGAAGAGATGCCTAAATTATGTAAATGATGGAATTTATTTTCTAATCAACCTGTAAACTGTAGGTAAGACTGTAAGAAAAAAACAAATCGCACAAGCACTAATTTTATTTATGAACTGTAGTTAGATAATTTCATTACAACCGCTATTGACACTTAAATAATAAATCAGAATACATTTGTTAAATAAGTAAGTAGTTAAATATATTAAAAAAACGGACAAGTGCGAGTCGGACTCGTCCATCGAGGGTTCCGTACAAATTTGTAGGTACATATTATAATTAATTACAAATGTATAGTTTTCAGAAATTTACCTATACTTGTAGTATAAGACGAATCTTTTTTAACGTTAACTTAGAAGTTTGATTTTTTCACAGCTTCAAGGGACTGTAGATCTGAGTATATGGTTTGAATTTCAACTCGATACCTCCTCGCGTTCCCGAGATAATGGGTCTTGACTAGAGATGGGTTTATGCCAGGGCATTTATTTTTTTCGCCCAAAATGCTTGGGCGGAAACCCATCTATAGTCTTGACAGACAGACGGACGGACGGACAACAAAGTGATCCTATAAGGGTTTTTTTCTTTTGAGGTACGGAACCCTACTAACAGACATTCTATAAAAGGTAGGTCAATTAACAGTTAGTTACGCACAATGACACGCCCAAATTATGCAATACACGTTAATTTAAACCTAATCACCAAAGATTAATCACATCTATCTCGAAACTACGACAGTCACAAAGCGGCCACTCGCACGCAGCATACAGAGCGTATGATCACGAGTAATCACGACGTGTGATCCATTTAGAGCGCGTAATGCGCCGGCGCACCCATAAGTGTGAACTGTGAACGTTGCACGTGTGGCCTGCTAAGGTTGTTCGTGTTTTCGTGAATTATATAATGATCGGTAAACTGGCAACTAGTTGTTGTCCAGTAACTATGTAAGGTTTTTCTCATTACACAAACTCGAGTGTAGTAACATCCATAGATTTTTTGTATTTTTGGCATGCGTTCTCTATCGCATTAGTTTTGGTAAAAATGTCGAACCCACTTCATACGAATTATGTCGAATGTTGGAATTTACTGAATAATGCTGAACGATATACTATCCGCGGTTCCATGCTCTTTCCAGACCACTGAGATGGTATAAAAACCAGATTCGAACCCCTGAAAATTATATCCATAACTGCTCCATTTAATTTTCAGAAGTTGGTCTCCTTTTTGGGGTATCTTTCCCAGTCAGGCTAGGACAGATCCTAGCTACATCAATACTAGATACCAGAAAATATATAATTATCTATAAAAATGTTTATTTTATCAGAGGAGTTGTCTGACTTACCATTATCATAATTATGTTGTGTAGACGTAAGTTCGGAAACCTTAGAATAAGTTGACATTAACGATGTTGATATAGACAGACACATGGGTCAAACATAAGATTGAAGTGTTTATTGTCGCAGTGTCTGCATTACAATTTAGACTGAGATGTAGAGTAATTGTTAAGTGGTCCAGGATCATGATAATCTGGATCTTAATACGATCACAACCGGTGCCATCTACCATGATTTAAAAATGTAAAACATTGACTTGTAAAAGTGTCTTTAAAATATCTAAGAAAAATATAATAATTAAGTAAATATAATTTAATTTTCGTAGTTTCATAATAATTCAAAAGACATTAAATTTTATATTTTACGTCGTCAACCTTGAAAGGAAGTGAAAGTTTTCATTCAGAACTCAAATTGATTTTAGATACTAATAAGGATTTAAAACTATAACCTCGAATGTACTTAAAACTTATAACAATAACAAACCCGTAATGCTCTTATTTAAACAATTTTGAAACATGCGAATGCATTCGCAGTTAGTCTTCTCTGCATTGATCTTCCGTGTCCTCAGCTTACATAACGCTGGGTTAGCGCAGGAAAACTCGCTCCCATCGTATTAGTATTTCTCCGCCTGCCCCCGATAGTTACACTACGATTTATAGAATTACTCAATATCCACCACTCGCATGATATACGAGAGTTTTATTAAAATGACGTTGAGAGACTTTGAATAACACTGTAAGTATCTACTTATTTAAATAGTTACATAGTTATTCGTAGGAACGTAGTCGGAAAATAATGTCGATGTTGTCAAGAATTTATGTCATTTTAAAAAGCGAAAAAGTTTATCATAATTTGGCTGTGGGAATCACATAATAAGACATTATGTATCTATAATATGATTCGTCGTTCATTTAAAAACACAACCCAAATAATTATCTTCTCGATATAAGTCTGCGATTTGTAATCTTTCCTTCAGCCACAGTTTCTTTCCATATAAGTTCATGACGCAACCTACATACTTGCAACATGATCAATTAATGGACATTAGTGGCATTACCTGATGTACAATCGTATCATTAGCGTTACGACAGGCGACACAGATGAAGATCTAGTTGAACCTGTTCAGTAACACTGTGGACATTTGTGTGTCAGTGTCGTCACGACGACATCACACGAGCAGTGCCAGGGTTATCACATGCCCTGCTAAACATACATTGATGGCATAATCCAACTTTTTCTAAACGGGAATAGTGTTGTATTTCCTCGGTTGAAAAACTTATCTGATGACAAAAGGACTTTGCAGCGTCAGTAATTGGTACTTACTTACTTTATTATACTCTCAGTATCAGTACCTTTGCTCATATAAGTGATGTGTTAGAGCGAAAAACAATTCATTCAGAACAAATCACAACTGACAAAATGCAAGACATTTTGAAAGGTTGTGCTGCGTTTGGACCTTTTGTTAATGTGATTAATAAATTAGACTTCTATGTTAGGTGTTACTCAGTCCGATATTTGTAAGATTACAGATGTGATAGCTGCTTGATTGATTGTTGGTTTGTTTGCTTTAATCCTTTACATGCAAACTATGTTCTATTCGATCTGCTTTTGATGGCGAAAAGTTTTTAGGAGATAGATTCTGATACTTATAGGAGATTTCTATAAAACTTCAAGGGGATCCATTTGAATGTTTTCTCCTATTTATGCTCGCGTGTCGCCGCATCAGACATCCGTATCCTCTATTCTTAGTTTCTTTCCGAACAAACTTCCGAATGTTGTTGGCTATTCAGTTTCTCATCCTATTTCCTATTCGTTAACGCGTGAAGATTTCCTTCTTATTATCTTGGTAATTGAAGGTTAATGAGGTAATTCTATGTAGAAATCGGCGTGTCGTAAGTAACAATATAGGTAGCTAGTTAGATTTTGTGGGTACCCAATCTATCTGGCAGTGAGATTGTGATTTAACGTTATAAAACTACGGAACGTACTGATTGAGGACTTGAGTAACACAAAGAGCAATCATCTACATAAACTTAATTACATAATACTTACAATAATTATGTACCTGGTTTTTAAAGCGATAAGAAAAGGACGTTATAGTTGTTTATTCGTTATTGAGGGTATTCAATGGGGGGCAACTCAGATATACCAGAGATTAACTTGTATTGTCTTCGGTTGATAGTCTTTTCAGCGTCAAACACATCCTACACAGGCCATTTCCTTATTTTTTTACAATACCCTGTCGTCACCGATGAATCAATTTTACTTGCATCAATGTTATCAATTACCTACGTCCTTTTTGGCTGTCGATATAAAAAATCGTCATCATAGCTCTTTCTATGTTTGGATCGGGTCTCAGTTCAATGAGATGTGACTTTCTGGCTTCTGACAACACTGAATGTCCTGAACTAACCTTAACTGCACTTCAAGGAGGATCCTTTTTTTTTATTCTTCATAGGCTTACGCTTGACCGCCAGTTCGTTCGATGATAAGCGACACTGCAATCAACGGTGGAGTGCGATTGCCTAGAAGAAACCGATTCACTCGTGATTTGAAGACACCCAGATTGTATCTATCAGGGAAGACTTTATAAGCTAAAAATGGTCCCCCATCCTTAGACTGGTCGGCGGCCAGTTTAACCCTAGTAATGACATAATGTTAAACGTATATCATCTGCAGTTAATACTCGAGTTGATGACCATTTTGTTTATTACTGCGGTTATAATAATCAGTTATAATCCGGACATCGTTTACAGACGACACGCAACCGCACTCACGCCAGGAAGTCAACATTTAATTACAAATTATTACAACACATCGGTTTGTAGCGGGTTAATTAATGAAAATGAAAGGCATGTAAGTGTTTCTTCGGACGAGTATCGTGTATGTTTGTTGTGAATCATGTGCTCTCATTAAAGCCTTTTTATTTTTTCAAGACCAAGTCCGCCCTCTCAAAATTACGAGTAGCAATGTCTGTAGCTCTCTTACTTCTCTGATGGGAAGTGTATGGTTTTGCTATTCCTAAATGCTCATCAAACTATTGCAATTTGCATATCATGAGATCAGATAAAAAATTGGCAGGAGCATCTGACACATCTTGTATTGCTGCGAAATAGCCCTGTCATAACAATACGGTAACGTAATTATCTAATAACCGACATGCTTTAAAAATAACATGAGGTACTCTACCTATGTTCTAGTAGCCTATGTTACATCAGTAGTATTAAAATCATTTATCGCGTGTAACTAACGTGGCCACATAGCGTTGTATATGTTCATAGGCCGTATAAACAGTAGCCCGTTCTAAGATCTTGGAATACATTGAGGTATTACCTACTCGTTGTCGTAGTAGTTGCTGGCAGTATAGGCTGCGATTGCCGCACGGCCCGTATGCTTGTTTGTAATTTTTTTAGGTTGATTTTACAATAAAAATATTAATCGTAGTTACCATCTAGACCCCAATTTATAGCCTAATCCCTCACCGAAACCCGTGCCCAGCAGTGGAACAATGGGTTTATGATGAATCTAATAGTAATCTAGCATGAGCATCTCAAGCCACATTATTTGCTACTGTTTGACGCTAGACATTATGTTTGACATTACACTTCACTGTTTTTTATAAATCGATTCGAAAACACTGACCACGACAATGTAATCAACATTTAAATATTGAAAAACAAAATATTAAGTAAGTAGGTACTAAACTTATTTTGCACTTGAAACTGTAAAAACAATCTAGTAAAACAAATAAAGTCAAGGTGTGATTTCCACCATATTGAGTGACTGAACATTTAAGTAGAGCGATATTGTTCGTTGCGGATATTGTAAAACTGAATATATTCTTTAGGGTTACAGAGAATATACTGCAGCCACGAGGCAAAAAAAAATATCAATCGGATAAAATTATGATTCTAATTCGGAGTAGGTACCTACGCGAGATTTAGCACCGGCCTGTGATGATAACCAATACGATAGATTTACTCGATAGCATATTGGTAGGCATCTGGTATGATCCATGTTGTACGAAAATAAATATTAAATTAAGAACACCCTGATATATTTTGGATCTTAATTGATCGTTATTTGTAAACACGAAGATTGCTCACAATCATCATCAATTTCGTAGTACGGTACACTGCTTTCATAGCTCAATGGCGATACAACGTTATGCAACCAGCAGTCTGTGTGAAAATGAAAACCGTCGGGATTTACGACACAGTGAGCAGCCGGACCAGTATAGATGGTGGAGATAAAAGTAAACGTGCGCGGCAAACTTGTTATTAAACTGTTCCGCAAACGGAAAGATGATTTTGAAGAAAAAAATATGGGAAAAACGTTTAGCTATTTGGATTACACCGAGATACAAATAACATAATAAAGAGAAAAATAATACATATCTGTAAATGTTATGTTTAAGCATGTGGATGTGTCTCACAACTGCCTGAAGAACTCCTGAATTAAAATTGCCCGATGTGCTGGCAATGCATTGTCATGAAGAAGACGATTTCAGTCGTATTTTTTTAGCTTCTTTGTAACTTACGGCATACATTTTCTTGTGTAGGTACCATGCAGAGCAGTCGCAGTAGCAGTCTTCTCTGAATTGGAAGACTTACGAATCAGCCTCTGTAGCTAAATCCTAATGATCTAAAAGTAACTGAATTATACAGTAGTTTACATGTCTAATCAAAACCATATAAGTAATTAACCGTCCTAAGTACTAGTTAGTAACTACTAATTACAAACCGAGAAATATAGTGACTGCCTCATTAGTCTAGTGGTCCCAAGCGCGACTGCTACGCTAGAGGTCCTGGGTTCGATACCCAGGTCGAGCAAAGTGTTATTGGGTTTTTCTATGAAATTCTCAGTAGCAGCTCGGAGTCTGGATTTGTGCCCGGTTAATGGCAATAGGCTCGCCCCCTGTTACATGGGACCTAAACATACCGGCGAACTGTGGGGGTACGTTAAATACGCCTCTGCCTAACCCTTCGGGGAATACAGGCGTGATGGTATGTTAAATATAGTGTATTCTGAACTGTGGTCTTGTTAGTCTTAAAACTTATTAACTTATTTGCCATTGCAAATGTTACTCTATTAGTCGCAAATGGTCCAAGTCGGATCGATTTCAACACCACGACTTATCGATAAGAGCAGCAGATCTCGATTTAAATCGTTGTGTAACACCGCTAAATCGTTTATCTGTAGAGGAACTACGCACAATATCTTTACGATAGCTCTTTGTTAAGTAGGCAGAGTAAATTGAACGTTAGACGGGACAATAGGACATAGGATCGACCATGAAGCGGGACAATCATTTAGGCATGTAGACTGCTGGATACTTTCCTTGTTGAGCATTTCAACAATATATATGAGTAACTATTCATTTAATTAATTTCTTGAAGGTTTGAGTCTGGCTAGGGAAGATTTTCCCTATGAAAAATCGAAATTTGTCATACTTAGGTACTTATAGATTTTACAAAAACTTTAATTTTGAAATTGTTCGGAATCTATGACGATAGAACTATCCTACTTGATCCTAACTTTTCAAATGACGTACTATTTGTCATTAACATTAGCTACGGACTTAAATTGATCTAGCAATTAAGAGGAGAATACGAATAAATGATGGGAATGATATGAGACCATTGAGCCTTTTTTTTTTTAGTTCGGAAATTTGTACGTCATAATCATAACATTAATGTTTCGACAAAGTTGTTACAAATTGTTTTATACTGGCAAGCTCATTAAGATGACATTATAATAGTAATAGTATGCAAACAGCATACAGCAGACACAATGGATGAACGTGGCCCATATAGTGTTAAGGGCCGTATTCATGATACGAATACTAAAAATGACTCTTGACATAAAAAAATATACAATGCGTCAGAATATTAAACAGATGACATAGATACTTTTTTAACGGATTACTTCTTTATGTTTTATGAAAACTCAATACCTACCTATTTTAAATATTTTGCAAGAAACATATTTTAATATATCTCTAATGAAATAGTTCACAAAAACATTAGGTACCTAATCGAAATAATTCGGAACGACCTAGTTAAAATTATGCCCTTCAATTCTCTCCAGCCGACATTGCTAGCAAGCATGCCAATTTTTACAAATATAATTTTTAATGTGTACCTACTAGAAATTAATCTAGAGCTCTAAACACTTAATCTAGTAATAGGTAAATAAAAATATGATTCCTAAAAATTAAGCATGAATTGTGCCTGTATGATTAATGAAATTCCTATAGAAACTGCATACTCTAACACCGGTGTTTTAATTCCAAAATAGTCAAAAAGTCTACACTGTTAATTAGTTTAAAATGAATTACATACTTAAATGAAAACAAATGTATCGACCCTCTTGAAGGTGACAGCCTCTTTAATGAATTTTGTGGCCCTTCAGGTAGATTTGACAACCCAATAACGGTACATTTATAACATTCTTGTGACAACCCTATGAGTTTGACGTTAACGTAAACGTAACTGACCCGCATTGCAGTGTGCAGTCACCTTTAGACGCGGCGTAGGCTCAGCATACGAAACACATGCAAAGCTGAACTTGTTAACTGTTATGCGGTGTTGCGCAAGCCCTTTCTTCATTGAAAACATTACAGGCTATTGACTTGTAAATACATTGCGACGTAGTCCACAGACATATTTGCGCAGTTTTGTTTGGAAATTAGATTTTCTTGTAAAGTATTTTGTATTTTATGTGTACCTAAGTACCTAATTTCCTTCAGCCGAACCAATATAAGAATAACAAATAAGACTCGTCCTACTTATTCATTATTTATTCTGGAGCTTAGGAAAATAAATCGGAGTAGGTACCGGGTGATGTTATGGAAAGTAATTTCTATAGCACACGGATATTGGAATAGTTTCTCGAAGTATATAAATCTGTCGGGTAGATAGAAAAACAGTAGTTACGTAAAAGAAAAGAAGTAACTTGAACGTCTTAAAAATTATTAATCACATGATTTATCATGTAAAAATCACCCTAAAGTTTTAGCTGCAAGCCTGCCCAATCTAATTAACTACATATTATTGATTCAATTAACAACCTACAATATATGTACAAGTACTAATAATAAGATTAGCCACGGCAATTGGATACTAGACGGATATTAAACTAAATTGTTCAGTGACTTGTAACATGCGATCATGTGAATACTTACCCACGTTTAATTTAACGTAGCTATTTAGCTTACAAATTAAGATAAACGATAAATTCAGGAGAATCAGTAAAGTGTACGAGTTTGAGCTTAAAATGTACATCGGACACTTTTCTGCTAGGTCCTTAGATATGGTGAATTGGTGAAGATGATGATTTCATTTATGGCTGTTTAAAATAAATATAAACGCAAAAACCCTTGAGCCTTGTGAAGAAATTGTCAATTAAAACAATGCAATCAATCAAGATAATAGTCTCGGCAACAAAATCGATTACAACCGAGAGAGCTTCGAAATTTAAATGGTCACACTTTTTTAATATACTCCTCAATAAACTTGCCTTGAATCGTCTAGAACAACACTAGTAATGTCACAGACTATGTCAGTTTTGCAATATTTTCCCGCAAATTTGCTATGCTAAGTACATTGCTACTACAAAAAATTAACAATTTGATGCAATAGTATTACAAAATCTATAAAATATTTAATAATAGGACAATAGATTTTCTGAGAACTTGATCTTGTGATCAATGGCTGACCTACAAAGTTTGTTTGAAAGATAATTTATTCATTAGTAACGGTTGGCTATGTCATCGATGATACCATTGATATTATCGCTTTCCATAATTGAAAAGCGAATTGTCAAATAATTTACTTGTTATCTAGTGCTATTATGAAAGATCTCTTACCCTTGCGCGCCTTGTTTGTGGCAAATAGGCAAGCATTTTTTTTCCTTTTTTTTCATAAAAGCAGCTAGCTGCAGATTCTAAACGCAGATAGAGCTGAAGTTGAAGCCTATTTAAGTTCAAATGTTTTAATAATTACCTACATAGGTACAAGTTACATACACTGAAAACCAACTTAATGTAGAGCAAGAGAAAATATTGTAAAAAGCATATTCAAGTCCTTCAACAATTCCAAAGCTAAATTGTATGAAGAATCCTTAAAAATACCTACTTCGGTTAAAACTTGGAGCAAACAAAGGCTCGGGGACCACTCTAAATAACATAAGAGATAAATATCGCATCCGAGATGCATTTCGAATAGGTACCTACTTATTCAAAAGAATGTAAAAGGGATTGGATTTACTTTTTTTATATTTGTTTGCCAATATTAACGCAGACTTTGTGAAAAGGTTACTAAGAGGCAGGACATTTGCATTTTGCAAGACTTTTACAAAAATATTTCCCTGATCGTTTTTTACGAATTCCAGTTTGCATTTTGAAATATTTTCTTTTTATCCAAAAAGGGTTCGATTTTAGGTATGTGGACAATGCATATATTCTTATTCTTTTTAGGGAGACTGGACAAGGGTCATTGATTTATACCTACTCGAATTTATTTAATGCTGCCATAAACCCGTGCAACTTAGGTACACACTTTTACCAATTAGGGTACTTTATTACTGATTTTTTTCCTCTTTATTGAATTAGGTAAGCTTTTGCATTTTATTATTTTACCGCGAGTTATGAAAGAAGGTTTTAAAGGCCTTTGCCCTGTTGTTGACTTGTAATGCCCCCTAATAAAGGCTGCTGCCTTCTGCCAGATTTTGGCAGGTTGGTTCCGTAGAGTTAATATAAATAAGGCCAAATCGTACTTCTACAGTGATCTGTATAAAAAGGATAAGATATACTTTCGTTATGCCTCATATCGCCTGAAATTTCAAATGTATTAATTATAAGCAGGTACCAGTTTAGTATCTACTGCTCCCTACTTATGGTAGGTAGTAATTGTGTGCACAATAGAACTGTCAGTCATCATGTTTAGGCGTGCAAATTATAGTATAAATACTCCAAATACATATGGAGATTGTTATTTTAATTATTAAAGTTTTTATTATAGTTGCAGCTTCGGTTTTTAATTCAATTTGTCAGTGGCCAGATGAGCTAACGTGCGATGATATAATTTTGTGGTATGAGTATCTCGCTCTCGGCTCGAGCCATTGACTCGGCTCAAGATGTAGGATAATACGATTAGTTAGATAGATCGTGGCGCTCTTTTCTTTACAGTAGACTAAAGTAATTTCTTCAATATGGACACTTGAGTAAGTTACGCACAGTTAAATGATTAAATGATATTTGTTTCTGTAAATAGATCTTTCAAGTCAACGTCCACTGAATCCTTACTTCCTTACTAATATTATAAGCGTGAAAGTTTGTGAGTATGGACGCATAGATGTATGGATGTTTGTTACTCTTTCACGTCAGAACGGCTGAACGGATCTCGATAGAATTTGGCACACAGATAGATTATAGCCTGGAATAACACATAGACTTTTTACGATCTTTTTGTGTTTTTTTTTGCATTTTCCATGCTAAGATTATAAAGTTATTTTTTAGTAAAGGAAGACTTTTTATCCAATTCGGACCCAATCCTGAAGTTCACGAAGACAAAGTCGCGGGCAGAAGCTAGCTTCTACATAAAAACTACTTGTTACCCCTTTTTTGTGTGAATATAAGTAAGTGCCTACCTACTTATTAAAAATGATCAATTACACCACATTGTATATCTAGCGAATTATTCTACGGCTATAAATATTTTTTAACTGACAACATTGCAACCCTTTCAAATTTGATTTAATTTTTAATGCAATAGCAGAAACTCATAAATCTTTAGAATCACTGCGTGTACGCAATAATTACGAGTCACTGTGTTGTATACTTATATCACGATACTTTATAAGTATAATGGCCTGTAGAAATTACTCTAACCATGTAGGCTACAAAACATTAAGCCATAGGTATCAACACTTACCGCCAATGCGACTAGAAAGCGAGCGATTTCTCATCATTACATAGAAATTAAGTGACATGACGTATTGAATCAATATGTGTTTGTATCAGAAAGTTGACAAAAATATGATCAAAAGCTTTAGCTCCTTAATCAGGTAGGTACCTACCACCAGTTTATGTAGTTGCCACAGAATTTAAACATGAAAAATTTCTAATTTTCCACAAAAATACAATAAAATATATTTACCTCATTTCCATTTTTAAACACAATTAATTATCCGCTATAAAAATTTGCAACACCAAATGACTGCACGTCAAAAAAGGGCGCGAAACAGGCGAAACGCAACAATGGCGGGACGGGACTCGCGAGACTGTTCGACCGCTGTGCTTTCTCCGCGCTTTATAACTTGCAGGCCTTGCAGCCGACTGGTGGCACGGGGGGCCGAAGAAATGAAACTGTTTGGCAATTGTATGCGAAACTAACGAATTCTGTAAAATAGAATTAATTTCGCTTAGAAATAGTTCGGTTATTAATACAATTTGTTTCGGAAGCGTAAGTTGTTACGAAGCGTAAGTTTATGTGACGCTTAAACGCAATGTCATTAATCGATTAATTTATTTGAACAGAAATATACAAAATATTTAAACCGAGACAGCGCTTTTAAGTTTCGTGATTCATTAACTTTAATAAGTAGTAAATTCATAAACTGTAGATATGGTCAGCATTCTAGACCGAACCATATAAATAGGTAGGTAGGTACCAAATCTTAACATGCATGATCAAGTACTTTTCAGAGGCCTAGGTTGTGTGAAACCTATTCCAAAGATATGAATATTATGTTTACAACAGGAAATCTTCGAGGTCTTCCCAATGTCCCGGCTGAAGATAGCTACACAATTAAGTTTAAGCGTGCTGCTGTTTATTATATGCGGTTTGATTACTTTTACACAAATTTTCCATATTGGTTTTAAGTTGGCTGGTTGTGAAGGTTGAATAAGTCCAGAAACAAGAGGTCTTTGGTTCGATGAAAACCAGGGGGAAACTGATGCATTATTTGATGCAATGACCTGCAGTAATTCTGAGTAATCCTGAAGCAAATTCTACTATGGAACAATATGTAAAGCAGTGAACGGATACAGACCCCTACCTAAACTATCAAACTAAGCCTATTACCAGCAGGGCTGAAAAGACAGCTTTTTTATGGGATAGGAGGGCAAACGAACAGACGGATCACCTGATGGTAAGCGATTGCCGCCCATGGACACCCGCAACACCAGAGGAGTCACTAATGCGTTGCCGACCTTTTAAAAGAGGATTGGGCCTCCGGTAACCTCACTCACTCGGCGAAACACAACGTAAGCGTTGTTTAACGCCGGTTTTCTGTGAGGCCGTGGTATCACTCCGGTCGAGCAGGTCCATTCGTGCCGAAGCATGGCTCTCCCAAGTAAAAAAACAGCTTCAGAATTATCATTCACATTCAGTACGAATAGATATATCTTATCATTACCCTAGCCTTTACTCGATTATGTAGGTAAGGGTTCGCTTGAATTGTACACTAAGTTAAGCGAATGCGAATTCATGAAGTGACTGCAATAACATTTCACACCTCCCCAATCCAATTTCTGGGTGATCTTGACTTCTGACTAGGTACCTCTAAAGATTGTCATATAGGTTCGCATGCAACCGGGACCGATTGCCTCCGAGGAACAGAGTCTGATGCGTTAAGAATAAAATTATCTAACATTACGAAACTACTCAGGAAGTACTCCTACGGGTCCTAAAATGGATCGATTCGATACAACATAAATTTTGCAAAATTCCTGAGATCTTGTGTTGTTCAATAATATTCCAATGTCCCCTTATCTAGTGGTTAATTGACCACATAAATGCGGCAGGTTATTATTCAACCAACCGTAAGTACCTGCCAGTGTACATTACGTGAAATATTTTTTAACCCTCGCGATATATAAATACAGAATTTAAGTAAGTAAGTATGTGCGTAATTCAAGGCACATACTACCAGTACCAACATAACATGTTACGTCATTCTTATTATCACATAATGCCTCCAAAAGTAAAGGTTTCTCCATCGATTGTATAAATCACCCCGGTTCCTTTGAGTTCAGATGTCGCCGGCGACCGGTTCCAGGTACTTTTGATTTTATGCATGATATGTTCGACGAGAACGGTTAGGTTGATGCACCAAAATCCATAATTTTTAGCTCAGTAAGTAAGTATAGGAGGGTAGAGAGGCCTTTGCCTTGCAGTGGGACAAACCGGGCTGATATTCAATAAATAATAAATAATTTGAGAATATACCTACATTTTCCGACGACGGAAATCTTTCATCATATTTTTCTAAAATATGTTTAGTCTTTTCTAGAGATCTATAGATTGAATGTTATGTAATAAATAACAACAGATATTTTGTTTGTTTATGTTACATTAGAGTAGGTCATTACGCGTTATCAGCCATCCTCCCAGCCTTTTTTCCAAATATGTTGGAGTCGCCTTTCAGAGCTAACCAGATGCAGCTAAATATTACGAAACGACTGTCATCATCACTCATACGCAACGAAATTTTTGGACAATTCCGATATCATAAGGATAGACTGTTTGTCAGGCTTCTGACTACCACTAACGGTTATTTCGTAGGTGTTCTTATGACTACCAGGACCTACGGTTTTACTTGGTCTTCGAGGCACTTTACCCAGCACCGGTTATTAGGCAGTAAATTGTTATACCATTCTACCATCACGCCTGTATTCCCCGAAGGGTTAGGCAGAGGTGTACTAATGTTGGGTGTACATTAGTTCAGCCATTAACCGGGCACGAGTCCAAACTCCGAGCTGCTATTGAGAATTTCATAAAAAAACCCAATAACACTTTGTTCAACCTGGGAATCAAACCCAGGACCTCTAGTGTAGCAATCGCGCGAGGCAGTAGATTGTTATTACCTGAAACTTTCGTACGAGTATGTTTTCCCCAAGGACCTATACTTGGACCGGTTAGGAATCATCCGCAATGAGTACCTATCTGTTGCTACTTGCTGCATGTTATATAAAATAATTAACCTCTATAAAATTATCTTATTAGGCGTGCCTCTATTAAGAAACATGCACAAGCAATAAATATTATTATTAAAATATTCACACATTGTGTATCCTTATTGTAAGCTCTAATGGACATGTTTTATTGACCAGTTTTACTACCTACCTTGAGAAATTGATTGATTATTACTACCAAAAATCACGAATCTTCATGACACCTGTGTATACAAATATTATAATTATTAGATTAAAATCTTCTCTAGACAGATCTACCGGAGTTTTGTGAGCAATAGACTAGCTCTGATATTTTTCATAAATATTTAAGTTCCTCGGGTGACCATTAAAAAAAAATCCATAAAAAAAACTTATCGGTACATTATCGTTCACCTAACTGCTGGTACAGCCAGACACTACACATGTGTAGAGTTGAACTGTCGCATAACACTCGTCATCTAGCTAGTGTAATTAATAAACAAGCTTATTCAATTAAAACAATACAAATAATGTGTAACTAACCATAGATTTTAACATTCCCATCCATACATAGAACTTTAATGTGTTAGTAATATTATAGAACTGTAAAGTGCCCACTGTCTTCTCATAATCTTCTTTTCGGTTAGAATGTGTAAATTAGGTACTACCTACATACAGAGTCGATGCCATGGTCAACTGTAAACGCAATAAATCAACAAAAAAATACTTTCAGATTTATACAATCGTACGATATATTTGCTGTATTATGTGCATTAAATACCTGTTTGTGAAAGCACAAGTGGTTTGTATTAATGCAAATCTGTGGAGCACTTGTCACTTCGTCTGATCAGCTGATTATTTATTCTGTGCTTACTGGTATTCACACGATGACTTTACCACTATTGATCTCTATACTTACTATTCTTTAATTGCGTACTATAACAGTTTATGATAATTATGATGTTTACTACTCATAGATCTCTGATATTCATTATAACGTAGCTCAGCAACCTTCTGCCCAATTTCCATTATCATTTCCACACAAAAGCCAAGTTGTGTTTTCCATTTTGTAAAGACAGGCAAACTAAACGTATATATGTATCTAAGTATGTCAACATAAAAAAATGTGTTTATGCTGACATAGGTACTTACTAGGCGTTTGGCAAAAAAAACAAAACTCTCTTGCCAAGGAGGTAAGCACAATAAGTCTCAGAAATAGCACACATTTCCAGTAAATATCACTAGCCTTTCGGATTCTGGGTCTCACACACAGAAAACTGTCTTATGCCCGATTTACACTAACTCATGAACAGTGAGGGTAAAGTAAGTGAGGCGGATCATTAGATTAGATCCTACTATCAACATAACAATAATTATTGTATCTTTTTAATTATCATTGAATCAATTCAGACCAATTTGAATTAGATAATAACAGATCACTTGTTTCTGCTGCTTCAACGGATAGACTGTCACAATGTAGTTCTTATAACAGAGTGTGATAAAATGAATGCTTACTACTTAGTAAGAGTAGCAATAGGTGCTCCCAATAAATTAGGTATCCAGTATAACCCACTCTCACTTCTTAGAAATTCTATTTTTAAACAAATATTCTGTTGCGCTTTCTAATCGATCTAAATCGAAAACTTGCCGAAATATCAACACAATTTACATCTCTTTTGACAAAATTGAATTTTGTATTAGTTACTTTCTTTAATGAGGCATATTGGTATAGTGGACGCAAGCGGTTAGGTGCTGGGATCGATTCCCAGGTTTAGTGGTGTTATTTAAATTTTCTATAAATGCCAATGGACCATTATTACCTCCTCAAAACATATCGGAGTACCTACTGTGAATGTATATCAGTATCTACACCTCTGCCTGACCATTCGGGAATGCAGGAGTGATGTTATGTTATATAATGTTGAATTACTTTATGAAATAAGAAAGTGCATATTGTAAATGATGCGTACCATTGCGATTATGGTATCGTCATGTACGCTAGATAATATTCAAGCTACCATACAAAAATAAATTTAGTTATCCGCGGTTTCGCAAGCATTAAGTTAATTTTCTAACATTTTCATGACGTCACGCTTTTCCACGTAGACCGTCTGCAGGGCTGCGCTAATTTAATTGCATCATCTTAAGCCGGAACCATTTTTATGATGACCACGTTACGTAGCAAGAAAGTTAGCATTTTGATTAGGTATTAGATATACCTAGATTTATTTTATTTTTATTTATAGCTTCCTCTGGCGTTGCCGACGTCCATAGGCTACAGTAACTGCTTACCATCAGGCGGGCCGTAAGCTTGTTTACCACTTCAGTGAAAATATATATGATTATTTAGTACTTACAGAAAAGACTTAACATCAGTTTATAACAGAACTAGTAACTTTAATAATTAAATTCAGTCTAGGAATATCCCAATGTCATGTAGGCATGGGACCTAGTCTCAGGTAGCTGAACATGCCTTGTCAGACAGTTTTATTTTCTTTTTGGAAATTATATTAGCCTGGATCCGTAATTTTACCCATCGTATTCGTGAAAATTATCTAAAAACATTTTCCCATAACAGATCGCATTTATACCGTGTAGGTATGAAAATTTGCCTTTTTTTCCACGTAGGTACCTATCACAAATGGATTTCACGTATGACGAGTAGAATCAACCCTTCGGCTGCAGATAACTATAATCGGCACCCTGTATATATGGGTATATTCCAACTATTTCCAACTTACCCTTAAACCTATATGGTGTGGCAGACTTCACCTGTCTATCGTCTACAAATTCTAATCAGGATTCAGCCAGTACATGTTTTTTGTTCCAGATCTTTGTACCGTCGACTGTTTGTAAACGCACAAGCGAACCTTATCGATTAGGTAGGTATTAAATCGTTTTTACAAAAAAATAACGATGTCCGTCGCTGATAATTGTTGCAGTTTTATGAAATTCAGTATTTTCAGTAATCTCGATTTCTAATTTTACCTTGCGTCTTTTTAACAAAGCTCACCTAGTTAACATCGTGATGTACCTATTTTTTTCTTAGCTGTCCCACAGCTGGGCAAATGCTTTCGTAATCCTGTTGCAATTCAACCTTTTTTGTTATGTGACTAACGAGTGATAATGACTTAGTGAACGGAGGAGGACCTTGCCCAAAGAAATGATTAAAAAGCTAGTCCATTGTTCTATTTCTGCGTGGGCAGGCCCAAGACGGTTGCAATCATGGCGTTGTCATTACGTACTCATGCTGATGTGATAATGAGTGCTTTGTTTTTGTGTTTAGGATTCGCAGATACTTTACTGTCAGACATAGTAAAGCCGAGATTTTCTTATATAAACGATTTTTATTATTGGAGAATCGTATCTGTGAACCAGCTTACCACAATACTGCAGGTCCTGTACACCAACTATCGACCGATTAATAGTAACAACATTTTGCCTGTATTCATTGAAAGGTTAGGCAGAGGCTACATTGACTGATATGTTTTAGGTCGAATTAGTGCTTAAGGAGGCGCCTGATTTGTAAATGATAGCAATAATCTTATTTGTTTTTATAAGCTGCAAGGCAAAGTCATTAGAGACGTAACAATTGGACAGGTACATTTTTGTGTGTCAGTCAGAATATGTGCCACAGCCGGGCGATTATTTATTTATTGAAATAATACCAATTTACAGATTTTATCGCGTTATATTATACTCGTATTTAATTTTATAGTCTGCCCATGGTTATAAAGGGTCCAAAACATCGAAAATTTGATAATGCGATAATATCCGTAAAGTGGTTTTATGTCAATATGTCTAGTTTTCGCGTAAGTCTCAGAAAATAGTAGGTATGGTACCTATTTCAATGATCGCCAGCCGTGAATCTACAAAAGAACTCACAAAAGGTCATGGCACAACCGTACAATGCATAGCGCCTAAAACTATTTGATTAGCAATCTGTTACTTCAAGTACAAAAGGAAGAAAAACCCTAAGGCAGCATTTTTCGTAAAAGCAATTAAGCAATTGAAGTAAATGCGTATACTTATTCTGTAAAATAAAAAAACGCAAATTTTGTGACTGCAAAGAAAACATTAATTTGAAATGCAAAAATAACATCGGGTACAAATTGTTTGAATAAACTCTTAATACATTTCTTTGCGTTTTGTAAAATAAGCCGAGGGTTCGTCCCGCATTTTCTCTAGTCTGTACAGACAGGTGCAACAGGGACAGAAGTAGAGGCGCAGGAACCTGGCAAGCTTAGACTTCTTGGTAATCTTCGAATAGCCTGACTGACTGTCTTTAGAACTTAGGTTCTCATTATGATGGTGACTACACACCGCATCGTAAACGTTGAAGTCATGTTTGAACCTCGCGGCAAGAGCATTTAATTGCTCGTCTTCAACTATCGGCTCATCTTTTTCAGGTTCAGGGTCTTGTTCTTGGTCTTGCTCTCGTTCCCAAGACGTCAATGGTAAAAGATATTCTTCGATGTTGAAGTTATGCTTAGATTGAGGTTGAGATTGACGAATTAATGTCGCTAAATTTATCATGGAGGAACTATCGGGTTGGTGCAGCCCGTCCCCAGGAATTAGATTACCCATTTTTTCCTTCAAGTCACTGCTGGTTAAACACAATTTCATTCTAAGAACGGTTATGTCTGAATCGCTCGGCCATGATATTACGTCCGGCAAGAAACTCTTCTGTCGCTTGGGTCGAAATTTCTTAAACTTCTTCTTATTGTCATTGTCCAGTTTATTTTTGGACAAGCCAGATTCCAAGCTCTTAGCTAAATTAGCTGAAACCGTGCTCTCAGATTCTGATGGAAGGTTGAAGGCCACTTGCCGGACATTAAAATTTCCATTTGCCTTTTGAATATCAATAATATCTTCAATTTTTCTAATACTTTCATTAGGGGAATGAACGTCGAGATCCATTATAAAAAATATTTTTAGCCATTTAATATTTTACAAATTTTTAATTGTTATTGATCCAATCAGGATGGTTTACTTTGACAATAACTTTTCAATTTTTGACATAGCTAAAAAGAGTTCATTCAATTAATTCTGAAATTCACAAATAGTTGTTTCTTTTTCCCCATATTGCGTCTTCGTTTAAACATCATAGTGAAATTACTGCTATGAGTCATTAAAGTATTTACAGATTTCTAAGATCGATATTCTGATGAAATTATATAGGTTCCATAATTTAAAAATTGGTTGTTGTACTTTCATAACGTTCCTTACGTTATGAAAGTACAAAAACCAATTTTTGTTATTTCTACATAAATTGGACTGTAATTCTGTCATACATGCGTTCAGAAAGCAGGTATCGGAAATCTAAGTCTAGACTATTTTATTTTATGTTACACGAATAAGTCATGTCATAAATAACGAGGTTAAGTATTTTTTAATCAAATATAGAATATATTTTCTAATTATCGATATTTTTAAGTCGATAAAAAGTAAAGATAATAATTATGAATTTTACAGGTATTTGTGGTTTAAGTTTTTGAACATGACATTTTTCACAAATGTCATCACATCGCCATAGGGAGAAGGATGGTGTAATGTTTTCGCTCGATTAATTTTTAACTTTCTACCATGGAATCTAATAATACCGACGCCGATATCGGCGATAAGTGTAATTTAAACGGCGACTGTTCACCGACTCGAAATAAACAATCTTTCGACTTGAATAATGCTAAGAATATTGATGACATCTCTTCGCCTTCCGAGTTAAAATTCGACGAAGGTATTGTAAACAATTATTATAGCAATTTCATTACATCCTTTCTGTATATATTTCTGATGTACTACCCTGTGATATCACCATTATATTTGTGTAATTTTCGCATACGATGAGATAGAAAATGTGAGTGAAAGTCTCATGTGCATATTGATAATGTCATTGACAATTTCTGTTTAGAACCAGATTATGAAGACCCTGAAGTGAAGGAAAAGAAGAAAGATATTGAGAAATGCTTAGAGAATCCGGACTGTGTGAATTTGGAACAATGGCAGAATTTTGCAAAAGGCAAAGCGGGTTTGATTAGTGGTGAGTGGGAATGTTGAATTTGTTTACGCCGTAAAGCTTTAACAATGCCTCTGTCTGTCGTCATACAGTGTTATATTTACGACAAGAGATAATGCAGTATTGCTGGTTGCAATGTTATAGGTACTTTGTAAACATTATTTTCAGGCCTTTGTAATGTTGTTGTAGAAGCTGTTTTGAAACTTTCAAAATTTTCGATGACCTCATATTAGTGTCGTTTGGCATTTAAAATTAGTTATGAGGTGATCTTAAACATAGTAAATTTTATGAGTATAAATTTATGTAAGAATATTTATAGTTCATTTTCAGTTTTAGCTTTGATGATGTTTCTTGAATTTATACACTTGTTGTTGAAACCGAAACCACTTATCTCATATTGTGCCATGGTGCATATTAAAATATCATGATTTCACGATTTTCAACAAATTCACTTCATGTATTTGTAAAATCCTTGATTTGGTAACTTGAAAAACTGAACTAATTACTATTTAGGACTGAGTGTTGGATATACAGGTTGCTGTCCTCTATTTTTTAAATATCTTAATTTTTATTATCAAACTTTGTATATGTTATATGACTGACCCTTGTAGAAATTTAAAGGGTCTTAAAGGGCCTTTGTTAATGTAGAGTTCATACTTTATTGCACCTGTCTAATATAAACAATCAAAGTAACTTTTAATTATGTTGTAGATTGTTGATTGAGATTTTTCATATAATATTTATATGATTCCCACAGGGTGGCTGTGGGACAGAGTTGCATTGCAATTTCATACAGTCTTCTCCTAATTATTGTTAAAAAAATGATCCCTGTATATGAAGTTTTTTTTATAAATGCAGATGACTACAGAAGAAAGATCTGGCCGTTATTAGTAGGTGTGACACAGGAAGAGTTGACAGAACCTCCATCGCTTGATGAACTATCTACACACATTGAGTATAATCAGGTAAGCTGATTAATAATTTAACTAACAATTTACAACAGTTTGGAAGATAATAAATACGGAAACAGGAAAAAACAATAAACAGGACACAGATCTGAATTTGAAAATAAATAATAAAATAATTTCAGTCAACGCGGAAGTTGCAAGCGCTTTCGAACAATACTTTACTAATGTTCCGATCGAGGTCACGAAATCTTTACATTCGTCCCCTTCACTAGCAGAATCTCTGGCAAAGAATTTTTTCAAAAGAGACATACCAAATTTTGAATTCAGCCAAGTATCTCCTCTTATGGTTAAAAAAGCATTTAGAAGCTTAAATATGAAAAATACAGAAGATCTATGGGGCATATCTATTAAAGTACTAAATTCAATTATTGATGATATCGCTCCGATTCTTGCAAATATATTTAATCTTTGTATTAAGACAGGAACTTTTCCAGATTTAATGAAACATAGTAAAGTCATTCCAATTTTCAAATCAGGCTGTAAAACAAATCCCTGTAATTATAGGCCCATTTCTGTTCTCCCCGCCTTAAGTAAAATATTTGAAAAACTCATGCTTAATCAAATGACAGCACATTTCCACATAAACAAGATTTTACACGATCAGCAGTTTGGCTTCACTAAAGGTAGGTCAACATCTGATGCTGGTACGAAGCTGGTCTCTCACATTTTACAGGCTTGGGAGGGGTCACAGGATGCCATACGTATCTTCTGTGATCTTTCCAAGGCTTTTGACTGCGTTGATCAAAATACGCTTATTCGTAAATTAAACTACTACGGTATAAGAGGGCCATCTTTGGAGCTTGTGTCTTCTTATCTTGCTATGAGGCGACAAAAAGTGGACATAAAAGGAGTCGCATCTCCCGGGTCTGTTGTTAAAATGGGTGTTCCACAGGGCTCTATTTTAGGCCCTTTTCTTTTCTTAGCGTATATAAATGACCTTCCCTATATGACGGCCGAGCTATCGAATATAGTATTGTTTGCAGACGATACCTCACTCATATTTAAAATCGATAGAAATGATAGCAATCTCTTTAACGTAAATGAGAGTCTAAAATCTTTGTCAAAATGGTTTGCTGCTAATAACTTAGTACTTAATGCTAGCAAAACAAAATGTCTAAAATTCTCGTTACCAAATGTACCACAAACTAAACCTAATTTAATTCTTGATGGCAGCAAACTGGACCTAATCAATGAATCCATTTTCTTGGGTATTACGGTTGATTGCAAGTTGCAGTGGGGTGCGCACATTTCAGCCCTGTCTAGCAGATTAAGTTCCGCTGCTTATGCAGTGAGGAAAATTAGGCAAATCACCGATGTGGCTACAGCCAGGCTAGTGTACTTCGCTTACTTTCACAGCATTATGTCATACGGTATTTTGCTGTGGGGATCAGCTGCAGACGTAGATTAATTTTTATCTTACAGAAAAGGGCCATTCGCGCGATCTACGATATGGGCCCTCGCGATTCCCTAAGAGAACTTTATAAGAATATCAATATACTTACACTGCCGTCACTCTATATTTTCGAAAACATCATGTACGTCCGCAAAAACCTGCAGACGTTCAGTATCAATAGTGACTTTCACAACCTTAATACTTGGAATAAACATAAAATTGTGGTACCTAAATTTAGATTAACCAAAACAAATAAATCATTTCTAGGAAATTGTGTGCTTTTCTACAATAAACTCCCTAAATGTGTTACCGATCTTACTGACAAGAAATTTAAAAAGTACGTCAAATCAGTTCTTGTTAAGAAAGCCTATTATAAAATCAAGGACTACGTTGACGATAAAGATGTGTGGTGTTTAAATACGGATGCACTTGCGGCCTCCTTGGCAACCTGAGGTTTTTCCAACTTAGTATCTATAGTGAATAGTTTTCACAGATTCTGTATTCACTACATTTCGAGATGTCTTCATATGGTTAGTATTGTTTACCTCAACTGAAACGGTAAATGTGTGTACATTGTGGCATGTCTGAGTGGACTCTAATTTATCCTGCTTTGATGATGTGTGTACTTTACCACATAGTTCACTTATGTTCTATTAATGACATGGAGTTCTCAATCACTGAGAACCTTCTACCTAACTTTGACATCCAATGTTCACACATCCTCATATCGCAATATTGTACCAGTGAAGATTGTAACACAATTTATTTTAAAAGAGTATCCATGGAGTTTCTTGCCGGATTCTTCTCCATAGGATCAACCTTTTGGAACCGAGCAACTAGAATCATAACGTTTCATAAACGCTTGTTAAAGCTTATTTGAAATAAAAACATTTGAACTTGAACTAAGCAAGCGTATTCCATCGTAAATCGCAGTGGGGAACTGGCGGCCGAGCATAGGCTTATCAACAATAAAAAAAACTGCAGTATTTTGTAGTCAAGCTATTTACATGTTTATTATTATAAAAATAGCCTAATTCCTCTAATTCTGAGAGGAGACCCGTGCTCAACAGTGGGTCAATGTAATGGGTTGATTATGATTATGTATGTATTATAAAATAAGTCATGTTTTCAATAATTTTTTTTACAATCTATGTTTACAATTTATATCTCTGCAGCTTAGTTTGACTGATATGTCATTATTTGTTTGGTAGGTGGTTCTAGACGTAAATCGGTCACTGAAGCGGTTCCCGCCGGGCATTCCGTACGAGCAGCGTGTGGCGCTACAAGACCAGCTCACCGTCCTCATATTGCGAGTCATCATGAAGTACCCGCATCTGAAGTATTACCAAGTCAGTAATATTGCCTTTATTCTGAAAAACAAACAGGTTTGCTTTGTTACACTAGTAACACTACTGGTGTTGCTAGCATCTATAGATTGCGGTTGCCGCTTACCATTAGGTACTTGTATTTCATCTAAAAAAATAAAAAGGGTTATTCTACATGATTTTATTAATTAAAATATAAATAAAAAACAATACTACCGATTGAGATTGAGTTCTATTGTATTTTAACCGATTTCATACAGACAAATCTTCTATAATATAACTATCTGTAGGCTGCATAAATAGCAGCTCTTTCGAGCAGTGTACCATCCAAACTGTTAATACTTAATTCGATGATACTGACGTCTGTAATTGTTTTGTTTACTTATGAATTTGTGACTAAATGCTATTCTGTAATAGTGACTCACGTCAAGAACGTAAAGTACTGTGCCATCTGCTTTTATTTACTTTATATAGCTATCTCTTTTACCCGCATTTCTTGTTTATGAGTTTAGAATGTATTAACAAACTACTCAAGTGTATAAAAGGTCTTATATTCAGGTCGCACAATCATGATTTTGTGTCTTTTTCAGGCGCTGCAAAGTGCTCTTAATTCATACAATTTTGTTATATTATAAAATGCTAAAGTAATTGTGTGTTTGTAACGTTTTCCCGCTTAAACCGCTGAAGCAATTTTGATGAATTTTGATATGGAAATAGATTGGACGTTGGAGAAAAAAATAGGCTATCTTTTGTCTCAAAAAGTCCTTTGGGATGCGAGTGAAACTTCGGGCAAAAGTTAGTACATATTTTTTCTTCTATTAATGTATCTGCATTTACAAACGACATAATATCTTGACTGACGTAGGTCCGATATCATTTGCGGTTTGCAAACCTTAGAAACTTAATTATTATAATACATATACGCCTGTTATTATTTTTGGCTCGTACTTGTCATAATAGAAACTATATACGATTGTTCGGCCGTTTCGGCATGACCTGAATATCAATTTCACGGATCCAATTAGCTGATTGAATGGTACTTAAATATTACATGATATTTGCCACCGCTGAGTATTAAATGTTTTAAAATGATGCTTATTGGCCATGAAGTTAAAACTTCTTGACGATTACATTACAATTACGTACCTATATTATTCAATGGTCATCACGCCACGACCATGACTATTTATTTTAAAAAAATAATTAACATACTTTGCTAAAGTGTAGTCTTCCGTTTGACGAACCTTATTTAAAGGGTCAACAATAATTACGAATTAATTATTATATACAATAGTTACTAATTATGTACCCTCGACGTTATCAGCATGCTGAACCCCCTGAATTAATTGAATTCTCTAAAACAGTAATGCTTTTGCCCTGCAGTGAGGTGATGTCAGAATAAAAAAAAACACACATAGAATGTACTTAAACTCATGTTGTACAGCTAGAGTAGTTTCCCGCTGACAATAAAACCATCCTTATACCATTAAAAAAAAACTACCTTATACAGATAAAGTGAAAAATAGAACAAAAGTAATCATCTGTTCGAGTTTACAAAAGTTTTCTTTATACTATTTTACATTTTATCTGAATTATCAGTGGAAACTGGGCCTTAACTGCGCCGACCGAATACCCAAATTATTTTTATTTCTCCCTATTTCTATGGAAACCGCCTCTGACTCTGTAAGCGCTATTAGCTATACTCTTTAAACCTTACACCTTCGTAAGTACAATACTAAACAAAATTGTCCAGATCCATCACATTCTCATAATATATTCGTGACGTTCATGCCAATAGAATGATACCTTGTCTAGGGTGGCAGGAAGAAAGCAGATAGCAGCGTTGACCTTGATTCTGTGAACTTGCGAACATTATCAGTGGTTATTACGCAACAGTTTATAGTAGGTACGCTCATTTCCTCTCGCACGCTTGTCTGTCAGTGTCTATCAACTGTTTTGTATTGTGTTTATACTCGTTATCGGGAATGTATTAGCTTAATAGGTAGATAAAAAATTGGAAATAAATGCAATAGTGAAATAAAACTGTTTTTTACGGATTTTATCGCGTTGTATTGATATTATTTGATTCCCGACGTTTCGGATCCTTTACAGCATCCATGGTCACGGAAAGACTCAAATAATTTTAATACAACCCGATAAAATCCGTAAAAACTAGTTTTATTTCAATATCTAATATTCGTGTAAGTGTAAATGCAATATTATTTGCACTGTTATCATTAGGTACATCGCCAACATGTTTTGAGTATCCACGTAAACGTAAATGCGTAGTGGAGTGCAGTTCTAGTTCATCAATGTTCGCTATTCCTTAGTTCCAGATTTGGTTATTCACACCCACTTGAAAAATTCTCCCTGTATATCTAGTACTGTAAT
Source organism: Acronicta aceris (assembly GCA_910591435.1). Classification (NCBI taxonomy): domain Eukaryota; kingdom Metazoa; phylum Arthropoda; class Insecta; order Lepidoptera; family Noctuidae; genus Acronicta; species Acronicta aceris. Next base: position 1,382,083 of record OU342759.1, on the reverse strand, counting down.
ATAAAATATAATAATCTGCCTACTGTTGAGATAGGGACCTTTTCTGAAGTCACACATGATGCATTGACACTAAAATCATGTACTTATATTTACTTATTATTAGTTTTGTTTTGTGTTGAGATAATGTATGAATGTGGAAGAAGCAAAAGAAGTATGCAAGAAGTGGCAGTCTATAGTTTTTTCTGTCCACCCCTGTGGGAGAAAGGCGTGAGTGTATGTAAGTGTTGTGTGAGACTTAGAATAAACTTTCTTTATTTCTTAGTAAGCATCATCATCAACCCATATATTGTCCCACTGATTATATAGGGAGGGGCTATAGTTCACCATGTTAGCCTAATGCGGGTTGGTAGACATCACACGCCTGCTGTCAAGAAAATCTCTCAGGCATGTTTCATCACCATGTTTTCGCACGTAATGATTGATAGAACGCACTTGATTTCAAAAAGTCAGAGGCATGTCTTATGGTCGTATCACTAGCTATCATGGTAATATTGTTGTTACCCAGGGTTACCACGACGTGGCGATCACGCTGCTGCTGGTGTGCGGCGACCGCGCGTCGTTCCCGCTGCTGTGCCGGCTGTCGTACGGGCCGGCGGCTCCGCTGGCGCCCTTCATGCAGACCACCATGCAGCCAACGCAGCACCTGCTCAACTACATGCTGCCTGTGCTCAACAGGGCCGACAGGAAACTCGCTGAGTGCTTGGACAAGTGAGTCAAATAATAATGACATTTAAATAACAGTAAATGGAACATGTTAGTTATTTGATAAAACTATGTAAACTTAACACAGTTATTAAATACCTATCTTAATTGACATGTAATCTTTATAAAGAAGCTTGGTTTTTAATTAATCAATTAGGGGTATTTCGCTTTTATATACACAACCTTAACCCTTAAAGGTTATTGTATATTTATATCATTATGAATAATTAACTTTTACTATGGAAATAACACTGAAATCTCGAAATAATAATACTTATTGTTGAACATAAAACAACTGATTATTTTTTTCGGGTCAAAAGAGCTCTGAAATCAGCCCTCCTATCATTTTACCTGGAATCTTAAAACTTAAATGATAGCTTAGTGGTCCTGTGTGTTACTATGCTAGAGGTCCTAGGTTTTCCCAAGTCGAGCAAAGTGTTATTGGGTTTTTCTAAGAAATCCTCAGCGTGGAGTTTGGTATTTGTGCCCAGTAAATGGCAATAGACTCGCCTAATTCATTTCGCGTACATAAGCACGCCTCTACGTACCCTTAATAAATGAATCCTGACATGTCAATTAACAATGATCATAACTAATAACGTAGTGGTGTTCAGAGCGCAGGTGGGCACGATGTTCGCGCTGCCGTGGTACCTGACGTGGTTCGGGCACAGCCTCAACAAGTACGCGGACGTGGTGCGGCTGTACGACTACTTCCTGTGCGCGCCGCCGCTGTTCCCCGTCTACGTCACCGCCGCCATCGTGCTCTACCGCGCCGACGAGGTGCATAACTGCGAGTGCGATATGGCCATGCTGCATTGCTTGCTCTCAAGGGTGAGTTACTTATATTAACTTCTAGCTGCCCCCGCGAACTTCGTTTCGCCTTTTTTTCCTTTCGATTTTACCAATTTTTCTCTCCATAGAAACCTTCCCCAGAGTTTTATTTTATATTATTTATTTTAGGAAAACTTACAGCTAAACAGATACAGTAAGTAAAAGATTATTCCAATTCCATTCCAAGTTTCCACGTGTAGTAGGTATATAAAACATTAAAAAAAAACAGAATATTTATAATCAGCTATAGCTGTTTATCACAAAAAAGACAAGTAAATGGCTATTTACGCTCAAAGAGACTATTCAAGGAATAAATAAAAAAAATACCTGAATTGATCCAGCCGTCTTCGAGTTTTGCGCTTAGCAACAAATTTTGCGATTAATTTTTTTATTTATATAGATCATTAAGTCACACATTAAAAAAAACACTGCCCCACACTAGGACTTTCTCCTGTATCGTGGGTGCACAAACACAAATTTCTCATATACACAAACGCGCAAACCCGGAACAAATATCTGTAGATCATACAAATGTATGGGGATTGAACCCACAACACGTGGCGCAGAAGCCGATCACTCAGCAGTTACGACCAACGTATCAAATTGCCATTGAATTATAAAAGTGTCTTTAAACCTTTTGACTGCCCCAGTCATGTATAGACGACAAACCAAAATGTGGCCAACGCACCATGGTCACGAATGGGTGACAGATTTATAAAGAACATTTGGAGCTTCAAAGGGTCAAAGATCTCAAAACCCCGACGTGATGCTAGTATACCTACACTGTATTGTATTAATCATGATAAGGTTGTGTATTGTATGTTTGGGGCTTAATAACTCCCCCTCCATTTTCTATTCAAAAATTATTTGCTAGAATCAATATGTTATATAGTTACTTTTTTATGGGATAGAGGGACAAACGAGCAGATGGATCGCCTGATGGTAAGCGATTACCATCAGGCGTACAGAGTCACAAGTGCGTTGCCCGCCTTTTAAAAGGAGATTGGACCTCCGGTAACCTCACTCACTCGGCGAAACAACGTCGCTTACGTTGTTTCGCCGAGTTTGTTTTGTTTGACGCCGGTTTTCTGAGGCCGTGGTATCACAACGGTCGAGCGGACTCATTCGTGCCGAAGCTTGACTACCCCACTTTTACTTATTATGATGTACAGTAAAATTTTTTTTTTATTCGAAATTTAAATCGTTCCGATAGCTCTTGTGCAGTAACGTTTCTTTTCAGACGGGAACTTTTAGATTTATGAATTCCTTTACCCAAAAATGTGCATCAGTTGATTGAAGGACTATTTTAAATATTTCAGTTACCGGATGACTTACCGTTCGAAGACATCCTGGTGACTGCACAGACATTGTACGAAAATAACGACCCCACTGATCTCGAGGCAGAAGTCGCCGCGTTAGAGAGGAGAGAGTGAGTTCATACAATCTTGACAATATTATTTAATTATAATTATGGTGTCACGTATATATCTAATGAGGTTTCTGTTTATGGCACCATCTTGTTTTTTTGATAGCTATTCAACAATCGAATTTTAAACAAATCAACATCGATTTCTCAAAAATCGATATTTTTTTTATTTACCTTTTGAGTTTGTTTATAATAAATATAAATCTATATTATGGAAAAGAAAAAGGAAAGGCAAAGTCAACAGTATCATTTTGTGAGTTTTTATTATATAATTTAGAAAACTGTCATGTTTTTACGTGTTTTAACTACCTAATTGTAAATAATTATCATTCTTATTAAAACAGAAAAAGTGGGATATCGATTTGCTTGATTGCAATATCATATCACTGTATCGATTCAGTATCATTTAAAAAACATTTTTTTTAAACAACAGAAATTGATACGATTAATCGATCTCAGATCGCCATGCCTACCTCGTATTTTATAGACTTTTCTTGTAGTGAGTCTGAGAACGAGCTGTGTGTCCAGAATCACATTGTGATCCATGAAATGTGGCAATATTAAACCCCCAGAACTAATTGCGAATGTTATATATTGCAACTACAGAGAGGAACAGCGTCGACTGGACGAGGAGCGTCTGAAGCGACGTCAGATAGCGGCGCGGAATCGGTCTGGCGGCGGCGGGCTGTCGGCGCGGGTGCGGCGCTGCGTGCCGGCGGCGCTGCGCCGCGTGCCGCTGTCGCGCCGCGCGCTGTTCGCGACGGCCACCGTGCTGCTCGGCATCTACGTGTACTACCGCCCGGACCTGCTGTTCAACAGGTAGCGCCACGCTTACCAGTTTGTATTGTTCCGTCTGTAGGTCGAGCCGCCGAGGGGGTTGTTGGAATCTACCAGTTACAGATACGTGTACTGAGTTTTTGTTTGGATGAAGAATGTTTACATGAGCGTTCGATCTAGTTTCTTAATCGTTTGTTTGTTGGTGAATTTGGTGTTTGACTGAATTTAAATTCAATATCAAATAATGGTTTTTAGTGGTATCCTCAGATTTGACACTAATTTCATATAAATACTCAAAAGCAACCTGCTGTTCCAAAATATGGCAATTATTCACAAACTTTTAGAACCGTCATTTTAAAACCGACTTTAACTTTATTCTGTAAATCTGTAAAGTTGACATTTGTGCGAGTCATTAATCACATTTTCTTTTAAATTAAACACAATATTATTTTGCTTCTTTGTTAAAGTATGCACTTATGTGTTTATATAATTCTACAGTTGTAATTGAATCATGGTGATAAAATGCTAGGTATTTATTGATCTTTTCGATACAATGAAACTGAAATAGTTTATACTGTTCTGTTGTTACCCACAACAGAACGGAGAAGGTATGTGTTTACGGTGAAAGGCTGTTTGTTTGTTTTCTTAAGTGCACTTTCTACTATTATTGTTTTTTCTAAAAATATATTACTTGTCTGGTTATTATTATCATATCAGCCAAAATACGTCCACTGCTGAATAAAGGTTCTCCACATCCCATAAATTTTTACAAGGATCGGTTATAGGCCGCGAGTCTCCTTCGTCAATTATTTACTTAGCGTTTCAATATTACGTTCGTGCAGTGTTTGTACTCGTTGATCTCATGTATCTTCCAACAACTCCCATCGCTTGCAGTTGACATCACACACTGCAACTGTAACCCACAAACATCGACTTAGGAACCTGCTTTGTTTGATACACCATCCTTCTTGTTACAAAAGATGATTACAACCAAGTCTAAGCTAAACCCAGGCTAAATAAACCAATCACTTTCATTTATCCAAAGAGACAGGGTTATTTTAAAACGCGGGGTTTCGCGATCTATCTTTTGTAGTAAGGAGTATGGAGTCTTGAGAAATTGTTAGCTTAGAGAATTTTAGCAAAAGCATTTTCAAAGCTGTTATATCACTTAAAAAAAATTGGGTTGATGAATGCTTAACATCGAGTTGTAAAAACACATAGCAATGTAAATGTTAAAATTCTCGCTAGACTTGACAACATTTCAAAATTAAAGGCTGTCGTGGCATCTGCGAGTAGTGTCGAACAGTTCGACGTTATGCGACGAGTTCGAGTCGAACTCGTCGCATAACGTCGGTGGCACTCCCAGTGTGAATTAAGCCTTATTGTCTTAGAACAACTACTCATAAAAATAACAATAAAGCTATTATATATCAATGAATTTGAATGAAAAACAGATGTTGATGTATCAATCACTCACTTCGCAGAGCATTGTATTTCTCGATATTTATATTTAAATGATTACAACATTGTGTGTGCACTATCGACTTATGATTACCTATACCATGGAAGCATAATATTTATTAAAATATGTATGTACGCAAAATAAAAATATATAATCTTTTTTATTATCTGTATTTTGAGATGTCACAAGTCGATAATGTGTTCTTCATAAGACATGGTGCTTGGGCAGTGTGGGAGTCATCGCTTATTGGCTTAAAGACGGTGGGCAAACTGATGTTAGAGCAATATGGACTCTAATTAGTGCGGTATAAGGACGTGAATTGTGTAACCATTGGGTGTGGGCTTGCTAGTGTTAAATATGCAAATGGTAGGAACTGCTTGTGTAGATTTTTTTGGGAACAAAGAACACATCGTTAACTTTTAGATATTAATTTAAGTATTTATCCATCTAAATGCTAGATGCCTTTGAAAACGATGTTATTTACTATCATTGAAAGTAGTTTTTCGATTTATATTAACATTTACCCACCCACCCACTTACGCCTGTGTTCCCAAAATTTCTATCCAAGTTTTGTGTAGTGTGAAGCCCGTTTGGCTAAATGTTCGTATCTGTGTGCAAAATAGCAAGAAAATTACCGTCACGTTGTGTTGTTTGGTTTAAACGACGAATTTATCCGAATATTTAGGTTCATTTTCGTGTGATAGGTTTCAACTGTGGAATATTCCTGACAATGAAATTGTTAGTCAAAGGTCACTCGAAGTCAAAGGCGCGCTGTTTTGCAGAGATACCATGCGCAATACGGTAAAGGCGTTATTCCAAAATATTTTTAACCAATTAAACTTTAACAATATACCTGTATATATCTTGATAATACACAAGGAATGGAATAAAAATTGAATGTCACAAGTTCAAGAAAATTATAATTCTAACCAAAGCCAACAAATGGACAAGGTTTCAGTCAATATTAAATAATAATGCGATATAAACATTTGGCCAAGCGTGCTAAGTGTAGAGAATAAGACCGTAGCATAAGACTTAAATTAAAACAATGCCTTACATGAAGTGTGTAAGATAACGATATTACATGTAATTTTATATATTAAATTCTAGAGCGGCGGCATTAATATAAATATTCTGTATCCTAATAGTGCCTCTACCAAAATATCTATGATTTCACAAGATTTATAATTTCTGAATACCGCAAGAGGCACAATTTTACGATGTTGATTTTATGTTTTTCAAGTGTTTGAATAAGGATTTTGATAATAAGCTATACAAGTTTTGTATAGTTGGCAAAAAATACCACCACGAAAAATATGTGCTTAAAATTTTAAACTTATAATGTAGTTAGAAAGTGCACGGTGAAGTATGAAGGCGTTTCCTACGAGGTCTATACAGGAGACCACGCTTATGGAAATTGTATGGAGAGATATTGTCGGAATGGAACAAACAAAACATTAGAATTAAACCGTTAATATTTTTGTTTAGTTAGGTATTCAGACCGTTATGTAGACAAATAAATTGCGTAATTTCTTTTATATTTATTTATTTATATATACAGGCACGATAGAGATGTAGTAATTACATCCACTTTTTTTTTTGCTAAATACTTGGTTTTAATTAACATTGAACTTCAAAATGTGAGTTCTTATTTATTTACATTTAATAAAACGTCTAAAGAAAATGGACTTCAATAAATTAAGATGTTTGTTTCAGTGATTGTGAAAATGTGCTTTAAAATCGGTTTATTTGAAAAATCTGATATTTTGTTATTGATTTTATGAACATTATAAATGCCTCACCTAGTAGTCGTGAATGATTCGTTTGAAAATACTTATTGAAATATTTATTCCGTATGATATTTTTAAGACCTATCATGAAAGTTTTGGTTTTTAAATCAAATTTTTAATATGCCATCATTTATTTCTAGTCCTGACATTAGTCGAGGCATTTATAGAATGTGGAAGCCAAATATGTTTGTATATCTCGGATTGAAAAGAGTTACTTTAAATTGTTTGTTAAATTTAGTGTGCATCATGGTTTTTGTTGAAAAATGTGATATTTTAGGTTAACATTGTTCATTCCTCGCTAGTTGGTAAATCCTCACGACCAGTGTCAATGGTGCTGAATCGTGAAATTAAGAGGAATATAAGCATTTACTATTTATTGTTGTCGTATGCACTCTAGAACTGAAAAACTTAATGTTTGTTAAGGTTATGTAATAATGGAATGAGAAAAAATATAAATATTGTAAAAACAAAAAAAAAAGATGAAACCTTTCAATATTTTCATTGTTGATGCCAATATATTTACCACATTACAAGAAAATAAAATGCGAAAATTGCAATGTGGTTAGTATATTGTGGCTGACTGTACTGTACTGGTTAAGTTTAGTTTTATTTTTATGAAAGTTGAGGTAAAATCTTTTAGAGAAGTGTCCTTTTATGTTGTATGTTATAATAATAAGAGTTAAAGATTTTTGTCAATAAAACTTTAATAAGTGTCGTTTCGCGGCTGTTCGAGAAGGCTAATTGCAGACAGGCTCAGTTACATATATATATAAATGTCAATGTCATACAATCATTTCTATCTTATCGTGACGTGTTGACAACAGTCGCCAACAAAATGTCACTTGTCGTAAGGAACTGAGGCCGTACCACTACGTGTTATTGTGATTGTTTTGAGATTGAGAGGGAGAAATCCACCACATTCATATAATCGCATTACCTCCTTATGGTACGACCTTTGGTTTGAAACCGAACGCTTAGGGGTTTATAATCCGTTCCGTGCCAAGCACTAGTTGTTACAAGGTACATTTAACTAAAAGATTTTACCTTAAACTCTACCGCATGTAAATATGTATATGCATATAATATCCTAATAATAAAATTATCGTATTTTTGTTGATTATATTGTTTGCAGTGTTAACGTTTGGTTTAAAATAGTGCAAAACGAATGAGATTGTGTGAATCTGACTAGCTTAGGAAGTTATAAAGACGCGAGTCAAAATTATTCGCTGATGTGTTTTTCAAGGCGAATACAAGAACCAACCTTTTAATAATTGGATGTTCGCATTTAGAAAAAGCGGCTGACAAAACTGCGTCAAAGGGGAATATTATTATAATTATGATAAATCTATGATTTAAAAACATTAATGTCAAATAACTAATATATTTAATAGTATTAATGTCACCAAGTTCTTGGAAATCCTCACAGTGTCAGCCGTCCCACTCTAGTATTATGTAATAAGCTTTACGGGCTATGTACAGTGTATTTATTTAGTGTGTTTCATTTTGTATATACTGCTGTAAGTTATGGTGGGTCCACATTTGAGCATCATGTAATTGAATGCAACCTCCAGACTTGTTTGAACATTTGTGCTGGTTTTTGGTAGAATTTTAGTTATGTAGGTTGCAATAATCAACATTTCTAAAGAGATTGTAGTGCTAAATGATGTAACATTAACGGCTATCAACGACTCTACCATCCCACTATAACTACTCAATGTTAAGAATGTGGTAAAGTAATTAGTTTGGGTGACATTATTCATAATAAAATAAAACGTCTAGTAGGTATACCTCCAGCTGTAATCTGTTTTGTTTTGAAACTATATGATATGTGACATTGAAAAGAAAACAAAACACATTACAGCTATTAGGACGCGAGATGATTTATATTATTATGAATAAGATCGCCAAATTGTGCAATTTCTCAAATAAATCAGTTACAGATTTAGACCTTTTATTGTTTATAACTCAGCCTGAGACTTAGTGAATATTTCCTAAAGTTAAGAATGCAGATGCTTGAAACTACAATTATTATTATAATAATGAAAACTTAAACTACACCACTGCCGTCAAGCAATACGACAGAATAAAAACAATCTGAACTATGAAAGAGAGGACTACATTAGTGAGAAGAATGATTTGTTAAATAATGTTCGAATATTCACCCGACGGTACCGGATAGGTAGATTATAATTTATGTAGGTAACACTACCAATATTGTTACACAAATGTGGATCCACATCAAGCATCGTAAAGTATAATGGTGTAGATCAGTACGGCTGATTGATGAAATGCAAAGTTAAATACATGTTTATTACTTACTACGCTGTTTTATTCTTAGATATGAATGAACCCATATTATGTTCTCTTAATATTTTTATCTTGGTTTTAAATAGAGACGATAGTGAGTCCAGTTTTTATTTGTTGACACAATACGGAATATTACGCAAAAGTACGCGCAGTGGGCGCCACTAACAAATTCAGTAAACAAAAATGATGTCAACATTGTCTTTATTTAAAAAAATGACAATATCAAAATTATTAAAAAACTTAAACTATTATGATATGTTAATGATATAGATTGTATGATTATTATCATTTATTACTGAAATGATAGCGGCCATATTTATATTTACTAAATCTGCTATTAGCGAACCATGCGGCTACGTTTCGCAGTTTTATCTCCCATTCTAGTTACAGTGCAGTAATATGGCGGTCTTGTTAGAAAAGCAAGTATTTTATCTCTTTTGCACACAGGTACCTACTTTATACATATCATATGATCATGCTTTTTAAATGCGCATCACGAACCAAAATGTACAAAAACAGTTTTTCAGGACTTTTTTTTTTTTTTTTATATAACAGGAGGCGTGAAGATGGCTTGGAATTATGACTGGTCATAATGCGTACGGGATCAAGGTATAAAATAAAATAAATAATCACTCGGGTTATTGTTTATTTCAATCAACAATCTCACAATATAATTGTGTTGGAGTAATGCATTGTATGGTATACAAATAAAATTACGTAGTGAACAAATATGATTAACTTTTTTATACCTGCATCCAGTGAGTTGAATTTCATTATTAAAACAATAACGTAAGTATGTACATATTTACAAAATAATACGTATTTGTATGTCGAATGGTAAGAATTGTTAATTTAATATTATGGGTTTGAATTTCATAAATAATAACTATGTTATGAAACGTGTATCGTTGAATATGAATACTATACTAATAATAAATAAACTCTAAGAGTGTATCGTGACGTATTATTAATTTTTTCAGTGTAAAAAGTTGTTGGATTGTCATTGTAAAAAGTTAAGTTGAATGCTTCTGGGGCCCAAGTTTGATAGAGAAAGCTGTTAAAAATAATCAATTTTGAAGTTACTGTAGATATTTTGTTGTGAAAATATATCTGTGTATAAGCCTGTAACGCAATATACGTTGTAACATCCAGTGATCTCCATGTATCGAATAGTTTTCTTAGATTAATGAACACAAAAAAAGCGGACTGGTATGTTTAAAATTGTATAATAAATCGATTGCATACAATGATTTTTAATAGTTTCTTTTTTTTATTTAGGGACGATAAAATCTATATTACGTATAGAAAATAATAATATCCTGAACAAAATAATTAATGTAAACAATTCATAGTAGCCACACAACATGCGTTTTCAGTCACAAGAGAATTGACGGTTTTTATCCTTATTAACTTATTTATTTCTTATAGATGGACTAAAATCTTAATTACCTGGCGGAGAAAAAAACAGAGATGGCTACTTATAAAATATACTAATATAAGATTGTCAGGATATGAGCGTACAAATCTGAATACAATAATAATCTGCCACGGCTTTGCACCAACGCAAGTTCACGTCATGGCGTATAAAATAATTCTAATAAAAAAATATATAAGAGAGTTTATCACAGCCGTAAAAGCTTGGCTTTGTTACTTAGATTTAATGAGACAGGTACTATGAAGGTATGAATCGTAAAAAAGCATAAATAAAAAAGTAATATCATTTAATTTATTTATGTTGTTATATTATTATAAACCTTACGAGTAACATATAAGGTCCAATTTCTTAATGATTAGATTCTCAGAGAGCTTAGATCTTTATTTTTATCGCCATAATGGTTATTAGCAGAGATCGGAATAGGTAGAGCTATTTTTGGTACTTCTGGTATGATGTAATAATATGGACATGCCCTACGTCCCGGTATTAATTGCTAATAGAAAATTGTAATACGTTAGAAAGAGACGATACATACTTGTCATTAGGCAAAGAGTGTCCCGCATTCCCGCTATTGTTCTCTTTTGTTTCCACAAGATGTGTTTTGCATCCTGCAAGGACGGCAACAACGCGCGTGTGCGCATTGAACTTTTGCAACTTCGGACATCCGATGTTGTTGATGTGAGTATGGCAAAGTCGCGTGTGCAATGGTTTACTTAAAACAAACTATTACATTTTTCTATTTCCTACATTCATTTATTTGAGTCTGATTGTAGTCGAAATCCCGGAGTATGTCCATATTAACATAATGTTTGCGGTCAATGAACCAAAATAGCTCTACCTATTCCGATCACTGGTTATTAGGTATATGGCAATTAAATAAATGTTTTAAAACACTAAAAGGTAAAGTGGTAGGTCCATTAACTTAATAAATATCTTATTAAATTCAGTTACAACATTATTATATTTATTACGTCTAGATTTCTTTTTCTTGTTTTTTTGGGGAGGACGAGAAAAACGAAATAAAATCTTATTGGTAGGTACAATAAAGTTATTTCATATTTTTTCTAAACTTTAGGGCAGTCTAAAATTCGCATGGTATCATCCAATTCGAATTTAGCCACGAGCCTCCGCAATTATCTTACCCTACAGTATCGATAATATCCTTATTATAATATATACTTAAAACTACCCACAACTTTTTTTTATATCGAATAATTTAGTTCAATGATCACAAGTTCTGTTGAATAGGCCAAACATTTCAACGATATTATGCGAAAAATCTGCTGCTTTTATTCGCGCAAAATGCTACTTGACAATTCACATTATGTTCACGAATAATAAAAGTGATCTACCCAAAAAAAAACTAAAACCATTGCCTTGTAAAAGTGTTTCGAAAGATCTACATACAGAAATTAATTTAATTGATTGAAAGAAAAATGATGATAAATACATAGTATTTTGTCTATGTTCTAAATCCAACGACTGCTCCATTTGATAAAGCAGCGCCATTGGTTATAATTTATATTTATTTGTAAATAGAAAGTGTGAACAAAAATTAACTACCAATGACAAATAAATAGTAATTTCATTAAATGAAAATGAATTAAAAATTGTACCTAATCATTTCCCATGCCCATGTCTATACTGGGCGACTCTCATTAGTCTAGAAGAGTCATTAGTTATTTTTTATATAAGTTTAATAGGTAACGACTAACATAAATTGGCAAATACGCTCAAGTCATCCAGTCATCGCCGAAATGCTAAGTTGTTTGATAGTTGTAAAATATACCCATATTCCAGTCCTATATTTTACCCAACATGAAAATTGAATTTCAATTCTTTAGTAAATAAATAAATATAAGTTCGAATATCCACTATTCACTATGTCCTCGGTTTCCTGTAATTTTATGCACACAATATTTACAAATATTTCATAACAATGAAGAAACCTTCTATCTACATAACAAAACGCTTAACTGTTTTTCAGTAAATTCTTATTAATAAAGTACTTATTATTGAGAATAATCTTATTGCACATTGTTGTATTTGATTTTTAAATGATGTCGGTGCATTGATATTAAAATATAGTTGGTAATAATCGTAAGCAGACATTTATATTAAAACGCTACAAGTGTTGCCAACTAACAATACATTATTAGGAAGCCTGAACTACGACCTACCCTCAGTCCAAAACAAGATCCCACGGCTTCAGTTCTTCATGACCAGCTCCACGTAGTCCAGCACCCTCTTGTCATGTAATATCTTGAGGTGTTCGGCACCCGGCAAGGCCAGGGACTTGACCGGGTTGCCGTTCCGGAACCTGGGTTTTCGCCAGTACTGGCAGGCGGTGAGCGAGCGCAGGTTCACGGTGCCGTCGCCGTCGCCCATGGCGAGCGTCGGGTACCCGTCGAGCCAGCTCCCCGGCTTATACACGAGTCTGAAGGTTTTAGTGAAACGTGTGAATATTAATCGTTACATAATCGAGTGTAGATATAATTGCCTTATTAGAGTAGTGGTCGTAAGTGCGACTGCTACGCTAAAGGGGTTCGATTTCCACGTCAAGGAAAGGAGTTTTACTATGAAAAATTAGTGCAGTGTGTATTAGTACCTACCCGATTAATGGTAATAGGCTCGCCCCTATTACATAAGACTTAAATAACCGGTGAACTGTGCTAAATGCTTGACTATCTATCTATATAAATAAAAATTATCGCATAATATGCAAGATCTCCACTTGAGAACGGCTCAACCGATATGGGTTTTTTGTTCCGTGCGTAATTGTCTGTACAAGGTTTGTATGAAAGAAAATGTCAGAAATTAAGATGACAAGATTTAAGCTATTTACGCGAAATTTCGCAAGGTCGTTAATCTATATAAAGAAAAATGAATCTTTGTTCCTTTATACATTGCTAAAACATTTTTTTTTAAACTTACTAGCAATGTGAGACGCACATTACTAGTATTCTTGTAAACCCCTCGTGCTAAGCTAAACGCTTGTGAATTCACGTCGGTAGTGCAATGGGTGGGCAACCGCCGACCCTAGGTATTAGGCTACCGCCGCTTCAATTCATCTCATTACTTTGGCGAGTTATTGTGGGCGTACCTGGGAAGATTTATTACAAACAAAAAAGATAAAAAGAGGCATGCCGGGGGACAGCTAGTTTGAAATAAAAATAACTGAACTTGATCTAGGTATATTTATGTCATAGTTACCTCTCAACAGTGCTGATATTGTATCCGTAAATGCAGTGCACCTCAACGCCGGGCGCGCCGAAGTCTTTGGTGAACTTCTCCGTGTCCTTCTGCATCTCCCACGCGTCTGGCAGCTCCATGTCACTGGTAAATTAAATATACACTGTGTTACAACAAACCCTGTCCTATCCAAAAGTGGTATATAGTATCCCAATCACATCACCAAATAAGTAAAAGAGTTTAGGCGAAAAAATGCAAAGTGCACTTTGTTCTTCGAAGTTTAACGTGTAGTTATAGTGGATAGTTAACCATTAAGTGTTCGTGAACGTGTGCGAGTGTAGGCAAATGATATAAAAATGAAAATCGTGACTTTTGTGTTCACCCAAAAGCTCCATCGAAGCCTTAGTGAAGTTTCCACTGTTTTACTGGGGATTATTTTGTATATTTGACACTGGCAAACACAGAAAGTGTGGCGCCATATATTATAATCCCATGACGGGAACTAATAAATATTACTGGTTTACTCTTTATACTTGACACTGGCAAATACACAAAAAGTGTGGCGCCATATCCCACAATGGGGTTAAAAAAAATAAGTAAAATTAAATATTCATGAAAGTAAACATATTCTAATAAAGTTTAAAATTTACGCTTGTTGTGCCCAAATTGTCGCAATTACCCAAAATCTAGCAAATTATGTGTTAAAACCATCATCGACCTTCGTATGATTGGCATCCACGGACGAGGCCACTACCAACGTAAGTATTGCCATTACAGTTTTCACGTTTTAAAATAAAATCGGGGTATCTTTTTTACTTGAAAAGTAAAAATGATACAAATAGCACCGGATATCGATACCTAAGAATACCTTTAGGGGTTGGACAGGGTTTTCTCAAAGCTGAAATGAAAGAAAATTCCTAATATCATGGAAATGTAATGCAACACCAGGTTTTATTAGCATTCTTGGGTCGATCGAGGTCAACACCTCGATCTTAACTGCGCGTTCGCATGGTTATTGTTATCTAGGTAATACGTACATTCGCGCGGTCCCCGCGAGTCACCGTGCGGTGGCCTTGCGAAATCTTTCGCGTCGTTTGCGGGCGCCCTTACTATACTATATATACGGTACTTTCTTAATTGAGGTTCTTTTGGAGATCTTCTATCCTTATAGAGAAGTAGATTTGGTAGAACCAAGCTTTATACCAGTGGTTTCAAGCTTTATACTTTTTTTTTATCAGCCGACCCACCCCTATGTACTGCAGACTGCCAGAGCCGCAGCAACCGAGGGGAACTGGCTCTTACGTGCAAAAGTCGAAACACACACCAAGGTGCTTTTATTGTTGTTAGCAGGGACCACAAGGTTTACCGATCTTACTTAGCATAGGTCGAGATTTAGATGTATACATAACAAACTATCACGCCTGTATTAACCAGAGGTGTACCAGGACTAAATCTTAGATATACTTACGTGAACAGCTTGTGGAAGTCGTTGATGGTGTAGTTGAACTTGTCGGTCTGAACCAACACCTCGTTGGGCTTCCAGAACAGCGGCGACGGCAGCAGCCACGCTAGCGACGGACACGTGATCTGCTGCGCGCGCATTATGCTCTCGCGCAGAATCATACTGCCGAGGTCGTCACCTGATAAGTAACATAATGGTGTTTTCGTTAATAATGTTACGCCGAGTAACTATTAGTACGGGGATGGGTCACGAAGATTCTAGATAAGTCGTAGAAGCACGTAGAACATTCGAAGAAAAGCCGGGTTCAAGGTGAATGACCGTAAACAATAGACGATCGCTTTATCGTCTATTGTTTATAAGTAGGTACTTAGGTACTTACCTACTCGTAGTTTGTGGACCTATCGAGAATGTTCGATTCTAGAATCTTCGTGACTCCTATAAATACTGGTCGTGAGGGTCGGCCGGGGCAGTTTAGTTCTAGACGCGGTGAAGTGAATATCGAAGTGAAGTTAAGTGATTACAAGTGCGACATTATAGTGCGATAAGTGATACTGTAGTGACTCTCTCAGTAATTTCTGTTGTGTGTTTGTCAAGTTAATTAAAATATTTGTTGTTTCGGTGAAATTGGTGTTAATTAAATTTATCCCGAACCCTAGCTCGTAACATTTGGTGTCAGAAGTTGTGGGATAAATTATGCCGGTTTTACCGAAGGAAGACACGGAAGGTATCCGTACTAGAAGTCAGCGGCAGCAAGAGATGGATCAGAGACGATTTGGAGATTCTCCGGCACTACCTGTGGGTCATCAGCAACCAACTATGGACCCAGTTTCTGGTCCATCTGGAACTTCTCCAGCACCAACGGTTGACCTGGCGGCCTTGATGGCAATGATGCAGGAGCAGGCACACCAACTGCGGGATCAGCTGCAACGCGATAAAGAGGAGCAGGCACGTCTATTGCGGGAACAGCTGCAACAAGACAAAGAGGAGCAGACCAGACGTCAAGAGGAACAGATGCTCCTCATAAAAGACCTTCATGGGACCCTTGGCAAACAACTTGGTGTTATGAAGGAGCAGGTGGAACAGCACGAGACCCGGATTTTAAAAACCGAGGAACAGATTGCTAACGTGACAAAGACGTTAGGTGACCTAAAAGCACGAAACTTACTTGCGGCTTCTGTGGATACTACTCCCATAACGTCCTCCCTACGTGGATTCAAAGTGCCACCATTTGACGGGACCTCCTCATGGTCGGCCTACAAAATGCAGTTTAAAGCCTTTATTGAGTCGAACGGATGGGACAAAGATCAGGCTAAGACGGCACTTACTTTATGCCTCCGTGATCAGGCTTTAACAGTACTGGAGGCCCTCGGCGAGGGCATGACATATGATCAGCTCATCGAGGCGCTGGACTCGAGATATGGTGATGCCCATCTGGAATACGTGTTTCGTGCTCAACTAAAAGACCGGGTACAGCGTAGTGCTGAGACCCTACAGCAGTGGGCCGTGGAAGTTGAAAAGCTGGTCCGAAAAGCATACCAGTCCACACCTGCTCTCATCAACGGTAATCTGGTCCAAGCGTTCGTCGATGGAGTTCGTGACCTTGAAGTCAGAGCTGCTGTGAGGCTTGGACACCACAAGACATTGAAAGACGCCTTAGCCCATGCCTTAGAAGTAGAGGCAGTTAGACAGGACCATCGGACTGATCGTATCTGGGAAGTCGTGTTACCGACATGTCATTACTGTGGGGAGAAGGGGCATATGCAGGCGGGATGCCCGAGGCGCAGTGACGGTCGAAGGGTTGGTGCAGCATCACCTAGATGCTACATTTGTGGAGAAAAGGGCCATTTCCAGTCGGAATGCCCTAAGCGCAGAGAGGGGCGAAGGGATGGTGTCGCATGGCCTAGATGCTACATCTGCGGAGAAAAGGGCCACTTCCAGGTGGGTTGTGCAAGGCGCAGTGAAGTTCGAAGGGAAGGTGTAATATCGCCTAGATGCTACACCTGTGGTAAACGGGGTCACCTTCAAGCTAGTTGTTGGAGAGGTCAAATGTTGAAAAAGGACCGACTACATAAAGAAAAGAACAGGATGGTAGCTCCAAGATGTTACATCTGTGGAGAAAAAGGTCACCTCCGGATGAGTTGTCCTAAGCGAAGAAGTACCATTGGAAGTTTTTCGAGCAGACCGTGCTCCGAAAACTGCAGGAAGAATAGAGACGGCGGTTATTTTGGCGTCCGACAAGAGGCTACAGTACCGGTACCCGTGAGGATGTTGAGAGCAAATTTGAGTGATGTACGAGAAGAATGCTTAGAGGAAGTCAGACAACCAGACTGCCAAAAGTCCGAGAGAATGAAGTCCCGTTTTGACCACAAGATGAACAATAAAGGCAGATTTGATGAGGGCTCACTAGTATGGCTACATAACCCGGTTCGCAGCAAAGGGAAGTCATCTAAGTTACAGGCAAAATGGGACGGTCCCTACCGAGTCGTGACTAAGATCAACGATGTCACCTACCGGATTCAAAAAGAGCCAAGAGGTGCTCCGAAGATCGTTCATGTGGATCGTTTGACGCGTTATTACGGATCTAATCATGCTCGGGACGAGCATGTCTTAGGAGGGGGTAGTGTTACGCCGAGTAACTATTAGTACGGGGATGGGTCACGAAGATTGTAGATAAGTCGTAGAAGCACGTAGAACATTCGAAGAAAAGCCGGGTTCAAGGTGAATGACCGTAAACAATAGACGATCGCTTTATCGTCTATTGTTTATAAGTAGGTACTTAGGTACTTACCTACTCGTAGTTTGTGGACCTATCGAGAATGTTCGATTCTAGAATCTTCGTGACTCCTATAAATACTGGTCGTGAGGGTCGGCCGGGGCAGTTTAGTTCTAGACGCGGTGAAGTGAATATCGAAGTGAAGTTAAGTGATTACAAGTGCGACATTATAGTGCGATAAGTGATACTGTAGTGACTCTCTCAGTAATTTCTGTTGTGTGTTTGTCAAGTTAATTAAAATATTTGTTGTTTCGGTGAAATTGGTGTTAATTAAATTTATCCCGAACCCTAGCTCGTAACAATAATTTGCAATATTACAGACATGCAATCTCTTAATCCTGAAAATAGATCTTAGAAATCTTAACACAATTGTAATAATAATATTAATATTTCGCTACACTAGAGGTCGTGGCTTCAATTCCCAGGTCGAGCAAAGTGTTATTGGGTTTTCACAACATTATTGACTTTATTGGTATTAATAACTCAGCTAACGTTCTAGAATCTAGATTATGCTTCATATGTGGTGATTAACAGGCCAACTACACAATACCGACTATTTACACTGTTAACGAGTTCAATACGAATCGTGTATAATGTGCTTAGGTATAATAATTACCGATGAGGCGTGCGTCATCGAGGTCGCGAGGCCATAGTGTAGTGAGTGCAGGAAAGTGGCTGACAGCACAAATGTTGCTGGTCGGAACTTCCGTTGACTCACAAATTACATCTGCTTGACACAGCCATGTTTTGTCAACAAGATGCCTTACAATTCGTAAATGTTCCTGTCAGTCTATTGCTACCTCTCATGGTCGTGAATGTCATGAATCCTATGCCCGAAGGCAAGGCCGGTCCCAATAACAAATCCGTCGATAGGTTTGCTTACTAGAGATAGGATTTTGACATTACCTACTTGTATAGACCTGATGTCAAAATTATATCTCAAGTAAACAAATCTGCCAACGGATTTGTTATGGCGACCGGTCGTTAATCGGTCCGATAAATCTTACCGTCTCTCTCTCCAAAAAAATGTTACAATACATTACTAATGACTATTCAGTAACGATCAGATCATGTAGACAAACTAACACATCAATACATTCACGTATTCAGCACATTGGCTAAGCTAGAAGGGGGAGGGCATAGGCCGGATTGGATATCCATTAGGCAGTGTAGGCCCCGCAACAAGTATGGGACCCCGCGGCCCGAGTTTTTTTTTGTACTTATGATAATCTCCTGGATAGTCCTTAGCTATAGTCAGACTCGGTAGATAGCGTTGTTGTCGACATCTTTTGTGATGCGAGAAACCGCCGCGGGCAACAGCTTGATGTAAATAAAATTGCGTTTTGGTAGAAAAAATATTTTTGTAAGTTATAAAGTGGATCCCAACACGGACATTGCCTAGGGGCCCTGTAATAGTACCGTACCATTTAACCAGATTCTTCTAACACATTCTCTATGATTCTGGCAACTAAAAGTCGCAATCAACCGCTCCTGCTAACCCAGTCCTAGGGACAAAACACCGCGTGGTTACGTCTGGGTGGAGTACTTAGTCCAACACGCCCTATCGCCCTGCCTGCAGCGGAAGACCATCGGAATTTTCACACGTTGATATAGAAAAAAATATCTACATATAGTCGATTGACAATGAATAACATGTAGCTACTTAAGTATTTAAAGCGAATAGCATTTCTACATTATTTACAATGCATAATCAATTAATTACACAAACAATGTGAAAAATCTCTGCTCCTAAATTCCATTCTTAATTGTTTTTTTATTGTTATTGTAGTTATGGCATTGTATATGTTAATTGCATTTCTATAACGGTGAGTATGCTCTTGTATTTTTGTTATCTAATTTATTTCGTCGTGTTGTTCCTTGGAATGTTACAGGTATCTACCTACAGTATTTTGTTTGTCTTCTCGGTATACGAAATGAATTCATCATCATGTCTGCTTTCGAAATGAGAGGGGTTAGGCTATAATTATAATCGACCACGCTATCCTATTGAGGGTTCTCAGACTTCACACGTCTCGTTGAGAAAATCACTCAGGCGGGCAGGTATCCTTTACCGTTTAAACGATTAACAATTAATCATTTAATACATGTAATGAGTTACTGAGCAATTATTCTCACTAAGTAAGTCCCACTTAGCTACGAATTAATTACCTAATCTACACTAATATTACAAAAGCGAATGTAAAGGTAGAAACACTACTGTGTCGTGAAGCGTTAGAATCATATGGATTTCATACATTTAGTATAGTTAGAAACAGATTATTACATTGTCTTATGTCGCATTATGTCGGACTAAAAGTAAAAATACTTTTTCCCCCGTGCCCTATGGTCGGTTCAATGATCAGATTCGCACATGAACTCAAGAACGACAGATAGCGATCTGTCGTGAGCTCGTGGGCAAATCTGAATCTTATGAAGCACGATGGGAAAAGTGTGTTTACTTTTAGTCGGACATACTCGATCAGAGACGATGCATTATAATTTTCCGCACTGCCTATAAAAAAATACAAAGTTCAATAGAGTTAAATGTCTAATTACCAGCTTGCATCATATATTGCTCATTTTGTGTCATAGAGCGCAACTTCCTTGCCCAGTACATAAGTTATAATAATTTGAAAACAATAATAAAATATAATATTATGAATTCCAATGACATTTCCGCATATTCACATTACCGTGACGTCACAGAAAGTAGGTCAAGTTGCGTGTTTATCGTTGTTATTAATTTAATATATTGATATTGACTCGCTATCACAGATCGAGATACTTACTACGCAAAATTAGCGTAATAATGTATGTTCAAATCATTTTACAACAATACCTAATATATTTTTAATAAACTTATTTGGCCCACTATATTTCACATTTTGCATGCCAATTCTTATTGAGATCGCAGAGGTCCATCGAGGGATTTCTAGAAAACAAATCTAATCTAAAATATACCGAAGAATTGTGTATAAATACACAATTCGTCGTAAAAAAATAAATTGTGTAGTATACACCTCTGCCTAACCCTTCGGGGAATACAGGCTTGATGGTATACATATATGTAAAAAATAGTGTTTGGGCAGTAATCTTCGCCTCTTACTTCCCACTTCGACTCTATTAGTGCATCTACCGTGATCGTCTCCACACCATTCAAAGGTTGTCATACATACACTGTACGCAATACAATAGCGTTTTATGTGACGACTTTAAAGTTTCGAAAGTGAGGCGTCAAGTTTGATTCGTATCTAAGGTCCAAAATCCTATATCCTAAAACATAAGTAGAATATTCATGATGGAATTAGGATAATACAAAGGGGAAATCCAAAATTTACAAATAATGCAAAAAATAGTTTTAACCAGATGCTTGCTTAGCCATATCCGTTTCTAATCTTTTTTTAATTCTGATAGGGTTACGCTTGACCGCCAGTTCGCCTGATGTTAAGTGACACTGCGATCTACGATGGAGCGCGCTTGCCTAGAAGATTTAAAGACTCGCTATCAATATCCAGTTAAATTAGTCATACCTATAGCAAAGACCTTGACAGCCTTCATGGAGCCTCCCCACGGGGAGGAGAGTGAGATGAGCCGGCGGATGTACTGGTCCTTCCACTTCTGGGGCTGCAGCCGCAAGAAGTGCATGGCCATCAGCCCGCCCATGCTGTGCACGAGCAGCGTCACCGACGACTTGTTGTTCATGGTGTACGTGTTTTCTATTAGCGTCTTTAGGTCGGCAAAAAATTTGCCATTTTCATCTGTAAGTAATTTAATTTTTACTTTTTGAAAACACTACATAGTATAAAACAAAGTCGCTGTAGCTGTCTGTCCGTCCCTATGCATGCTTAAATCTTTAACACTACACAACGGATTTTGAATCGGTTTTTTTTAATAGATAGAGTGATTCAAGAGGAAGGTTTTAAGCTATTTAATATTACGCTACGACTCTTAGGAATGGGGCAACGCGGGTGAAACCGCGGGCAGGTCGCTAGTATAAACAAAATAAGGAAGGACTCGTGAAGTTATGAGTTATCTATGCCAATTTTTTTTCTACAGTATGATGCTGAACAAAGTTCATCCACCCGACGCGTAAGAAAATGTAATGTCTAAATTGTATAAATATGTATAGGAATAAAAAAAACCGAAATATGCGAGTCGGATTCGCCCAGCGAGGGATCCTTACAAATTTGATCTTCTTTTCGTCTAGCTAGCTTATAATACAATGTAAAATAGACATTTTACATTGTATTATAATACATTTTACATTGTATTATAATACATTTTACATTGTATTATAATACATTTTACATTGTATTATAATACATTTTACATTGTATTATTTACAGACGTAAAACTAACTATAATCAACATACAATATTTTTATGGGAAATATGACAAAAGTAACTTACTTGGTGCCCTCCTAAAGTCATATGGAGCACCTAGAATGGAAACATTTCTTTTGTATCCAATCTTGACTAGCGTATCAGCAATGGAATTGAAGTATGCTCCAGTACTCTGATGTGATGGGTCCAACCATTCCACTGGCTCTGGATTGCCCCAGCCCGGTATTCTGATATCCACTCCCGCCGGGCTTTTAGTTGTCCTTGTGACATTATTATATTCTAACTTGAGGTTGTCAATCCAGCAGTCAATGACAAAGGGTACAAGGAGTTCAAGATTGAGCCATATGTTGAAGTAATCTGGTGATACTTTAGCACATATGTAATGCACCACATTTGTCCTGTTTAGTCTAGCCTCTAGCTGGCTACCTCCGTCTCCAGGAACTGTTGAATAGGTTTAAAATAACTGTTAATGTTTGAAATTACTGTTAACACTGGTCAGTGTGAATCACAGTTCAGAGTAAATATTAATTGACAACCCATTATTATAGACAAAGCATTCAGTACTATGTTTATCATTTGTAATACATAATAATTATTAAATATAAAAATATCTACATTGAAATTAGCATGTGGTGTTAATTACACTATTTTGTAGTTTAAACAAGTTTTAATGATTTTATTACAACAGTATTAACATAACTACAAGTCATTAAATTATACAATGCTACTTATTAAACAACTGGAAAAAATTTATGCATCAAGTCTCTTATATTAGACACAATGCAAAATATTTTGTCTTGGCCTCTGAGGGTTGCTGAATTAAGGGCATGCTCAGTTACTGCAATATTAAATTCTAAAGGAAACACAGAAATTCAATTGTTTTTATAATGAAACTACCAATATTGAGCAAAATGATTGTAAGTATACCTGAGCATTATATAGCAGTGAGTAATGAAAATCTAGTAAAATACCTAGATTTGTTTTTTTTTTTATTACCCAATATCTTCGTAATAATTGTTTGTTTAAACAATATTTAAAAAATATTCTTTTTAAAATTATTAAAATTAAAGAATTAAAATGTAAGTAATTACAATTATTGCATATAATTATAAAAAATATTCCTTAATATATTTCTGGATTTATGGCTATCCCAGGATGATAAATCATATGGTATTGATTGAATATTATTTAATTGTGCCTGTAAAATAATTTGCATATTTGTTTATGTTAAATCTTTAGCCACAGATTTATTCTGGATAGTACTAGAACTAAACAGTCACATATAGAAGAATTTATCCATCCATTGTTTACTTAAGGTAGACAATTACCTATGTAACTAAATTTCTCTAGTAAAATTAACAAATTTGCAGGGATTCATTTATTAAATGAATATTCTAGAATAATAAGCACATACTCACTCAGGATAACAGGTGATAAACCCAAAGAATTCCGTGTAAGTAGACCGTAAACGAACAATATAAGAAAACTTAATTTAATACTCGTCATTTCCTTGAAAACTAGTTTTCTATACACGATTGCGTTGCGTAAACAATTTATGTAATTTAACGGTACGTCCGACCGCGACCGATGTTTTTAACTATTGCCGCACAAAGGCGCACTGCGCAGACCCGCAGCCAGAATATTTCCTCAGTTCATGAGGTGTGCAATGACGTAGTAGTAATGAGATCGCACCATTCGCACGGACACGGACGCACCACACCACACCACATTGATAACTAGAAATTAGCGGGGATAACATTCAACTGATAATACCCGCGCAAACAGTCTACTCAACTGAACAGCGTTTTTGCAACAACATTGTTTTGAATTTGATCTCCTCTGTGAGAGGATTTAGAACACGATCGTGATTCGTGAAGAATTTATCTGTAAATATTTTTTTCTGAATTCACCGTCAAGGACATCAAGAACCAAGGTTCAAGATCAAAAGTACTACTAACGTTCCGTTTTGATTAAACGTGTATCAATCAGATGTCAGTGTATTTTGATAATATTCCTCGACAAATAAACTTTTTGTTTTCTTAAGATCTTTAAACTATTTAACATTGATTAGAATTTGAATCATTTCTCGTCTTGGTGTAATACTGTTATTGGACCAATGGATAGCAAAATAATCAAAATATCTATGTAACTTTATATGCCTATCTCATTTTAAAATCTGCGAGGAACCGAACGTGTCCTGTGTCACTTTTTGAATTAATAATTTCGTTCAGAAATGTAATTCGTGTTGAAAATGAGTTTTTACCTGACTGCGAGAAAAGGAAGGGTAAAAAGAAGAAGAAGAAAGGGTGCATTTTTTTTTCAGACAGACGAAAACTCTAAAAAGATGATATGATAGTTTTTCTTTAATCTTTAATGTATTGATATTAGCCTGTTACAATTTTATTACAATCTCTATTTTATAATTTCTAAACGTAACCATTGGAACAAAGCGAAGAGCGCAGGCGCGAGAATACAAAAAAATGGTCATTTTCTTATTTTCCAGTTCATAGTTTTCTAATTATTTTTAACATAGTTTTTATTAGATTTAAGTTGAAATTTCATTAGATAAGTATTTAAAATGTTAGGAAAACGTTACAGTAAGGAAACAAAAACAAGCGTCTTTCGCTTTTGTGTTAATAACTGAAATGTTTCTGCAGGTATGTTTTTGTGAGCAAATAAATCGATAATATTTCAAGATTATGCGTCTAATCACAATTTTTTATTTGCAGGGTCGTGTTATAGTTGTTTGGTTATCTTGGCTTATAGGGGGAATTTGCGGAGTTGTTATTTTGTTAGTTATAATTTGTTACTGCCGCCTAATGCCGCGCCATCAGAAATCGTTTGGTAAGTTTTGATATTTATCAAAATATGAGAAAACCCTCGATCTATATTATTTGTGGTTTTGTTTTTCAGATGAACAATACCTTAAAGAAAATTATGCTATCAAAGAAAACCATGCGTACTCAAGTCAGGAAAATTATAGGATGAAACAAGCTGAGGTAAGTGTTATTACCTACGAATCAGATGATTTGACGAGGTATCAGTCAGCTGTTATAGTTTAGAGAAGGAAAAGGTACCACAGAGGTAAGCTGTTTATTGTACCTACTATAAAAATCCTAATGTACCTACCTAAACACCTATGTCTTAATTAACCCAAATGAATTATTATTGATAACACCTGTCCTACTGAGGTAGGTACTGACCTACTAATGCCGCAAAAATATTAAAAAAAAATCATTATTCATTAGCATCTTTAGAGGGGGGCTTGGTATCAGCCCCTCAACTTGAGATTAGCATATGGTGCGTTGTGCATAAAAAGTCTGCATCTTACCAATGCTACTAATCTAATCTAGAAATGTTTAACTGGAAACTGGAGACTTACTGACTGCTTTCTAATGGTAGTATAATATAGGAATACTATTAATATTTTGCAAGTTGAGGTGTTGTAACATTTTCACATAATGAACCTGAAAATATACCCGGCCACATTTCATCATCACTTAAAATAGTAATTTAACTCTAGTGCACTTTCATCGATTTCTTACAGCTTTTCTCGGATTGAAGAAAGTACAATGTCATCAAGATTCTCTTTTGAGGTTGGCCAAAGGTTTTGTGGCTTCTTTCTAGCAGTTGCTAATAATGATGCAAGGTATAATACACATTATTGTCGCAGGTACAGATCCAGCGCCACGGGCGGCCAGTTAGTTACGCTGGCGATGCGGAGTGGTGTGCAGCGCGGGGGTCGCGGGCGGTGCACGGGGCGCGGGGCGCGGGGCCGGCGCCGCACTGCTACGTCAACCGCGTGCCCGACGCCAGGGACCAGTCCGTGCAGTACGCCTCCAGTAGCAGTCAGTACCTACTTAATAGTAACATCACAATAGCATCTCTTACATGCAGACATCTAGATTTTCCGGGTCCGACTCCAATATGCCTAACCAGTTCCACTGTTTATGCATTTTACATGCAACCACATTTATGCATTTAATCATCCTAATTAAATGTATATCTCTCTTCTTAATTCAATTAATACAGATTCTCACACAAAATATTAAAAAATTGTATTAAACGAAAAGTAAGCAGATATTATGCTAATAACTTATAAAAAGAAGAATATTGAATACATAATATATGATATTTTTTAATTTGCCAACGTTGTAAATGTGTAGTACCTACCTAAGAGTAAAACAGAATATGGTATGCCGCAAGGGAATATTTTAGGACCGTTTTTATTACTGTTCTTCATTAATTGTATCAGTGTTAGCTACAAATTTATATGGAAACCCTTTTGATAGGTTGGGCACACATTTGTATAGGTACTTGCATTTCCTTTTTAATATTATTTCCAGATTTTTTGTGTGCAGTGGTGGTCTGAGGAGGGGGGTCATGACCGCCCCCCCAATCGTACATGTTAATTGACAAACTTCCTATTCCTTAGTCCGAGTACCTATCTACCTACTCTCTGACTATGACCCCCCAAAGTCTTACTTAAAAAGAAAGAAAGAAGAAAGAACAACAGACAAAACGTTTATTTGGTAAACCACATCATAAGTTCAATGCCTAGCTACAAAAATTTGAAAAAGAAGAAAAAATACAGAGGCAAGACGTACTTAGGCTGAGACCGCGCGGCGCGCCTGCTTGGGTGTGTGTATTCTTACCAAATAAATGGTTTTTATTATTTTCTATAATATATCAATGGTAAAAGATTAGCAGTCTGCAGGTTGATGCTGTATGGTATGCTGGACGATCATTTAATTATACCGTCATTCATGGAAGTTCCTTACGCAATACCCTACATACTCATTTATATGATTAAATTACAGAATAAAATAAGTGTTATCGTAACAGTCAAAAATACATCACAAAATCGTAGTCTTGTACGTTTACGCACAAATATAAATCTTTGGTTACAGTGTTGGATGAAATAGACAACGCGGCGAACATTGACGCACTGAAGACGAGGTCGTTACCAGCGTTTCTTAGACCCAAACCTCGGCCGCTCTCCACTGAGGATGACCTTCAACAACTTTATGCTAAGGTACGATTTTGACATACATATTCGCTGTTACGAGGGGGATTATTTGTGCAGAAGCTGTTGGCGTTAGGGGTCCATTCAGATCAGACCAATAGCTAAGAAGGCCTTGTACTCAGGAATAACACGAAGAACTGAAAAAGCTATCTAATACACCATAAGAATTGTGTCGTCATAACTGCCTCATTAGCCTTGTGGTCCTGAGTGCGACTGTTACGATAAATGTTCTGGTGTCGATTCCCAGGTCACGCAGTGTTATTGCGTTTTTCTATGAAATTCTCAGTAGGTACTTAGTAGTTCGGAGTTTGGAATTCGTGCCCAGATAATGGCAATAGGCTCGCCCGCTATTAAATGCGACCAAAACACACCGAACTTTGGGGGTAAATTAGTACGCCTCTGCCTAACTCTTTGGGGAATACGGGCGTAATGTATGTATGTATGTTATTGTTTCGTCCGGAAACTAAATCTTACTAAAATAAAACCGGCGAAGTCCGAGTCGGACTCGCTCACGAAGGGTTTCATAACATTATCTTTACAAACGGCAAAAAAATCATGTCTGTTGTATGGGAGCCCCCTTAAATATTTATTTTATTCTAAACTTTATAACTAAAACGTAAAATAAGTAATTTATATAATTATCAGGTGAATTTAAGCAAGAAATACAAGAACCGCATGCGCAACGAGCACGCAGCGATCATTGCGCTCAGCAAGTCCCACAGCCAGTTCTTCGACGCAGACGCCGTTATAGTGTATGACCAGAGAACAGCGCTCTAAGTAATCACAAGATTAGACAAATATACAACACAAATAGGACAATCTGTTAAGCCATTTGCAAATTATATTCAGGTCTGCAGTCTGCTCCTAGTCTCACAAGATATTACTAAATATGTATCAGTATTTTACACAGGGGCAATTATTATCTTGGCAAATTAATCAATTTTGTCATAGATGTGGATAAAGTAATAGTTTTTTATGAGCAAAATAATATACTATCTTTTTGTGATTTTTTGCATTTTCCATGCTAATATTATTAAGTTATTTTTTAGTAAAGGAAAAAACGTCACCTTAAGACGTAAATTCAGAATTTGAAGGCAAAATTTCAATCATGCGGGTAGGGTTCGCGGTGGCTTAGAGGTCAGAGCGTCTGGTATATCAAACCAGAAGACGCAGGTTCGAATCCTGCCCGCACTGAATTTTTTCGTTTACTAAAAAATAACTTAATAATCTTAGCATGGAAAATGCAATAAAATCACAAAAAGATAATATACTACTTATCTAATATGACAGCATCAAGACAAGTAATGCAGTCAGGTAACAACCTACTGTTATTAATAAGACTAAAGAAATGGTACAATAATAAGATTAACTACAAGTACGAACTCCTAAGGTGAACACTAGACGCTAAATTGATTTGCCAAAAAAAAAAACTTGTTCAAGCGTATAGACTTTAAATGAGACGTTATATCTGACAAAATGTTACTCCATATAATATAAGGAGACTACCTATGTACAGTGGCGACCAAAAGTCCATAGGCAATCTCACAACGCAATAGCTTGACGTTTAGTTTGACTTACGACCTTATAATCATTGTTGTTAACAAGTGACACGCACTGGCTGTATGTCTGTATCGAGCTCGCTCGTACTGTTCATAGCAATGTAATTCTTAGCGTGCTTATGGACTTTGAGCGTTTACTATGAGTAGGTATTATGCCGATAAAATTATTTATTATAACTTGCTTCTGGATTATTCTCATATAAATAAATGACACCTACCGGGCATTCGGAAATATTCAGTTTGGTTGACTTACTCCCAAAGTTGACGATGTAAGTAGGTGGGTTATTATACAGAAGGGCGTCTATTTTCTAGAAATGCTCTTAGCGCTTCCTTTGCTGAGGTGAAGTTGAATTAAGCAAGAGCTCAAATGACCGATCCAAGTATTTTGGATAAGAAATTTTTGACAATCGAGACCCAATTCGCTAGAATACGTTGTAATAGTGAAGCTCAAATGTGACTAGCTCATATCAGACACAAGAAAGACTAACAAATAGACAGTGGTTTCTGTAGTGGGAAATACTTTTACATTTACGGATAGAAAAAGTTCGCGGCAACTTGACATTGAGACATCACTAACTACAATAGCTGCTTTTACCATCATATCGTAGTATTGCAGACAGCTAGCTACCTGTCTACACCCTGACCTTACATATCTACATTAGAAAAAATAGCAGTATTATAAATATAAGTACCTACCGTTTAATAGAAATAACTGTACCTAAGCCTAAGTTTAACGCGCACAAGATGTTTTGCTAAATGAACCGCTTGAAATGTAGCGATTATGATTTTTCTTTGGCATTGAGCTTGAAATGCTTAAAAAATACTGTTGTTTAAAAAAGCTTTTTTAAGGTACGTTTGTTGTTTTGACATAAAATATTTATTTAGGAATTTTACTTTTAATACCTAATTATGGTTATTTAAGAGTACGTTTTTATTTAGAGAAAATTGGCGAAATTGTGATGGTATATCGTGTGATATTTTTTTTAACGAAATTGTGGCCTAATTCTAACTATTTTATAAACCTTCATAAAGTACAGTCGCCGACAAACGCTTAGAAAATTAATATAAAAATCAATTAGGTGTGTAAGTATTCCATTAAAATAGTGGTAAATAACTTAGCTTCTGCATCCTGTAATTTTTTACCTTTCTGCATTAATCCACACAGATTCCATGGATGATTTTGAAATTATTCATCCATATAGATTCTAAACGTAGGCAGTAGATCCTTAAGACAGGGTTTGTTCGCGACTGTACTGCACTTTGTTTTTTGTGTGCGCTTAGAAAGGCTTCTTTGCCTTTGTGTAAGAAATATCTGCGATTTGAAACAGGTCATTCCCCATTTCCACCGATATGGAAGGATATTTCGATATAAGACAACTATAGGCAATTTTTGTAACGTTTTTCTATAAATGTTGAGCTGTATGTAACTATTAACTAATGAATGTATTTTATCAGTAACAGTAGATTTGTTTATGGAAAATAAAAAGTTTTGTAATCAATGTTTTTCTTTAGTGATTTGAATTTTGTTTGACACCCGTTTTGTTTCTAATAATAATTAGTTAATTAATTTTGTTTTTGAAACTCCTGGACGTCGACTTCCTGTAGCATGTTCCTGACATAGATAAAAACAACAGAATATTTTCTTGTATTTTTTTTTATTATCACACCATTATAGGTACATACGTCTCGATGACGAGATGTTAAAATAAATACTATAATGAGCATATCAAGTGCAAAATACTTAATTCGTAATATTATCGCAAGAAACGAACATGCCGAATAGCTTATAATTAGGTATATTTTATAATAATTTAAGGACTATTAATAAGTGCGGAAGCTGGCAAGGGTGGGGTATGTCTTGAGTCGCAGCAGTTCCAACTCGGTCTGCAGCATCACGATAGTGGAGTGGTTGGCCTGCACGTCGCGGATTAACTTGCTACGCATCACCAGCGTCTCCATCCTGAGGAGAACCGATTCTGAACAACATACTTAGGCCAATGAGGTTTATAATATTAAAAGAGCATTCAAGGTTTATTTTGGCACTCTTCTCTACACTCCCAACTGTTTATGGTTCTAGGCCTAGAAATGCCTATTAAAATAAAAGGACAGAATTTTTATTTGGTAGTAAATACATATATTACGTTAATGGTAAATTAAGGCAGGTCAAGCGTATAGCTAGGAGTTCATTCATATATGATAAAGTCCTTTACACAACCTCTTTTTGAAAATGCGTCTGATCCTGATGGGCTCAAGCGCGTCCTCGTAGAGTTTCTTCTCCGACACCTTCACGGTGAGCTTCGTTATCATTTTCTCTAATTTGATCCGTTGCGCGTCTATCGATAATAGTTTTAGCTGAAAAAAGAGATCTGATTTATATCGATTTTGTCAATTGTGTTAGTTATTGATAAAAATACTTGCTAACACCGAATAAGACAAGAGGAAATAAGGCATCTTGGTAGGTTTTGGTTGGTACTTTATGATAGCTTTTTGTTATCAATATTTAAATCATCTTTCCCAAATGTTGTCTGATGGATGCCTACCTAAATGATTTCCATTTATTTGGTAAATAAAAAATGTACATATTTTAAGTACGACAAATTCAAATTCAAATTCATTTATTCACGTGAAACACGGTAATACAGATGGTCATATATTAAGTTAGGTACAAACATGTTTCGCCGAACTGGCATGCAAATGTCGACAAGCGAAAACAGTGGTCATAGTATATTAACCATATAATAATCTTTAAAATGTGTCAAGATTCAAGAATAGTCAGCGATTTATAGTCATTTGAAAGTGATAGACTGCGTCACTTTTGATAATTTAAATATTCCTTTACATTATAAAACCCGTTCATAATTAAAAAATTAAATAGTTTTGACTTAAATATTTGTATTGGGATTCTCTGATGTCTATTGGAATTTTATTATACAATTTTACAGTCATTGTGAGACAGCTGTTTTGATACAGGGCCGTGTTTGGCATATGTGACAATACTAAGCGCTTACTATTTCTAACCGAACGTGGGTAGATCTCCTTTGCAGTTGTAAAAAGGTGCTGGTGTTGTCTAACAAAAATACATGTTTCATAAATATATAAACTAGGAAGCGTAAGTATTTTTAGTTTATTAAAGAATGGTTTGCACGTTTCATATGGACGAATACCCACTATAGCTCTTATGCACCTTTTCTGGGCTACAAAGGCTCTCTTAATATCTGTTGAATTACCCCAGACAAGCAGACCATAACGCAGAACTGATGCTACGTAAGCGTGATAGGCCTTTACTGCCGTTGTTTCGGAACTTATACGACGTAACCTACTAAGGGCATACGCAAAACTATTCAGTTTCTTACAAACTTTCTCGATTTGTTGTTTCCAATTGAGATGCTTATCAATTGTGAGGCCTAGAAAAGATGTGTCATTGGTTTCTGATATTAAGTTGTTCTTATACCAAATTTTAATTTTATTCTCATCTAGCCTGTAGTTATTTTTGAAATGAATATATTTTGTTTTACTCGTATTTATTTGGAGATTATTTTGTGTAAGCCACCGTCCTATTCCTTCAATTGTATCGGTAATTTCAGTTTGGATATTTCTATGAGGGTCTTTTCTATTAGTTCGAACAATAACCGATATATCATCAGCAAATAACACAGTTTTATGGGTCGTTATGCGCGGTATGTCATTAATATAGTAAAGAAAAAGTAACGGCCCAAGTACGCTTCCTTGTGGGACGCCAAACTTGTTGAGTTCAAAGCTCGATTCGTATGTTTTCAAGATATTATTGTTATCTGTCTTAGTTATCTGAACACATTGTTTCCTACCGTCTAGATAGGTTCTTATCCAATCTAGTGCAGGGCCTCTTATGCCGTTAATTTCGAGCTTTTTTAACAATATAGGATGGGTGACAAAATCGAAGGCTTTAGTCATATCAAAAAGAAGGACACTGGTATCTTTATTTGAATCAAGGTTGGTAATAATTTGTTTAACAAGATTGAACATCGCTAATTGTGTAGATCTGTTTTTCCGAAATCCATTTTGCTCGTCAGTAATGATTTTAAACTTGTCACTGAACTCTTATGTGCATAGATTTTTCATATATTTTCGAGAACACCGGTATAAGTGTTACTGGCCTGTAATTCACTAACTCTTTTCGGTCGCCCTTTTTATATAATGGTTTAACAATTGATTTTTTTAGCGCTTCAGGATATATTCCTTTTTCAAATGATAAGTTTATTAAATGTGACATGATGGGGGATATTTCATCGGAGCATACCTTTAGTATTTGTGTTGATACTTCATCATACCCTTCCGCATATGTCTTTTTAAGTGACTGAATAATTTTTTTGATTTCAATAGTGGAAGTAGGTTTTAAGTATATTGAGTGTCCTTCGTTATTACCCCTTCTACAGTTATTAAAATTTATATCTGAATTACTGTTTAAACATTTATTTGTCATTTGAATGAAGTAATTATTAAATGTCTGTGCTATATTTAGGGGATCTGTAACAATTACGTCGTCAATTTTAATTTCTTCAATTTGTTTTGTGTTGTTAACCCTGTTAGTTTCTTCTTTAATAACCTGCCATGATGCTCTAC
The DNA here is from genome assembly GCA_910591435.1 of Acronicta aceris. Taxonomy (NCBI): domain Eukaryota; kingdom Metazoa; phylum Arthropoda; class Insecta; order Lepidoptera; family Noctuidae; genus Acronicta; species Acronicta aceris. The sequence goes on along the minus strand of OU342759.1, from coordinate 1,348,399 downwards.
AAACGTTTTTGCTACTAGTGACAAATTTGTCATTAGCGATTCTTTGTGATGTTATTAAGCATTGTTTCAGTAACTTGGAATATTTATAATATTTGTTTTTGCTATCATTAGTTTTTTTCTTATAATAATTAAATTTGAGTATTCTCTTTTTTAAGCAACTTATTTTTATTCCTTTAGAGATCCATTTTAGTTTTGGGTTTTTTAAGTTGATTTTTACTTGGATTTTAGGAAAGTTTAATTTATAGAATAAAGTAAATAACTCATGAAATTTTGAGAACGCTTTACAAGGGTCGTCTTCTAGATATATTTCAGAGAAAGATAGTGCTTTGAGGTTCTCTGTAAAGCGTCTAATGTTTTCTGCACTATATTGTCGTTTAAAGGTAAACCTGGCTATTGGAGCATCTGTTTTTATTTTTTTGACAGGAAAGCTTAACATTTGGGCGGTTTCATGATCGGACAGACCCAGTGGTAAGACAGTACCAATACCAGCGTCTACATTACTAATAATTTGGTCTATACAACTTGTTTGACGTGTTGGCTCGTTAATATGTAAAGTCAAGTTGTAGCTGTTAGCAATGTCAGTAATATTATTTGTAATGTTGCTTTTCTGTAATATGTTAATGTTTAGGTCACCCGCAATCACAATTTTGTTTCGTATTTTTTTTGTTAATTCAAATAAAATTAAGTCAAGTTTTGTGATAAATTGCGAAACGTCCGAATTTGGGGTTCTGTAAACACAAACTACTGACAAATGTTCACTAGGTATTTCTATACCGCAGCATTCAAATGTTTTTGTTGTTGCATATTTATTTAACCATTTCAGTTCCTTATATGTTATATTATGTTGGATTAAAATACAAACTCCTCCCCTTTGTTGGTTTCTAGAAAAATATGAGGCTAATTTATAATTGTTTATTCTTATATTACATTCATTTCCGGATTTTATAAATGTTTCCGTCAAACATATAATATGTGGATCATTTCGCTTTTCACGCAAGTCAGCAGTAGCTACTTCCAAAATTTCTTTTTTAGACAATATGCTAGCAATATTTTGGTGTAAAATTCTAAATTTTGATGTGTACATACCTCAAGTTCCTCGCAGCGATGTATCTGTTCGCTGAGTATCTTATTGACGGCCACCTTAGAGGACTCGTTCTCCTTCTCCATGCGCACGTAATCTTGCTCATCTGTGTAGCCCAACTCTTTGTTTTTCAAGTACAGCTGGAGCTCTTTCGGAATCTGGTGAAGATGTAATGTTGGAAGCTCGTGGAGTATAGTTTTATGTTTGAGTAGAAACAGTCTAGCTTACTGATTGTTCAACTTATTATGGAATCTGTTTTGGAGAAGGTATTTTTGTGTTCTTTAGAACATTATTCTAACCGATCAACTTTGGGAGTTACTCTTGCGTCAATTTGTCTTCTTGGATGACTAATGGTAATGGGACTATAGTAATAGTTGCAGTGAATCAGTTAATTTGATACAAAGTTAACAATGAGTTAACCGTTTTTTTTGTCTATGATTTATTTTTACATTTGATATTGCAAAAATGTTGCATTTGAATTTGACTAAAAAAAGTAGTAAATATTAATGTGGAGGGACGGAGGCGTAGAGGGAGACCAAAGAAAAGATGGATGGATTGTGTGAAGGCTGATATGATGGGAAAGGGAGTAAATGATGCGGTGACGGCTGATAGGGATGAATGAACAAAAAGGACATGCTGCGCCGACCCCGAAAAAATTGGGACAGGGGCAGGAAGATGATGAGATGATGATGATTGCATTGAAATCGGAATAGCTCACAAACCAAGACTGAAACACTTATCATTGAATTTGAAGACACCTATTAAAGCAGTTTCAGTGAGGTGGAACATTGCAAGTAGTAGTTACCCTGAGCCTCTGGTAGGAGTAGAGCTCCTGCGACATGTGCCGTAGCTTCATCTTCATCTGCGCGTGTTCCCACTCCTTGGACAGGATGCCCTTGCGGAAGTCCATCTGCTTACGCATCATGCGCAACTTCATGGCGCCCACTTTCTGATTACGTATATTAGAAAACGACCGTAAGATTAGACCACTATTCCTAGAGACCTGATATTTTCTTTTTAGAAATATGTAGTGCCCTGAATTCCTAATGGATGAAGCAAAAGAGGTATACAAGAATCGTATCGTTCTGTAGTTTCTGCCTACCCCTATGGGTAAAGGGCGTCAGGGTATCTATATATTATTATTTGCTCTAAAACCCCGACTATGCCTAGAGCTACAGATGGAAATCAATAAACAAAGTTATTCTTGAATCTAATTCCCCGTTCTGTAGTATCTCTAGTATCTAATGGGTTGCTGGGGAGTTTGTTACACCGCTTTCTTCTTCCCAGCGAAAACACTAGGAGGCGGTGAAGGGCGGGCGTTAGTCAGGGTGGGTTAGGGGCTGTCTATTATGTAAAATGACGTTCAAAAAGTAGGTATGTACTACCTAGTAGTCTATCATAAATAAATGTATTTGACTTTGACTTAATCCTACAGCAGGCAGGCCAATTTAACAAATATGTCTAAATCTGCATTGAGTATACCAGTATGAGGTTGTTGATCTTCTCGATGTCCTCTCTGGGAATGAGTGTGGCGTCCTCGAAGTCCTCCATGTGTCCGCTCGTTATGATCTCCACCTGCCCCGCCGGCAGTACTAACTAGTTCCATGACGGCCAAAAGTAGTATTTAGGTTAGTTATTATTATTATTTCATGATATAGAACTTGAAGAAATTGGGCGTTAACCTGATCCAAATTTATGTGGGAGAGCCATGCTTTCTTCACGAATGGGCCGGCTCGACCGGAGTGATACCACGGCCTCACAGAAAACCGGCGTCAAACAACGCTTATGTTGTGTTTCACCGAGTGAGTGAGGTTACCGGAGGCCCAATCCCCTTTTAAAAGGCTGGCAACGCACTTGTGACTCCTCTGGTGTTGCAGGTGTCCATGGGCGGCTATAATCGCTTACCATCAGGCGATCCGCCTGCTTCTTCGCCCTCCTATCCCATAAAAAAAATTACTATTTACTCTAGTACTTATATGTAGTTATTGTTGCAGGTTTTTGCCAGTGCATATTTGGAAGCAGTTGGCCCTGTTTTTTTGTTATAAGTAACATGTTATGGTACCTAAGTAGAGTCCATACCTGAATAGTTTTGTTCCTGGCAGTAAGCTCCACGACCTCGCGATGCTCCGTGATCTTGGCCTGACAGACGTTGAGTTGGTTGCGTCGAGCCTGGATTGCTTTGGTCCACGCGTTCATCGCACTATCCACATACGTCAGGTCTTGGATTAATGCTCGCATCTACGGCAAATTATAATTTCGATTTTATATTTCACACTTAGAATGGTATAAGTAGTTAATCAGTTAATAAATATTTGCAAAAGTGCTAAAATGTCGGATCAACCTGTTTCTTCTAGGCAAGCGCGCTTCATTGTAGATTGCAGTGTCGCTTAACATCAGGCGAACTGGTGGTCAAGCGTATAATCATTGGATATGCATGAGGATTTCCACACGGGGCAAAAAAGGTTACGTCATTGGGGGTCTCTTCTTATTACATGATGTCAATCATAATTTTCCCAACTCACCCTTATCTCGTTCTCAGTTTTGACTCGCCTCAGCTTGCACATGGTAATCCACGTGGATTCGTCCATCACCGTCGGCATATTGCTTATCTGATCCAATTGATCCATGCTGTGTACCAAATGTATATCGTATTAAAAACGCTAAGTAATAGTAATGCCGTATTTGACCATTTCAGAGTAGCCGCTATTCACCGAATAGATTAAAAAATGGAATAGAAATAGTAAATTAACTATAGGCACTTTAACGGGAACTTACTCTGCGATTCGCTGAAATGTGGTCTTAGATATTTTTTTATGATCTTCAACAGTTGGCGAGCGGGAAATGGTATAAATCACACACACAACATAAAGAGATTGGGATGCAATAGTGGTACTTTTCTAGCAAAACATATTTACTATGTGGATGGACTAGTTTATGTAGTAGCAATTATTATGTAGCAATATTTATTCGGGATTATGGTGGGCAGTACATACTTCTTGAAGAAGTCGATGCAGTCGGTGTGCAGCAGCGGCGGGCGCACGCCGGTGGCCACGGCCTGCGCCAGGTCGTGCAGCACCACCGGGATCATTGTCACGCGCTGGTACCACTTCGGACGTTTCCTGACAACATTCCTCACGTTCTCGTCAAATCCGTATTGTGCCAAAATATTCCAATTCAACCAAATCAAACCTTCAGACGGAAAAATTATTGAATTACCAGCTGTGTACCCGGTAACGACGGTGACCGGTTTTCAAAAGGAAAATACGGAATCGGATCCATAAAGGATCACTTTGTTGTCCGTCCGTCCGTCTGCCTGTCAAGAACCTTTATCTCGGGAACGCGTGGATGTATCGAGTTGAAATGAAAACCATATACTCAGGTATACAGTCCCTTGAAGCTGTGAAAAAAGGACTCGTACAAACTTTCACCACCATATAGCGTTCTCAGTGCTCGTCTACAGCGCAAAAGGAATCAGCATGCAAACTTTCAGGGACCTAGCTCCTGTAGTTTCGGCTGTGCGTTGATACGTCAATCAGTCAGGTTCTTCTTTGATATACATGTAGCTGTACCGCGCGGTTTCACCCGCTAAACATGGCGGACTTCCATAAAAACTTTCACCCCCCTTTTCACCCCTTAGGGGTATAATTTCAGAAAATCCTACAAAGAACAGACCCTCCCAAGTTTTTCAGATCTCTACGATCAGCGGTTTAGGCTGTGCGTTGATCCGTTAGTCAGTTATTCAAAGCAAAGCATTTTATATGTATAGATAGATAAAGAAGAAGAAAAAGATTATATCGACACATTTTCCAGCCATCTACCTGTGGTAAGTAAAGTCATATTACAATCTTCCAGGAGAAATGTTATACATATACAAAGGTACCTGAATAATTTGTAAGCTTGCTCAACAATGATCGGCGATAGATCAGCGAAGTGGTTCTTGAAGGACCTATCCATTTGCCTGTCCTTCGCGACGAGGGCCTCGTACGCAGACTGACACTCCGTACTCTGCTCCTGTATCCCTTGTAACTCAGCGTTCAACTCTTCTATTTCACGTTCATAGCGGGCTATGTCATCTCTGAGGTTGGAGAAATTAGTTTCATTATATTCTCTTGTTGGTAATGGATGATTTGATAAGAGTCCATGATAAAGTAAGTGTGTTGATGAGTAAGTGGTCTGACAATTAATAATGACTAGGTATGTTTTTGTGATTTTTTTGCATTTTCCATGCTAAGATTATAAAGTTATTTTAGTGAAGGAAAAATTCAATCGCTGGCAGGATTCGAACCTGCGTCTTCTGGTTAGATACACCAGACGCTCTGACCGCTAAGCCACCGCGAGTCCCACCCGCTTAATCGAAATTTGCCTTCACATTCTGAATTTACGTCATAAGGTGGCGTTGGCTATATCTATTGAAAAGCAAGGTACCTTGCTTCTCAACCGACATGAACCTTACCTTTTAACTATCTTTTTGTGAGTTTTTTGCATTTTCCATGCTAAGATTATAAAGTCACCTTATGACGTAAATTCAGAATGCGAAGGCAAATTTCGATCAAGCGGGTGGGACTCGCGGTGGCTTAGCGGACAGAGAGTCTGGTATATCTAACCAGAAGACGCAGGTTCGAATCCTGCCCGCGATTAAATTATTCCTTCACTAAAATAACTTTATGACTAGGTATTTTTTCCGATTTGAAACTTCTTGCTCTAAAAGCGTCGATCGTGCTTTGAATGAAGCCTGCTAAGCATAACGAACTCTTTGCAGCTTAAATACAGAAACTACTCAATTTTAAGCAGCAAAGAGCTCATATGAAACATCTACAGTTTGATACTAAAACCTGATGGACTCCAGTTTCTCAGCCATTTCAATTCGGTCCAGGTTAGTCCTGCGCAGTCGCATGAGGTTGAGATTCTCCTGACCGATGATGGAGTCTACCTTAAGCTTCAAAAGCCAGGTATCCCTCATCTAACAAGAAAAATTGGATGTAGTCATTGTAATATACATACTACGGAGTCTGTTACAATAATCGTTAAGACTCAAAGTTAAGACGCAAGTGCATTGTATTGAAGAATTATATGTCTATCTGTGACTCGACAATAACGATTGATTATTTTATTTTTTCTTTAAAAAGTTTACTAGCAATGTGGGTCGCACATTACTAGTATTCTTGTTAACCCCTCGTGCAAAGCTAAATGCTTGTGTTACGAGTGGGTTCACGTCGGTAGTGCAATGGGTGGGGTTCGAATCGGCAACCACATGATCACAAGTCTGACGCCTTAAGCTACCGCCGCTTCGGTTTGGTTCATTGCGAGGTTAAATCGTAGTTTAACTCTAATCAGAGGCAATTGTAAAATCATGAAATAAAAGTAAGATGGCACTAGAAATAATACAAAAAGTTTTTAATAGATTATGGGATCAGTCTTCAGTCAGTTTGCTGGACCAAACGCTACAAGTTAGGTAATAGTGATAATAATTGAACCCCAATACTATCTACCATGACGTAAGTCCTATTGTTACTAATACCTTCTGGTTAAACTTAACGACGCCCTCGTTGAGTACTTGCGACAGTTTGGCGTACTCCGCGTGCAACATTTTGCGATACTTGTCGCGCTCTTCGTTGCGGAAGGCAACTTTCGCTTCGTAGTCAAACACCTGGCGTAGATCGTCCTCGTTGAAGTGCTCGGGATCTTTGTCCAGCTGAACGTGGATTAGTAATAAACATAAAGACACGTATAATATACTGTACAAGATTAAACTATATTTCGTTTTCAGGCTAGTTTTGATCCAGTAGTACTATTTTGATTACATTAGATTAGAGTGCCTCATTAGTCTAGTGGTCCCAAGTGCGACTGCTACGTTAGAGGTCCTGGGTTCGATCCCCATGTCAAGTAAAGTGTTATTGGGTTTTTCTATGGAATTCTCAGTAGCAGCGTGGAGTCCAGATTTGTGCCCGGTTAATGACAATAGCCCCCTATTACATGGGACCTAAACATACCGACGAACTGTAGGTGTACATTAGTACGCCTTTGCCTAACCCTTCAGTATGTTAGTACTATTCTTTATTACTCAGCTCGGATTCATAGAGTATAGCCCTCCTAAATCTCCTAGAAATGAATATTTGTTTGTTTGTCCTCTATCAAATGCTAAACCATTCATCCTATTGCGATGATACTTTGATGAGTTGTTGGGTGCTTGCGAAGGACGAAGGTTTTTTATGACTAACGCGTGCTGGGAGACAGCAGCTAGTAAGTAATAAATGTACATAGGTAGGTACTATCGATTTGGAAGGGATGATCGAAATAAAAAACATTGAGAGCATATTTTTAAATGTGCAGAGAAATTCAAGCTTATTAATGTTGATCGTTATCATGGTCAGTGTTATTTTGATATTCATTAGTTACCTATCTTGCAAATCTGTGGGTAACTATATTGAATCTTGTAACCTCGAAAATATGTACCTACCGTAAATGTATGGTATTTATCTACCCGTAGATACGTACCTAATGTTTAATTAGGTATGAAGATAGAAGAGAATGACAGCTTTAAATGCCTTTAGTTATATTATCATACCATGCACTGCGGCATCGGGATGGGCTTCTTGATCTCTTCGTGCCACAGCTTCTCTAGCACGCCGTCCATCATCTCTATGAGCGCTCGCTCCCGGAAGTCGTCCTTGGGCCCCGGGTCCGGCGGCACGATTACAATCTGACTCGGACTGACGTAGGGCTCGATAGAACACTGTACCACGAATAGGTAATAATTGGTTGGTAACTAATATAGGGTTGATGTCCAAAATATTGTATTATAAAACAAATCGAAGTCCACCACGCACACCGGGAACAGGAAACAAGCTATCGATGGTTAAGGCTCCGAAAAGAGGGACCTTTCACAATGCGCGCCGTATCTTAGAGTATCGCTTTCTGTATCAACCCTATGATCAGCAATCAATCAGACCGATCAATTGTTTGGAAACCAATCTATTTTTTCTTATTTCGTTTAGGTAATTATTTTCTCTTATTTTATTAATTTAGACACCTCCTTAAACTGACAACAATTTTTTATTATTTATTTAGATACCTACGTAAGTCAATCCTTACTAATATTAAAAACGTGAAAGTTTGTGAGTATGAATGTGTGGATGTATGGATGTTTGTTACTCTTTCACGTCAGAACGGCTGAATGGATCTGAATAAAATTTGGCACACAGATAGATTATAGCCTGGAATAACACATAGGCTTTTTATCCAGGTCTGACCCAATCCTGAAGTCCAAGCAGACAAAGGTGCAGGCAGAAGCTAGTCTATTATAAATAAGTAATACTTCATTAACTTTCAACACCTATACACACTAACACTACAACAAACGCATGGTACACGACTAAAATACCTGTCATTTCTGTCTGACGTCTTGACATCCGTGGAACACAAGGGCTCCAAATGAAAACCAGTGTCAAGCACTGAACTGTGCTTGACACGATGCTGAGTTGGACACCCATTTGGGCTCATCATGAGACACGTACATTTAATTCTGTTTGCTATTGATTTATTTACTAGCGGCCCGCCCGCGGTTTCACCCGCGTTACCCCATTCCTAAGAGCCGTAGCGTAATGTTAAATAGCTTAAAACCTTCCTCTTGAATCGCTCTATCTATTGAAAAAAAACCGCTTCAAAATCCGTTGCGTAGTTTTAAAGATGTAATCTTAAATAGGGATGGACAGACAGCGACAGCGACTTTGTTTTATACTATGTAGTGAATCCACTTTTTGTTTCTGTATTTTTTCTTCTTTTTCTAATTTTTGTAACCAAGCATTGGTTTTATGATGTGGTTTACCAAATAAACGTTTTTTCTTTTCTTTCTTTCTTTCTTTAATCACTGATGGATAGATAATATTGTGTATCAGCTGAAGAAAGAAGTAACTAAGATAAGTCAATCTGCTGAATGTAAACTCTCTGCATGTTTTTCCTCTAAAGACTAATCCGGACATTCTAACATTGTTCTCATATTCTCCTGTCAATACCCAAGTAGGTGGGATTCGCTACTCCTTACCTCCTCGGGTTCGACCTTTACGAGCTTCTGCACATGTTCTTCTTGCCTCCACTCCGGATCTTTAATTTCTATCTTCAGATGATGGAAACTGCCACGCAAGTCAGACAACTTGTTCAATTCTGAAAAACATAAGTCACTTTTGTGTTTATCATCACGGCGTGCGAACGTGTCTCGTCATTCTAACTAGATTAAGTTTTATGAATTTATGATCCAAGAAGATGAGCAATAAGTTACAATGAAGTATTTTATAAAATATAATTATAATAATAATAATCAACCCATTACATTGTCCCACTGCTGGGCACGGGTCTCCTCTCAGAATGAGAGGGATTAGGCTATAGTCGACCACGCTGGCCTAGTGCGGGTTGGCAGACTTCACACGCCAAAAAAAATAAAATATAAATTAATAAAATAAATAAATAAATAATTATTTTATAAATTTTTTATAAAATAATTATAGAAATTTTAAAAATATATAAATATCTATCTTTTTGTGTTTTTTTTTTGCATTTTCCATGCTAAGATTATAAAGTTATTTTAGTAAAGGAAAAATTCAATCACGGGCAGGATTCGAATCTGCGACTTCTGGTTTGATACATCAGCCGCTCTGACCGCTAAGCCACCGCGAACCCCACCCGCCTGATTGAAATTTTGCCTTCACATTCTGAGTTTACGTCATAAGGTGACGTTGGCGACATCTATTGAGAAGCAAGTTACCTTGTTTCTCAACCGACATGACAACAACAATCAGGCGGGTGGGGTTCGCGGTGGCTTAGCGGTCAGAGCGTCTGGTGTATCAAACCAGAAGACGCAGGTTCGAATCCTGCCCGCGATTGAATTTTTCCTTTACTAAAATAACTATATAAATATCGTTTATCACAAAAACATAATTAGATATTATGACGATAAAATCAGGCGTTTCAATTAAAGCTTTTCTTCTGCCATAATACATCTTTAGCCACGCGCAGTTTGAAGGGTATTTAAAAAGATAAATAGAACCATCAATGATGAAGCGCAGTCTGGCGTTCCTCTCGGCGACCAGGCCGACCTCTCTCTTCTTCAGCACCACCAGCTCGTCGAATTGCTTGTTGAACCACGTTCGCATGTTCTGGGTGTTCAGCTGAAAAATCCTTAAGATTAATAACATACTCATCAAGGCTTCTAAGGCTCCGCTGATATGATGAAGCATGTTACGTAGACCAGTTGAAATGATTAATATTACGAAAACGACTTGTTTCCGTAAGCATAAGGGTCACCTAATGGTAAGCGACAACTGCAACTTAGGTATATTTCTCCACAACGAAACACTAGTGGTACTTATAATTCGGGCGTTGTTATCTTCAGACCTCAGTTCAGAGTTGCTAAGTGTCTTTTCTTCAGGATTTTTCTATGTGCAGTGGCGGCCAAAAGTCCATAGGCAATCTCACAACGCAATAGCTTGACATTTAGTTTGACTTATGACCTTCTATTTTCATGCTTCATCATTGTCGTTAACAAGTGACACGCACTGGCTTTATCGAGCTCGCTCGTACTGTTCATAGTAATGTAATCCTTAGCGTGCTTATGGACTTTTGAGCGTTTACTATACATAATACATAAAACAATCATACAATTATGCAGAAGAAGTAGTGTGTCTTAGTTGCTTCACGGTTGCGCTGAAAGAAGTCTGGTTTGATCAAATTTAAGATCACAAAATGGCATACTTTAACAAGGTCGTATAGCCAGTTCATCTGCAGGAAGCTGAAGGCGAGCGTCTGTGGAATCATGCAGGGCGGGATGGGCACGTAGTGGTGCGCGCCGGTGCCCGACAGTATGTAGGGCTCGACCACCACGTCCACGGCCACGTCGGCCACGGTCTCCATGCTGCGCCGCAGCTCGCGCGACCCCGCCGACTCGCCCTCGCCCAGCGCCCCCGCCCCAGCCCCCGCCCTGTCGGACCAACTCAAAATTTACTTCATTTTCATTGGTTAACTAGTTGTACCAGGCTCAATAATCTACTTTATTCCATGTAACGGTTATGAATGTAACCAATAATGGGAGGAGCTCCTAAACAGTAAGTAATTAAAATGTTAGTACCAACCCTTGCTGGGCTTCGGGAGCTTTGGTCTCTTCTGATAGTTCCACCCAGGGCCGGAACAGGTCATCGTCGTTTTCCATCTCGATGGTACGTAGCGCTTCGATCTGTTGCAGTTCAGGCCACGTCTCGCGGTAGCTTGGCAGAATCGGGAAGTTCTCTACCTGCAGGCGCAGATTTATACCTAAATGAGCTAGTTACACGACACTTACGACTTTAAACACACGAGATACTGTAAAAAATCAAACGACAATAATATTATTACAAAATCAAAAAGAGTTAATAAAGGACGTCATTTTGAAGAAAATGGTGATTAACGGCCATATATAAAATCTTCAAAAATCAATTGCAGACATCAATACCAACAAGTAATGTCTTAGAAAAATTAATTATGTACAACGTTGTATTCGGAATGTTACACTCTATCGACTGGTATACTTGAAATTACTCTATCGTTAAAAACGATATCGATCCATATGGTACATATTTTCGAACCAAGGATGATTTTTGGAAAAAAATATTACTTAAACCGACTTTAATATTTTTCCTCGTAAAAATAATAAAGTAAGTCGTTTTCGTAAATAATTTAGACTTGCAAGAGTTTCAAAATAATATTTGAAGTCAATTCACAGAACTTAACAGTACAACTTTGATAGCGTTTATCTTGGAAACGTGACGCTTTACAAAAAATATATATTCGTCATTTTTTGTTTATAGGTAATAATGTCATCTATCGAAATTATATAAGTCACATTACTGCCTGCATTTAAAAAAAAAATAATGGCGGACGTCACAGAAGGCCAAAATCTTCAATCCCCTTTCTCTAATAAATACCTTGTACACATTTATTATAAATAAATTCAATCAATTACAATTAAATTATTACCAATTACAAGGTAATTTTTTATCTTTGATTTCAAAGATGTAATCCTCATAGGGAAGTTGACAATTTTGCCATAAAAATCCCTACTAAAATATTAATTGAATTCTGATATCTGGGCAATTAATTCCCTCAGTAATTGTCTCTTATTCATGGGAAAATAGAGTTTAAAATAGTTTACAAACTTAATACCGAAATAAATCGTAATTCAAACATTTGGATACCATTGGTCTAGGTTCCTACGTTACCATTTCATTCATCCAAAATATTTCACTGAAAATAAATGTAAGCGAATGCAATTTTTGATAACTTTACCAAGTTTGGAACGATTATCCGGTTTTTCAATTCCAGTGAAGTATTAATAGACGAACGAACGACGAAGATCGGGCTCTGTGGCGTTCATTAGAGGCCTACGTCCAGCAGTGGACGAACATGGGCTGATGATGATGATGATGATGATGATTAATAGGCGAAATAGTACCGTAGGAACCTAGATCACGGTATCCAAATTCGAATAATTATCTACTTATTTTGATAGAATATTGTCTGGATTACGATTTATTTCGGTATTACGTTTTTGTGGCCAATTCAAGCTCCGCAGGACCCTTATGTAAGACATTTTCCATAAACATATACTTATTGTGTAAATTCTGGAAGGAATTAGGCAAATTATAAATTAAAACATCAATTGGGTTATTTTTACCTGGTAGTGGCTAAAAATAGCGAAGAGCTTGATCCTGGGCGTCTGCATGGTGTCCCAGCAGGTCTGTTTGATCCAGGCCGTAACCTTATCCTGGGCACGGATTCGAGCTTCTGTCATCAGGCGAATCTCCTCACGTTCTTTCTCAGCCTGATGCATGACAATAGGTTTCGTCAATTTTGGCACCGTAAATAATAACGTTTGGCTTGATAAGGATTACAAAGTTTTGGTTTCTAAAATTGTTATCTTTACATCATATTTTATAAGCTACTACTGACAAGTTCCATTTGTTAAATTTGAATGGTTTTCGTAAACAAACAATGCTATGCAAAATACAAAACACTTTTTAAGTCACAACGACGCAATATTCTACGAAACTTACAGCCCTGAGTCTCTCCTTCTTGGCTTCCTGATGCAAGTTGAACTCGGACAGCGAGAGCTGGTGCAGTGGCCGCTCAGCAATGTTCTCCTCGAGTAGGTCGACTAGTTTCGACTGTAATGATTGGAAAACCTTAAGCACCTCCTCTCGTTGACGCCTAAAGTCCTGGGCTTCTTTTTGGACTTTCTTGTCTTCTTGCACATCTAGGTAGTTCTCTGGAGGATATAAAACGTGACTTTTAGCCGTTCGTAAAATAGACGTAGTTTTGAATTCGTCTCTTTTAATACATGAAGTTTTGCCGAGCTTACAGCTAATTATCCAAAAGTAAAACCGCCTTCAAAAACATAAAAATATTATTGTTAGGTGCACAACAGTTTCGGATGTCGGTGCCTTCGATTTGGTTTGAATATTTGTTTTCGGCACCGACTTCTGAAACTGTTGTGCACCTAACATTATTTTTATGTATTTGATGGCGGTTTTACTTTTTCTTAAAAGTTATTTTGTTTCAACATTTTTAGAGTTCGAGTAAAATTTTACGTATATCTAGACGACATTATCATTTTATCATTTACGTGTCTTCGATCAATACTAACAACTAGATATCGGGTCGACGCAAAAAATACGTCATACATTTATTCTGTTACACAACCTTTATCTAAATATGTATACTTAATCAGTCAAAACAAATCGTAAAATCGGTTAATAGACATCAATATACGCTATAGACTCTATAGCAATACTTTAATATCGACCCTTCAGCTGAAAAAAGTTAAGGCTGTAATTTAGCTGTCATTCAATAAAGAAAACTTACTTTCATTGGCGTTAAAAATTTGTATTTTGGTTTCTTCGTCATCAAACTTATATACGTTTCGCTGGGGGGCTTCGTGTAACAGTTCTCCCTGGGGCTCGTGTGCTCTCTTCAGGTAGGCGCAAGCCACGGTGCGGTTAAACCCCAGGTGCACTATATATTTGTTCTCGTCGTCAATCACCGCACTCCTGATGCCGTGCTCGTACCGATGCGTGAAGTTATGTTTTAGTTCTGAAGGCAAATTTATCCAATTATTTGTACGGAGTGCAGAACAACTCATGTAACTAACTATGGGTTTACTAGTTGTCACCTTTCCTTTTACTATAGGCTAAGCGGCTACCAAGGAACTTTCCTGTCTCTTTAATGATAGAAATGAAAGTCATGCATGTCTTGGGTTATATTACCATATTGTTCAGGGCCATGTGGTGGTCTGAGTATGACGTTGCCGTCGTAGCCGAAGGTGAGCAGCGCGCTCACGTTCCTAACCCCGTCGAACTGTTTCACATCGTGCGATGAGTCGATGATCGGACCCATCTTGACAGACACCGTCATACCTTTCTGCATACGAGAAAATATTTACTTAAAATATTTACTTTGACAGATAGCGAAAGAGTTCCCCTATTGACGTTTCTTTGATAAACAGAGAATTTTATGGAGAATTTAAACGGATCAGCTTATTCGAAAAAAATGAAGTACTTAAGGGTCCGGCGGAGCTTGAATTGCCCACAAAAACGTAATACAGAAATAAATCGTAATCCAGACAATATTCTATAAAATTATGTTATTATTCGGATTTGGATACCGTTAATCTAGGTTCCTACGGTACTATTTCGTTTAATAATACTTCACTGGAAATAAAAAACCGGAAAATCCAAACCTGGTAAAGTTATCAAAAATTGCATTCGCTTACATTTATTTCCAGTGACATATTTTGGATGAAATGGTAACGTAGGAACCTAGATTAATGGTATCGGAATCCGAATTTTAACAGAATTTGATTAAATTGTGTTTGAATTACGATTTATTTCAGTATTACGTTTGTAAGAGAAATTCGGACTCTTAACAGGGAATTTTGTTAACATGGTTTGTTAACACCCCGCAATAGGAATACAGAATCAATTACTTACGTCTCCACCTAATTTCAGAACGTGGAACTGCTTGCTGAGGTGCGGAATGGCGAGCATGGTGTCCTTAGTGCTTAGCGGAAGTAGCCTCGCGTACGGGCCCTGCATCTTGCCGGCAAACTTGTTGTCTTTACCGGTCTCTGCGTTCACGCAGATTATACGCTCGCCTGAAATCGCAGTAAAGCTTACGATTTGACATGATAGTGTGTAGAAATTCGTTTACCCTGTGCAAAATACTTGTAAGTAAGAAGTTACTAAATGAATGTGAAATAAATGTTTTTTATTGGCAAACAATAAGTCAATTAGAGTTTTTATTAGACAGAAAACCGGTACCGGAAAACAGTACCTAAAGATTTTAGGCGGAAATATATTGCTGGCGTTACAATTAATAGAAATTGAAGTTACAATTGTGACGTGTTACCAATGCTATACTTCTCCGAGAAGAGCACGAGGCTGAAGCACCTCATGTCCTCGCCGACTTTCATGAGGAAGCAGTCGGCTAGGCCTCGCCCGAGCTCCGTGTACCGTATTAGGTTTAGCTTGAAGTCCTCGCTTAACTAGATCAAAGGGAAAATACCGGACAAGTGAGAGTCGGACTCGCCCACCGAGGGTTCCGTACATATTTGTACGTATATATTGTAATTAATTACAAATGAAGGTAAGTATAGTTTTCAAATTTTTCCCTATAGGTACTTGTAGTATAAAACGGTATTACTTACTTGCCAAATTTCATAGTTCTAGGTCAACGGGAAATATCCTATAAATTTTGATTCCTTTGAGACTGTCGAAATATACGATCACGGGATAACCGGCCGTATCTTTTTTTTAGGTTAACTTAGAAGTATATTTTTTGTACGGCTTCAAGGGGCTGTAGACCTGAGTAATGGTTTTAATTTCAACTCGATATTTCCACGCATTTTCAAGATGAAGGGTCTTGACAGACAGACAGATTGACGGACGGATAACAAAGTGATCCTTTATGGGCTCCGCTTTTTCCTTTTGAGGTACGGGACCCTAAAAAGAGATTAGTCCAGTATTTAAGCTAGTTCTAGTACTCTTATGAAAATTAGACTCACTTTAAAAATAAATATATGTCCTGCCGACATCGCGGCGGTTACTAAGAACCTGCCGTTAGGCGCAAACATGACCAACGACACGATCTGGTGTGTGAGGCACATGTTGCACTCAGTTTTCAGTCCCTTCTCAGGGTCGAACGTCTGCATCACGATGCCGAAGTTGCCATTCACCTCGCCGATGATCGCCAGCAAAGGGTCTACTGGACTCGCTTGGAATGACACCTCTTTGGCATTCACGCTTCTCATCAGGACCTAAAGTGGGTTTACAGTGATACATAGCTGAGGACGACGATTCGG
This sequence comes from Acronicta aceris, assembly GCA_910591435.1. Taxonomy (NCBI): domain Eukaryota; kingdom Metazoa; phylum Arthropoda; class Insecta; order Lepidoptera; family Noctuidae; genus Acronicta; species Acronicta aceris. The sequence goes on along the minus strand of OU342759.1, from coordinate 1,331,939 downwards.
GGAGGACTGATTAATAAAAAGACAATTAAGTGGCCGAAAAATGGCAATCGGGCCAGCTTGGTGAAAAAATGTGAACAGTAATCAATTTAAATGTGAAATGTGATGTTACAAACTTTTATTACATATTTGGATATTTAAAATGCTGAAAGATTAATTCATATTATTATATAATTCATAATACCTACCTATTATTTATCTCGACTTACTAGATAATACTATTAAATAAAAATTGTTATTACAGATAATTATCTAAATATTGTAATATTGCAATGCTTGTAAAAGGCCGCTAAGTCATAGTACACTAAAATATAATGTAATATTTATGTACACTTAGTAGGGAAAAGTGATCCCTTGGGGTAAGATAATCCTTCGCGATTGTGCCGAAGCCATTAACGCCATCTAGTTGATTTCACTGGTAAAACATAGCTCCGGACACCTGGACACCCCGGCTCAGTCAAATCGTAATGGCGGCATGAGCGATATATCGATTTTGACGAAAAAAAATCAAAATTGTATCCGGTTGATCTAAGGTAGGCATGACTTTTGAGCTTATGTTACTTTTATTCAAACAATAATAAATAAATAATAAATAAAATTTATTCCATATAAAATACATTACAGAGACAAAAACTCTATGCACTAATACAGAAAAATAAAAACAATGTTAAATCTTTGACTTTGGTGTAATTAATCGCACCTGAACTGGTTCAACTGGCATTTTTCTGCCGTGAGTTCAGTGCGGGTACATAATATGTGATATGAGAGACAAGATTACGAGGATGCCAAGCCATGAAGCACACTTACAAGTTTTCCATTGTTGACCTCGTATATGCTTAAGATCCCGGTGTCGTTCATCATAGCCAGATGTTGGTAGTCAGGTGCTATCAGCTGGATCTTTGTAACGTTCCTATAATAATAACAGCACATCCAGTTACCAGTGTCAAATTTCCCCAATGACTAATAAACTCTATTAAGTATTTGGAGATTAAATTGAATATCGATTGAAGAAATTTGTCAGTTTTGGATACCATGATGTGTTTTGATACCGAGAACGAGCAAACTTCGAGTTCTAATTTGTTCGTTTATCTTATGTTCAGCTTGATCTTGTATCTGAAAAGGGGGGCGCGATTCTCACAGTGGGCGATAAATGAAATAGGTTTGAGAACATCTAAGGAGAGAGACTGGTAATCCATATGATAAGGTTTTTTTTATGGGATAGGGGGACAAACGAGCAGACGGATCGCCTGATGGTAAGGGATTACCGCCGCCCATGGACACCCGCAACACCAGAGGAGCCACAATAAGTGCGTTGCTCGCTTTTTATAAGGGGATTGGGCCTCCGGTAACCTCACTCACTCGGCGAAACACAACGTAAGCGTTGTTTGACGCCGGTTTTCTGTGAGGCCGTGGTATCACTCCGGTCGAGCCGGCCCATTCGTGCCGAAGCATGCCTCTCCCACATTAATCGCTCACCTCTGTTTGATAGTGAAGAGGTTAACTTCAATATTGTCATCTGCATCAGCGGTTATCTTGTACACAAAGCCGTTGTGGGTCCACATAGTAGCCATATCACAGAAGGAGTTGCTGATAAGACTGACCACCGTGTCCTCTGGTATGAAGTTCCAAATTACCTTCCAGGTCTTGTCGTCTTTTCGAAGAAACTAAATCATTGAGGTCAAGTTTAAATGAAATAATGTATGCAGGCTTCATCTTGCTATAACTAGGTAAGCTAATGCTCAGAAAATGAAGTCATAAATAAGAAATTAATAGCTGGTACTTAAGCTTTTAAAAAAATAAGTCTAGTGGTCTCAAGCGCGACTGCTACGCTAGAGGATCCCATTCCCAGGTCGAGCAAACTGATCTTTAGTGTCCTATGAAATTATCAGTAGTATTAAGATAAAACTAGTATACGGATTTTATCGCGTTATATTCACATAAACAAAATCCATATATCTATGTAATGTATATATTTTAAATATGTCGAATATTCGCGTAAGCGTAAGTCTCAGAAATCAGTTTATCAGTAGTAGGTACCTACATAGATCGTAGTTTGGATTTGTATTTGATTAATAGGCAATAGGCTCGCCCCCCTATAACATAGGACCTAAATATATCGGTGAACTGTGGGTCTACATGAGAACACCTCTTCCTAACCCGAGTGGGTCTTTCGCGATAGACATAATCCTTCTAAGCAAGTGCGCTCCATCGTAGATCGCACTGGCAATGGCGTGAGCTGTCAGTCAAGCGTAAGCCTATCACGAATAAAAAAAAGCCGTCGGGGAATACAGGCGTGATGGTATGTTATGCCATGATGGAATGGTATGTTATAACATAAAAGCCAGTTCTTCCTTCCGTACTTACCCTTAGGTAAACATCGGGTCCGTAAATAAGAATGCCGGTGAGGAAAGAGCACATGCTGGTCTTTCGGTAACCAGTCAGTTTCTCGGACCACTCTAGTACTCTAACCATTGCGATGCCATCAGATACGAGCTGTAGGAACGAGGTTAAACTATTGACATTGCATTTTATTTTTTCGTATATTACCACGACAAATTCAAGTTTTATTTTTTACTTAAATAACATGTGGGTCGCATATTCCTAGTATTCTTGTTAACCCCTCGAGCTAAGCTAAATATTTACGTTGTTACGAGTGGGTTCACGTCGGTAATGCAATGGGTGGGTATTGAATCGGGAACCACATGATCGCAAGTCCGACGCCCTAGCCATTACAGGCTACCACCGCTTGTAATCTATGTCTATATCTATCAGAATATCTATGTCTATCAGCTGTATAAACTAGTTGGGGTGTTATAATGGTCATGTTAGATGAATCACAAGTCACGGATATACGTGCCGTGCCAGTCTTTATTGTTTTTAAAACGAATGATTTTTTTTACATGTTTCATCACAATACAATACAAGAGTGAAGTGCTGGGAAAACATACCGTACCTTCTCACACCTTCAGAGCAGAATATTAAATAACTTACACTGTACAAGTTAGCCTCAGGATCTATAGCGTACAGCTGCCCTTCAATGGTCCAGCAGATAGCTACGAGAGTAGGTTCCGACACGTCCCATTTAAAGATCTCCTCCTTCGCACGGCGCAGCATGAAGCTCTTCTTGTAGCAACGCGCCACCTCCCACACGATCACACCTTTGCCCCAGCACTGGCATAGCAACATGTGCGTGCGACTGGCCCTGATGGTTTACAATTAATTCAAGATACCAGCTTACGGGTACCAATAACAATTCTGTCGATAGATTTGCTTACTAGCGATAGGATTTTGACATTACTTGTTTGGACCTTATGTTGAAATGCTATATAAAGTTAGCAAATCTACTGATTGATCTTGAGACTGGCCCCTTATCTGGTAGGTTTTTCGTACTTAGTGACTCACATGTAAAGCTGTTGGCGCCGTTTGACGCCAGTCTCGATGCAGAGAAGGCGCTGGTTAGTGCGCCAACACCACACGGTCACCACGTAGTTGGGGAAACCGCTGAACCCCACGATCAGGTCGCATTCCATCAAGCACAAACTCTTATATCTGTTTATTTCCGAGTCTGGGAAAAATCAGAATCCCCAAATACTACATATACATCCCCGTGTGGGGACGGGTTAGAATACAGTTCCTCACTGCCATTCAGATAGGCATCTCGTAAGAGCCGAGAAAATATCTGACTTGCTCGGTGGTACTGGTAGGACCTCTTGGGGTCTGACTGGCTGGCGACTACCCTTGCGTTGAAGTCTGTCGTAAAGCACCTTGGTGTGATTCGACTTTTGCGTGTAAGAGCCAGTTCCCCCTCGGTTGCTACGGCTCTGGCAGTCTACAGTTCGTAGGGGCTCTTATAGCTCGGCAACGCATCAGCAACTCCTCTGGTGTTGCAGGTGTCCATGGGGGGCGATGACTACTTTCCATCAGGTGGCTCGTCAGTTCGTTTGCCGAACTAATCAATAAAAAAAACTACAAGCAGCAATGATATAGGTACAGGATGTAAAATTTTATTTTAATGAAATTTTATTTTATTTTAATGAGAGGTGTACTACACTCACAGTTCGACGCTATGTTCAAGTTCCTTATGTACATATTATGCGAGAATAGGGTCGCCTATTGTGGTATACGGACATAAATACAAACTAAGAGCTGCTACTGAGAATTTCATTGAAGAACCAATAACATTGCTCGACCTGGGAATCGAAAAGCGTAACACTCGCACTTGGCCACAGTAGCCTAATGACTAATTAGGCAGTCAAATATTATGAATTTTAACAAAATGTAAGGAAGACGATATTTATAAGAACTTACCTCTATAGACTGCCTCATTAGTCTAGTGGTCCCAAGTGCGACTGCTACACTAGAGGTCCTGGGTTCGATCCCCAGGTCGAGCAAAGGGTTATTGGGTTTTTCTATGAAATTCTCAGTAACAGCTCGGAGTCTGGATTTGTGCCCGGTTAATGGCTATAGGCTCGCCCCCTATAACATGGGACTTAAACATACCGGCGAACCGTGGGTGTACGTTCAGTACGCCTCTGCCTAACCCTTCGGGGAATACAGGCGTGATGGTATGTTATGTTATGTTATGTTACCTCTATATTCCGCCAATATATTGAATGTCGGGTATGTCACAATAAATGTCCGAGGATGTTTCACCTTCTCTGAGAATGCGAACAGATTAGAACGATGACCTGTAATTAAGGTAGGTAATATAAATAGAATCATCTAGATTTTTTTTAAATAGGAAGTTTTTTTTTATGTCATAGGAGGGCAAACGAGCAGACGGATCGCCTGATGGTAAGCGATTACCGCCGCCCATGGACACCCGCAACACCATAGTAGTCGGCAACGCACTTGTGGCGTTGCCGACCTTTTAAAAGGGGATTGGGCCTCCGATAACCTCAACACTCGGCGAAACACAACTTAAGCGTTGTTTAACGCCGGTTTTCTGTGAGGCCGTGGTATCACTCCGGTCGAGGCGGCCCATTCGTGCCGAAGCATGGCTCTCCAACGTAAACGAAGTTTGTAGTCTTACAACAGTTATTTCAAAATTACTATTTAATTTCATGAAATAAGTATGTAAAGTAGGTACTATTTCACGGTTACCTACTGTACTGTACCTACTGTCATACAGTTACAGTACTACACTGAAATTGCTATATGTTGTCTGTACTTGGCGTTTGTTCAGCGTAGCAAGTAAGCTTTAATCAGGCGCACTGAGTGACGCTGCGCAGCTGGTTAACCTCGAAATTGCTGTGTTTATAGGCCCTTGTGGCCGTGTCGTAGAGGCCGCGTAACCGTCTCGTAGACAGCGCGTAGCCGTCGCGTAGCTGTCTCGTAGACTACGCTTAGCCTTCTCGTAGACGCTGCGTAGTCGCTTCGTAGGCATATATGTAGGTACACCACCGCCCAATACGTAGGGGTACCCTATGATTATAAGCTCTTCCAAGGTACGAAGTTAATTAAGATGATTCAAAAAGGCATCGCAGTTAGTGGGGCCGTATGTACTTAGTAAGTATAAGAAATATATACTTATCCTGCTGCTATTTTTTTATTAAACCGTCATTTCCGGGTTTTTATTTGGTCTCAAGTTTCAAGTAATGCTCTATCAAGTTTTATCTTACCAGCTATTACATCTATTCCGTCCCCGTTTGCCGCGTTGTTGGCTATATATACCAATTCCGAGTTAGTCCGATAGTTTAAGAATATTATGTAGATGTCGTGGGCAATGGCAAACACATCCTTGCCCACAAATGTCATGAAGTCCAAACGGTGAGGATTAACCCATCTGAAAACCGGAAGAAAAAAAGATTATGATGATTTGAAAGAATAAGACATTAAATTTTGTAGTAGGTAAGTACATGAAAAGTTAACAGGCGACGAAATTCTGCGTTTCCACTCTACGAAGTCTCAAATTGTTACTTACCTGACTTTCGGTTTATATGTTTCTTGAACATCCACATCTTCAGTATCTTCCATCATTTACGCAATAAATCAATGACATGCAATAAATAATAAAACTTTATATTTTATTATTTTTATAGTTTTGAAAGCAATAATATTGTTGTCAAACGATATAAAGTAATACGGATCGTTACCTAGCAACAGTATTTTTACAATAATATTTTTATTTTCATACTAAACCGCCATTTCAGGGCCGGTTGCCAGCTCTTATAAATAAAAAATCATGAAAGTTATAATTTCTGTTTCGCCGACAAATGTTTTTCGTGAGTGCCATTTATTGGCCTTTAATTTAGTTTTCAGTTTATAACTTTGTTTTGTAACTCAATGAACAATGAATTGAAACGAACGTATACAAATTATTTCATGAAACGAAACGGAACGTAATCATCATACCTGTCAAAAATCTGAACCACGAATGGGCAGTGATATATGAATAAAATAAGAAAGACAGAAAAATTGTATTTAGAAATGTGTATAGTGTATGATTTTCTAGGGCAGTTTAGTTGTATAAAATGTGAGAAGTGTGTGTATATTAATTAAATCACCATCATGTAAGTTATCTTGATTTGCGTAGCTTCGTAATTATGTGGTGTTTATTATCGTATTTAGAGTTATTAAGTTGATTTACTTATTGTTTGAGTGTTGTTATGTGTTATGATTGTGTTTAGGGAGAACATCACCGGGTCTGTGGACGATCCGGTGGCGCAAAGATGGAATTCGTCGTCAATAGACTTCGCGGAAATAACAATGGACAGAAACTTTGCCCTCTTGTTGGTGTCGCTCATATCTGCAATACTATGGATTGTTTATATAACCTACTACAACAGCCGTGTATTGGGCTACATTCTGACCAGGCTCATCAACAAGTTCTATTTCCAAGATGACAATTTTAAAATAGGTGAGTGACCCATTTATTTATATCTCTTCAACTTATGATCATGAACAAACTAGGATTGGTATCTAGAGCGGAATGACTTTCATTGGTCAGAGAGTCTAATACCGTAGGAGTCTTTCATTTAAAAATATTTTCTAATATGTATGAGTCATCACATCACACAGTGGTTTAAAGATTGCCACAAAAACTTATATTTTTTGCTCACAATTTATTTTAAAGGCTTCATTGCAATGCCATTTTTTGTATTTGTTTTTTGCTGTTGTTGAAATCTATATAATAAGTAGTTATTAAAAGTCTTTAATCATGCATGTATGAAAGGAAAACGGATATATAATGGATGATGAGAAAATTAATTTAGTTGCCGGTTTTCCAAGTTCCAATTTCCAAGTTCAAAGTTCAAATGTTTTTATTTCAAATAACCTTTTACAAGTGTTTATGAAACATTATTGAGTCTAGTTGCATGGTTCGAAAAAGCTGATCTGGAATTTCATATCAATAATCTGGTTTAAAAATATTTCAACACAAAAAAGACTGTATGGCATATGAAAATTATCTGATTGATAATATAAATATCAGCCTTTGATAGTGTGAGTAATGGTGGCCATCAAATAAAAGCATATTTTTATCAACATGACTTTGTTTTGCATTGTTATGAAAATTACAGCATGGGATTCAGTTCCGCAATTGTCATATTGGAATACTTACAAATTATAAATTAAATAATATTATGGGAAACAAAACATCATGGAATGCCTCATAAAATTATATTAATACTAGCTTCTGTCCGTGACTTTGTCTGTGTGGACTTCAGAATTGAATCTAACCTGGATTAAAAGTATTAAGTGTTATCCAAGACTATAATCTATCTCTGTTGCAAATTTCATCCAGATCCATTCAGCTGTGCTGGTGTGAAAGAGTAACAAACATCCATACATCCATACTACATTAAACCTCTCTCAGTCAGGGAGTCGCCTTTTCAATTTGTGCCATTTCAGTTCTAGCCAGTGAGCTAACTTCTTGGTTTTTTCCTTTGAGGTGTTTGTCATCCCACTTGAAAGACAATCTGATTCTATACAAGCCAATCTCTAGCAGTATATTATATGGTCATGTTTTAATGGAAAATATGGCAATTTTCATTTAGTAATAATTTCATTAAATAATAATAGATTATTTTCAAACTGCTATCACAAAATTAAGCTCTATCAATATATCTAGGAAGCTTTGTTATATCAATCATATTATACTATCAAGCCTGTACCTATTTCTAGTTAGGCAAAGATGTACTAATTTACACCCATAGTTCACCGGTGTCCAATATAATAAAGGGTCAGCCAGCAATTAACCACCTTGTTGATGACCATGGGCTTTGTGCCAGATTTGTGCCCACAAATCCAAACTGAGCTGCCATTGAGAAGTTTATAGAAAAACTGGATTGAGAGAATCAAGCCTAGGACCTCCTTATGACATCTACACTAATAAAGCAGTTAGATAAATGAATTGATTTAATTTTATTATCTAATAAAACTTATCTGATCTAGTACCTACTTTTCTCTTAGTACAGCTATACTGACCACACTGATTACGATGAAATTGTGCCTTATCAGTTAACGCAAGTGATTTCGGTTGACGGAAAATGTTATGTTAAATTGATTACATGACCGTTTTGGTATTTCAGCAATGCAAAATATTATTACAAAGATTGCATTTATTTAATTACAAAGCTGCTGCTCCTACATATTATATATCATACTAGCGACCCGCTCGCGGTTTCACCTGCGCTGTTTCGTTCCTAAGAGGCGTATCGTGATGTTATATAGCCTATGTTACTCAGTGATAATGTAGCTTTCTAACGGCAAAAGAATTTTTGAAATCGGTCCAGTACTTTGAGCCAATTTGTTACAAACATAAGTACTTACATACAAGTCTTTCCTCTTTATAATATTAGTATAGATTATTAAATGTTTGGTAATCCCTTTCAACAAATGCATTGTATGGTATAACGGGTAGTTATTAAAAACCTGAGGTATAATTTGTTTTTTTTTGTATGCCCATAACCAATTCAAATGGAAATCTCTCACAGCAGCCTAGGCCTACTTTGTGTCCTTAACATAGACAAGATAAGTAGGTAGTTATAAGAAAACTAAACAGGTAAGTACATTGAGTTTAAGTTTCTTCTCTCTATTAGTCTTGTTATGTAACCTATACTTTTACAAAGTTGACAAAATATTGGTAATCAAACAGTACACAAATTCAGTTTTCATCACACAAGGATTCTCAAACCTAGTACCTTCTTATGACCGCTACACTAATGAGGCAGTTAGATAAATTAATTGATTTAATTTCATTATCTAATAAACTTATCTGATCTAGTAGGCACCTACTTTTCTCTTAGTACAGCTATACTGACCACACTGATTTACCAGGAAATTTTGCCTTATCAGTTAACACAAGTGGACTGCTATAGACTGATGATGATGATGATGAAGGATTCTCTTTACTTTGCAAGTTTTGTGTACCTCTAAAATCAATTTTTACTATTCACTTATGATCATGTAAGTTACAATATAAGAAATCACAGACTTAACCTTTTTTCTTTAAAGGTTCCTTCACACTAAATGCCTTGTCTGGTAAGATAATGTTCCGGGACATAGTGTACATCAACTATGATTATACTCTGCGGATACAAGATGGCTACTTGATATTCAGATGGTGGCGGTCCTATGTACCCAAGGATGTTTCTGAAGGTAGGTCAAGATTGCATTTGTTCACGCATAAATATCAGTAAAAATATACAATACATTGTGATAAGGTTATCAGCATTCACAAAATTTATGTATTTTGATAAGTAAGTATTGTCATAAAGTGGCATACCATATCAATTTTAGTACCACACATGCTTACAATTAATCTTGTGTGAACTGAGTACAATATGTTATAAAGTTTAAAAACAATTTAAGATCAAGTTATTTAATTAAACAACTTAATTACTATCCCAACATAAGCTAATGTAAACCACTTCAAAAGGTTTCACTTATTAACATAATAAACAAGTTAATGAGATTACAATGAATATGCTACAGAAGTTACAAAGGCTGTATATAAAAATAGTTTCCAATGTTTTTGTTATTTATAATTATGTCCTTGTTCTACAGGAAAACGACCATACGATTGTCATTGCTAAGTACTAATGTTTTGTTATGTGCTATTTTTGCAGACCTATCTCATTCAGACACTCGGCTGTCAATCATGCTAAACGGTTTCGAACTTCATTTCTATAATCGGTGCGACTTATACAACGAACTTGAGAAAATATTCGGTCTCGAACCTGTTATCAAGCAACAGAATGATGACGACTGCACTGATCGTGATAAGGCTATGAACGATGCAAACGAGAAGCGGCGGCGTGCACAGGAAACTGTGAGGTCAGAGGCAGCTATGGCGCGCACGTGGCGAGACCTCATCCCCGTCATAAAGATCGATATCTGCTCAGGAAGAGTGGTCTTCGGTAACAGATTAGTCCCAACGACATTATCGATTAGTGTTGAAGAGTCACATTTGGTGTACAGTACTAAACCCCCCGCCTCCAGTCTAGATCATCTAATGCATTTCGTCAAAGCTAAAGCCGAAAACTGTAAAGTAATACTTGCTCCAAGTCCGAATTACACGTCAATGGTGGATGAACCACCGAGATACATGGGGGAAGGTTTCGTAGTAATGAGTTCTAACTATATCGAAGTCTACTTCTATATGGATGAGCCAGGGTTAGTGCCAGAACAACCTGTCCTTCTCCAGTTGGCTAACGGTGACATCGTAGAATCGGCTCCCCCTATTTGGGGTGTCGATATCAAATGTGGAAAAGGGACAGACTTCAGCTACGGACCCTGGGCTGACAGACAAAGAGACCATCTATTTAAATTCTTCTTCCCACCGAATTATAAAAATTTAGAAGTAACACCACAACCAAAACCTGGTGACGTAAGACAAACACAGTCTTTTGATATAAGACTGTCGACTTTAAATGAAGCTACGATTGATATTCTTTTTACGAAAAACAAAGAAACCAATGCAGTTCATATAAACATTGGTGCAGGTTCATACCTTGAAGTAACACTCCCATGGATAGTGTTACAAGATGGATATACCACTAAGATTACTGGTCAACTATTGCATTTAGAAGCCACAACAAGTCTTCAATACAGAAGCTTGGCTGAAAGTGAAACATTGGAGTATACAGTAAAATGCCACTATCCTCTCGTGTGGAATCACCATCAATGTTGGCAGTTGAGTTTGACCGGTTGTAAAGCCACAACCCACCTTGTTTATACACACATAGACTTTTTTCAAGACCTTATAAATGATTGGTCAACAAAAGCTCGGCCTGATATTTTGCATTTCGTTCCTTACACTTGGAAAATTTCGCTTTTACTCAAAGAATGTGAAGTTGTGACGGTAAGCAATCAGTACAACTGGATAGATTGCAGTTCAACGAATCAGGAGAATAATCATGTTGCGTTCTGCGGAGATCTCCTCGACGTCTCGTTTGATTTGCCATTTATCGATTTCTTGCCAGATTTCATACCTCTAAAGATCTGGGTCCAAGGTGAAGCAGTCGACATGAGTCTCTACTTGCCCGAAGTAAACACTTCAAAACTACTTCTCTTATCTCTAGATAAGAATATGAAGTTGGTACCATGCAGACTAAAAGCATCAAAATGGAGAAGAAAATGCGTAAAATCGCAGGGTTGGGTGGACTGTTGGTCCGTACCTATTGTAGCTTTGAGCGTAAGATACAATTATCATCCAATCCCGCCACTAGGCCCTGAACCCCAAGCAGATATAACTACACCAGAAAAAGAAGAAATCCTGTTATCGCCAATGAGAATACCAAGGATGAGGAAACAGCCACAAATCAATTGGAGTTTGGATGGAAACAAATTTGATAGAACAACACTACCACCTGATAAAGTGAGCGTAGAACTTGAAGTGGGACCTTCTATCTTATTGGCCTATGGAACTATTATTACAAGCTTTATGAATTTACTCGAAAATATATTTGGCGAAGACCAGACTTTTACGGACATGCAAAAAACTCCGAGCATGGAAACGTTTTACTGGTCCAATGAGAATACGAAACTTAATGATAAGAGTAGTGTTAATCAGCACACTGAAATATCAATAGACGACTCCACAGACTCGAGTAAGGGGCCTTTTGACCCACGACACTACAGACCTCTGGACGTGACAGTGTCAATTATAATCCACGACATACAGGCGCACTTAGTAAAGAATTGTAGTGAAAATGAACCGCCTTGTCCAGTCGTGTTGATTGAACGATTTGGGTTCGAAATGGATAAAAGCTTTAGGGAGACCAAATTGCAACTTCTATTAAGTCCTTCGATATTAGTATCTGCTAACAACTTATCGCGGTCGAACCCTAACAACTCAGGGGCCTTGTATCAAGGTCACTTGATGCTCTCCTCCTTCCAACTACGAGGTAACGGTTTCTTCAGTGACACGAACCGAACTGTCGAAGAAGATACTGTGGAGTATGCATGGATGATGGAGCTGCAATTAGGCCAACTAACTGGGCGTCTTACTTTACCCCAATTGTACCAAATAATATCTTCGTTAGAAACATTTTTGCTTCTTATCTGTGATAGCGAAAACGAACTCGTGCCGCCTAACCCAGCAAAACAGTGCCATCACGGTTTAAACACTGTGATGTGTCCAGAAACAGACCATACTCTGAAGTACAGATGCCCAACACCAAATGAAATAAAATATAAAATGATTCGAGTCGCGATCGATCTCATTGACATTTACATCGCAGATTCAAATACTACTCTTCAATCGTGGATTTCTCCAGTCAGACTAAGTTTTTGCAACTTACACGGGTCAGGATTCGGCACTGGCCTGACTGGCTTATTACCGAACATAAAATTAGCTCTCTATACTCAGACAAACATGCAAACGAATACTCATCACCACTCGAACGGTAGTAGCGCCAGTCAGACCAAACCGCCCGAAAGTGATAACTGGGTCGGAGTTGGGTCGGTTGCTTTAGGTCCTCTGTTGATCGAAGCAGCCTCATCACTGCCCCAAACGCCCAAAAATCTACATTTAGTTCAACAGAAGTTCTTAAAACTTCACGACGATAAGACGAAAAGACTTTGGTTTCTGTGGCCAGTTGAAGGAAAAAGCTCGCAGTGCGGTTGCACAGGAGGGTGTGCGTTCTTTGGATCGAATAGAAACGGGCCTAATTTCTTAAAACCTAACCCCAACGACCTCAATGAAGGGATCAACGTGGCTATGTTTAATATAATAGAGACGACGCCAGGTGAATACGGGTACGGACAAAGCTTGTTGCATGCAGGACAACTTGTGTTTCATACGCCACCATACAATAGTTTGAATGTCTGTCTCCAGCCGACTAATGTGGCAACATTGATACCTTCGCCTTTGCCCCAAAACTTGAATAAGTCTCCTCAAAGCGCAGAGCGTCGTAGCTTAACGCGAAGGTTCTCATACACAAGCATGAGTAAAGGAAGTAACAATCTCTTGGTGTCCAGTACAAAAAGTGACGTTCCTTATGCTCGCTTAGTTGACTCATCTGTGCCTTTAGGGAATTCCAAAATTGATAGCGATTCTAAACTTAACAAGAGCATACTAAACGTCCCTCAGATGGAGAGTAGTGTTTCAGATTCCAAATTAGCCCTCAGTTGTGGAGCCAAAGATAATGCTAATGTTACAAGCAAAAAGCCGCCTCCGACAGAAATAGAAGCGTTTGTGGTACCAAAAGTACCCGCGAGGAGTGTCGCTGTGTCAGAATCGCATTATTCTTTAAATTCTCAAGTCCCACCAGAAGATACTTTATCTCAAGAAGTGCAGAGAACTATGTCTATAACTAGCGAAAACCATTCAGAAGCATTTTTTTCGGCTGATGAAGATATGTTTCCTAGCCGCTCCTCAAGCTTAAAACATTCATTCGGCAGTCGGCACAGCAACCCCAGAGATAAAAGTTCATTTGGTATCAATGATATAACAAACGAGAAATGGACGAGTTCCGCGCCCAAATCTGAGGCGGTAGACATACCGGATACGATAAGCAACTTGAGCACGGGCGTCCAACCAGATTCTGAGAGTGGTTCGGTGTCCTCGACCTCATTCATATCTGCGATCTCCTCTCAAGAAGACATGACGTTGGTTAATCTTCACATGCAGACCAACAAACCTATAGTTGATTCACCTCTCCTAATGGCCAGTTACATGCATAATTTGCCGCAGTACAAATGCCCTAACTGGTCCACCTGCTCGTTGCCTAGTGGCAGTGATGTTTTCACGTTACCACTTTTCAAGAGAGCCGATGATGGCACTCTGGTTTATGTTGGGCAAAAATACCTACCGAGCTTCGAGCCTCTCGGAAAAGTGAATGTTCTCAGACTAGTATCAAAGAAAGATCATAATAACCAGAACCAGCAAGGGCCGTACTCTAATTTGCCGCCGCATTTCAATTCTCAAGTCAAAGCTCACCCTTACCCTCAAGGATGGTGGGATGTGCAACAAACAGTACAGGATAGTCAAGAAAATACTACAGAAAAAAGTACTGCATCAACGGTTACCACTACGAGTGACTCAAAGAGCGGATTATTCATCAAACTTCGAGGAGAAATCGATATAATGTTGACACCTCTAGTGTTGGAAAGTACTCAGAAATTTGTCGAGTCCTTAACTCCAGTATTGGCGAATATACATCCAATAACAGTGATAAATCACTTGCGCCTCCTATGTATTTCATCGGTGTCCAGTGCTAACGTATTGAAACAAAAGCAGTATGTACAGAATTGGCTGCCTCAGATGCAAGACCGAAGCCAGTCTAACCTGGTTACGGATAAGGACGACAAATGTAAACTTGCAACGATACCTCATTCAAACGTATACGAAGAAAGCATTTGTGAGTCGTTACAAGCAACGGTTACCATTCCTAAAGTCAACATGATCTTCATACAATCATCAGTAGTAGAAGACATGATATCTTTCTCAGCATTAGACAACATACAGGATTTGACTTGCGTGTCATTATTTGGAGTATCAGTTGAGAATATAATCGCGAAGTATGTTAGTTCTAGAAAAAATTTGGAATCAGTCCAGTTGTACTACAGACCTACACTCAGGGCTTTGGGAAGTAAGAAGTCCTTCGGTATAATGAAGGGACCTCGAGCGTTAATTTCGGCTCAGTCTTCAGGGAAGAGACGAGGACCGGAGAGAGGAGAGCCGGTTTATATAGAAGCCTCTCAACAACAATGTGAAGACACAACTATAACTTTAAATGTGGGTGAGTAGCCCAACATCGATTCAAATATTCGGAAGATTCAATTATTTCTGTGTACTGCTAATATGCAATGTAATTTTGACTTTCCTCTGTATTTGTAGGCAAAGTTCACGGTCAACTGCGCCGCATACGCAACGAGTCGTCGCAATTGAAAGATGTTACGATCACAGGCATACCGTGTCAACACTCTAAAGTTTCCTTCAAATTCATTAGAGTTGACTCTTGTGCTAAAGGATGCGAGTCCATGGTAAGTATTGAGATGTTGTTCGTTGTAATTTGTGCTCTATTACAATGTTTTATAATTAAATATGCCCTTGTCTTATTTCGCAGTGTTGCCAAAATGGAACAGCAGCAGAAGCTCAGAAAGATAACCCCATCGGCTACATCATGTTCGAATGCGGGCTCGAAGGCATCTCAATAAAAGTATCAAAACACTCGCAATCCCATAAACCGACACAGACCGAAGAAAAGAAGCCTGTTCGAGCTGACAACGAAAGCTGCAGAGAATCTGTCAAGTCTGCTGAAGAGTTGAAACCAGATAAAGATAGAAGTACCAAAAGTAGGACGTCTGGAATAGAAGATTTGTTCAGAAAAAGAGATTCAAGTTCCAAACCTAGTACTCCAAACTTGGGGAGTGCTCAGCCTCCTCCTGTTCCGCCTCCGCCTGAGCCTTCTACTCCTGGGCCGGAAGAGCCTTCGAACAACGACAGCACTACCACCATGGTGCCCCTCAAGGACAATGGAAACACGTCGTCTTGTGGTATAGATCTGAAGGTAGTGTGGTTCAATTTTGCTGCGCCTCCAAGGACTCCAATCACGAAGAAGATTGACTATACAAGGTAAAATTCTGAATTCTGCATGAATTAATGTAGTAGCCGCTGCTAGGTGCCAATTTGTATTTTAACATTATCAACTCAGTAATAATCAATACAGTATTATTCTCAAAATATACAGATAGAGTAAGGTATAGAGTAGCTTATATTTATGTCGTTTATTTTTAAGTTTTACGCAATCGCGAAAGAACTAATTATTTGTTATCCGAGGGACGATTTGATGCTTTTTAAATACCTTGTACGTATTTATGATGAGTTAAGAAGGAAGATAAGTTCCAGTCTATCGAACGGTGGGCGATGACAGTTCGGTGGCTAAAATTGCCACTATTGTTTAATCACAATATGATTCATGGACGCACGGTTGCACATAGTGCCATATATACCCAGTATAAGCTGACCACTAACTGTACGAAAAGTCTATACAATGGCAATTCAATAATAATGGCTTTCTACAAACCGCGTGACACTTTGTTTCCGTTCGAATGATAGATTGCAACTTGTTGTAATAATGGTAATTCCAGACTGGACTGGAACCTGCTGAGCACGGCGTCGCCGGCCATCAACGCGTGGATGAACCCGTGCAACCGCGTGGGCATCCGCGTGGTGGCGCTGTACCGCGCCCGCGCGCGCCGCCTCACCGCCACCGCCGCCAGCCTCATGGCCGCCGCGCTCGACCTCGCGCCTCATCACACCCTGCCCAAGGTTACTTATTTTATTCCTGAATGAGTTACGCTTGACCGCCAGTTCGCCTGATGTTAAACGACACTGCGATCTACGATGCAGCGTGCTTGTCTACTACTGTTATATGTCTACCTTTGGAATTCACGTCTAATACAGAAGATGTACCTACATTTTAACGAAAGAAAAATTAACTAAGGTAGCTTAGTTGGCTGAAGGTTCCGAAATTTTAGTTGGATGCAGGTTTTAAGTATTAAAACCTGCATCCAACTAAAATTTCGCCTAAAATCGAAATTTGTTTTTGAAAAATTTTTATCTTTGAAATATTTAGTATATATTAATGACAAATAAAATAAAAAACTGCTAAGAATAGTTCACAGTAAGTTATTAACAGAGAATATACCTAGAAGAAATTAGATAATAATTTACAGAAGAAAAAATGGTCAAGTTTCATTCTTCTAGTCATACAGATGACACACATTTTCGAATTCATATAGAGTTGGTCTATTGCCTTCTTTCCGTAACAGGAATACGCAAAAAGTGACTTCCTCTCAGGCGGTTATGGAGGTATGCTTTAATTATTGGAAAATATACTAGAAGAAACAGCTACTTGATTACATCATAATTTATCAAATACCTCTTTTCCAGAGTCGGTACGGGCGTCACACGCCGATGGCAAAGCAACTACGTGAGGAGCCTTCCCTGCAGCTTTGCGCAGTGCTGCTGCGGTACGCGCTGCAGGCGGATGCTGCAGCCGTGCAAGCAGACCTGGCTGAACGACATCTACCATCCTTGTCTACTCTACGACAGGTTACAAATATTATTTTAGTTGGAGACTCTTAAAATTCTATTCACTCACAAGACATTTTATTATTATTTTCTCGTTTCCTAATACATGAGACCTAAACTTGCTGGAAAACTAGGTGTACATTGGTACGCATCTGCCTGACCCTTTGGGGAATACAGGGTATGTTATTTGGGGTATGCTAACTTCAAAAACAGTTTACTCTAAAAACGAGATAGAGTATTTACCACTGATAAAAATATCGATTGTATCAGAAGATAAGAAGTATGCAAAAATCGTAGCAAGTGGCGGTATATAGTTTAAGCTTGCCCCTGTGGGACAAAGGCGTGAGTGTATGTATGCATGTAAACTATCGATCTTATATCACACAAATTAAGTTCGAAATAGAAAGCAAGGTATCAGTTGCTCTATTAATTACAGGTGTATTTTTTTCTCTAGACCATGATAAAAACGGCTGTGATATTTCAGGGTGTGATAGTCTTGAGTCGTCAATGGAAGAACATCCTGTACACTCCTCTGTTACTGGAACACAACTATAAGAGCAAAGTTATGAAGCCACTCAATGTCACATTTGCTCTGCCCGATCTACTGGAGGTAAGAAATTACATATTATATACTAACTAGCAGCCCGCCCGCGGTTTCATCCACGTTGCCCCATTCCTAAGAGCCGTAATGTTAAATAGCTTAAAACCTTCCTTGAATCACACAATCTATTCAAAAAAAACGCTTCAATATCCGTTGCGTAGTTTTAAAGATTTAAGCATACATAGAGACGGACAGACAGCGACAGCTACTTTGTTTTATACTATGTAGTGATGATAAAAGTTGTAGTTGTAAATCCCGGCGAAAAAAGAGTAGGTATAATAAATATGATGATATGATGATGATATTGGTTGAAATTGGGACTGAATTAGCGTAGCGAAAGCCTAGCTACCTGGTTATAACAGTAATTTTGGTTGAAAGCCTGCTTTTACACGGATGTATTTATTTTTTACCTAGTGCAGGGGATAGGGTCAATATTTTGTGCAATCCCCTCCAACCACCACAGTCATTGAAAATATATTAAGATAGAGTTGTACTCTATCTAAATATATTTTCATTTTCAATGACCCTAGTGGTGAGAAATAATCATTTTTTTTAAATTTTACTACTAACAAACAACTATTATTATCTATTGACGTTATAATATAACCAGCCAGTTTGGCATAAATAATATACGACCTTCAGTAAAAATACAAATTCTGTTCCAAATTCAATTATAGGTAGATATAACTATGTATGGAATTTCTATTATTTTCCTTATTATTTTCAGGACTCAGTGGAAGGTTGGCAAGAATACCCACTGGAAACTGAGGCTTTGGATGAAAACTGTCTACTACTTAATATGGATGTCGATAAAGTCAATCTCCCTGGTGAGTGTACTATTTTATTAACATTCATATTTGAGTACAGCATAAATATAAAAGGTCTCATTTCAAGGAATCGATTTGCATTTAATTAATAATAGAATAGAGATTAATTTATGTTTCAAAAATTTAATAATTATTATTAAAATCAAAATCGTCTTCTTCGTATTGTAAATACTTTTTTTTTTGTTTGAAATGAGACCTTGACTTCCGATTATAATCGGAATAATTATAACCGGAAATTGCAGTAAATATATTTATACAACCTTCAGAATCAAGCAAGCCATATAAATAGCAAGTATTAGATTCACAGTATCAGCATAATATGGCTTTTATTTCGCCAATTGAAATGTATAGAACTTAATTACATTGCATAGCATTATTTTTGCAAAATAACGCTGTTACTAATAATCTATGCGCGTACGCACTGTTTTGTTTCTTTCGTTCGAGTATCACTTAGTATTTGAACAAAATTATACAAAACAGTGTTATGATACACAGTTTATAAGTACAGTTCAGTCAGAATAAATAGACGTGTCTGAAGTTGTCGGCAAATGGTTTTGCAGTGGAAATTTTTAATATATATAAAACTCTGTGTTAAGACAATTGAAGTCGTAAATTTTTGCAATCGCGAATTCTGTCCCTACTAATTTCGTTATTATTGCACAAATCTCATATTTTATCTGCGTGGCTGTCCGCAACGGCTAATTTCAGACACTTACATTTATTTAGACTGTGATGTAAAAGGGTAAATATATAATTATGATATTAACACGTTATCGTTTGTGGGTGAAGCGTCCGGCGCGGCGGCTAGTCCGCGTCCGCACTCGTTCCCATCCACGCCGCCCTCCGGTTCGTACACCAAACACTTTGTGTTGTGCTGCTTGTTGAGACTTGTCAAATCTATTACTATCTCTATATAGTTTAAATTTGGTTGACGTCTGTACATTTCTTTAAGCCCTTTCCATGCGATGTGGAAAACTCGTTTGGCCTATAGAGATAACTCATTTGCTTATGCACGTTTTGCTTTCCTCTACATTGGCGTTAATATTGCTCTAAATTCAACCTTAGCCTATTTACAAATATAATGTTTTTTTTTTCTGTTTTGTTTTGATCCAAAATACATTATTTTCTTCTGTATCGGTTATCTACTAAAAAAATAAGATAATGTGATTTACAGGTCTCAATAGAATTGTTAGTTGAAGTTGTTTGAAATGTTACTTTCAGTTTTATTAAAATTTACACATAGATAGACACATATTTAAAACTATGAGAATTTGTATTTTATGTTTAAATTATTGTTATATGCTTAGATGATCTTAGGATTGTTAGTACATACGTGCTAATTATTATCATATCGACATTCTGTCTCTTTCAACTTCGATAAAATGACAGAAATAAACTATTATGATTTATTCAAATCAAATTCTCATTTCAAACAACTTCAAAGCGTGTGTTCCGTTTGTTGTTATTGTTATT
The DNA here is from genome assembly GCA_910591435.1 of Acronicta aceris. NCBI lineage: Eukaryota > Metazoa > Arthropoda > Insecta > Lepidoptera > Noctuidae > Acronicta > Acronicta aceris. The sequence goes on along the minus strand of OU342759.1, from coordinate 1,311,556 downwards.
TGAATGTGAATGAATCATACATCATATCCATTTCTTCTTCCCGTTTGCTTGCCATCTCTAAAATAACCATATAAGCATTACTTCATCTCATTGGTCAATTGTGTGATCTTGGTTTATAAAAGTGATATTGATTTCTGTACCTTTAATAGTATTTTTGTATCTGGTTCATGACAATGGACTGGTCCCCTTTAATATAAGAGTTAAGCTCTCGTCGGTGGAATAATCGCCACTGTTCTCTATCCTCTGTCTTTTGTTTGTCTCTTGAAGACTTTGTATAAAGTCTTGTCTCAATCTTCCTTATCCTCGCCAAAATTATATTTATCATTGGCAAGTTGTGAATGCCCAAAATTTCAAAATATACCTACACCATTGAGGAACTCTGTCTAGAAGTTTAGTTCATTTCATCGGCCAGTTACGATGTTGTTATAGAAGTTTTAGTTTTTGTTGGGCTGTCTTGTGATCGCTTTGTGTACTTACAGCTACAAGTGTCATACACCTTAAGGCTTGAATGTCGTAAGAGACATTGTAACTAGTGTCGTTTACGTCCTTCGAGCTTCTGGTAACGACTTTATAATCATGTCATTCTTGTAGGCTAAATATGTTATTTACTTATCAGAAGATTGTTTGTCGCTTAGCTTATATCTATATAAACAGCTTAATTATATACTTTTTGCTGTAACGAAGGCCTAGAACGCACTGAGGTTTTTTCGTAATAAAAACCTATTCAGTAAAAACCGGCCAAGTGCGAGTCGGACTCGCCCTTGGGTTCCGTAACATTATCTATAAAAACGGCAAAAACATCATGTTTGTTGTATGATAGCCCTTTAAATATTTATTTTATTCTGTTTTTTAGTATTTGTTGTTATAGCGGCAACAGAAATACACCATCTGTGAAAATTTCAACTATCTAACTATCACGGTTCATGAGATACAGCCTGGTGACAGAAGGACAGACGGACGGACAGACAGCGGAGTCTTAGTAATAGGCTCCCGTTTTACCCTTTGGGTATGGAACCCTAAAAAAGAAGATTTTACGATTACATTTAACCGTTCGCGAGTAACGGCAGTATGGATTAGGCCTACACTACAATATAATATACTTACAATACGGCCTCAATTTAATTAAAAAAAACTGGCAATAATGCTATACTATGTCTAATTATGTCTGCTATTGTTTTGCTGCTATTTTATATCCAGAAACAATCCAATCATTTTTCCTGGGAAAGCATGTACCTATGATATTCATAATTATGCTTTTTCTTTGGTCAATCAAAATGATCGAATTATTTCACGTCGGAAAACAATTATAGCTATCGGTTAAAACGTTGAATGTATTTTATTGAATTCACGTGGTGCAATTATACCTGTTACTTTCTGGTTACACTAACATGCTCTTTAAGATTGATTCTTTTTTGCTGAGTCTTGCACATAATTAGCATAAGAAGTCTTAAAAGTTGGGTAGTCTTTTTACCCACATACTATAGCAAGCTAGTAGCCAAGAGCCAACCAAGCCAAGAGTAAATTATAAGTCAAATAAACATGTGTTCAGCTATATATGTTTATACTAAATCATGCCCTCGTCAAAATCTACTACGACACCCTGATATTCAAATCACAAACACCTTCCATCTCATTCACTCCCTATGTTCCCGCACATGGCGTCTCCCTCGCACACGTAATCTCGCTACATTAGTGATGTGCTAATCCCGTGTCATCACAGTGCGGGGCGCGCAAAGCAGTCGCGCGAGCCTCGTGTTCCCCTCGCTGCCATTCTCCACGAGGAAACCCGCCTTCCACGACGACGCCATTGCTAGTGAGTAGTACATTGCTCGTTTTGTTACTAACATGTGTAAGAGACACGCCAGCGTATGGAAATAAAAAGCAACGGGACAAGATTCTCTCTATCTGTCGACGATACCAGTATCAGTGAGTATATTTCCAGTTATCATAATTTTTGAAACTATTAAAGATTTTCAAAGGAACAAGAGAATGAGTATTGAGGAGGTATAATAATATGAATTGGAAAGTGAATACATAATTTTAATTAGTATATAACATCAACAGCTTTGTAAGCAGTGTGATAGCCTAGTGGCATGACCGTTGGACTGCCAAGTTAAAGGTCTCGAGTTCGAACCCAAGACACGCACAAGAAACCTGCATGCCTGAGAGATTTTCTCGACGGCGTGTGAAGTCTGCCAACCCGTACTAGGCCACCGTCCACCGTGCCAGCAGTGGGACAGTATAATGGGTCGATTTTGTTATGTTTATGTTATTATGTATCAGCTTTGTAGCATCAGTCATATGCTAGACAGATTACGTCCTGAAATATGGCTCTCGTGAAGTGTAAAACTGTTGCTGTTTTTTTTTAACATAAAAGGATTTGTGTTCTTTGTTCTGTGTTCGTGTTAACTGATGCTTTTTTCAACAAAGCTGATTTTCTTCTTTACATCCTTAACCAGTAGATTACGGAACCCTGAAGGAAGATCTTCCTACTGTGGGGTCTAACCCGTCTCTGTACTCGCCGCACGGCAGCGACGAGAACATCAAGAATGATCGCGCCAGAGAAGACCTGTACCAATGGATGGCCAAGCAAGAGCCCATTAAAGTGGTAAGATAATATCAACATACTGATTTATGGAGTACTATCGAAATGTAGTGCATGGTGATGCTCTAAATATGAACCTTGGAGGTTTTACTGTCAAGTAACAAAATCACAGTCTGCAGGGACTGGGGGGATTTACTAAATAAAAGACAATGTATAGAAAGGTATTTATTGCATGGTATCCGGCACTACGAAAGTCTTGTTATAGCCAGATTTTTACCTTATCAAACAAAAAAAAATTTAAAAAGGGAATTCCTTTCCACTTTTACATGTGATTCCATTGTTTTATCAGGGATTTAAAAACCATGATCATTGAAAAATGCACGCAATAAATAGTTAATCTTTTACGAGCATGCGATAAATTTCAGTCTCATATTCCACAAAGTGGGGATAAAAACTAACAGGTTTCTCATTTCTCATACATCTGCTGTAACATCATAAAGTAAAACATGTGCTTGCGTCATTGTACTAATCAGGAGCCAAAGAGCAAGAAGCCAATTATCCCTCCTTCGAAGATGAACCCCCGCGCCGTGACCGCCACCATGCCCGCCTGCAGCCTGTACCCGCTGCAGGGATCCCTGATGCTGCTGGATGCTCATCTCGTATTCCAGCCATTCTTGGCTGCGTTAGGAGTGTCTCCTCATCAGGTCACTCAGGGTGAGTGACGTTATATTTGCTTACTGTAAGATATGATTCACTTATAGTGTTTTTTTTAAAGCTTACTAGCAATGTGGGTCGCACATTACTAGTATTCATGTTAACATCTCGTGCTAAGCTAAATGCTTGTGTTACGAGTGGGTTCACGTCGGTAGTGCAATGGGTAGCTTTCGAATCGGCAACCATATGATCGTAAGTACGACGCCCTATAAAAGCACTGCCAGTCATTAGGCTTCCGCCGCTTTGTTCTTTAATATCCGAGTTATAAAAGATTCAACTTGCTTCTTATGTTATTTTAGTATAAGAATTCGATATCTAGCGAAATTATATTATTAACACAACCTAGCAGTGACTATAGCTTATAAGACTTCACTTAACCATAAGTCCAAGATAATTTACTGACGCCATCGCATGACGTGTTAAATTGCGATCGTTTTACGATTGAGAAAAGGGATGCCGCTCTATACATTGAATAGCGCTATCCCTTTTCTACAAACCTAAATATAATTGCGTATGTGGTACAACCGCTGGTGTAGACAATAAGTGCCGAGCAATACAGTTATTGCTAAATTCCAGGCGAGTCTAAGAGCAAGAGCGGCTCAGCGGACGGCGTGAACAGCGGCAGTGGTAGCGGCGGTCCACCGGCGCTGGACTCGCTGGGCTCCAAGCTGTCGCTGGTGGCCTGGATGGACATGTTCCGCATCGACATCGTCGTCAGCGATCTCGCCGCTAGAGACCGCCGCCACGCTGCTAAGGGGAAAGGTTAGTTACAGAGGAAGATTTCATTTTTATATAAATTTAATTCCTCTTTTCAGGAGTTTCTTATTTCTTGCTAAGCGGTTTTTAAGCTTCAGTGGAGCGACTTCAAGCGTGCTAGGTCTAGATTTATATCAATAATCATGAGCCTTCCAGCGATAACTGATTCCAGACAATCTTATTGCTTATCATAATTAAAAATGAAATATCTATCACCCATATAACCAGGCACACAAACTCACCCGACTTTCCCATCGGAGACGCCAGCGTTCCTCTGCGAGAAAGTGTCCATCGACGTGGACCTGAAGAAAGTGGCCGACATGGCCGTGGACGACCTGATCCAGCGGCAGAACGTGCTGTACATCTCACGGGGACAGCTCAAGAAGCACATCAGCACCATGCTCAACTTTAATATCAGCATACGGTTCATATCGCAGCAGGTCAGTAAAAACGTCTTAAATTGACTCAACTTTTTAGTTTTTGTTTTAATAAACTAATATAACATAAAATTACTAAAATACCTCATTAGTATTGCAGGACCTAGAGGTCCTGGGTTCAATCCCCAGGTCGAGAAAAGTGTTATTGGGTTTTTCTATGAAATTCTCAGTAGCAGCTCAGAGTTTGGATTTGTGCCTGGTTAATGGCAATAAGTTATAATATTACTTAGTAACATTACTACACTTATGTATTACCCCGATTTAATAGGAGGCGAGCCCGCAGTTCCTCGGTAGTCCATCTCTGGTACGTAAGTAACATCAAATTGTGTTGGTTTAGGTGAACATGCCGCTGCTCCGGCTGCTGCATCAGATCAGCAACATGTACCAGAACGTCAAGGACACGCAGATTGAGCTGCGCACACAGACCAAGATATCGCACAGACAGAACAAGCATACCTCGTCGTCGGGTGAGCAATTTTATTGGATATAAACAGGACAAATATTTTTAAAGCATTCTGTTTTAATTATCGAGAAACCTTTTTTTACTAAAAACTTTTCGAACTGCTTTTGCATTTTGGGTATTCATATTCATATTCATATATTTATTGCAATCCATAATGTATGTATAAACAGGTGGTAAGAATAATAGACAGAAACAATTTTATAATGTTCTCAATGCCGCTTCTGGTCTCTTCTTAAAAGAAGAACAGGTTGGTTAGAGCATCAACCACGCAGTGTCTTAAAACCTTAGTCTCTGTTGTATCCACTTGGAGAGGCAACTGAAATCAACAATCCCTTAAGATCTTGCATCATCACTGTCAAATAACAAATTTCTTTCTTATAGTATCGGACTTCAGAGAAAACCTAGTTAGCGTGACATCATTAGAAAAGGAGGTCCAATACGCCACATTGGAACCTAAATGGGACCTGATAGCTCCGCCACTGACTCCTGACCTGGCGGCTGTGGTGCCGCAGTCTTTGAGTCAACAGAAGCTGGCTCAGCCGACCAGGCCAAGACCACAGTCGTTTGCGCAGAAACTTAGGTCTACGGGGAAGAGTGTGAAAGGGAAATTAGGTAAGTGATTTTGACGTTGTGTATGTTTAAATCTCGTGATAGTTATGATTTTTATTATACTACTAGTTGCTGCTCGCGGTTTGACTGGTGTTCCCGTGCTTTGTTTCTGTGAAATCAGTCAATCCGTTCTCGATACAAAATGTATGACGAAATCAATTCTCTTCACATTTTTTTCGTGAATTATTTTCCTACTTTTAGGGGAGGAGACAAATCCAACAAATCAAAGTTCATAAAAATCAATCGCATAAACTGACCCCTCAATGTACAAAATACTACATAATATTGTATGAATACAAAGCGATCTTAAGTTTATACGGGAAATCTGACTATCCGTAATTTTAGAGGTCATCTTATACTGTCAATTTTTGGCACGTTATATAGTCAGATTAGCGAGTTTTACGATTGGATAATTTTCCCTTTAGATGTACATTACACAAATATAATAATTATATAAAATAATGTTTGTAAGAATTTTTAAAATTTCTCGTCATAAAATACTCTTGATGTTTTGAGCATCCGAGTCTCTTGTAGGCTACAGCTCATTGAACGAGGGCGGTCACACGCCCATGTACGCGGGAGTGGGGGCGGGGGCGGCGGGGCCCGGGTCGGGAGCGGGGGCCAGCGGGGCCAGCCCGGCGGGGGCGGCGGCGGCGGCGCAGGCGTCGCTGAGCTCTCCGTCGGCGGACGCGGCGGACGGCAAGCTGGCGCCGCGCTGCTGGAGGACCGTGTACCTGCTGCTCGACCTCTACGCCAACATGCCCGACGCAGAGACCATCACGCACAGGTACACTCACTCAATTTATATTTGTAATACAAATTAACAACTACTACCTACTTAATTTATGATTCAAAATTTTATATAATAAACATTTTTGTGATAAAAAAATACATCTGTAACTAATGAATTGTTGAATGTATCTAAATTTAAAAATAACCTGCTTACAAATTCCCTACTAAACTAAAGTCGACCTCAGAAAACTGTATACAAAAAATACTGCCACACATTTCCACAAACTTTCGTAATTTACATCGATCTAATTTACTGACACATTAAATACCTCAAACAAAGAAGTTATCAAAAAATTACTACTTCCCTGAAAAATCGTCGCTAAATTGTCTACATAATTATAAATATGTAATCAGGTTCTCAGTGACGACGGACATCCCAGAACATTACCGACATAGCCGCGCAACGCAGCGGCCCAGCTCTCGCGAGCAGAACACCAGCAACTCCTCCTCCAGCGCTGCCAACATGGGCATCGTCGTCGTTGGAGTCGCCAGGTATTTAGATCTTCGAAAGATCTCATCTCGATGGTTTCTGATAAAACAAATAATCATGCATCTAGCTAGAGTAATGATATAAATTGATTTGGCCTTTTGAAGAAGAAGCCATAGAGGTTTTGAGTGAAACAGATTCTACTGACGGCATGCATGCATTGAATCAGTCATTAACTCATTGTGTAGCTCAACCATAACTTATGGAGTGTAATAATGCAATGATACGTAAAGTGGCTATATGGATAGTTACCACTCTTTGTGGATATATATTTTTTCTTATTTTATACTTTTCAGTTGATTTTTTTTCGTAGTCGAGTTTTAGTTTTTTAAGCTTAATTTTTATTGGCAATATAAAGTGATTGTTGCCTTTACATTTTACTAAATCTGTTGGTTGTGATTCTTGTCTGATCTCGTGTTCCCCCAGGATCCACCGCACCCGCCTGCTAGCATCTCTGTCGGGGCTGAAGCTGGAGGCGGAGATCACGTCGCTGCAGGCGTCGCTGTCGGCGTCGCGGTCGCGGCAGTGGTCGCTGACGGGCAACCTCGGCCGGACCATGATCGTGCTGCTAGAGGGACTCGCGCCTAACCATCAGTCAGTAACACCATTTTTTTATAGTATGAAAAATCCTATCGACTAAAAATCGTACTTGCCTTCCTTTACTCCATAGTCATGCCATGGGATTCATAATATTCACCACAGCCATGAGTAACAAACACCCTAACAACTATGAAACAAGGAGTATATTAATGACATACTCTGCTACATCACACCAATAATAAACAGTAGTAATAAAAAACAAATAATGAAAAAAGTAGCAACACTTTCTGTAAAGTCAACACAATCGACATTTCACTTGTTTAAATCTCATCAGTAGTTTTTGAATTACTACCGAACATCCATACCATCCCCGAATGTGTCTATCACATTCACGTACATAAACCGTTAAAATCATTGCTTTTCCTTCTTTGTAATCGGGTAATAACATACAAAAATGACTGACACGATGATCCTTTAAAACTTTAGTTAACTGGGTAATTTCAAAGTCAGATAACGACGTACGACGGTTGTCTATGATTCGTTGTCATGTATTACTTTGTTTGTAGGACGGTAGTTCGTGTGAGCGTGGGCAAGTCTCAGGCGCTGTACGGGTGGGAGGCGGGCCGGCAGGGCGCCACCGCCCTGCTGAGCGTGGGCGGCGTCAGGGTCGACCTGCCGCAGCATCCAGTAGCCTTACACGGAGTGATGACGCGGTCCAGTAGACAGCTGTCGTCGACGTTACAAGTAAATTATTATATTTAAAAAAATATTTATTATTTTTCAGGATCTGTTGGAAAGTTGAGATAAAGTGTTGAATTTTTTAGGAATTGGGCGTAACCCGTACTTCGTCCCGCCTATCGCGCACGGCGCCGTGCCCGGCGGGGGCGGGTGGGGGTGGGGGCGGGGGCGGGGGCGGGTCGGGCTCGTCGTCGGAGGGCTCCCCGGCGCCGGCGCCGCGCCCGCCCCGGCCGCCGCGCCCTCCCCCGGACCACCCGCTGCTCAACCCGCTGCATCTGCACTTCTCCATACTGCTGCAAGTATGTCTCATACTGATTCCTTTAAAAGTCGTATGAATGGACCATTTAATTTTCAAGATTTTTTTATAAATTTTCTTACAATTTTATCAATAACGTCTAACATTTCAGTTATCCAATTTATAAAAAAAATTATAATATTTTTTCTTTTTTATTCGTGATTAGACTTACGATTGAACGCCAGTTCGACTGATGGTAAAATAATATAATTACAGCCTCATTAGTCTAATGGTCTCAAGCGCAACTGCTACCCTAAAGGTCCTGAGTTCGATTATCAGGTCAAGCAGTGTTATTAGGTTTTTGCTCGGTTAATGGCAATAGGTTCGCTCTATTTGTGTACATTATAACGCTTCTGCTTAACGCTTCAAAGAATACAATCATAATGGTATGTCTACATTATGTTTATAATATCAATACTGCATTAAAGCCTCAAAATTCTTTTTAATTTTTAATTCTAGTAAAATTTCTATCGATTCCTACATCGAGCAGTGGACTGCTATAAGCTTGTGATGATGATTTTATAAAACAATATTGTCAATAAAATTTCATAATAAAATAATGTCGTATCAACAGAGTCTGAGCATAACGGCGGCCCTGCTGCCGTCGCTGCAGGCGCAGTACAAGATGGAGCAGGTGCAGAGCTCCGGCGTGACTGGCAACAAGGCACAATTCACCGTCGATCTGCAACAACACTCGCTCAGCTTCGTCACCAAGCTACAGGTACCTATGTCGAAGAGGATAAAGTTGATGAAGTTCCGATGCAGTAGTGATAGCCTAGTGGTATGACTGTTGGACTGCCAAGTCAAATCTTACGAGTTCAAACATAAGCACGTTCTTCTGAGCGTGCTTTGAGTTTGAATTCAAGACCTTCTGTGCGTATTAATAGTTAATTATCACGCGCTTAAACGGTGAAGGAAAACATTGTGAAGAAACCTGTATACCTGAGAGATTTTTTCGATGGCGTGTGAAGTCTCGCAACTCGCATTAGGCTAGCGTGGTGGATTATAGGTTAATCTTTCTCCTTTTGAGAGGAGATCCGTGCCCAGTAGTGGGACAGTATAATGTGTACATTATGATTATGACGATCTGGTTCTAAATATAATTAAAATAGGTAGGTATATGGGTGTTAAAAAAGTGAAATGTTGTTAATTTTATAACGTGGGAGAGCCATGCTTCGGCACGAATGGGCTGGCTCGACTGGAGTGATACCAGGGCCTCACAGAAAACTGGCATCAAACAACGCTTACGTTGTGTTTCGTCGAGTGAGTGAGGTTATTGGAGGTCCAATCTCCTTTTCAAAGGTGTTTTCAACGCACTTGTGACTCCTCTGGTGCAGCGGGCGGTGGTAATCGCTCACCAGCAGGCGATCCATCCGCTCGTTTGTTCCCCTATCTCATAAAAAAGGTGTCGGAGGCCAACATCCCGGCGTCGGCGGCGGTGTGGCTGCCGGGCGTGCACGTGGCGGGGCGCGTGCTGGAGCAGCGCGGCGCGGCGCGGCGCGACGGGGCGCTGCTCCGCGCCGGACGGTACGTCGCCGCCGCCGCCGACATCGGACTGTTCGAGCACACGCTCTCCACCGACCTGCTCAACCACCTCGTGTTTGTGCAGAAAGTCTTCATGAAGGTCAGACCCCCCACCCTTCAGAACATAACACGACCGTCACTCCATACATACATACATGCCATCACACCTGTATTCCCTCATAAAGGTTAAACAAAGATATATATTAATGTGCACCCACAGTTCGCCGGTATGTTTGGGTCCCATGTAACAGGAAACGAGCCTATTGCCATTAATCAAGCACAAATCCCAAACTCCGAGCTATTATTGAGAACCACTCATACCTTGAGAGCTGTCTATAAAATAAATAAAATAAAAAATAAAAATCATTTATTTTCAGACCATCAGATCCATAGAATATTAGTAACAATATAACTTATAGATTATGTTAGTATACATGATAAAATAAAAGTGACAAAGGCAGAAAAGTAACACCCCCAATTGGCAGGCTCACCAAACCTTTACAACATGTAGATCAGTGAACCTGCCAACCAGGGCTGAATCGAGTCGCTCACCCACCATCCTCAGGACTCGATTCGAGCTTCGCCGCACCCTGTTCACCAGTGAGGCGACCTTTTTTCACATTACTGTTTATGGTAAAAAAATAACGTTCAAAAAGCTATGAAGTTATCTCTCTTGAGTATATAGTTTTGACTTTCACTTCGAAACAACTGTGCGTATCTGAAATTATCCGCAAGTGACCTTGCAGTAGTAAATTTGAATAAAAAAAAAACTAGTTGTAAACACTACTGGCGTTTATATGCGCTGACGTATTCATGAATGCGATATTTATGCCCAAACAATTTCACCTACGCGGATACCATAAGTTAATGGAGTGCGCATTGTGACTTTAATTTGTATAATTACTGACTTAAAACGCTTCAGCTGATCATGTCTTCGTTTCCCAGGAAGTGAATGAGGTAGTACAGAAAGTGTATGGTGGCGAGAAGCCCGTACCGCTGTGGAATGAAGAAGAGGTGTCCACCTCTGCTCTTAGTAGAATTCTGTTCTCGCTCACCATCAGGATCAAGGTAAGTTCAAATTATCTTTAGAAACAGTAATACGTTGGACGTTACATCCCATTAGTTGCCAAATATAATAATAATTAACTTATAGCGTAAAATATTTGGATAAGCGGCTTTAAGGTACAATAGTTGAAATTCCATTGCATTTCAAGTAGTTTATGAGACCTTTTCCTTGTATTTTATGATTCTAAAATCGATTCAAGGGGCATTCTGTAACAAGGTGATATTTTAGTGAGTGCTAATAATATGTTTTGCAATTTCCAATTTGGATTTCTTATAAAGTGATAGTCGACACCGCATTGTGCAATATGGGAGATACTCGTGAGTTTTGTGACCTTTAAGTCATGTAATAATCATGTAAAAAAATGAAATAAGGAATATTGAATGTTTCCTGTCCAACATCCATATTTCATGTAAATGTGAAAGTATCTCTGTTGGTTCACGTCTAAATTGCTGATCAGATTTCGATTAAATTTGGAAACATGTAAAAAGATTGTATAGTATATATCCTTCCCCAGGATGAATGAATGATAAATCTTGGTCTAAAAAAGCCTTTGAGATGCCAGTGAAACTGTAAACAGTTAGTATTTAATAATATTTGTGTCGGTCAGCGCATCCAGCTGACGGCGACGACGCCCAGCAACTCTGCGGTGCGGCTGGAGACGGGCGCCGTGGAGTTCGAGATCTCCAACCGCGTGCAGAACGTGCAGCAGCCCACCGAGCCGCATGAAGTGCGACTCTTCGCTAGGGCACAGGTAACACCCACACACCACTATACTCAAACTCACTGGCGTACTGTGTAATTCTACCCGGGACAATTGCCGCCCCCCATTTATGCAACTAAGCAATCTGTGAATATTCTGATGTGTGAAAAAGAAAAGCCCAAAACTGGAAATTATACAATTATCTCTATCGTCTCTTTATCCTCCAAAGAGAAACAATATAATAATACAGTCATTTTGCTAATGTCTAGGTGGACGTAAATCTCAGCCTAGGACAACTGATCCGTAACGCAATGTTTGAAGAAGCGGAGCCTGAGTTCCAGCAATATGCATTCTTCAACACCAGAATATGTAAGTTTTTACTAGATAACAGTGTGTTACGTTGATGACACGTTTCAGAGACGTAGCCGACCGGGTACTACTCAGTGGAGATAAATTATACTCGGAACACACAAATATACAAATTTTATTGACAATAGGGTTGATTTTGATACAAGCTAAGTAGGAAGACAAAAACGAGTAGGGTGAGTTAAGCTCAGGGAGGGTTCGGCGAAGGCTTTGAGGCGAGGTCCGACCGGTAGAGGGCGGCACTTAACTCGGGCAGCTGGAGCAGGGCGAAGGCCCGCGCGTCATCTGCCGAGCTATTTATAGCGCCGCGCGGGGTGAGGCTTGAGGTGTGGGGGAAAGGAGTGGCGAGCGCGGACCATGTCACAAGTGTAGTAGATAAAATATTATTATGTTGAGTCAAGGAAGATAACGTTATTAAATTGGGCCTTAGGGTTTTAAATAAACGCCGAAACATCAAGCTATATGTAAGTTTACCCTTTAGATCGTCCTTATTCCGTCCCAATAGCGGTGATTTTCCCAACGCAACTGATATAACGTCGTTTTGTTGTGTGAACGCCAAAAATGAATTCTAAACATACTTGTACATTCGATCCCTTCTATCAGCAATGCGCAACGCCTTCCAAGATGAGATGGTATGTGGTGAAGACAAGGAGGTGGTGCTCATAACCCTGAAGCGGCCTCTGATCTACATTCAGCCGGTGGCCGTGGACAAGGCCATCCTCGTGTGGCTCAACTACAAGAACGCCTACGAGTACTGGAACGAGAAGAGACTGAACTTGAACAAGGAAGTTCTCACCGCCACGCAACAGGTGTTTGAGAAGGTAAGCCAGTGACAAAATTGATTTATTTCATATCATTACAATAGTACTTTTATTAATTAGATTCTCGTATGTATATCCATATACAAAGAGACTACTTTGGGAGGGCCTTCTTGGCTATCATTTGGTGGCTAAAATAGGTATTCAGATAGTATTTTCACGGAAAAGCTTTCAGACGAGGGTTATCTGATCACTAAACTTTATGACGATACTTGACAAGATTCGCCACGGCAAAATATACTTTATCCCTTAACAATATGCTCGCATGAAACTTCAGATCGGCTAAAAGTTTGGTTATCCCTCTATTAATACTTAGATATGAATCTTTGTCAGACGCTCCGTATTTTTGTTAAAGGTACAACTGACGTCACAAATTACAACACCTCATTTGAGCACATTATTCTTACAACTGAATGTAGACGATATCGGAATATGTCTGCCGCTGAATCAACCGCCTATGGTAAGTTTACATTCTTTTTAAACTTTTTATAGTGTTCTAGCCTAAGAAAAATCTTAGATAACGAGTAGCACTGGAATGTGCACAAATTGAGGGGAGGCCCACAGTGGTTCGAAAATGTTGAGTCAACATTTTTATTGGAGATGTTTACTGGTTTTTAGGGTTCCGTACCTCAAAAGGAAAAAACAGAATCCTTATAGGATTACTTTGTTGTCCGTTCGTCTGCCTGTCTGTCTGTCAAGACCCTTTATCTTGGGAACGCGTGGAGGAATCGAGTTGAAATTAAAACCTCAGATCTACAGTCCCTTGAAGCTGTGAAAAAATCAATCTTCTAAGTTAACGTAAAAAATTATACGGCCATTTATGACGCAAATTCGTATATTTCGACACTCTCAAGGGAATCAAAATTCAAAGGGTATCCCGTAATTCCGTTGACCTAGAACTATGAAATTTGGCAAGTAATACCGTCTTATACTACAAGTATAGGGAAAAATCTGAAAACTATACATTTGTAATTAATTATAATATGTACTTACAAATTTATACGAAACCCTCGGTGGGTGAGCCCGATTCGCACTTGTCTGGTTTTTTTTCGTGATTTGTCAGTTTTGGATATGCCAAACAGGTACTACAGCAAGCTCATGATTATGTGTTAGCTGGGTTAGTTAGATTAGGTACTTTACTGTAGAATAATTTGTGTATCAGTTTGTTTTACAAGAGAAATCGAATAATACAATACATAATCGCCTGTATCTAGGAACTTGTGAAGTTATATTCGGTGTCTACACCTAATCTGCCTAGGGTTAGATGGAGGTACATTTATTTGGACGTATTTAAGTCTTAAGCGGCGAGGTGGGGCAGTATTTAGTCAATTGGTTAGGTGTGTTGGAGATTGTCTCCTGCCGTGTTAGGAAGTGATGAGGCGGTGTGGCGCAGGCGCGGTGGGGGTGGGGGTGCGGCGGCGCGGGGCGCGGCTGGGGCGGGGAGGCGGAGGCGCGGGGCGCGGTGGTGGTGACGCTGGAGGCCACCAGCATCGGCGCGTGCTCGTCGGGCGCGCTGGTCTCCAAGGGCCGCTTCGTGGGGCTGTGCCTGCGCTTCGCGCTCGACTTCGAGGCCTCGCTGGACGACTGGAAGCCGCGCCCCGACGAGCCCAGCCTCAACGTCTGCTGCGTCTCCGAGGGCACCTACGAGGTCTGCAGCAGGACCACCGCTGCCAAGCATAACGGTTAGCTCACATATTCATCCTACTTATTGACACTTAACATTTTTTGCCATTTTGAATCGAAATTCTTCTACTTATTGCAACAATGGTTATACAATTTTTGAGTAATATGAGACCACCTCAATGTTAGGCGAAAATCTATCGTGTTTTTTATTGAAATAAGTATTATGTTGGCCAAGCCCACAGGCTAACAATAATAAACAAATAAAATAAGTATTAAGTAAATACCTATCTTCTAAATTAATTTCGCTATCAGAAAATTTCCTAAAATCAACTTTTATGGCTGAAATGTCGTGAAATGAATTATTATGTAAGTGCAACCATTTCAGAAAACGCCAAGTGGTTCTTGAACGTGTCATGGCAGATGGAAGGCGTGGACATACACTTGGACGTGAACGTCGGAAAGCAACTGTCTGCTCTAGGGCATACACTTACGATGTTGACAGGTTAACATTTTTCTGTTCATACCTATTGAAGAATACTAAACTTAAAAAAAAAACAATGAAGATATTTTTGCCTTATATTTTTTTGCACTATCAATAATCTTCTTGTGTCAAAATTCCGATGTGCCTATTTTATTTTAAATTGTCTTTTTATATTTTTCTACCAGGATATGAAGAGGAAGACCCTCTAAAGATGGACTACGAAAGCGATCTTGATGACGAAGCCGATAACAGCAAAGACTCTCAGGTACCAATATCTTGGCAATGGCGGTCTACTTGAGAGTGACATAATTTAAAGGTTATGAATTCAAATCCATGTTCGTTACCCTGTCTTCAGCTTTTATTGCGAATTAAAACCATCTGCAGTTTTTTTCTGGTAACATAATTTATTTTCATGCTAAAGAACTCACGATGAGTTCTGTTCCCAGGTTAAGCAAAGTTGTAATTAAGTTGTATCGCTGAAATTCTTAGTAGCAGCTCGGAGTTTGGATGTGTGCCCGGTTATGGCAATAGGCTCGCTGCCCTATAAGATAGGACCTAAACATATTGGGGAACTCTACACCACTGGACCTTTCACCCTTCAGGAATTAATCTTTATATCAACATTCCACATCTACTAGGAGAGCATAATCCTCCGTCGCAAATACACGGACCACCTGCCGGCCTTCGTGTTTGATACCAGCATCGACGCCAAGAAACGATCTAAGCTCATCGAAAAGGAAATGAACGAGCAGGTCAAGATCATTAACGACCTGCGCACCCTGGGCGCCAGCCACACTACCATAGAGTACGAGATGAAGAGGCTACACGACCTGGAGGCGCTGGTCTTTAAAGACTTTAGGAGGTATGCTGTAAAGAGATATATGTGCTGTGCGAAAGACTGGTTATTTTGTTCCAGGTATTTTTCTATCCCCGTATATGGGTACAGTGAATGTGGTTAGTCCGTGGGCCCAACCGTAGGATAAGATAAGGAAGGTCTAGTTTTTAGTTGGCAGGAGTTTGATACACTTCTCCTGGCGTTGGAAGATAGGACCAATTTTCTGTATTTTAAAAAATTAGCTCTTGCCTGCTTTTGCACTCTAATACCAAAGGAGTTATTGAAACTTCTGGACGCAATGTGCCTCCTTGCCAAATTTTGTAATTTAGGCGTAAAAAAATACTGATAAACTGAAAATTAATTTCGCACTTAATATGGATGTTATTTAACATAGGACTGTTATTACAGGAGACAATGACTGCAACTTAGTAACTTATTCCAGGGATATGATTCAAAAGCTTCGTCGTCAGAGTGTGCGAGCCAGTTCCATCACGAAGGGCAAGCTGGGACTGGGCTCCAACAGAAGTAAATCGTTTGTGGTGCCCACTCCGCCGCAAGAGAGGAAAGACTTTGAAAGGTAAGTTGTCTTGCCAATGCCTATTAACCAAAAGTGTTTATCGGTATCTAATTTAAACAATCTCAAAGAACTTTATGAGACCATAATTCATTGAAATTGTCTCAGCTGTTTAGAATTGATATGTTTATACAGTTTGTCAACATGATCGTCATCGAACTGAATCATAGCGTTTCATCACATTGGTCGTGGCAATATTCGTTTAGATCAAGACCTGACTGGCCTCATCTGTATCTGTTTGAAAACTGAAACTGAAGAGTATTTTCTTGTCATATTATTATTTCGAAACAATAATAAAAATGACAATGTTACTATAGCAATACCTGCTAGCTCGAAAAGGAAGAAGAATTATCGGAACAAACTTGTCAACTTGTGTTTTTTATATTCTTCATGAAACTGTGTGTCTAGTGTGGGGGAACCGAACCTGGCCATGCCGGCTGGCGTGGGAGACTCCGGGGAGACGCTGCTGCTGGCCGACGACGACAACAGACTCGCCGACATCATCGAGGGCGGCAGCTGGAGCTCCATGGAGAGCGAGCCGCTTACTGGTCAGATATCGTACTTCATGGATAGAACGGAGATTAATGAGGCAAAAATGGTGCAGTGTTGTAGCAATTGGAAATCTAGTCTAGTTTACCCTAATTCCGGCCCTTTAATTATACTAAAGCAAGATGATATACTTATAAAAGTTGTAAATCTAAACTAGGTGTGTTTGGAAGATTTGGCAGGTATTAATATAAGAGCGCATGCGCAGGTCCATCCCGGTCAGCATCTCTGCGGGGTCCGAGGCCCGGTACCGGCAGCTCCCGGCCGCTGCAGACCCCCGGCGTACAGCGACAGAGCTCGTTACCTGCTCATCCTGATCACTGGCCCGATGACCTCGAAGGCGTGGAGCTCAGGAGAAAACATGACCACAGGTATTTAATTTGAATCTTAAATATGACTGTTACAACCGTGTGCCCGCGACATTTTCTTCGTGGACTTCAGAATTGGGTCCGACCTGGATAAAAAGTAACCTATGTGTTATTCCAGACTACAATCCATCTGTGCCCTTTCATCAAATTTCATCCAGATCCGTTTAGCCGTTCTGGCGTGAAAGAATAACAAACATTCATACATTTATACTCAGAAACTTTCACGTTTATAATATTAGTAAGTATCGTTAAATTATTAACAAATTGCGTAATTTTTTACTTGATTTCTCTAGATTGTATTTCTCGTTTTGTGTCCTACAGTTTTATGTGAACTACAGATAATATATTTATTTCGAATCTGGGTGTATTTTGAGTTCATTAAATCTGTATTTGTAAAGTTCCTCACGATACAGCGCCTTACGCAATTGTTATTTTTTTAAGAAATACGTCGCCCTGCTAAGATTTTCTTCTGTCCGATACAATACAACTACCTGTAAGTCATACAAACATTTGTTAATGTTCTAAAGAACCTTTGTAATTCACCCTCTTTCGTAATTTAGAAGATGCACAAGATGAACGTAGTCTCATTTTCTCAAATGACCTAATTAGTGTTAATATTTATTTCCAAATTAATTGTTTAAATAGCGGCGGCGTGCCACAGTCGGAGGGTCTTAGTTCTGAGAACAAGACCACTAAAGCGAAGACTGCCGAGCCGAACATAGACTTCGAGCTAGATGTGAAGGTGTACATCAACAGCGGCAAGTGCGTACTACACACGAAGGAGCCTAGCAGAGATGACGACACTGTCAAGATGTGAGTATTAGGAGTTAGAAAATAGGTCAAGCAAGAGAAGTTGTCCGACAAGCAAGATAAGTGTATGTTGTAGGGAGAGCAATGCTTCGGCACAAATAGACCCGCTCGACCGGAGCGATACCACGGCCTCACAGAATACTGGCGTGAAACAACGCTTACGTTGTGTTTCGCCGTGTGAGTGGGGTTACCGGAGGCCCAATCAACTTTTAAAAGGCGGGCCACGCACCTGTGACTCCTCTGGTGTTGCATGTCCATTGGCGACGGCAGTCGCTTACCATCAGGCGATTCGTCTGACGGTTTGCCCCCCTATCCCTTAAAAAAAAGAAGTTGTACGACAAGCAAGAGAAGTAGTACGACAACTTTGTGCAACATATTTCAGCAGCTTATCCGTGGTATGGGATATCTGGTGCAGTAAAAAATCTCTTGAGTTGTATGATTCCGGTGTAAATAATAATAATAATTTATTGATATTATCATCAGCATATTATTATCTTGATATAAAAACATTAAAGGAATACGTACATTAAAGCACTAATTCTTCACCTAGATAATGATATGCATTACAAAAGTAGAATCGGGATCGATAAATATTAAGTTTTCTAGATATTAAGTAGGTAGAACCTCAAAGCTGCGATATTTCTTTTTTCAAAAGGTCTGTTTATAAATAATAGGTGGGGAAAAAGTTTCTTCGCATTTAATATGAAAACTCAAGACTCAACTTTTTTTTCAATGTTAATTTACATTTAATTATAATATTTAAGTACCATTTTGCTTAACGACTTTTTGCCATCTTGTGGGTAGTGACATGATCCCATTGTTGTAGAAATTTTGGGACTTCTGATCAAAAAAACGTGACAAGTAGTTTTGGCAGTCCTCTCTTGATGTTAACCTGACACTGCCTAAAGAATTCTGAAGAGATGGAAACAGGTGGAAATCTGAAGGTGCAAGGTCAGGGCTATATGGCGGATGCATTAACACGTCCCAGCCAAACTCTCTTAATTTTTGCTGAGTGGCCAAAGATGTGTGTGGTCTAGCGTTATCGTGATGAAAGACCACACCCTTTCTATTGATCAATTCCGGCCGCTTTCTCCCAATTTCTTGCTTTAATCTCATCAGTTGTTGGCAGTAAAGATCCGAATCGATGGTTCTGCCTAGCGGTAAAAGCTCATAATGAACAATGCCCTTCCAATCCCACCATAAACACAGCATCACCTTATTGCGAGTTAATCCGGGTTTTGCCACAGTCTGTGAAGCCTGACCGACCTTTGACCACGCCCTTTTTGCACGTTCTTGTCGTACGTGATCCACTTTTCATCACCAGTTATCAATCTCTTTAAAAACGGTTCAGTTTCATTACGTCTCAATAAAGAATCGCAAATGAGTACACGGTTCATTAGGTTTCTTTCAGTGAGCTCGTGTGAAACACAAATATCGAGCTTTTTTGTAAACCCATGTGACATGGTCCACGCTCGCCGCTCCTTCCCCACGCCTCAAGCCTCACCCCGCGCGTCACTATAAATAGCTCTGCAGACGACGCGCGGGCTTCTCCTTCGTCCTGCTGCAGCCACCGAAGTTAAGTGCCGCCCTCTACCGGTCGGACCTCGCCTCGCAGCCTTCGCCGAACCCTCCCTGAGCTTAACTCACCCTACTCGTTTTATCTTCGTATTTAGTTTGTGTTAACATCAACCCTAGTGTCAATAAAATTTGTATATTTTGTGTTCCGAGTGTAATTTATCTCCACTGAGTAGTTCCCGGTCGGCCACGTCTCTAAAACGTGTCCTCCACGTTACACCCAGCTTTTTTCAAATGGGTCAAAACTATTTTGTGGTCAATCCCCAGTTCTTCAGCTACGTCGTAACTACTGATATGCCGATCTTGCTCCACTTTTTCAAAAATTGCGTAAATTTTATCTGTAACAGGGCGACCAGAGCGAGGTGCATCTTTAACATCAAAATTCCCGGATTGAAAACGCTTAAACCAACTTTGTGTTACTCTTGCTGACACTGCATTAGGTCCATAAACGTCACAATTTTTTTTCTCGGCTTGCGTTGCATTTTTCCCCTTTTTGTAATAAAACTAAAATGTATCGAATTTCTTCATTAGATTCACTCATTTTGACAGAATGAACAACAAATGAAAAATAGCGGGAAACAATTTTTTACTAAATTGTTTCTTTTTTTTAAATGTAACTTTTTTAATGTTATCAAAATCAGCCAGATAAAAATAGTACAGCCAAAAATTTTTTATTAAAAGTATTTAATTACTAAATGCGAAAAGACTTATTCTCCAACCTAATATCTAATTAGGGCAATAACCCTACGTTTAACACATACTATTTGAAAATACTATTACTACTGTCTGGACTTTAAAAGACACCGTGATATTCCGAGTTTGTTTTGTTGTGCGTTTTTTCTTAGATGTTCTAAGTAAGCAAATGCCGGTGCTATCTAGTTTAAAAAAATGTGAAACATTTATTTGTAAAAGTGTCTTTACAGAAATAAATTTCATTTATCATTTGACTGATGAGTCTAGAGAAGCATAATATATTGCGCAAGAAATCTTTATAATATATTTTTTTTTCAAATTCTCTTTGAAAAAAAACTGAAGTTTGTTCTTCTCTGTTGTGAATATTTGTTGTAGATAAAACTTTGAGTATGGATTTGTCCTTTTTGGTGTAGTGGTCGCATGCGCGTGGGTCGGTCGGCATCGGGCGGGCTTGGCGAAGCCCCGGGGGCGGGCGGCGCCGGGGCGGGCGGGGCGGCGGGCGGGGCGGGCGCTGCCGGGCCTGCTGGCGGCGCGGGCGGCTCGCCCACTGCAGCGCGCAGGAAGCCCGCGCACGCGCGACACCAGCCCATGCTCGACCTCACCGTGTTCCGCGTGCCCGGACTCGACCTCAAGGTACGTATCTGTGGAGGGACGAAGGTGTGTTGCCCCTCCAACCAAAAGGTGGATCCTCCAACCAGGCGTGTGTTTTGCCTGGCGGGCAATAGCCCGACGGTTGATGTCGGGCGGTTGTATATATACAAGTTTCGTTGAAAACTTCAGTTGCGCGATTCAGAATTTTCTAAATATTTTGTATGCAGCAGCGGTAAATGTCGCTACAAATCACTTGCTTGCTGTTTAACCAATTTTACCTTAGATTCTTAAATAATAAGAACCAACCAAAGCAAGTCAGTTATACATCCCATGCAACTATAAATGCTAAAACAAGTTACAGTAGTTTAATCAGAAAACTGCTTCGTGTAAACAATTTAAGCTATTTTACGATGACAATGAAATATCGTCCCAATCTAATTCAAATAGAGATGAAAAAATTACATCCATAGCTACTGAACTGATAAATTCTATCATGAAGTCGAAAATACCGATACTGACTCGAGTAATATCGGTATTGAAATTTCTATTTTGATGGGATTTAATGTTCTCTAACAGGTCCACTACGAATCCAAGACTCTCCCAGAAGAGGCAGTATCCCCTCAAACCATGCCAAACCTCGCCTCTCTCAACGTTGGTGCTCGCAAGGTGGGGACCAAGAAAGCGGCACTGTTCGCATGGATCACGCTGCAGAGCATTCCAGAAGAGACCATCATTAGCCCACACATTCTGGAGTTCTTGGAACAGACATTGGAACCTATTCCTACCAAAGCTTCATTCTCGACGCCTACTCCAGGTAAGTTTCTTACAGAACTACTTGTAAGTGCAAAGCTAAAGTCATTTATTCAAGAAAGACTGTTAGATGAATGCTTTTTAATGTCAATGTTGTATTTTAAAAGGCCCCAAAACGCCCGCTTTTTTTCCGCCTCCCTTGTTACATATTTGACCATCTTACATTAGACGGTCATGGTACAATATTCTTGATCTAACCTTTGGTTTTTACCAAATACTATTGTTCTATCCTATTCTCTTTTCTGAAAGATTTACTATAGCTTAATTACTATTATATAAGTAACACTCGTGCCCGAGCTAGTTGAAGTAAAATAAGTCAGCAAAATAAAATGGTTCTAAACTTAGATGTGACGTGAATATATTTTGGTATATGTAGATGACATTGTTATATGTGAATAAATTTCATATTGGGATTAATATAATTATACTCGACGTTTTACTAAAATTTGTTGAGCAAGCTAGTTCAGCAATTTCATTATTGCGGTCGTAAGACACATTTCAGAATATCTTTTTTTATGTGGGAAATTCCCTAACAGAAGCGGAAAGCGGTTCCCGTTCCCGGTCGGTAGAGGGCGCGTCGTACGGGCAGTACGTGTACGCGTCGTTTCCGGTGGACGTGATCGTGCACTTCCACATGCAGCCCAGCACGTTCCGCTTCAGCTGCCTGCCCGCGTCGCGCGTGGAGTGCCTGCTGCAGCTGCCCAGCCTGCAGATCGTCTTCAGCTCCAAGCGCGCCAGCGACGAGTCAGTACTCACGCTTTGTTATACTACACTCCACATGCAGCCCACGGTCACTTCAGCTGCCTGCCCAATGTTGTTGATATACTGAATACACTCTGTTTCTCAGGATTTTTACTTTGCTAACTTTTTCACAGAGAGATGGCTGAGCCAGCAGTCGCGATGGGTGGCCTCAGCGTGACCGGGTGCTTAGCAGACTTCTCAGTGAATATGTTCCATCCGTACGGCGGCAAGAAGTCTAGCCTCAAGGAGGCGCAGTGGTCGCCGCTCTCCGACACCGAGCGCAAGGACTCGCTTAGCATCAACGTGGAATTCGTCAAGTTCCACCTGTCCAGGTCCAGGAAGTTGGACTTCCAAACGGATCAAGACCAGTCGAAGGCAACTGTTAGGTTTTCGAGTAAGTTATTTCGTCTTTTTATGATGACATTTTGAAACCCAAACGAAGGTATGCTTACATTGAGGCTAAGAATATAGTATTGCTTTTGTCAAATTATTATTATTAAAATTTACTATTAACCGTAATAGAACGAATATTTCAGAAGCGAATGATTTTCATCCTTTAAAAAACGCTAGATCTCTTTGATCAAGTGTCTCGATCGATAGTTGTTTTGTTTCAATAATGAAGGTTCTAATATAATGTTTTTATTTCAACAGCGATCGTAGACGTGGGCTCAGCGTGGTTTAAATATGACATGCGTAGACTGGGAGAGATCCTGGCATTCCCTAAGGCGTGGTACCGACGTACTATCGTGCGGCGCATGTTCCTCGGAGACCTCAGCCTGCACGACACGCGAGATCATGGGTAAATATCTACTTTCTTATTGTTTTCCTTCCACGAATGATTGTTGTAAAATTTTGTTATCATTACCAATTACAATTCATGATTTATTTGAGTAGAGGTCATCGAAAAAATAGAAGAAAACTAAATTTGAACTGATCATTTATACTTTTGATAGGTATGTAGAGCAAAACATTAATCTTCCAAGAAGTGTAACTGTTTTATGAAAATATGTTTACTATTTAATTTTGTTTAGGCCATCAAATAACGCTCCTGTATCACCCGTACTGCCACAGAGAGAGAAAACTAAGACTGTAGATCATCAAAAACCTAAAGGTAACTTCCAAAATAACTAGTATTTGTAAGTGTTCAACCGTTGACATCACTGATGGATGACACGGCACTTGTCTTCCGGGGAGAGAGTTGGACACAAGTATACAATGATGCTCAAAATGGTTTCAACAAAGTTAATAAATGGCTTTGTAACCACTATTTAACTCTGAATACAGAGAAAACTAAATATATTGAGTTTTATATTAAAAGCAAACCAGATAACCACAATCTGAGTATAATGGCACATACATCTTGTTGCCTGGCCTCCTCGCCACTCCATAACTGCTGTAATTGCTCCAATCTTGAAAAGAAGCTCTCAATAAAATACCTAGGACTACTTCTGGACTACCAATTATCCTTCAAAGACCACGTTAACAGTCTAGTCAAAAGAGTACGTAAACTAATACCGATATTTAAAAAATTGAGAAACGTCACCCAAAAAAATATTATGAAAACGATTTATTATGCGCTCTGCCAGTCCATTTTAAACTACTGCATTTCATCTTGGGGTGGGTGTTTAAAGACTCACTTATTACCTTTAGAAAGAACCCAAAGAGCCATACTCAAAGTTTCCACTTTTAAACCCTACCGTCATCCGACTGATGACTTATATAGATACTGTGAAATTTTAACTGTGCGCCAGCTCTTTTTGTTAAAACTTGCGTGTTTACATCATACCCGTACTAAATATTGCCCGGTAATGACGAGAAGAAACTTAAACATTGGTCGTTCTCAGAAATACAACACTTCATTTGCCCAACGTTTTCCTTGTTTTATAGCAAAATACATATATAATAAAATAAACAAAAAACTTAACCTGTATCACTTGCCCCTAGCCAAAGTAAAAGTTTCCACACGAAATTGGCTACAAACGCTTACCTATATCGAAACAGAAGCTCTCATCAAAATACAAAAATAACACTTTATTTTAA
Organism: Acronicta aceris; assembly: GCA_910591435.1. Lineage (NCBI taxonomy): Eukaryota > Metazoa > Arthropoda > Insecta > Lepidoptera > Noctuidae > Acronicta > Acronicta aceris. The sequence continues at coordinate 1,287,019 of OU342759.1, read as the reverse complement.
TTTTTTTTTTTTATGTCACTTAGTAGAAATAACACATCATACGTTGACAAACCCTCATAAATCACATCTCATACTACGCACCACATACATACAGGCAATAATCTCTTTATACATTCATACATACACTCACATACATACAGTCACATACACACATTCACATACTCACATGTACCTACACATCGACAGAACTGTCTAAAACTAAACACAAAATTGTTACCGAAATTTTTCAACAATAAATTAAACGTAAGGGATTTTCACAATTATACAACAGAACGACACTAATAACCTATAATACAGGTTTACCTAGTTTAGGTATTAGTAGTACATATAATGTAAATGTCTGTGACCTCATAAATGTGCCCTTGATTTAAGCTGTAATATGTCTTGTTTTTGTGAAATAAAGATTTTTATTATTATTATTATTATCACTATTTTACGACTGCCTCTTAACGGTGAGCCTTTTTTACGTTTCAATAATTTTTAGGAAAAAAGATAGCCAAGTATTGTGGAATTTTAAGATGCCGATTTGAACAGGAGGTGTATCTGTTATGTTTGTCCGCTACAGATAGCAAAGGGCAGGCGGCCGCGGCCGCGGTGGGCGCGGCGTGGGAGACGCTGGTGCTGTTCGCCGTCAACTTCACCAAGCTCAACGTGCACATGAACATGGGCAACGTCATGGGCAATGTCAGGTAACAACTAGAAATAGTGACAACGCCATTCATTTGTATACGTTATACTGGGTAAATCTAAACTTGGAACTGTTTGGTACAGTTCCATTCATAGGTGTACTCCTGTACATCTCTGCCAGTTGCACACTTCGCTGGAAGTTTTAAATTCCATGTAATAGTGATGTAGTATTACATGGAACCTATGAATCGGAGGTAGATTTCTATAAATTTATTGAAGTCAACTTCGCGCAAATTGGTGTAAGTGTTACATTTTGTATATTATTAAGTTAATGAATGTGTTATTCAGCTGGCAGAGCCGCGACTTCAACTGCACGGGTCGGCTGAGCATCGGCAGCACGGGGCACCGCAACATGCTGGTGGGCGTGGCGCTGGCCGGCTCCGAGCTGGACGCGCGCGGCGGCATCGTCGGCGGCGCTATCTCGCTCTCTTCCATCGATACCTATGGTAAGGTTTGGTACAGTTTCAGAAATTTGTTAAAAACAAATAATTGGTTTCATATTTAAAATTTCATTTCGGTATACACAAATATGTCATGATAATTTGAACTAATTATTTTGCCATTGAATTTCACATCGCCAACGAATAATAAACAACAGCTATGTTTCGCATTTATGTTACTTTGACAAAGAGTACAAACAAAATAGGACCGAGATAAGAACCCTGAGGAACACCAGCAGCAACCATATAAGTATTGTATTCTTGCCACTGATGGGTTAACTGCAGATTGGCACCATTCGGTAAAGTAAGGCCTAAACATGACAAGAGAGAATATGGGACCTGCTAAATACCCGATATTTTTTTTTCTTCAATCTGTTTAGTAATACCTAATTGATGATAAATCATATCGAATGCTTTAACTAAAATTACTTCGTTTGATTTCTAATACGAATGGAATGGATAAAGCGATGGAAATCATTTAAAAAATTTGGTAATCAGTTTGGGGTCTTTGCCTTTCGTGTAAACCATGTTTTGTAATAAGGGGATAATGTTTGTTTTAGTCCACATCGAAGAGGAGGCAGGCTGTAACCCGGGGCACGTATGTGGCGTGCGGCTCGCGGCGCTGGAGCTGCGGCTGGAGTACATGGGTACCCCAGTGCTGCTGGCGCGGGTGTCCCGCCTGAAGGCCGCGCTGCGCGACGAGTGGCTGGCCAGGCACCGCCACCCCGCGCACCACCCGCACAGGCCCACGTCCAGGTATACTGCGCCACGAGTGGCTGGCCAGGCACCGCCACCCCGCGCACCACCCGCACAGGCCCACGTCCAGGTATACTGCGCCACGAGTGGCTGGCCAGGCACCGCCACCCCGCGCACCACCCGCACAGGCCCACGTCCAGGTATACTGCGCCACGAGTGGCTGGCCAGGCACCGCCGTCCCGCGCACCACCCGCACAGGCCCACGTCCAGGTATACTGCGCCACGAGTGGCTGGCCAGGCACCGCCACCCCGCGCACCACCCGCACAGGCCCACGTCCAGGTATACTGCGCCACGAGTGGCTGGCCAGGCACCGCCACCCCGCGCACCACCCGCACAGGCCCACGTCCAGGTATACTGCGCCACGAGTGGCTGGCCAGGCACCGCCACCCCGCGCACCACCCGCACAGGCCCACGTCCAGGTATACTGCGCCACGAGTGGCTGGCCAGGCACCGCCACCCCGCGCACCACCCGCACAGGCCCACGTCCAGGTATACTGCGCCACGAGTGGCTGGCCAGGCACCGCCACCCCGCGCACCACCCGCACAGGCCCACGTCCAGGTATACTGCGCCACGAGTGGCTGGCCAGGCACCGCCACCCCGCGCACCACCCGCACAGGCCCACGTCCAGGTATACTGCGCCACGAGTGGCTGGCCAGGCACCGCCACCCCGCGCACCACCCGCACAGGCCCACGTCCAGGTATACTGCGCCACGAGTGGCTGGCCAGGCACCGCCACCCCGCGCACCACCCGCACAGGCCCACGTCCAGGTATACTGCGCCACGAGTGGCTGGCCAGGCACCGCCACCCCGCGCACCACCCGCACAGGCCCACGTCCAGGTATACTGCGCCACGAGTGGCTGGCCAGGCACCGCCGTCCCGCGCACCACCCGCACAGGCCCACGTCCAGGTATACTGCGCCACGAGTGGCTGGCCAGGCACCGCCACCCCGCGCACCACCCGCACAGGCCCACGTCCAGGTATACTGCGCCACGAGTGGCTGGCCAGGCACCGCCACCCCGCGCACCACCCGCACAGGCCCACGTCCAGGTATACTGCGCCACGAGTGGCTGGCCAGGCACCGCCACCCCGCGCACCACCCGCACAGGCCCACGTCCAGGTATACTGCGCCACGAGTGGCTGGCCAGGCACCGCCACCCCGCGCACCACCCGCACAGGCCCACGTCCAGGTATACTGCGCCACGAGTGGCTGGCCAGGCACCGCCACCCCGCGCACCACCCGCACAGGCCCACGTCCAGGTATACTGCGCCACGAGTGGCTGGCCAGGCACCGCCACCCCGCGCACCACCCGCACAGGCCCACGTCCAGGTATACTGCGCCACGAGTGGCTGGCCAGGCACCGCCACCCCGCGCACCACCCGCACAGGCCCACGTCCAGGTATACTGCGCCACGAGTGGCTGGCCAGGCACCGCCACCCCGCGCACCACCCGCACAGGCCCACGTCCAGGTATACTGCGCCACGAGTGGCTGGCCAGGCACCGCCACCCCGCGCACCACCCGCACAGGCCCACGTCCAGGTATACTGCGCCACGAGTGGCTGGCCAGGCACCGCCACCCCGCGCACCACCCGCACAGGCCCACGTCCAGGTATACTGCGCCACGAGTGGCTGGCCAGGCACCGCCACCCCGCGCACCACCCGCACAGGCCCACGTCCAGGTATACTGCGCCACGAGTGGCTGGCCAGGCACCGCCACCCCGCGCACCACCCGCACAGGCCCACGTCCAGGTATACTGCGCCACGAGTGGCTGGCCAGGCACCGCCACCCCGCGCATTAGATGGTGCAGTTATGAGTATATAACTCAACGAATTGGTCTGATAAATAAAAGCACATAATTTTTTCTTCAATACCTTCTTTTTCCTCACAGGCCAGCAATAATCCTGACCCACGGCACTCTGAGCTGGCACCAGCTGCAGATCCTAATGTCTCGCAGCACCACGCCAGACCTGCTGAAGATGCAGCTGAAACTTGAGGAGTTCTTCACGCAACAGTTCAAGTCCAGCAAGCGGGTATTCAGTTCGCTGCACCCCAACTATACAAATGCCAGACGAGATCGACGGGAACGTAAGTATTTTTTAGTCTTGGCCTTAGTCTGTGGTTCAAGACGAGATAATCCTACAACAATACTGTGTCAAGACAAGCATATATTCATCCCCTCGCTCCTTACGCCAATTTTCTCATAAGGCAGAAACTACAGACTGAACACGCTGACATTAGGCAGACCTGTTTCAACTAAACAAAGCACTTTGTTTTACAAAGAAAATTCAATGAAATTGTATGAATAATGCTGTTATTAAGAATCTGTATGTGTATGTGGCAGCCGCGCCGTCTACGTCAGCGGCGGAGGGCCAGCAGCCGCCGCAGCAGCACCAGGAGCTGCGCCACCACCGCCACTGGCAGAAGGTGCTGCACCTGGTCTCCGGCATGCAGCTGTCCACGCTGCCCAACCCGCTGCCAGCTAATGGTATGACCTACGTCTGCTTGTATATTTACCCTCTTCGGCTTAGTTGATGATCAACGTTTTGACAAATAATTTTGAAACTCTTGTCTTTTGGGACGACATGTGACTGATTTGATGGTTATTTTTTGTGAACTCTACGATGTTTCAGTACTCAATTCTTTTAATATTTACATTGTAGGATGGCATTTTCACTTGGTACAATCCTGATACACCACCTTTCATTTCATCCATGCATTTCTTAATTGTTCAGAATTCTTCGTGTACTTGCATTATTCAGATTCCAAAAATAAAAAAGGCTCTACATTTAACTTTTTCTTTCTTTCGTCTGTAGGCACAGTGTTAGGTGGTACTATGGAGCTTCACGGCACCAATATATCGCTGGCATGCTTCCATGGCAACAGCTTCAAGTCCAAGTCCTGGGCGTTGTTCAGTCTCAAAGACCCTTGCATCAGCTTCGCCACAGAAGCGCAGCAGGTGGCTAGTGATGAAGGTACGAAATATCAATATAAAGTGTGGATAATGATAAAATGTTGTAAGTTTTAATTACATTCACGTTGTATCTGATGAGCTGGAAGATGGATACATAGATAGGTAGTTGATGCCTGACTGGGAGGCTGGATGGATGGACAGGTGATGGATGCCTGATGGCGAACTGGATGGAAGCCTGATGGCAAGCGGAAGGATGGACGATGGTTGCATGGATGATGGATGGATGAGTATCACTACGCGTCCATGCGGCCGTGTGTGCTCATGTGTGTTATGTATGCTAGGCGAGATGGAGGTGCACGTGGTGCAGAGCCTGACGGCCAGCCTGGCCGTGTGTGCTCATGTGTGTTGTGTATGCTAGGCGAGATGGAGGTGCACGTGGTGCAGAGCCTGACGGCCAGCCTGGCCGTGTGTGCTCATGTGTGTTGTGTATGCTAGGCGAGATGGAGGTGCACGTGGTGCAGAGCCTGACGGCCAGCCTGGCCGTGTGTGCTCATGTGTGTTGTGTATGCTAGGCGAGATGGAGGTGCACGTGGTGCAGAGCCTGACGGCCAGCCTGGCCGTGTGTGCTCATGTGTGTTGTGTATGCTAGGCGAGATGGAGGTGCACGTGGTGCAGAGCCTGACGGCCAGCCTGGGCGTGTGTGCTCATGTGTGTTGTGTATGCTAGGCGAGATGGAGGTGCACGTGGTGCAGAGCCTGACGGCCAGCCTGGCCGTGTGTGCTCATGTGTGTTGTGTATGCTAGGCGAGATGGAGGTGCACGTGGTGCAGAGCCTGACGGCCAGCCTGGGCGTGTGTGCTCATGTGTGTTGTGTATGCTAGGCGAGATGGAGGTGCACGTGGTGCAGAGCCTGACGGCCAGCCTGGCCGTGTGTGCTCATGTGTGTTGTGTATGCTAGGCGAGATGGAGGTGCACGTGGTGCAGAGCCTGACGGCCAGCCTGGCCGTGTGTGCTCATGTGTGTTGTGTATGCTAGGCGAGATGGAGGTGCACGTGGTGCAGAGCCTGACGGCCAGCCTGGCCGTGTGTGCTCATGTGTGTTGTGTATGCTAGGCGAGATGGAGGTGCACGTGGTGCAGAGCCTGACGGCCAGCCTGGCCGTGTGTGCTCATGTGTGTTGTGTATGCTAGGCGAGATGGAGGTGCACGTGGTGCAGAGCCTGACGGCCAGCCTGGCCGTGTGTGCTCATGTGTGTTGTGTATGCTAGGCGAGATGGAGGTGCACGTGGTGCAGAGCCTGACGGCCAGCCTGGCCGTGTGTGCTCATGTGTGTTGTGTATGCTAGGCGAGATGGAGGTGCACGTGGTGCAGAGCCTGACGGCCAGCCTGGCCGTGTGTGCTCATGTGTGTTGTGTATGCTAGGCGAGATGGAGGTGCACGTGGTGCAGAGCCTGACGGCCAGCCTGGCCGTGTGTGCTCATGTGTGTTGTGTATGCTAGGCGAGATGGAGGTGCACGTGGTGCAGAGCCTGACGGCCAGCCTGGCCGTGTGTGCTCATGTGTGTTGTGTATGCTAGGCGAGATGGAGGTGCACGTGGTGCAGAGCCTGACGGCCAGCCTGGCCGTGTGTGCTCATGTGTGTTGTGTATGCTAGGCGAGATGGAGGTGCACGTGGTGCAGAGCCTGACGGCCAGCCTGGCCGTGTGTGCTCATGTGTGTTGTGTATGCTAGGCGAGATGGAGGTGCACGTGGTGCAGAGCCTGACGGCCAGCCTGGCCGTGTGTGCTCATGTGTGTTGTGTATGCTAGGCGAGATGGAGGTGCACGTGGTGCAGAGCCTGACGGCCAGCCTGGCCGTGTGTGCTCATGTGTGTTGTGTATGCTAGGCGAGATGGAGGTGCACGTGGTGCAGAGCCTGACGGCCAGCCTGGCCGTGTGTGCTCATGTGTGTTGTGTATGCTAGGCGAGATGGAGGTGCACGTGGTGCAGAGCCTGACGGCCAGCCTGGCCGTGTGTGCTCATGTGTGTTGTGTATGCTAGGCGAGATGGAGGTGCACGTGGTGCAGAGCCTGACGGCCAGCCTGGGCGTGTGTGCTCATGTGTGTTGTGTATGCTAGGCGAGATGGAGGTGCACGTGGTGCAGAGCCTGACGGCCAGCCTGGGCGTGTGTGCTCATGTGTGTTGTGTATGCTAGGCGAGATGGAGGTGCACGTGGTGCAGAGCCTGACGGCCAGCCTGGGCGTGTGTGCTCATGTGTGTTGTGTATGCTAGGCGAGATGGAGGTGCACGTGGTGCAGAGCCTGACGGCCAGCCTGGCCGTGTGTGCTCATGTGTGTTGTGTATGCTAGGCGAGATGGAGGTGCACGTGGTGCAGAGCCTGACGGCCAGCCTGGCCGTGTGTGCTCATGTGTGTTGTGTATGCTAGGCGAGATGGAGGTGCACGTGGTGCAGAGCCTGACGGCCAGCCTGGCCGTGTGTGCTCATGTGTGTTGTGTATGCTAGGCGAGATGGAGGTGCACGTGGTGCAGAGCCTGACGGCCAGCCTGGGCGTGTGTGCTCATGTGTGTTGTGTATGCTAGGCGAGATGGAGGTGCACGTGGTGCAGAGCCTGACGGCCAGCCTGGGCGTGTGTGCTCATGTGTGTTGTGTATGCTAGGCGAGATGGAGGTGCACGTGGTGCAGAGCCTGACGGCCAGCCTGGGCGTGTGTGCTCATGTGTGTTGTGTATGCTAGGCGAGATGGAGGTGCACGTGGTGCAGAGCCTGACGGCCAGCCTGGGCGTGTGTGCTCATGTGTGTTGTGTATGCTAGGCGAGATGGAGGTGCACGTGGTGCAGAGCCTGACGGCCAGCCTGGGCGTGTGTGCTCATGTGTGTTGTGTATGCTAGGCGAGATGGAGGTGCACGTGGTGCAGAGCCTGACGGCCAGCCTGGGCGTGTGTGCTCATGTGTGTTGTGTATGCTAGGCGAGATGGAGGTGCACGTGGTGCAGAGCCTGACGGCCAGCCTGGGCGTGTGTGCTCATGTGTGTTGTGTATGCTAGGCGAGATGGAGGTGCACGTGGTGCAGAGCCTGACGGCCAGCCTGGGCGTGTGTGCTCATGTGTGTTGTGTATGCTAGGCGAGATGGAGGTGCACGTGGTGCAGAGCCTGACGGCCAGCCTGGGCGTGTGTGCTCATGTGTGTTGTGTATGCTAGGCGAGATGGAGGTGCACGTGGTGCAGAGCCTGACGGCCAGCCTGGGCGTGTGTGCTCATGTGTGTTGTGTATGCTAGGCGAGATGGAGGTGCACGTGGTGCAGAGCCTGACGGCCAGCCTGGGCGTGTGTGCTCATGTGTGTTGTGTATGCTAGGCGAGATGGAGGTGCACGTGGTGCAGAGCCTGACGGCCAGCCTGGGCGTGTGTGCTCATGTGTGTTGTGTATGCTAGGCGAGATGGAGGTGCACGTGGTGCAGAGCCTGACGGCCAGCCTGGGCGTGTGTGCTCATGTGTGTTGTGTATGCTAGGCGAGATGGAGGTGCACGTGGTGCAGAGCCTGACGGCCAGCCTGGGCGTGTGTGCTCATGTGTGTTGTGTATGCTAGGCGAGATGGAGGTGCACGTGGTGCAGAGCCTGACGGCCAGCCTGGCCGTGTGTGCTCATGTGTGTTGTGTATGCTAGGCGAGATGGAGGTGCACGTGGTGCAGAGCCTGACGGCCAGCCTGGGCGTGTGTGCTCATGTGTGTTGTGTATGCTAGGCGAGATGGAGGTGCACGTGGTGCAGAGCCTGACGGCCAGCCTGGCCGTGTGTGCTCATGTGTGTTGTGTATGCTAGGCGAGATGGAGGTGCACGTGGTGCAGAGCCTGACGGCCAGCCTGGGCGTGTGTGCTCATGTGTGTTGTGTATGCTAGGCGAGATGGAGGTGCACGTGGTGCAGAGCCTGACGGCCAGCCTGGGCGTGTGTGCTCATGTGTGTTGTGTATGCTAGGCGAGATGGAGGTGCACGTGGTGCAGAGCCTGACGGCCAGCCTGGGCGTGTGTGCTCATGTGTGTTGTGTATGCTAGGCGAGATGGAGGTGCACGTGGTGCAGAGCCTGACGGCCAGCCTGGGCGTGTGTGCTCATGTGTGTTGTGTATGCTAGGCGAGATGGAGGTGCACGTGGTGCAGAGCCTGACGGCCAGCCTGGGCGTGTGTGCTCATGTGTGTTGTGTATGCTAGGCGAGATGGAGGTGCACGTGGTGCAGAGCCTGACGGCCAGCCTGGGCGTGTGTGCTCATGTGTGTTGTGTATGCTAGGCGAGATGGAGGTGCACGTGGTGCAGAGCCTGACGGCCAGCCTGGGCGTGTGTGCTCATGTGTGTTGTGTATGCTAGGCGAGATGGAGGTGCACGTGGTGCAGAGCCTGACGGCCAGCCTGGGCGTGTGTGCTCATGTGTGTTGTGTATGCTAGGCGAGATGGAGGTGCACGTGGTGCAGAGCCTGACGGCCAGCCTGGGCGTGTGTGCTCATGTGTGTTGTGTATGCTAGGCGAGATGGAGGTGCACGTGGTGCAGAGCCTGACGGCCAGCCTGGGCGTGTGTGCTCATGTGTGTTGTGTATGCTAGGCGAGATGGAGGTGCACGTGGTGCAGAGCCTGACGGCCAGCCTGGGCGTGTGTGCTCATGTGTGTTGTGTATGCTAGGCGAGATGGAGGTGCACGTGGTGCAGAGCCTGACGGCCAGCCTGGGCGTGTGTGCTCATGTGTGTTGTGTATGCTAGGCGAGATGGAGGTGCACGTGGTGCAGAGCCTGACGGCCAGCCTGGGCGTGTGTGCTCATGTGTGTTGTGTATGCTAGGCGAGATGGAGGTGCACGTGGTGCAGAGCCTGACGGCCAGCCTGGCCGTGTGTGCTCATGTGTGTTGTGTATGCTAGGCGAGATGGAGGTGCACGTGGTGCAGAGCCTGACGGCCAGCCTGGGCGTGTGTGCTCATGTGTGTTGTGTATGCTAGGCGAGATGGAGGTGCACGTGGTGCAGAGCCTGACGGCCAGCCTGGGCGTGTGTGCTCATGTGTGTTGTGTATGCTAGGCGAGATGGAGGTGCACGTGGTGCAGAGCCTGACGGCCAGCCTGGGCGTGTGTGCTCATGTGTGTTGTGTATGCTAGGCGAGATGGAGGTGCACGTGGTGCAGAGCCTGACGGCCAGCCTGGGCGTGTGTGCTCATGTGTGTTGTGTATGCTAGGCGAGATGGAGGTGCACGTGGTGCAGAGCCTGACGGCCAGCCTGGGCGTGTGTGCTCATGTGTGTTGTGTATGCTAGGCGAGATGGAGGTGCACGTGGTGCAGAGCCTGACGGCCAGCCTGGCCGTGTGTGCTCATGTGTGTTGTGTATGCTAGGCGAGATGGAGGTGCACGTGGTGCAGAGCCTGACGGCCAGCCTGGGCGTGTGTGCTCATGTGTGTTGTGTATGCTAGGCGAGATGGAGGTGCACGTGGTGCAGAGCCTGACGGCCAGCCTGGGCGTGTGTGCTCATGTGTGTTGTGTATGCTAGGCGAGATGGAGGTGCACGTGGTGCAGAGCCTGACGGCCAGCCTGGGCGTGTGTGCTCATGTGTGTTGTGTATGCTAGGCGAGATGGAGGTGCACGTGGTGCAGAGCCTGACGGCCAGCCTGGCCGTGTGTGCTCATGTGTGTTGTGTATGCTAGGCGAGATGGAGGTGCACGTGGTGCAGAGCCTGACGGCCAGCCTGGGCGTGTGTGCTTATGTGTGTTGTGTATGCTAGGCGAGATGGAGGTGCACGTGGTGCAGAGCCTGACGGCCAGCCTGGCCGTGTGTGCTCATGTGTGTTGTGTATGCTAGGCGAGATGGAGGTGCACGTGGTGCAGAGCCTGACGGCCAGCCTGGCCGTGTGTGCTCATGTGTGTTGTGTATGCTAGGCGAGATGGAGGTGCACGTGGTGCAGAGCCTGACGGCCAGCCTGGGCGGCGCGGCCGTGCCCGCCAGCCGCGCGCACGTGTCCATGGCGACCGTGTGCCGCATGACCCGCGCCATGCTGTTCCCGCCCCAGTTCAAGACGCTCAAGGAATGGTTCCACTACGCCTTCGCTAACAGCGAGATCGATGGTGAGTCCATTACAATTACAACATATTTATTATTTATAATAACATATTTATTATTTGTAATTGTAATTATTGTAGTACAATTACAACATATTTATTATTATTGTTTGTATTTTAATAACATATTTATTCTGCTTGTGTGTGTGATAAATATATTATTTCGAATCCTCTACGTTAGATATTGAATTAAATACGCCAATCCAATCATTTGCAGGAGGCAAAATCTTCTCCATTAAAATTGACTTTCAGCGACGTAGCGTATTTTAAGTATACCATGATATTTTTCTGGGCGTGAATAAGCAAATTAAAAGCTTTAAGAAACCAACAGATCTGTCACAGATGTTCAAGGCTCTGTTTTGACGTATACCCTTCGACTTACTATTTTATAATATTCGATGCATCTTAGTTCCGTGTCCAGTCGGGTATTAAGAGTCCGGCGGACCGAATTTCTCTTACAAACGTAATAAATCTTAATTCAAACAGAATTTAATAAAATTGTGTTATTATTCGGATTCCAATACCGCTGATCTAGGTTCCTACGTTGCTATTTCATCCAAAATACTTCAATGGAAATAAATGTAAGAGAATGCAATTTTTGCTAACTTTACCATGTTTGGAATTGGAATTTTTCGGTCTTTTATTTTCATTGAAGTAGTAGTAGATAAAATAGTATCGTAGGAACCTAGATTAACGGTATCCAAATCCGAATAATAATATTACTTGTTTGAATATTGTCTACATTACGATTTATTTCGTTCTTGTGGGTAATTCAAGCTTTGCCGGACCCGTATGTGACCAACGACAAAACCTATTTGCACTTTTATAACCGGACCTTGTGGAAGTATATGGGGGAAGCTTTAGTTCGGCATTAGACCTTTTGGTCGATTTGAAGCTGATGATGATAACCCACTTTGTATGTAAAAACGTGGAAGAAGCTTATAGTTTAAGACTTGACGTTCGCTAAAAGGATATTGACGGAGTTACACTTTTTTTTTAAATTCTTGGTAGGCCTACGCTTGACCGATAGTTCTCCTGGTGTTAAGTGACTCTGCGATCTATGATTGATCTCGTGATTTAAAGACACTCGGATTATTCTATCCGGGAACACCCACACGGGAAGCGCATTCCACATTTCAGCGGTATGCATGATAAAAGTAAGACTTAAAGCGTTTCGTTCGGGTTTTTGGAATGTCCACCCTGAAACGATGAAATAGGTTGTCTAAAAGGGAGATATTTTTCCCTCCTGCTTCACCTGCGTTTAGCATAGTAGTGCGTAAGAGCATTTGGGCTATAACACTGTTGTCGTGTGTCGTCAGCAATCGAGCTGTTCCCGTCCCTGGAGCGCGAGGCAACCAGCAGCGGGGCGGCGGGGGGCGGCGCGTCAAGCACGGGCAGCGCGGAGCGCAGCAAGGGGGCGGGGGTGGGGGCCGGGGCGGGGGCGGCCCCCGATAAGCACGTGCGCGAGGTGATCTTCGCGCTGCCCTCGCTGCAGCTGCACCTGCGTACGCACCACCTGCAGGGGAACACGCCGCCCACCGAGGCCGGTCAGTGCACTAAATCATCACTTACTCTAATCAACATCAGCTGCTCATTTTTTTGTCATCACCACATTTACTGCTGGGCTCGGATCTTAAGGTCTGAGGGGATCATGACTGAGTAATAATCAAATATGTTCCGTTATATATCATTGTTCCGTTCACAGATGAGAAGCCAGTAGTAGAGTGCAGCTTCATCACAGAATTTGAGGATCATATCTTCGTGTCAGTAGACGCTGAAGCGTTCCTGTTCCTGCACGACCTCATATCTTCATATATTAAGGAGAAGGATAGAGTGGTAAGTTATGCATATATAGTGGGTAAATGGGATATGCACTAAGAAAAACCTTCCCTTTTGGTGATACAGCTAAACACATACATACATACATATTTAAACCTTTACATTAATAAGAAAGAAAGAAAGAAAGAAAGAAAGAAAGAAAATATATTTATTTGCATGGACAAGACGCACACAGCAGTCATATACAAACAGATAGGCTCAATAAGCTCGCGTTTTTATACATACAATATACATACAATATAGAACATTAATAAAAGTTATGTTTTTCATATCTTTTACACATAGAGACAGCCAGAAACTATAGAACGCCAGTTGATACGATTCTTTCATTCTTACACACTTCTTTTGCTTCGTCTATGTTCATATATCTTGTCATACACATGCGCCGGTTGCAAGTACTACACACCTGGCCGTTTGGAAGGGCCAGACCTATAAGATAGCGATGTTCTGTTTATGTTTTCTGCTATGTTATGACTCATGACTATTTATGTTTGTCATTGACAAAGCCGTAAACTACAAGGTTATCATCATGTGTTCTCCCCTTTAGATGCCGGGTGGGGTGGCGAGTGGGGCAGGCGGGGTGAGTGGGGCGGGCGGGGCGAGCGGGGCGGGCGGGGCGCGGGCGTGGGCGGAGGCGGGCGGCGCGCGGCAGGACTACCGCGACTACCGTTGCGTCACCTGGCACCTCGAGCCCACCGTCAGGTATGCTGCATATCGAATTGCTCTCATACTGTCCCGAGTTTGCGCCAATGCTCTGAGCCAATTGACACCATTTAATTTTTTTAACACCCATATAATATTAGAAACTAGATAGAATAAAAGGATACCCGTATTTTTAAATTTCCCCATATTCAATAATTTCTACGGTTAAACGGTAACATGACGTCATTTTTCTGACTATTCAAAAATTGTCTTATGTCAATTTGGCATCTATCATAAATATTCATAATCTTACATTACCTATTTCGTTGTGGATTTACTATTATTTCGACAAAATTTAAATTTTCTCAGTTTTCGCCGTATACATGACGACATCACATATTTATTGTTTTTTTTTCTTCAATATGAAGAATGTAAACAATAAATAAAAATATTTTGGAACTCCGGATAGGAAAACAAAGAAACAGTATTTTGTTTTGGTGGGTATTAACCCAATTTTGAAATGTTGTCAATTGACACGTACCGGTTAGCTGTCAACGTCAGCGCGAGCGATAGCGAAATCGCTATTTCCCTGGTCTGTATGTTAAATAGATGAGAGTAATGAGTTTACTTACAGTTGTGTTTGTTCAGTTTCTAAGGTCTTACTCTAATTGGTCAAATTTTATAACCATTACTAGATTCAAAATAGTCAGTGAGATGTCTCTTCTGACACTTTTAATTATCTGGACATCTTCTCAGTTACATTGTTTATCAGTGTCAGTTTGTTTGCCCCGATGAACTTATCACCTTCTAAATTAACGAACTCAGCCTCTTATTAAATATGCACAGGTAAATTATAATCACACATATCTTTCTTCAGACTGCTATCCTGGGCTGGTAAGTCCATCGAGCCATACGGTGTGGACTATATCCTGCAGAAGCTCGGCTTCAGCCACGCGCGCACCACCATCCCCAAGTGGCTGCAGCGGGGCACGCTAGACCCCCTGGACAAACTACTGTCCTTGGTACTCCTCAGGCTCGTCGCCATCGTGCCGCACAAGTGATATTAACCTTAAAGACCAAGACATTAGGTTTAAATTACAAGAAGCTTGAAGGTGGGTACTTGACTTGATTACTCCTTTTTTTAACGAAATAAACTATTGCTACGGTTACTTTTGTAATCTACCAGCGACTAAATACGGACTTATACAACGTGGTTTTAGAATAATGACATCTATCGAAAATCGAGCGATATATTGAACGAATTGAATTAATTAATAAAACGGCGATCTAGGCCAGAAACACCTAACGCTTACATACATAAATGGTATGCTGAAACCTTGATCGAAAATTAATAATTTCGACAAACTAAACATTCCGAAAATAAACGTAAAATTAACTTTATAATCAGATATTAAGGTTGATATTTGTATGAATTAAATAGTTATGGAAAAAGGTTTTATATCTGCTGCCCTATGACATTTCATTGACGTTAAAATAATTCATGTAAAACATATTTAAAAAATCAGTAACGTTTATATGAATTAGGGAGATGGAACATATTGAAACGAAGATGGCCTTTGGTGTGTATTTGTAGTTATATTACGTAGAGAATTACTGTTATTACTAAAGGTATATATTTAGTCGAAATTAAAACAAAGAGTATATTATTCTTCAATGTATAGTAGATAATTATGAAATTCGAGTTTAAAAACTCTGCTCTGAATGAATGTGTGTGAGGTTATTTTTAATACTAAAGATGGATTATGTATATGCATATACAGTTTTAAAAATAAATAAAATTGTGTGTACATATATGTACAAAATAAATGATAAATTTTCGTGCTGCCTAGTAAATATTTAGGACCCGCAAAATATAGCTAGGAATTAAATGAAAATCCATTGCAATATTATAAATGCGAAAGGTAACCCTATCTGTTTGTTTGTTATATTTTTGCGTGTAAACAGCTGAATCAATTTTGTTATCGATTTATAGATTGAATCTAGGCGAAGGACATGGGCTACCCTTTGTCTTAAAAAGTCCTTTGGGATGTGAGTGATATCGTGAGCAACAACAAGTATTAAATATTTCAAACTGTAAAAAATATGATAAGTATCTGTTTCTAAAATACTTTGTCGTTTTTCAGCATTGCCTTTACTATATCATATTAAATGTATCTAATCATAATTAGCACCGTTTTAACAAAAAAAGTACAATTCAATTTAAAAGTAATACGTAAAAAAGCCAATATGACTTTTGTTTAGATGATTTTTTGACTCATTTCCTTAGCCTTTCCTTAAATATATTGAGGTCAGCTGTTTGTTCATCAAGTCAAACCAAATACAATTTAAAATCCCGACCACAGTCTACTTATCGGCTAATAACTATGTTCCGTCTTGTCCCATTCCATCGAGCTCCTGGCAAATTGCATAAGTCGTCAGGAACCGGCTCAGAGGTCGGACACAAAGGGTTCTTATTCATTAAGAGTGATCATCACTCAACTGCAAACTCACCCCGCAGATTTTTAGCCCAAAGCCCCATACATTACTTCTACACTCCGTCTTCTAGAAATCCATTAGAGTAATATTATAAGCTTTATTAGTATTCGGTACAGCCAATTATTTTAAAATACACCTCTATATGTGTGAGGAACTCCAACACCGTTTAAACTTTGTTTAGAGCATTATTTCCTACTACAAATTGGGATGTACGTTAGCCAATCAAAGAGCATTTAAAATTACAATATGATTCACTGACACAGTTGCACGTGTCATAATCGTCCAGAATAAGCTGATCTCTAAGGATCAATTCATACTAGAACAGAGTCGAAGAAAAATTCTAAAAGTTAATAAAGCAAATTCACCCTTATTCCCAAAGATATAATGCTCATATTTCTGCCGAGATAATCTGCAGCGTTGGTAGCTTGCAGACGCGCTATTCCCCAAATCTAACAAGATTTGGGGAATGCCATATAATACATATATGGCATTCACAAACCAATCAGAAATGCACGGTCTCGTCCTCGACTGTAAAAAAAAAATTGTGTTTGTTCTGTTCCTATACTCATCGTAGGATCTTAAATTATTTCTAAAATGGTATAGATAAAAAATATTGTTTTAATGAAAATGCAGCTTTATTGGTAAAGTTAGTTTTAATTTGCGACCAAATCATTTCCTATCGCAGTTTTAGTTATTTTATTATTTAAGGCGTTCTGTGATCATTGTGAATGGTAGTTGTTAAGTAACGTGAAACTGTATAATGTTTATGTGTAATTATGTTTAATTTTAAGATTGCGCCTTTAATGTATCTGGAAGTATTTTATTTAATGATAAATATTTATTCATAATCACTGCTTACCCTGGTGAAGATTTCTCTATCGATTTGAAAAGGACAGGTACATTATTATACATTTTTGAATGTAAAGTTATTGTGAATATGGGGATTTCTTTATAATTATTAGTGTGTATTTTTAAGTCCTCTCCATCATTTTAAAATATTTATTACGGAAGCCGGGCTGATTAATTTCGGAATCCATCGAAACACACTACTATTAGTGCAGTAGAAATTATATCTTATGAATCTATAAAAATATACCATTCTTTAATGTCTCTTCACACATCCAATCTGTTATAGATGCTTATGTGATAAATTTATATATGACGAAAAAAATATAATAAATCTTGATTAATAAGTACCTTCGATGAATTAATCCTTCAGTGAGCCTTTCCAGAAAATATACAATTTATTTGCAGATAAAATTGTATTATTTTGTATAGCATTAGTGGTTAGTTTTGTAAAGGGCTTCGTCACATAGTACTGATTATATTTTATTAAAGCATGGTGATTTGTACATAATGTATGTGATAGCTATCAATAAATTATTATTAGAATTTAGTCTTATGTTTCATTTTATGTTGTGTACCTTTGATAGGTCGGTCTTACCACCTATCAAATGGAATGGCGAACCTTTTTTAGTCTACGTGCCACTTTTTCTATACAAATGTTTAATGACGTCATGACGTGCCGTGAGACAATCTCTTTACTTTACTTTATTCTTTACTAGCTTTTGCCAGCGACTTCGTCCGCGTGGAATAGTTACTTTGTTCCCTAGTTCTTCGCCCGCGGTTTCACCTGCGTTGCCCCGTTCCTAAGGGTTGTAGGAAGTAGTAGAAGAAATAAGTAGTAACGGGGTTCCTAAGGGTTGTAACTCATTTTCCCAACATTTCCCTTCACTGCTCTGCTCCTATTGATCGTAGCGTGATGAAAAGTATACTATAACCTGCCCAGGAGTATGAAGAACAATTGTACCAAGTTTCGTTGAAATCCGTCGAGTGGTTTTTGTTTCTATAACGAACATACAGACAGACAGACAGACAGACAAAAATTTTACTGATTGCATTTTTGGCGTCAGTATCGATCACTAATCACCCGCTGATAGTTATTTTGGAAATATATTTCATGTACAGAATTGACCTCTCTACAGATTTATTATAAGTATAGATTGTACACAGAAAGTATAATAACATAATATTTACAAAACAAACAATGTACAAAGGCGAGCTTAACTCAAAATTGAGTTTTCTACCAGCAAACCTTTGAGTGATCGTTGCTAAGTAGTGATGGACAGGGCGTCCATATGCGTCAACTGTAGTACAATTGACATTTAAAAGATAAAAAGAAATAATAAATAAAAAATAAATTGCATATATAATAGGATATAAAATAACCATAACTACATTCATAGATAAATACAATATACATAAATATCAATAAATATTCTTAATTATTATATGATTTGGAGTGAAAGTGCTCTTTTATTCTGCTCTTAAAAACGGACAGAGAGAGAGTTCTCAAACGTAGAACCTCAGAATAATTACAGTCGTAGAATTAAACATTAACTTTCGTACAAATTCTACATTATTATGGTAGGTCAATTAACTTGATACTAACAGCCGAGTTTCGATTACTTGCCTAGATTCCTGCCTAAGTCCCATGCGCAAAATATTTTGTCCCGTGCCTACATGTTGGTTCGCAATCACTGTGGCCCGAGTGGCATGAGTAACGTTGGCCAGGGCTTGCAGACAAGATGCAATCTAACATTCGAATATATAAATTCATACATTTAATTTCCATTCTTTTGGAGTTCTGAACTGAAATTTTTGTCTATTATTTATGGATTGAGTCTGCAAAAGAGCCGACAGACTACCTGGTGGTAAGTAGTCATCGTCGCCCATGGACACCTGTAACACCAGAGGAGTTGCTGTTGCGTTGCCGACCCTTACGAGCCCCTAGGGACTGTGGGGGCTAAGGGGCTCTTTCGTGCAAAAGTCGAATAAGACTTCGACGTAAGGGTGGTCGCCAGCCAGTCAGACCCCAAGAGGTCCTACCACCGAGCTAGTCAGATATATACACTCCTCTTATGAGATCCTTATCTGAAAGGCAGTGAGGAACAGTATTGTAACCTGTCCCCACACAGGGTAAATATTTTTAATTTATTAGTAAATATAATAAAACTTACCAGAGAATAAAAACAGAGTTAATATTTATGCAAAATATTTTATATTCGAACATAAACAGTGCACAAATGACGATAACATGAAATAGTATAACATAAAGATTATTTATATCTTAACATACCACGTATAGTATAATTATAATATACTAATATGAAAATAAAGCCTAATCTGACAATTATTGAAAAAAAAACATGAATTTTTATTTTTTTAAGCAAGATATTCGTAAATTTATGTTTTGCTTTTAATAAAAAATCTTGGTGCTGCCAACACACTACACCGTACATTTGACGTAAACACACGTTAGATTTGAAAATTATTGGGCAGATAATAATATGAAGAAATAATAATGGTATAGTTCTGTATAAAAGCTACGCGAAATTTACATTATGTGCATATTTAGAATTAACAAAGATAAAATAATAATTATTATCTTTAAATCTAAAGTATACTCATTATGGCGCTAACATAGGAATGTCCAAAACAAAATTGTACTGAAAAATCTTGTCTTTTGTATTAATAACTATTTGTGCCGGTATTTAATGTTTTTTTTTATGTTGCCCTCACACTAGGATTTTCTCCTGTATCGTATTAAAAACACAAATTCTCACATACACAAACGCTCAGACCCGGAACAACTACCTGTAGATCATACAAATATTTGGTCCGTGTGGGGATCAAACCCACAACACGTGCCGAAAAACCGATCGCTCAGCCACTACGTCAAACGTGTCGTCAGGTTACGAAACTGTACATTTTGCTGATGAATAAGAATATGAGATTAATACGAATTATTGAAACAAATTCTGACGAATAAAGCCTCTAATGCAAAAATTCCCTGACAATGTTGAATAAAAATACAACAAATATCGAGATATTTATGTTTTTAGGCTGATATAACTTCGAAGCGAGGTTTACGCTTAGATTCGTGTCTAAATATTAGTCTTGGGATATTTGTAAGTGTCAAGTAAATCGATATACTTCAGTAGTCTTAACTTAGCTGCCTGTTTTTATGGCACAGATATATTTAGCAATATTTTCCTGTTTGTGATCTACAATTCAATTATTCTACTTTTCCAAGCAAAAATTGCTAACCACATAAATAAATTGCTGATAACAAGTTATTTTTGGAAATTATTATTACACAGATGTTACACATTTACCTAAGGTATCGGCAAGCTCTCAAAGGCAATAGGTACTTAAAATATTTTGTAAACATAGAAAATGCTTGAATTAAAGCTCTTGATAAAAACATTTATTGTTATTGCACTGGCTCAGTTATATTTGATAAAATATTTAAGTTTAAAATAAAATCTATTTGATTAAATTTACAATGTTACCAGACTGAAAATCGAATTGCAAAGATCGATTTAAACATTGACTGGCCTACATTATGATAATATATAATATAGTAAAATGACGCGGCGGGGTCGTGCATTACATATACATAATTCAGTTGCCATTTTATAATGAGATTTCTTTTTGAGCACCAATCTAATAAATAACTATTTTTAGCTAAACAACTTTTAATCAAACATTAACGATTTTTATGTTGATTACTTACCTTAAATCTATTTGTTATTTAAGAATTTCTTGTTTTAAATAAAAAATATCCCTGTTACCAGCTCCTTGCCCGCCGCGTCTTATTAAAAAGCTAACATTTACAACATACATGCGCAAGCGCCGTTGCGTTTAATTGATGGCAAAGTTCTGCGTGAAGTCGTATTCAATGGTGGGGATGACGGTCTGCACGAATTTGAGGAACACGATCAGGTAAGAGTGCACGCCCATTTCGCCGCCGCTCTCCGTCACCGTCTCTATAATCTTCTTCATTACTTCTGCATGCCTGCAAACGAAATACAGCTGACTTAGTCGACGCAAGCGCCTATACTGTCTGGGTCCGATTTTTATTGATAATGGATTACTGACTTTTCCGTTTAAAAATTATCATTAGTTTTTTCCAGTTAAGCAAGGCTGCTATTGACAGATGATAAACAGGCTGTCTGATGGTAAGTCATAACCGCAGCTTATCATAGGCCAGTAACACCTATGGTATTACTCGCGAGATGGCATCTTGAGACCTCAGTTGAAATGTTTCATTTGCCCAGTAATTTCACTGGCTAGGTTAACCTTTAAACCGCAACACTAAAGGACAGTATTCTATATGCTTAATAGTAGCAAGGGACGCTAACAAAACGAGTTGTGACTGACCGGCATGGATGTACGGAGGCCGTGCTTGGACCGGACAGGTGTGGATGGGACTCCATGGTCACCGTCTTCTTGGCGTGATCTTGGGACACGTCCTCGTACATCTGCTCCACGCTCAGCAGGGTGCGATCCTGGTAGGAATGGGAAAATTGTTTGCATACAACACATAATTACTATCGAGGCGAGGACCTTGGCTAAGGCATGGAGCTAGCAAGCAAGAAACATCCTTTATGTTGTACATTGATTTGAGCCAGCCATTTTAATTATTTATTGTAAAAAATATATTAACTTAAACACACATACATAGACCCTGTAAGGGCGATATTATCTTAAATGAAGACTTTCAAGTACAATGTCCCTGAATTAATGAATTAGTCTATCAATATATATCTAAGCGACGGTAGCCTAATAGCTAGGGCGTCGGGCTTGCGATCATGTGGTTGCCGGTTCGAAACCTACCCATTACTCAAAAAAAAAAATTTGAATATAAGATATACCGTTTGAAATAGCTGGTGGCTATGGTCATGAATACTGTCTATAAGCTTGACGATAAAGCTGCTGTGTCTGTGTAGGCGTAAGTATGCTAAAGCATAGTTATAGACAGGAAGTACTTTAGTACTAACCTCATCATATCCTATAAGCCACAGCCGAGGCGTCTGGTAGTACTTGTCGTACGTGATGTGCAGGTCGTAGGTCCGCGTCCGGATGATGTCGTCGCCGTCTGCCGACTTGGACTTCTTGTCTGACTTCGGTTTGGGCTCCTTGCGCTGGGCTAGGTCTGTTGACTAGTGACAAAAGTATTTTTGAATACATTATTTGTGTACGTAATCCTGGGATTATTAAGGTACGCGAAAATATTTTTTCAGTGTTTTCCATATTTTTTACGTGGGAGAGCCATGCTTCGGCGCGAATGGGCCGGCTCGACCGGAGTGATACCACGGCCTCAGAGAAAACCGGCGTTAATCGAGGTTACCGGAAGCCCAATCCCCTTTTAAAAGGTCGGCAACGCACTCGTGACTCCTCTGGTGTTGCGGGTGTCCATGGGCGGCGGTAATCGCTTACCATCAGGCGATCCGTCTGCTCGTTTGCCCTCCTATCCCATAAAAAAAAGATAAAATAAATAATATTACAGCATTATTAATTGCGCAGATTGATCGCTTTATAAAAAACATTGACTTGAATAATTCTTTTGGTAGAAATAAAAGATGTTTAATCACGCAACTTCTATGTAATATAATAACTGATAACTAAAAGTAAATACATCCAGTGTGATTTAGGATTCAAAACGAAAATCCCAATTTAAACTTGTAAATAACTCTCTGTGACGAAAAAAAATGTAGGTACCGCAGAACAAGTAGATAAACTATAAATAAACCATAAAGGTGAAGCTACATTGTAAGTTAATTGATATGTGTAATCAACTGCATTAATTATAATATGAGGCTGATAGTGACCATGACAACCAGATAACATGGTCAGTTGATATGAAAGTAGCCAATAAAAGTGGCGGTTTTTGTGAGATTGAGTTTTGTATTTAAAATACACACAAAGCTGGCTATAATTTCAGAGTAGGGATTTATATTGAAGTTAAATTGTGCATGTACAAACTATAAAATGGTCACCAAATGGTTACAATATTTTAGACTTACTCATTTAATATTTTATTGTACCTATTTACTTATCTCTACAATGAAAAAAACGTTAGAAGGCAACTAACCAAGTGCTAATATCAGGTGTTATAGAAAGAGCAAATCATTTTCCACATATCTTTTCTGTAAAATAAAATTGTATGATGGTGAATCATAAACAATTAAAACCTTACCGGATCCACTTCATCCAGCAGGCCTGACTCCTGGAACTGCTCCATGTCCTCGGCCTCACCATCCTCGTCATCTTCATCGTCGTCGTCGCGATCTCCAGCCGCTCCTTCGCCGTCACTGTCTCCCGTGTCGGCAGCTTCCAATGTCATTTCACACACCTGGCAAGGTTTAAATTCATTATCATTAAACATAAACATAATCAACCCATTATACTGTCCCACTGCTGGGCACGGGTCTCCTCTCAGAATGAGAGGGATTAGGCTATAGTCCACCACGCTGGCCTAGTGCGGGTTGGCAGACTTCACACGCCATCGAGAAAATCTCTCAGGCATGCAGGTTTCCTCACGATGTTTTCCTTCACCGTTTAAGCGCGTGATAATTAACTATTTAATACGCACATGACTTCGAAAAGTCAGAGGTGCGTGCCTTGGGTTCGAACTCGAGACCTTTGACTTGGCAGTCCAACGGTCATACCACTAGGCTATTACTGCTTTTTTTATTTTTTTTTTCTCATTATCATTATTTTCATTTCATTATCATTATTTAAAGTTTAAGATCCTAATATCATTGATAGATATTAGGATTTATTCAAAATGTATGGTCTTTAGCAATGCTTCTCCAGCTGACCTTTCACATATAAATCAATCTAACTTTCAGAGACAACAGTAAAAAGTTGGCCAACACTTGGTGCATAATGAAAACGCTAAAGTTGGTATGTGCCCCGATACTCTTACCTTCTCCTCAACCGTGGGAGATCCGGCATTATCATAGTGGTGTGTGTCCACCCATCCACCATCCTCATCATGTTCATCCTCTATCACTTTCTCCTTGTCATCACAATATTCTATCTGAAATTATAACAATATTCCTTACTGTACACAAAAATCTATATATATGCAGTAGTAAATTAAATAATTATTATTATAGGAGCAATGTAGGTCCCCAGTTTGGTTATAAATATTAATGATACCTGTTTGCACCTCCTATAGCATGGTACATTTCTAGTGACAAGGAACTGCTTATCAGCTGGCAGATATGATTTGATCTTGGCCTCTTCACCCTTGGCCCACTGCCAGGTGGGGCAGTGGTGGACTAAATGCTCTCCAGCAGCTACAAATTCTTCAGGAGTTAATACACCAGTTTCTTGGAACTTTGACTCCTTGTAAAAAAAATAAAGAAATATTATTTTACGTACTCATTTATTGGTGTTCAAAAATATTTCAGAGACAGTTGCAATATTATAGGTAGGTAGGTATCACAGGTGTTGAAATAGGTACCTATGGTGGATCTAAAGAATCAGATTCTTTGGATTTGGTTGATTTTTCCATGTACATGTACATTCATACAATGTCATTATGGTATGTAAAATGTTAGACATCAAATTTAATCTGTTAGATTGCAATAGGATTAGGTAATTTACAGTTCAAATGGATTGATCATGTAGTGAAGTCTGAAAATAACTCATGGTAGTCATAGCAGCACACACTGGTACTATACTGTAACATGTGTTAAAACAATGAACAAAACCCTTGATAAAATGATTAGCTCCATGTATATACCAGAGCCCATTTTGATTAATGATCCATTCATTCTGTTTTAATCATCAATGAATCAAGATTCAAGATAAAGCAGTGTTTGCTATCTGATAAATTTATTTATTGTTGACAATGACGAGGTAATAAGTTTACAAAGATAACATTGTTTTAGAAACATCATCGTAAGAAGTAGAAACGTATACACCAAAAAGGCATTCAAAAGAGGACTGATAAATAAATTTGTAGTTCTTTACAGGAGTTTTCGAGCAATCAGGACATATATAAGACTATCGTAGGTATTCTATGTTACACCGCGATACGATACTGTAAACAGGGATTTTACTGCAACTTTATTACCTTCAGAACCGGTGTCAAGTACCCGGCGACACCCAGCGCGGTTCCCTTCACGGTGTTGATGACACTCTGCATCGTAGCACGTGTGCACGGTCACTAGCTTCAGCAATTAAGTATATGTTTCACTGTACACAACTACGATGTTTTAATATTAATTTAAAATGATTTGACGAAACCACTCCACACAAAAGAACCTCGGCGATCCAGTTGATTATTTTGACTTTGACATTGACATTTTGACATCACCAACCGGAATGGATATGGCAACAATGACATTTAATAAAAATATCCATTAACCAATGACAATAAGTACTCACTACTCAATTTGTTTATTGCACTCCACAGTGTTAACAGGTGTTAAAAAATAAATATAATTATAATAATAGTTTATATCATTGCCAATAACTTTATTACCTTGCCTTTATATTTTATGAGTAATCGATTTACGGCACCTTCCTCGATAAATGGAATATACGACACAAAAAGATTTTTTTAAATCAGCAGTTCCCGAGATTAGCGCGCGCCTAGCGCGTTCAACCAAACGAACTCTTCAGCTTTTTATTATTAAGTATAGCTGATATTCGCAATTTAGTAAATCGATTACTCGATGCCATATTAAGTTCCCTGTTGTCTATTTTTTTTTATTCTTGATAGCCTTACGTTCTTAAGTTTGACCGCGACTTCGCCTGATGATAAGTGACATTGCGATTGTCTATGTTTGATGCTTTTATAGTAAGCAAGAAGCATTATCTCAAAGAGTATAGTAATAAATCTGCAAATTCAAAATAATTGTTTGTGGTCTAATAAAGAAAACAACATAAAAGTTACTGTTTTGAAACTACAATCTTTAGGATTATATTAATACGCTTTTGAGAACTAGTCCAAGAGTACACAGGCAAAAGATTGATAGCAATTATTATCCTTAGCACAGTCTCAAGCCCGGAGGCTTTTAGTGTGATACTATCTTTCAACAGAATCGACTAATCGCGATTGCTCTGCTCAGTGTATTTCAGTTGCACCACTCTATTCTGAGTCAATGTCAAATTGTTTTTTTTATGGCAACCTTGTCTTGTCATGTCAAGTTGTCAAAATTCAGTCACTTCATCTTCAATCAAAACTGAAATCTGAATTTTCAATTTTCAATAGTGAGAACGTGAATTAATGTTTTAATTTTCCTTTTCGGAATTTAAATTCATTATAAGTAATACCACTACAATTAATATTAAATTTTTATTTTCAAATCAATATGGAGGATGTGTTGGATGAGATAGTATCTTCTGAAGATTTGCAAGTAATGTGAAAACTTGTGCAACGTTGTATTCATGAGTCATTGACTGTTAAACTGATTTTTTCTTGTTATTTTCCATTTAGAAGTTCGAGAAAGTGTTTCATGAGCAACTTCACCAGGGGAAGGTTACGCACAAGGCACAGTTCGAGTATGCGTGGTGCTTAGTGCGAAGCAAGTACCCTACAGATATACGAAAGGTACAAAACAACAATGTCGCATTATTATTTATCACGAAATTTCGACGTCATTTACACTCTTTGTGGTTATATCATGTTATATCTGTGCTCAGGATAGACAAAGAAAGTAATTTTATAGCTATTATCATGGACTTAAAAAATAAATCAGTCCAGCTATTTAAAGATTTCTGTTCCAAAAAATCAATGCGAGTGCCAAACGGTAGGCTGCAATATGTCAGAGGACTTTCAGTCATCTAAAATTATACATATTGATCAGCTATACTGAACTATAGCTATGTGTGTGTGCTGCACTGCACACACTAAACAAAAATATTGACTTAGTTATGAATGTATCCATAAGGCCATATTCTTCTTAACATATCAGCAGTAAATGGAAAAGAAATATATATAAATACTGAGACCATCTCATTCATAAAATAAATTTTATAAATGAGATGGTCTCAGTATTCTGCTATGCATACAGCATTTTCTGTAGCATATAAAATGTCTGGATGAGTGCACATGTTAGGCCAGTTTATATTTATTTATTTATTAGTTTATATTTATATGAATATTACTAAAGATTTACTGAGTTTAATGACTTAGAATTTATAATCATAGTATTTATTTTAACCTGTCAAGGAATGATTAGCAGAACAATAGAAAAACAATTGTTACAACCTTTAGGATGTTTTTTTTTTCATGAATCAAGTTGACTTTTGGTAACTGTGTAACAAAACCTCTATTTAAGAGTATAGAGAATTAAAAAAAAACATAGCAGTAGAGCTGAGCTTTATATCCACACCTGGTTTTGTGGCTGTCCAATTCAAAGGAAACAAATTAAAAGTTGAAATAATTGCATCCTTATCTGTAGTATTTAAATGTATAGTTTCTTTATCATTAACTCATTTATAAATCCAGCTTTATGTTTGTTTAATCTAGATATAAACCAACTTCTTGTGTAACAGTTACACAATCCATTGTTGTTTTGCCCTTTGGTTTACAAGGTATATATTTATCTATCTATATAATATCTATCATAGTTAACAACTCACCTTGTGAGATAATAACAGTCTTTGTAAATTTAGCAGTTTGTCTCATTAGATTGGGAAGACCTCTTCCATTCTGTCCAACTAATCCAATCTTTTACAGTTTTAGTGTTTGTGTAGACACCCATGTAGGTATATTAAACATATTATGTAGTACACAGTTTCACAATAACAACATCATTATCATAGCCTGTCTTCCAACAATATTTGGGTTGCCTTCCAGACTAAGCATTTTGCGTGTTACAACCCAATACATCATTATAAATGATGTTGTTTTAAACAATTTTGTCTGTATTTTACACAAAGCAGCTGCCCTGAAACCCTCAATTACTTATGTGACTATGAGATTACTGAACTTAAACTAAATAATTAACTTATATTCATAATATTTTTCCAGGGAATTCTGCTCCTCAAAGAGTTGTTCAACTCCCACCCAGATGGCAAAAGAGATTACCTGTTCTACCTTGCCATTGGCAATGCAAGAATCAAGGAGTACAACAAAGCTCTGCACTATGTCAAGTCTTTCCTAGAAATTGAACCAGCTAACCAGCAGGTCTTGGCTTTAGAGGTATGTGTGATTTTTATCAAAAAAAAATTGATTTTGATACTGATACTGTATTGACGGTTTGTGTGGATGCTCACTGCAAGATCTTGGTGTCAATACCCAGTTTATGCAGAGTGTGTGGTGTTTCCTTTAAGAAATTATTTTAGCTTAGCAGAGTTTGAATTTGTTCCTGGTTAATGGCTCATCCCCTATTACATGGGAGTTAAAAGCAGCAAACTGTGGGTGTACATTACTAAACTTCTGCTGTCCCTACCTACCCCTAGGAAATATGTATGCACAATGGTATATATTTTTATGATATGTTTTGATATTTAAGAGTAACTTTTGGGCAAAGAGATTTAGAAATGGATTTGCCTGTGGGCCACCTTGCCCAATGCTCATTAAGAAAAGTAAAGGAAGGAATAGTATTGTGCTTCTCTTTTAATGATTGCTCCAACATTATGATAAAAGTATTTTATTATTTTATGGCTCTATTTTTCATTTCTCTATCATATTCTCAGTACCAGCTTGGAGTATAGCATTTGTGTCCCCTATTGTATGGGACCTAAACATTCCGGTGAACTGTGGATGTACATTAGTATGGCTCTGCCTAACCGTTTGGGGAATACAGGGGTGATGATATAATCTGTCATTTGTCTCATTAGTCAAGTGCTAGGGCGACTGCTATACTAGAGGTGTTGGATTAGATTTGTAGGTCGTGTAAAGTGTTATTGGGATTTTATTTTAAATTGTCTGCTATTTATTGCCACTGAAAATTTCAGCCGCTTCGAGAATCCACGTCATGACAGAAAAAGCGTGCCGTCGGCGCCAAGCTTAGAATTTCCTTTAGAAATCTGTCATCAAGTCGCGACTGTAGTGTGCTGGCCACATTTTGGTTTATCGTCTATGCATGGCTGTGGTCAAAGGTTAATGGCAATAGGCTCGTAAAAATAAAAATACCGGAAAACTGTGGCTATACAGCTCTTAATAACTCTTCGGGAAATACAGGCTATGTGTGTGTGTTGCTAAGACTGGTGTTCCACCATTCCAGCGTCAGATCAACAAGCGCATGGAGAAGGAGGGTCTGATCGGCATTGCGGTGGCGAGCGGCGCAGTGCTCGCCATCGGCGGCATCGTCGGCCTCGGCATAGCGCTCGCTAGCAAGAAATAGCATTGGGCTCTCTTGTGAGTACTGAATATCTACTTATTATTATATGCATGAATTTTTGTACTATAGTGTAATTATTATGGTCAGTTAAGGGTCTTAAAATTTGATTTTAGAATAATTCTTAAATATTCGCCGCATACGCAGATTGTTGTGGAGATGAGATTGTGATATAAAAATATATGTTTTTATGGTTCAGTACCTCAAATGAAAAAAAAACGGAACCTATATTATCCTTATATGATCACTTTGTTATCCGTCCGTTCGTCCGTCCGTCTGTCTGTCGAGACCCTTTATCTCGGGAACGCGTGGAGTTATTGTGTTGAAATTAAAACCATATACTCAGGTCTACAGTCCCTTGAAGCTGTGAAAAATTCAAGTTAATGTAAAAAAAGTTACGGCCTTTTATGCCGCAAAAAACATTATATATAGGTATTTTCCATTGACCTAGAACTATGAAATTTGACAATTAATACCGTCTTCTACTACAAGTATAAGGAAAAATCTGAAAACTATACATTTCTAATTAATTATAATATGTACTTACCTACAAATTTGTACGGAACCCTCAGTGGGCGAGGTCGACTCGCACTTGTCCGGTATTTTATTTCAGTAACATTCCATACATTTACAAGGGACTTTAGTGACATACTATCTAAGACTGATCTTAGATCCTTTTAGCTAATAACATTCTTAAATAACTATTTAAATTGTTTTGTTTAGTAGTCTACTTGTTAATTTTTTTTTTATGGGATAGGAGGGCAAACGAGCAGACGGATCACCTGATGGTAAGCGATTACCGCCGCCCATGGACACCCGCAACACCAGAGGAGTCACAAATGCGTAGCCGACCTTTTAAAAGAGGATTGGGCCTCCGGTAACCTCACTCACTCGGTGAAACACAACGTAAGCGTTGTTTGACGCCGGTAATTTTATTACAGATGATAAAAGACAGTGTTCTAGCGGTCCATCGCGATTAAAATGTTATAGTCAGTGTGAACGAGATCCAATAATACACGCACATGTCTCTCATTGCACTTCACGCACTGCCTCATTAGTCTAGTGGTCCCAAGTGAGACTGCAACACTAGAGGTCCTGGGTTCGATCCCCAGGTCGAGCAAAGTGTTATTGGGTTTTTCTATGAAATTCTCATTAGCAGTTCGGAGTCTGGATTTGTGCCCGGTTAATGGCTATAGTCTCGCCCCCTATAACATGGGACCTAAACATACCGGCGAACTGTGGGTGTACATTAAGTACACCTCTGCCTAACCCTCCGGGGAATACAGGCGTGATGGTATGTTATGTTATGTCTCTGATCTAGAAAATTAACCGGGGTAATAAGTTTACGTTATCTATTCTTTAGGTTTGAAAAACTTCGCTAATATCTATTTATTATACCCATGTTTGCAAAGAAATAAATAAATAAATAATCTAAATAAATACCATAATAAATCGTGATGTTTTAGAAATGACCATATATCATTTTTTTTTGTCTCGTTATGAACCTAAAATTGTTGTGTCGTGTGTGCTGTTTGGCAGTAATGTAAGTTCTGGACGCACCGCGCGTCGTCACCACCTCGTCGTCATTTATTTAATAGCACTTAGGAACCACCAGGTCCAGGTCATGGACTACAGACTATTATGAAACTATATTCTAATAGGAGGTATTCATGATTTTAACACTACAAAACTAAACAATCTCATCTCCTTGGAACTTTTCACCACAATCAATTGATAGGCAACATATCTATTGTTACAGAATGAACGCTTTGTTGGGCGCTCATTACCTTTTTGCTAAGAAGAAGCAATTGAAAGAGGATTAGCGGGCGATTTTATAATGATATTCTTAAAAAACAACTCTCACGCGGCTTAGATTTAATTTGTTTATTTATGTATGTACAAATTCATCCATGATAATTTTGTTCCAAAATTAAAAATATTTAAAGACGCTTTTAGATTTAAAAAAATATTGTGTGGTTTTTGATTAAGTAGAATAGTTTTTTTAAGAGTAAAATAGCAAGTAGTTAGTGTTTAATGTATGTAATAAACTAATAATATACTATAATAAATATTTATAATATTTATTTCTTTAGTTATAGGTATTATTTTATGTAAAGAAGATGGTTAATATATAAAAAAAAGTAAAAACTTTGTCAATGTGATTCCATTAAATAAATACACTTTTCTGTTTTAGTTAAAACATGTTATATTGTAAGACCCTTCCTATTCTATGTAAGTACATATATTTAAGCATATTATATAATATAAATGCTGGTATATAATACTTAAAACACTGGGCAGCAATATTTATGTCACTTCCATAGGTGGTTGATATTAGTTATGGCTCATAAGTTTCATAATAAAATGTCGAGGAGTTATATTCATATTTATGACACGGGCGTTTCTCAGTTTTGAGTATAATTAATGTAAAAATAATGGTTTTATTAATTAGAAGTGTCGTTAAAAGGTAATAAAACAGCACATTCAAAACAATTATTTTATTATTCTTGTATATAGTAATGTAATGAAGCAGCGTACAGCTAGTACTCTAATGTACAATGGCTCAGGCGTGGCTTTGTTCCAACTATAAAAATATACATAAAATAATATCCATTGTGCAATAATTAGGTGTATCTCAATCAATATCAACAATACTGTAATATTCATTTTCTATGGAACTTATACTGAAATGACGTCATCGTACAATATGGCGGCTTGTACTCGTCATCCCGAACGTACCTTAATTAATTATTGCATAAATACTTAACAATTCATGTAAATCCAATGATGTTGAGAAACACACCTAATTAATACAGATTTAGAATTGAAATTAACTTAAAGGAATGGTGGCAACGCTTATTGCAGCAGTCGTATACAGTAGCGCCACCAGAGAACGAAAGATAAATTATAATAATGGGGATGTTGCGAGATCAACAAAGCTAAATTTTAAATCGAGTAGTGATTATGTGATGTTTTTTTCGATATATCTGGTGTGCATGATGGAATCACTGTACATCCCTATGTAAGTATTCATTTATTTTGTCAATTCACACTCAAGATATTTATGAAAGGACACAACCAATGACATTGCTATTTATTCTGACTTCAGTGAACCCTGTAGTAGAATGTTGAATTCAATCGAATTTAAAATTTAGTTTTTCACAAAATAATATTGAGGCGTTTAGGTGATGTCCACCGGTGGTTTCTAAACAATAGAAATAAACAACTACATGGTACAGTCACATAGTGAACATACATTTTGTGCTCCCTACCATAACATAAGCTAGGATCCGTTCGAAAGTACACAATTTACGAAATAATACACATCTATTAACATTGAAACAACATTTTGCAAGAATAGTTTTTATTCTGTACTACATCAATTCTTTATTTGTACTTTGTAGTGTGGCGTTTTATTTTCTACGGCTTTCGTAAATTGCGCGGTACTCGAACAGATTAAAAAACCAACATTATTCTGTGCGTTAAACTAATAAAAAAAGTTTTACATGATAGGTCATGCTAATGAGGTATTATTAGTATAACCAAACAAATAAAGAAAAAAACTAATGTCGAACTTCCAGTTCACAAGGTAACTAAACGTAAGTATTATATCGAGAGCATATCATTGACTTATAGTCTAAATATTAATTATTTCTTCACTGGTATATAATTAACTGCATAATCAACAACTGTACAGTGCGGCGGGGAAATACATCGCTTATATTAGTCACAGACTTGATAATCTACTAGAAGGTTCTACACAAAGCTGGCAGCATTCAGAGAGTAGAAGGTAGCACATGCGCCGCCGTTTCACTCGGTTAATTGTATACTGCTGGATCAATGTGTAAAGCCCATTTAGAATAACGATGCAAATCTCCATTACTTTATCTGTATTTTAAGTGGCATGTGTTGAAAAAATATATATACTTTCCTTAATCACAATCTGGTAACTGACTATTGTTTAATTTAAAATACAGCGTGCATCAACTCTATTTATCTTAAAGAACTATAATGAGTAGAATGTAGTCAGAATAATCTAAATAAAAAGATACGTACTTGTATCTATATCATAATAATCAAATATTAAGCACTCATTTTCCTAAACAAACAAAACTTATTTATATACAGTCGAAAATTATTACTCACTATGGCAACACTGTTAAATGTCAACAAGGTTATATTTGCGCAAACCAAACTGACTTAATCCTCAATTCTCACTAACACGCTAAACAAAAATATTTTTCAATCAACCCGTAGAACTTATTCCTATTAATAATCTACAAATTACTTTGCGATTGCCACACCTTTGCAAGTGTCAAAATGACAGCTTTACAAGCCCCGGTGGCAAAGTGAGACATCTCAATAAATTCATAAATGTAATATCTCTCATATAAAAGGTTAAATGCTTTTACCTATTGCTCTAAATACTTAAATAACGTGAATCCTAACGTTCGGGGGCGGGAAGTAAATATAATTTTGTGACTCGCTTACGATTATCTTATAATATACTAAATAACTATAACATTGTACTCTAAAAAATATGTATAAGTATTGAAGGCTAACATGAGATTGTAATCACAGTAATTGTTATGTAAGTAACGAGCCCACATCATTACTACAAAATAAACCTTCACTTGTACACTATAAGGTTCATATTACCACAATACCAACGCAAACCGTTCACTACCCATGTATTTACACAAAATCGAAGGCAACATCAAGGTATACTTTATTTATTGCTTTTTGTTACTATTATTTATTATGTAATTTACATATCACCTCAATTTATATACATGCATAATATCGTCTTACTATTAAACTGTTGTGTCAAGTTTGAACATTTGACGAATCGTGCGCAGAATGATAACGCGATAACTGCTCACCCCCCGGATGATATTCAGTCTCAAGGTGGATGATGGTCGTGGAATACGAGGTAACAGTCAGGGCAGAGCACTCGCGCATATAAACAGTATACTTAAAAATATTGAACATCCCTAGCCCTTTGAAGAATTATTAAAGTTTTGCAGATATTATAAATTCATCCTTAAATGTGTAAATCGTTATACATCGTGTTATTATCGCGTGATTCGCCGTCTGCGATTCAGTATACGCACAATATGTATATGTATATTTACTTTAAATATTATTATGATTTTAAGCTCTGTTATATTTGTTCGTATACAATATTTTCATCGTATAAAGTTAGTGTGCTCACTGATATCAGAAGATTTAATGCTTTACTCGCTACGGTCGTGACACAGTCTAATGTTCCTCTAGTGAGTGCGTATTCTATAAAATAACAGTATACGAGTATCTACGGGCAGCACTAACAATGACCTAATGACTTGCATATATTTACCTACGATATACTCTATATAGTATATATATAAATGCAATCTGCAAAATGCATAAAACAACAGTTATTTTATATCTATAAATTGTATAAAATATTAAATAAAATCTATTGAAATGAGGTAGATGGATGGAATTTCACAATTTGTGTGGATATTTTTTTTTACTTTATAACGCTTTGCCGCATTGGCCCAAATGCTGAGGTAGATGGATGGAATTACTATGTAAGAGGTCCTACTACGTGACCGGGACCTTTACATACACAATACAAAAAACACTACTCACTAGTCTTCATTAACTACTAAAACAATCTCACAATCATGTGGCGAGTCGATCTGGACTAATGTGTCAGGTAATGCTACAGTGAATAATGGCTGTGTTATCACATCGGGTATAAAAATAATGTCTCACTAACAGGTTATAATTCAAATGTGCAGTTTCACGGTTATCCCCGTGCACTGCACGACATGCTCGCGAACGCTTACAGCGCGCTCAACGCAGAGATTCATAACCACGTATCTGTTCATATCTCAATACCAGCAACACAGATTCGTGATATCTATGCAAAGTAACCAGACTCAACCTAGCTGCAACCGATTTAACCCTAAAACTTTAAATTTACATTACTATCGGAAATGGCACCAACGACATTCCACGGGTCAACAATTAAAACCGTTATTACATAAAACGAATCAAGGTAATGACCACAAAACATAACACTCAAGCACCTTTTGATAATTTCAACAAAACATTGTCCTATGTGTTACACGTAGTCTACGTGACTAATTCAACACACTTAAAGTTAACACGCCTTCATTTCATGAGTTTTTGTTGTGCTCGTCCTCGGAGTAGTCGCCGTCGTCCTGTCCGTTGTTGTCTGCGTCCTGTTCTGAGTTATTCACTCTCCGATCATCCTCATTATAATCTTTGTAGTAATCTTTGCCGTTGTCCTTGTCTGTCATGTCGTGTTTGTCAGTGTCTGTCTCGCTTATACTGTCATTCCTTTGTCTCTCTTTCCCAAGATCTAGAGGTTCATCGGAGTCACGCATGATATCGGGCTTGTTCATGCTCTCGGTGTACTGCCGCTGCATTTGCTTGAGGAAGCGCTGGTGAGCGAGATTCGTCGGTGGAGGTGGCAGGGAGCCCATTTGTGGAGACGGTTCTTCATAAGATTTCCTGTCGATGTGCATCGCGTTCATTTGTGCCAGTTTTGCGTTCATACCTGCTGAAAACAGAACATTATAGAATTGGAATAATAAAACACCCACACCAGGTCCTTTGTGACGAAATGTTACGTACCGAACATATTTTCTCCGATGTACTGCAGGTAGGTGTCGAGCAAGGCCGAGCTGCCCGCGTACCCCGGCGGGTAGTCGTCGTGCTTCATGCCGGCCGTCAGTCCGTGCGGAAGGTTCTCCACAGTCTTGGCGGTCACCGCTCGCACAGCAGGGACTTTTGTGATGGTCGTGTTGGCCAAGTTGTTTATATCTGCGGAGAGAATAGTTTCATATTATAAGCATACTAAGCCGGTAAAGTTTGTCTCTCAAGATTTTCTAACGTCATTTTGAGCAGTGTTATTTTTAACTTATAATTCTATTAGAAAAGTGAAATAAATTCGTTTAACTTACGTGGTGGCGAGACGGGCATGCTGTCCTGGTATCTGGACTGGCTCAGGTCGTCATTGTCATTGTCTCCGCAGATGGAACTGCTCTCGGAGGCAGCAGATTTGGCGTCCAGCTTAATGTCGGAACGGCGAGGGCCGGTCGGGGAGGCGCGCGCTCGTAGTTGCTCCGGTGACACTTTCACACCGGCTTTTGCTAGTAATCTGAAGGGAAATATTATTTTGTAAGTCGTCCCGACTCGTTTTTCATTATAATTAGTCTGGAGTCTGTATTTATTATAATAACGAATGAGATATAATCCATGACTAAGCATCAATCGAGTATAGAATGGATCTTTCGTCTTATCTGTTTGTTTTAAAAAGGTTTATGGTCTATTAGGTTTTGCCCGCGGTTTCATTCGCGTCCCAAAGTATTTTTTCTCCAGTTACAAAATTCATGAAAATTGGTTCAGCACTTTAGGCTTGAAAACGTAACAAATAAATTGTCAAAGTTTGGATTGTTATCTCGAAGACAACTTGTTTAATAATAATTGGGGTCGTTAGTGTAGATCGGATAATCTTAATTACCTAATTAATTTAGGGTCACAAGTGTAGAGCCTGCTGTGCGTGAGTCTTGGTTTTGATTCTCAGCTCGAGTTATTGAGTTATTTTTTTATATTTCCAGTAACAGCTAGGAGTTTGTATTTGTGGCAAGCAATAGGCTCGCCCTTATTAGATAAAACCTCAAACATACCGGCGAACTGTGGCACCAGTGCTACTGTGCCTAACCATTCTTTGATACAGGCGTGATGATCTGTTATGTCATGTTGATTAGCCTTAAATAAGTTGAAATTTATACTGACTGGCTAGCGAGTTCTGGGTCGAATCTGGTGGGCATCTGCAGCACGGGCAGGTCCTTGGTGGAGATGCCGCGGTGTTGCCGCGACATGTGCGAGTGCAGCGAGTTGCGCGACTTGGCCACCGTGCCGCAAAGCACACAACTGTTGAAACAAAATATAAGATTATTTCCAGTTCGTGAAAATAGCAACATGTACGATTCTGTTGAATTTATCAT